>PVKB01000434.1:0-600000 GCA_004027205.1 Ctenodactylus gundi
GGGGGGGGTGGGGTACTGAGGATTGAACACAGGGCTTTTGCTCTGTGCTGCCACCCTGGTCCCTCCCCTGCCCCTTGAAATTGTTTATTGAGACAGGATCTCTCTAAGTTGGTAAATTGCCCAGGTTTCTGTATTCTTGGGACTGCCTACTCCTTCAGAGCTTACATAACTCGTGTGCCAGGGAAATCATGTTTCTGAAAAGGTTTGTTAGTACCCAATCTCTTACCAGTCACATTGACAACTGGATGTTGTGGCAGGTCTGGAACTCCAGCATTCTGAGCAATTTACAATCCTCCTGCCTCATCCTCCCAAATGCTGGGAGTAAGGCCTGTGCCACCTGGTCTAGCTAAGGCATAATTTCATAACATTCTGACTTGGTCATCTAAAATAATGGTTTGCTGTGTCCCGTAGATTTTCCATGTGTCCACATGTTTTTCATGACATGGTATCAGATAGTCATCCTGTTCTTAGCCCCAGTTTCATCAGAAAAATATTTGAACATTGGGAAGCTGTCAAGTTCATGGTTGTGAACACAAGTTTTTCAAATTTTGGAGCTGGAGGGTATAGCTCAGTGATTAAAATGCTTGCCAAGCAAGGGCAAGGTCCTGGGTTTGATTCCCCAGTACTACATGAAAACTAGTTGAGTGTGATGGCTGCTGGCTATAATCCCAGAACTCAAGAGGCTGAGGCAGGAGGACTGCCAGACTGGAACGCAGAGAGAGACCCCACCTTTTAAAACAGTAAACAAAATGACCGAGCCCGCTCAGTCAACTGGGTACATGAGTGGGGCAATGCGGATGAAAAGAGAAGAAGAAAGAGAGATAGAAAGAAAGGAGGGAAGATGGACTCTTGCAGGGGCAAAAGACGATTTATTCAGTAGGAGCTTCCTTTTATAGTCCAGAAAACATTCAGGCTTAACAATATTTACATATTTATGAAGGCTTAACAATGCTTACATAACATATGTAAGATGGCTTAACAATGCTTACATAAGACAGCTTGTAAGTCAGGGTCTTGCTCTATAGCCCAGGCTGGCCTTGGACTCATGGCAATCCTCTCCCCGAGTGTTGGGATTACAGGCGTGTGTTACCACACTCCGCTTATGTGGTGCTGGGGAATCGAACTCGGGTACTCAATACTTAAAACTTCTTTAAAGAAAGAACTTGGCCCCAGGTGGTCAGGAATGTTAACCCCCAAGGTCTCCGACAACAAAATTTCAAATTTCATCTGAAAGCTCACTTTTTATCATTGGCAACAAATATCCTCAACTGCTTGCAGTGCTAGGTTCTTTTCCTTGTTTTTGAGAAAATATTTGTAAATTCCTATGTTAGAAAATATTAGTTTGTTGGCTAAACTTTGAAATAAAAATGCAAACGTTCCATGAAAAATGCAGCTAGCTCTGTGTGTAAGTCAATCACACTTGGGTAATGTTTTGGTTCTGGGGACAGAACCGAGGCCTTCATAGTGAGCTGGGTCCCTAAACCCCCGGCCTTAAAAACAAAAACAACAACAACAAAAAAAAAACCCTATGTACTTATTTATTTAGTGGTCTTGGGTTCGCGTCCAGGGCCTTCCCATGAGTTACATCTGCAGCTCATTTTTAATTTTTGATTTTAAGATATGATCTCGCTGAGTTGCTATTTTCCTGACAGGGCACTTACTTGCCACCTTCCTGCCTTGGCCTCCCTGGGGTAAGATAACAGGCCTGTGCTGGGTGCCTGGTTGGTGTCACTGTCTCCATTCCTTGATTGTCGGGGGTATTACTGTTGCTTTGTACCATCTGTTTGAATATAGACCCTCTAGAAAGGATAAAAAAGAGTGTGCTATAATATTAGGAAAAGAATCTTTTAAATTTGGGACCTGTGGAAAGGTCTCAGGTTTGGGGGCCTGACTGAGCCCACTCAGTCAGTCAACGGGAACTTGAGAGGGGGAGTGCAGATTGAAAAATACTGGACTCTTGCAAGGGACGCTGCAAAAGATACTTTATTATCTACATCCTTCCTTTTATACCCTCCTTGCCTTCCCACTAGTGATCCAAATTTAATTTCAAATGGTAAACAAGCAAAACAACACGTGATTTAAAGGAACTTGGCCAAGGTCAGTAACACTGAGGCTCTTGGGGCCCTGAGGGCCCCAACAAGGGCCCCATTTTGGGATCGCTGGAGGAGAGACCATGTGAGGAAAACATGTTACAATGGGAACCATGTAGTTGGGCTTAGTATATAGCAGCTTTTAAGATGAAGAATACAAGCCAGCCCTGGTGCAGCCTGTGTAATCCTAGCACATGGGAGACTGAGGCAGGAAGATCACAACTTCAGGATTAGCCTGTGTATATGAGAAGATAGAGGGTAAATCTTTTCTTTTCTTTTCTTTTTCTTTTTCTTTTTCTTTTTCTTTTTTCTTTTTCTTTCTTTCTTTTTTTTTTTTTTTTTTTTTTTTTTTTTTTTTTTTTTTTTTTTTTTTTTTTTTTTTTTTTTTTTTTTTTTTTTGGTGAGGCAGGGTCTCACTCTGTAATCCAGGCTCGTTCTGAATTTACTACAGAGCCCAGGCTGGCCTTGGACTCGCAGTAATCCTTTTGTCTCAGCCTACTGAGTGCTGGGATTGCAGGTGTATGCCAGCACACCCAGTTTATGTGGTGCTTGGGAATCAAACTCCAGTACTTACTTAGCTCTTGCTAGACAAGCGTTTTGACCTTCAACAGCTGAGCTATTCCTCCAGCCCCTACATCTAATTTCTTAAGGGGGAAGATGCTCTACCTTATCCTGTAAGGGTGGAAACCCCTTCAGATGGGTATAGTTGGTGTAACCACAGATGGTTATAGTTGGTATAGTTGGTGTGACCATTGGAGAGATTATGTCAATTTGAGGCAATTAGGAACCATACTTGGATTAGGGTTTAGGAACCATGCCTAGATTAGGCAGTAAGGAACCAGCCTGGATTAAAGTGTTAGTGATTTGTGAGAATGAGGGACGAACACTACCCAGAACTCAGATCGCTACAGCTTTTTCCTCTGGGGAGAGACTGGACTTGACGGGACTTGCCTTCCTGTTTGTGATGTCCTGAGAAGCCGCCTCCACCTCTGCCTCTGCCGTGTACTTCCATTGCTGCCAGCCGCCCCTGAATGGACTGTGACTTTCTAAAACTGTGAGCTAACATAACCCTTTCCTCCCCTAAATTTGTGGATGTCAGGTATTGAGTCACAGCAATGAAAAAGTAACTAAGACAGCTGGGGAAGGTGAGGAGTTAGCATTCACTGCTGGGAATTTATTTATTGAGACAGGGTCTCGCTCGGTAGTCCAGGCTAGTCTTAGTCTTGAATTCACTGTGTATTCCAGGTTGGCCTCAAATTCACAGCAGTCTTTCTGCCTCAGCCTTCCTAGTGCTAGGAATACAGGCATATGCCACTACATCTGGCTTATGCAATTTTATTTATTGAAGCTTTGTTTATGTCCCAGAATTTGTCTGCAGATAAAAATCCACTAGGGTTTTCCGAGGGAAGAGTCGTTTTGCCAGTATGTTGTTGATAACAGTAAAGCTCACGGGAGTATGTGGCAAGGCTTGTGTGTCACAGAATATACACCCAGGTTTTGTATCACTCGAGGCGGTTACTCGTGCTGAAAACATCATTCTGACAAACTGCTTAGCCGACCCACAACTCGGTGGGTCTCCTGCCTCGAGCTCTGCGAACTGGATCGCCTCCCCGAGAAGTGGACGCTGCAAGGAATGATTTTTTCTTTGGCCTTCGCAATTGCATGCAGCTGATCCCTCGCGCTTGCCGTAACGGGGACTCTACCATTGCGTTCTGAGGGGGGATTTGGAAGCGGCGGAAGAAGATTCTCAGAGCGCGTGTTGGCCGGCGCCGGCGCCCGGAGGACGATTCATCCACAGGTCCCGTCGTCGGCGCGCTCTCCTCCGCTCCCCCGTCCCCACGGCCCCTGTTCCGCCCCGGAGCGGCGGCGGCCGGGCCTCGCTGGGCTTCCTCACCGAGCAGGTGAGCCCCGCCGCGCGACTCCCGGCTCCGCCAGCACCCCCGCGGCGCCGGGCGGGTGGCGGCGGCCGGCGGGGAGGCGGCCTCGGCGCCCAGTAATGGCAGCGCGGTGAGCAGGGGAGCGCGAGCTGACAGCCGCCGCCGCCGCCCACCCTCCCAGCCGGGGGCGTCGTCCTTCGCGCCTTCGGGGTGCCCCGTCCCCTGGCCCCCTCCTCCTGTCCTGCCTCTGCAGAAGGTAACCCCGACGAGGGCTGGGGGGTCGGCTGCCGGCTCCGGGAAACTTCCCTCCGCGGTCCCGGTGGCGGGGATGGGGCCGGGAGAGGAGTTGGGGGCGAGCGGGCGGCGAGGACGCGGACGCGACGGAGCGCCGAGGAAGATGGTGTCCTGCGAGTGACCTCGGCCCCGCGGAGCGCTGGTCCGCAAGCCCGGCCACCGCTGGACCGGACCTCGGGCCTCCCGGCAGGTCTTCAGCCGACCCTTCCTCGGCCCCATTTTGCTCCAAAACAAGGCGGGCGAAGGTGCGTGGCCGCCTCCTGCCCGGCGTGCCCGCGCGGTGGGGGTCGCCGCGGCGGTGGCAGCGCCCGTGCCGCCCTGCGCGACTGTTTTCACTTTTGTTTCTGCCGACAGGGAAGATCGATAGCGCCGGGAGGAGGGTGCGAGGTGCACGCTCCCGTCTCGGCTCTGAGGGGCTGGGCGCCACAGCCTGCGTCTTCCGCGCTGGCTTACACACGTACAGAGTCTGGGCCATTCATTGCCTGCCGTGACGTGCGTGCACACACGATATCTGTGACCTGGGTTCTGCCCCCTTCCCCGGGGTTTACTATTTATTACCAGTGGGGTGGCAGCGTGCTGGTGCTTTAAATTGGATGGCCAGCAGATACAAACGGTTAGAGTTTGCAATATGCAAATCTTAGACCTGTCCCAAACCTATGTTGATAAATGGGAAATGATCACTTGTTCTGAACCTTGTCGATTAGAATCTCACAGGCCTTTCCAAGAGAGATGAATGAACTCATTTTTGACCATACACAGTATTTAGAAGACCCTTCTGAAAGAGTCACTGATGAAATATCCACAGTTGTACACATGCAGTGTTTTGAGTAACCCGAGTTTTCAGATGTTGTGTATGGTTTCAGCGAAGATTTAGACGGAGTGCTGATTCTTTAATTATTTACTTATTTCTGTAGCTCTTGGATTGAACTAGGTCTTCCCACTGAGCTCCATCCCCAGTTTTTTTTTTTTTCTTTTCCTTCTTTTAAGATAGAATCTTGTCAAGTTCCTGAATTGCCAGGGCTGCCTCAAACTTGCTATCCTCCTGCCTCAGCCTCCCAGAATGTTGGGAGTACTCGTGAATATTTACATGTTCACACATATCCAAAATAGGCTCCTCCACAGTCTCTAGTGATTTCCAGTGTTTTATAAACATGTTTTATATGATGTTGTGTGTATTTTCTTCTCATTGGTCTGCATGTCAAGCAGTATTACAGGCATCGAGGATGCAGCCCAAGTCACACAGTTTCTGCCCTCTTGGAGCTTCAATTCTGGTAGGGGGAGTAAGAAGTCAAGTTAGAGTAAGTGCTGAGAAGAAAATGTACAGCAGTGGCTGGGAGAAGATTTCAGATTCTGTGGTCAGGGAAGGCTTTTCTTGTTTTCTTTTTTTCAAATACAGTCTCACTCTAGTCCAGGTTGGTCCTGAACTCACTATGTAGCCCATGCTGGCTTTGGAAGTCACGGCAGTCCTTCTGCCTCAGCCTCCTAAGTGCTGGGATTACAGGCATGTGCCACCACGCTCCATTTGTGTGGTGCCGGGAAATTGACCTCAGGGCCTTGTGTAAGTACTGTAACTGCAGTGCTCTTCCTCCAGGCCCCGGAATGGCCTTTCTGACTTTCAACTTGATATTTGAAGAAAGATGTTTAGAAATTCTGAGTGAAGGGCACTTGTGTCTCAAGGAACAGCTCGTGGAAAGCCGTGAAGTTGTAGGGAACTTGGGTCTGGCAACCTAAAAAGCAGCTGAGCAAGGGTAAATCCCAGCAAAAAGTAAATTTATTTTTATTTATTTTTGAGACAGGGTCTCGCTAAATATTGCTCTTAGGCCAGGCTGATCCTAAACTCTATGTAGCCCTGGCTGGCCTTGAACATAGCCATCCTCCTGCCTCAGCCTCCCAAGTGGTGGGTGTCAGAGTGTGCACCACCACATCCAGCAAATGAGAGAAATTGAGATCCTAGCCAGGATTCATATTGGGCCATCTAGATCTGTCCAGAGGAGTTCAGCTCTTAGAAGGCATTGTGCAGCTACTGGAATAGTTTTTACTGCTGGGTGTATTTGGTGTGGTTTACCCTCTGTAGGTGTGGAGGAGCGCAAGGGCTGGGAGAGCAGCTGAAACAGGAGTGGCCATGGAGGGTGAGGGGCAAGTGCCACGATTTCAGGATATGTTTTAGCGTTAAAGATGCAAGTGTGTGGAACGTGTCATAGTTTGATGGTACTGCAGTTGTTTGGGCTGGGGTGTCTCCTGGATTTTGGCTAAAGTTGGAGGAGGCTGGTGACACCATGTCCTGGTATGAGGAAGAGATGAAGGACATAGGTTGGGTGGGATGGAGTTGGATTAGGCATGTCAGGTTGACTTAATTTTTCAGGTGAAGGTGAGAAGTAGTAAGTAGTAGGCAGATCAATACATAATCTGGAATTTAGTGAAAAGGTTAAAGTCATTCATTCATTTATTCAACAAGTGTTTTCATCCCCAGGCATTGTGCAGATAGTAGCAAAAAGTGGACACAAGTTTTTGCCTTCATGAAACAAAGCTCTAGTGGGGAGAGAAGGGTGGACATGGGGACTTGCCCGCGTTTATCTATTGCTGTAATAATGCTGTTCGCTTGCCTCCCTCCCTCCCTCCCTCCCTTCCTTCCTTCTTTCTTACAGGTTCTCACTATAGCCCAGGCTGGCCTTGAACACACAGCAGTCCTCCTGCCTCAGCCTTTCAAGTGCTGAGTTTACAGCCTTGCACCACCACACCCAGTTATTGTGGTGCTGGGGAATTGAACTCAGCGCCTTGCTCCTGCTAGGCAAGTGCTTTAACCGCCATGCCATTACTCCAAATCCTGTTATTATCTTTAAGAATATCTCAGCTGAGCCTGGAGGCACAGTCCTGTAACCCATCACTTCCTGAGGCTGAAGCAGGAAGGTTACAAATTCCAACCTAACCTGAGCAGTTGAGTAAATTAGTGAGACCCTGTCTCAAAGTAAAAAATAAAGTGCACGTTCCACTTTGGGAGGTTGAGGCAGGAGAATTGAAATTTAGAGCTGTTAATGCCTGGCTTGCTCTGGGCAGTTTAGTGACTTAGTGAGACCCTGTCTGGGAAAAAAAAAAAAAAGACTGGGGATAAAGGTCAGTGCAAAAAATCCCTGGGACCACACACACACACCAAAAAAAAAAAAAAAAAAAAAAAAAAAAAAAAAAAAAAAAAAAAAATCAAAGTCAGTCTAGATTCCTCCATTGTCACTATTTCATATTTGGCTTTTAGTTGGAAAAGGGCTTTTTTTTAAATAGTAGGACGCTGTTCTTTTGGTTTTTAAATGTTTTGAGACAGATCACCACCAGGTTCTTGAAAGTTTTAAGTTTGTTGGTTGGATCATTCAGAGATGGGGAGGGGGAATGTTTTCTTGAAATTGCTTTATTTTTATTGTATTATATTGATATGTTGAGACAGGGCCTTGCTGTGTAGGCCAGGATGGTCCTGAGCTTGTTATGTAGCCCAGGCTGACTTTGATCTCAGTCCTCCTGCCGCAGCCTCCCGCCTGCTGGAATTATAGGCGTACGCCACGTAGCTGGTTTATGTGTGCTGGGAAATCGAACGTATGACCTTTTGCTTGCTAGGCAGTTGCTAAGTTGTTGCTTTAACTTCGTGTGTTTTGAAGAAATAAACTAAACTTGCTGGCTGTCTGATAACACTTGCGGCACTGTCTACGTAGGTTGGCTGTCTTTGTAGGTTGGTCTGTCTAGCTGGTGGGGTTTTCTTTGCAACTCTTCCTGATCGGTGAACTGCTGGTGGCCCTGGACGTTTGCCCCCATGTTCTTGTCACTCTTGTTTTTATGGGGGAGATTAAACACGGAGTTTCCAGGTTGGGGAAATAACTTCCATAGGCAGTGCTGATTCTGAAGCATCGGCTGGTGGCTGCGGTGGCTCCCACGCTGTATGCACACGTGATGGCGCACTCGACTCGGAGCGCTTGGGGCGGATGCCCTCTCTGAGGATGTTGGTCACCCAGAGGGCAAGGATGTTCTTTTCTATACCTTCATGCACTGATGCTTAGTTGGTTGTGATATACAGTCACTGAGGTGTCGGAATGCATTTATTTAGAGACAGGATTGCCCTGTAGTCTAGGCTGGTCCTAAACTCGCCACATAACCCAACCTGGCCTTAAACTTACACCAGTCCTCCTGCCTTAGCCTCAAGTGCTGGGATTCCAGGTGAGTGGCACCCTGCTTGCCTAATTTTTATATGGTTCTGGGGAATTGAACCCAGGGCCTTGCATGGGTTGAGCAAGCCCTCTAACAACTGAGCTACCTCCTGAGCCACACTTTTCCAATCAGTCAAGGTGACAGTTCATTATTTTTGTATTTATCACCAGCATTTGGGTTTTTCTTCTTCCTCTTATGATGTCACAAGTCATGGACAAAGAAGACAAGGAGTAGAATAACAGGGCTTTATTTAAAAACAAAGGATAGAGGGGTAAAAGCTTGTTCTCCTCTTTGGGAGGGGGCCCAAGTGGGTTG
Source organism: Ctenodactylus gundi (assembly GCA_004027205.1). Lineage (NCBI taxonomy): Eukaryota > Metazoa > Chordata > Mammalia > Rodentia > Ctenodactylidae > Ctenodactylus > Ctenodactylus gundi. The sequence continues at coordinate 8,762 of PVKB01000434.1, forward strand.
CCCCTTCATTTGGCTTTTCTTTTTCTTTTAGAGACAGGGTCTCGTTCTATAGTCCAGGCTGGTCCTGAACTCACTGTGGAGCCCAGGCTGGCCTTGAAATCGTGGCAATCCTGCCTCAGTCTGGGATTACAGGTGTGCGCCACCACGCCCAGTTTATGTGGTGCTGGGGAATCCACCCACGTTCTTGAGCTTGCTAGTCAGGCGCTTTAACCTTCCTCAGCTCTTCACTTGGCCTCTTGAAGGCATCATCTACAGGGCCTTAGCAGATCTGTAATACTAAGTATCTGTTAACTCAGAACATTAGGTCTTGTTCTGATGCAAGTTGCTTTCAAGGAATAAAATGTTGAATTTACCTTTTGTTAGTATTTCATAAGTTTTTCAATTTCTAGAAAAATTCAGTTGTAGAGATGGTACAGGATACTTAAAATTATCTTTTAAAAATCTGAAATAACTTTACATTTAGCAAAAGTTACCGAAATAGAAAGCTCAGGTCTAGCTGGGCAGCATTCCCTGTTGTGGGCTGTGGGCGAGCGCCGGGTCAGAGCAGCTGCCGTGGTTGGCATTGTGTGTCCTGCTAGGGCCTTTTTGCACTTTGGGATTCAGTCCAGGATCGGATGTTGCATGTAGTTCTTGTGTCTCCTGAGTCACATCTGACCTGTGATAGTCCCCTCCCCTACACACCCCTTGACCTTCATATGGGGGATGTTTTTCATTATTTTATCTTATTTCATTTTGAGACAGGGTCTTGCTCTGTATGTAATCCAGTCTGGCTTTTAACTCACAACAATCCTTCTGCCTCAGCCTCCCAAGTACTGGGATTACAAGTGTGTACCACCATGCCCAGTTTATATGGTGCTGGGGAGTTGAACCCAGGGCCCTGTGCTTGTCAGGCAAGCAGTAGCTACTGTGCTATTCTCCAACCTGTCTAATTGTTTTGTAGAATATCTTCTAATTTGGATTTGTCTATAATTTATTCTATAAATAGAAGTAATGTGTTTTTGGCAAAAATATTATGGAAACTTTCTGAATTTGGGGTCCTGCTTAGGTCATGATATCAAAGGGTGCAGAATGCCATGGTATCTGTTAGAATGATGCCAACTCTCATTTGGTTAAGGTAACATCTACCAAATTTGTTTTTCTGTCTTGCTATACACTGGGGCTGGCCTTTTAATTTTACCTCACGGTGATCCTCCTGTCTCTACCTCCCAAGTAGCTGGGACATATACTCAGAGCCTTGCCGTATCTACCACATTTCATTGTCTATAATGTTACAATGTTTTCTTCCATATAAATAATAGATAATTTTGGAAGATTCTTTGAAGCTGTGTAGATACCACGTTATCACATTTTTGCCTACTGATTTTAGTATTTATAAAAGTCATTCTTTTTCTTTTTTTGAGACAGGGTTCTACATTGTAGTCCAAACTGGTTCTGAACTCATTATGTAGTGCAGGCTGGTTTCAGAGTTAAGGCAGTTCTCCTGTCAGCCTCCCCAGTGCTGCATTGACACGCATGTGTCACCATGAGTGGTTTATGTGGCATTGGGTATGGGGTCCAGGGCCTTGTGTTTGCTAGGCCAGCACTTTAACCTCTGAGCATTGTTTGCCCCAGCCCATTATTAGCTGATTTTATTTGAATAGTGGTTAATTTCCCATTTGCTTAATGGTGATTTTTAAAATACTGTTTATTTTATTGGTACTGGAGATTCAGTCCAGGGCATTCACACTGACCTACAGCCCAGCCTTCATTTTTTTGTTTCCTTTTGGAACAGGGTCTCACTGAGTTGGTAAGTTGACCCTGTTATACTCCAGCTTGTGATTCCCCTGCCTCAGCCTCCCACAGTGCCGGGATGGTAGCCTGTGCTACTGGCCCAGCTTATGTTTTATTATTATTGTTGCTTTTTGTGTTTATTAACTAGAATGGATCTAAGGCAGAGCTGTCCTGCTGGGAGGGGTAGTCTCAGCTGTCTGGGAAGTTGTGGAAGGAGGTCTTGAGCCAAGAGTTCAAGGCCAGGTTAGGCGACATAATGATGGCCTGTCTGTGGAAGGGAGGCAGGCAGGCAGGCAGGCAGGAAGAAGAAAAGAACTGATTCCTGTCTGCATTCGTTTAGTAGTTAGTTTTTATCGGATTTGCGGTGTGGGCACTCGTTTCACTCCATGACACAAGAGCCTAGCGCCAGTATTGTATCGGTTGCTTGCGCCGCTGGTTTCCTATCTTTCCAGGTGCCTCTCTGCCGTCTCTGTGTCCTGGCCCTCTTTCCTGTGGAAGGCTCTTCCTGTGTTCTGGTATCCTCGTATGATCTAGGGTCTGCTCCTGTTTGTCCATGGCATCAGTGCCTGTCAGTTTCCTGGGTGCTCTTGTGCCTCTTGCTAGAGAGAAATGTTTAGAATCCAAATCTGTGGTTCTCTGTGTTCTATTCTGTCCCTCCTAGGCCATCCTCAGGGGACAGAGCTAGGAATACTTGTGTGTATGCTAACCCCCCCCCCCCCCCCACACACACACACGCATCTGTGCACGTTTCTGTATCTCTCACTGGTGGATGTGCCAGCACTCTGGGAGGCTGAGGCAGGAGGACTAATATTTCAGCGCAGCCTGGGCAGTTTAAGGATTAGCAAGACCCTGTCTCAAGATACATGAAAACAAGGGCTGGGTAAGAGTGCTGCTGAGTGAGGAGGCCCAAGCTTAGTCCTGGGTACCACCAGAAGAAAAGAGTATCCATTTGAAAGGTTTAGAGACCACTTTGCATTTAGATTCAGGCACTCTCTAATTTGATAGAACTTTGTTATTCATGCTCTTTAGAGTCTAGGTATGTAGAGAAGGGTGCGGGTTGGGGGGAGAGTATCCTTAGCAAAAACCAACGATGATGTTAACCACCTTTTGGCATATCGGTGGTTTGGTGTCATTAATCACATCGCAGCATTACCAGGACCACCTCTCCATTCCTGAAACGTTTTCATCACGGCTGGAGGAAACTGCAAGTGGGAACTCTCTGCTGTTCCTCCTCTTAACTGTCTGGTAACTTCATATCAGCCATCCCTACGAATTTGTATTTTAGGGACTTTGTATAAATAGGATTGTGAAACATTTGGCCCTTTACATCTGGTTTATGAGGTTTACTGTAATGTCTTAAAGGTTCATACATGTTGGGACATGTGCCATGACTGTCAGGGTAGAGGAGCCTTCTGTTGTGTGTGTGCACACATTCGGTACCTTTTCTTACACATTCATGTTAGCGGACACCAGCGTCTTTCCAGCTTTTACCATGTGAAAATGCTCATTTGAATGAACAACAGGGTGCCTGTGTCTGGTCCCTCACTCCAGCTTTCGGTGTCTTTGGGACATACCTAGGAGCACAGCAACTGGGTCACATAATGACTGTGACATCACGGAACCTTTTGGCTGCCTTCTGAAGTGCCTTCTCTATCTCCTCCCCTGCATAGCACACAGAGCTCGTTTTCTCCATGTGTTCAACAGAGCTTGTTTTTGTTGATTTTTAAAAAAGATTATTTATTTATTTTTGAGATAGGATCTTGTTGTGTAGTCCAGGCTGGTCTTGAGCTTACTGTGTAGCCCAGGCTGGCCTCAAACTTGCAAGAATTTTTTTACACCAGCCTCCCAAGTACTGGCATTGCAGGCATATAGCACCATGCCTGGCTTATGTGGTGCTGAGAAATCAAACTCAGGGTCTTGTGCTTGCACGGTGAGGGCTTTAACCACTGGGCTATTCCTCCAATCCCTGATCTTTTACTTTCATAAAGCACCCTCCTCTCTCCTACATATGTGTTTTTTTTTTTTTTAACGAAGGTAAGGTCTCTTTCTGTTGTCAGGGTTTGTTCTTGTTCTGGACTGCTGGTGTGATACGATCCTGCTGCCTCGGTTTCCCATGTAGGTGGGATTACAGGTGCTATACCACTGTGCCTGGCTTGGTAATGCCCTTTTATGTGTGGAAGTTGGTGGAGAGTTTGTTGTGGTTTTTCAGTACTGGGGATTGAACCCAGGTCTTGGCATTGAGCTGCAACTTCAGCCCTTTGTGTTCTTTATTTAGAGACACAGTCTCCTGAAGTTGCTGGCCTGATCATTCTGGGCTCGAACTTGCAATCCTTCTGTCTCAGCCTGGCAGAGTGCTGGAATTACAGGCATGTGCCACCATGTCTGGCTGCTGATGAAAGTTTTTGTGTTTCTTCTTTAGCCTAAACAGATAAACATTAAATAAACTATTACAAAAGAAATAGAACCAAGGGTGACTTTTTAGATAGATACTCTGGGGATAAAGCAAGAAAGAGTAAAGGCATAAATATTCAGTAGTCGTATAGTACAGGTCTTTATTAGACCCAGGAACATGTAGGGGAAGGTGTAACGGCAGAGAGCAGAGCCTGCAGGCCCAGCACCCAGAGGCAAGGCAGACGAATCATGGTTCATGCTTGGCCTCGGCCGTTTAGTGACTTACCAAAACCCTGCCCAACTAAAATAGGGTTGGAAATGTAGTTCACTGTGAAGGCCTTGGCAAACCCTAGTACTGAAAAAAACAAAAACCAAAAAAACCCCAATACCGCATCTTAACATTCCCCAGTAAACTTGAAAGGTGTTTACAGGTCATCTCTCTTTTTTTGTTTGTTTGTTTTATGTTTTTCAGATGGAGAACATGCAGGGGCACCTAGCTTAAATAACAGGGTGACCAACAGAGCCTATTCAGAGTGTAGTTTCTAGAGTCCCTGCCTTTTCATTTTTGAGCCCAGTACTTTTTTCCCTGTTTTCCTGAGTGGAGGGCCTTTCCTTGGCTGCTCTCAGACCCCTTCCGAGGGCTGGGCTCCTGGTGACTGACAGCCATGGCGGGTGCAGGAGCTTTGCCATGAGCCCTGTTGCGCCTAGAGCTGGCTCTTCCTCTGGGTTTGGCTGTTGACAGTGTAAATGGTGCTCTGTCTCACTTCCTGGAAGTTAGGGGTGGAGCCAGCTGGGCAAGTGCTCACCACTGAGCTGCCTCCCAACCCAGGCTCTTCTGTTTAAAATGTGGAGAATAGTAGCCTCTTAGAGTCCTTGTGAGCAATCAGTGTGATTGTGTACGATGTTTCGGGAACATATTTGACAGTTTATACTGTTGCTAACCCCAGTAATTGAACATTGATATGTGGGTAGTAATGGATAGGCACAGTGGTTGGAGGAATGACACAGCAGTTAGAGCACTTGCCTAACAAGCACAAGGCCCTGTGTTCGCTTCTCCAGCACCACGGGTAAGCTGGGCGTGGTGACCCATGCCCAATCCCAGTACTGGGGAGGCTAAAGCAGGAGGATTGCTGTGAATTTGAGGCCAATCTGGGATACGTTAGAATTCAGTACCAGCCTGGACTACAGTGGGAGACCCTGTCTCAAAAAAAAGGTGGGGGAGGGGGGTTGGTGCACAGTACCTTTTGCTCATTGTCCTATGGAAAAATGAATATCCTTATGTCAGACTTGTTTTCATAACTTGCTGTGTTAGGTCACCGCCTTTCCCTTACGGAGTGCTGCAGGGAAAGCAGGAGATGGTGGTAATTGGCTGCATCCACACTGGCTTTTTAATTTTTTATTTATTTAATTTTTGAGATAGAGTCTCACTCTGCAGTACAGGCTGGTTGATCCTGAATAGCCCAAGCTGGCCTCAAATCCACAGCAGTCCTCCTGCCTCTGCCTCCTGAGTACTAGGATTATAGGTGTGGGCTACCAGTTTACATGCAGGGGAATCAAATTCAGGGCCTTTCCCTTGCTAGGCAGGTACTCTTAACTGCTGGGCTGTGAACCCAGCCCGCTAATATGTTCATCTATTACTGTGTAGTACTTCCATAGTTGAATGGATTTATGTAAATGGCAAAAGAAGGACTTGTTCACAGGTGGGTCAGCACTTACTCCCTTGCATTGCTGAGGAACAGAGTTGCATATTGCTTATTCATTTCTCACTTAGTAGGAACTGGGGTTTTTCTATTTTTCGGCCTATATGCGTAATACTGCAGTGGACATCTCATTCAAGTTCTTGTAGACTTGCTCTCCTGTCTCTTGGGTGTGCACAGAAGAATGAATTTTCAGGGTCCTGGTAACTATGTTTATATAACTGGCTAGTGCATTTTCTTGGGAATCATGCATATTTGGAAATGGTTGCTATAAGTGAGAAAGTCTGATCTAGAAGTATTGTCAAGTGTAATAAAAATTTTTATAATGAATCGTGACATAATTTCTGGAAAAAAGATAATTGTTTTTAGATTATTTTGTAAATTATTTTTTAAAACTTGAAATCTGTGCTTTTTCTTTTTGGGGCCGCCAATGCTCAGAGGTCCTAGTCTGCAGGACCAAATGTCAGAAACCCCATCGTTGCAGGAGAGCAGTGCATAAGAAAGTCAGTGGGAATTTGAACTTGCAGATACTTACCGGGACATAATCTGACTTGGTTGTGGGAAATATGATGTGGTCCCTAGAAAGCCTCAGAATGATGAACAAGACATACGTAGGCATGCATCCTCTAACTGATGGACGCAGTAGTGGGCGTGTATGCACACTGGTGGTCCCCTAAAGATGGTGTTGCTTAGCAACCCCATAGCCATCTTAGTGGGTGGGCGTGTGTTCACAGACAGTATGAGGGACGGTTCTCGGAACGTGTTCCCATTCTTCAGGTGATGCTTAACAGTGTGTGTTATGAGCTGCCTACCAGCTGAGAAGTCAGGGATAGTGCAGCAGTTGTGGTCCTGTTATACTCTCTTTCACATCTCTGTAAACTCATGAGTAAGTTATCAATTAAGCAATTTCAAGAAGATGAAAACATTACTATTTTCACTTCTGTGTGCTCCAGGGGATGGGGGGGGGGGGTGGTAGCAGAATGTAGCAGGCTATTCTGGCATGCTGGCTTCTGTTGGTGCCTGCGTCTCGGGTGTTTTGCTAGGCTGCCAGATGGGCTCACCTTGGCGTTCAGGGTGTCCCCCAGCACACCCGGGTCAGCTCTGCAGTTGTGCCTGTAAATCTGTAAATCTGTGGTAAAGTGGCAGTCTCGGTCTACAAGGGAAGAGCTCTCTGCGGCCATTCAGATAATTTAGTAGTATGGTATCTAGTCATCTATTTCTTTAAGAGAAAAGGTATGTGAAGGCAACACTGGCAGGTATTTTTGGTATACAGAAAAAAAAAGTCCCTTCTCTTGAGACATCAGATAATTCCAGTTCCAAGTGACTAAGTGCTGTGCTGTAGTAGAGGTAAGCATGGGTTCCCACAGTGATGGGGTTTTTAGGGGATCACAGTGGGACAGGCGCCTGTCACAGCATGAAGTGGAGCAATTGATGAGTTGCATGGCTATACGCAGTCTTCATTCTTGTTCCCAGCCCAGAACCATGTGTGAGAGGAAACCTCACCTAGATCCAGTGGTGTCCAAGAAAGTTTCTTAAAAAGCAGATAAACTCTGGGCTGTGGGCGTAGCTCAGTGATTAGTGTGTGAGGCTGTGGGTTCAGTCCCCCAGTGCCACATAAACTGGATGTGGTGGCACACGCCTGTGATTCTACCACTTAGGCTGAGAGCGGAGGAGTGCTGTGAGTTCAAGGCCAGCTTGGTCTGCATAGTGAGTTCAGGACCAGCCTGAACTACACAATGAGAGTGTCTCAAACAAAACAAAACACATAAATGAGCAAACCAGGTGGACTCAGACCTAGGCTGCAGGAGTTAGGTTGGAGAGGCAGTCCTAAGAAAGATGCATTGTAGGCAGAGACAGTCTATAAGGGCACACGTAGGACGGGCTAGCCAGGTTGCTGTGCGTAGGAGCCTCTGGGCAGGCCAGTAGGTGTTGACGCCGAGGAAGGGAGCTGGTGAGCCAGAGCTACGGAAGTGCCTTTAGAGCTGAGAAGCTGCATTGGAACTGGGCATACGAGGAGTGCTGTCTGTCGTGGGGAACATAAGACCACTTTCAGTTGGAGAAAGACTTGGACCTATGGCTTGGGTAACCTATCTAAAGTTTTGGGTCTTTGACAGCAGCAGGATCGGAGATTCTGACCTTCAGGCTAAGGACTTGACTTTTTAGCAGTACATTGTCAGAGCCTACAGTGGCACCGTGTAAAGCATAGGTGTTCACCAAAAATATAGCAGTCAGGTCATTGAAGAGCTGAGAACACAGGCTGTAGCCCAGCTCCCAGCCTGGATGCCCCGTTACAAAGCTGCGACCTTAGGCAGGTGTCTTCATCTCCCTGTGATTTGGTTCGCCTTTCTTTCTTTTCTTTCTGTTGCCTTTTCCTCTCTTCTCTCCTCACCCCTTTTGTGGTAGTGGGGATTGAGCCCTGGGCCCTGTCACTAAGAGCTAAGTCCTTAGCCCATTTATGTTTGATTTTGAGGCAGGCTGTCATGAAGTTGCCCAGGTTGGGCTTATAATTTGCAGCATTCCTTCTGCCTCAGCCTCCCAGAGGCCTGGGACCACAGGCCTGCTGTACCACGCCTGTCGTGACTTTGCTAGCTTGCCGCATTCTTCCCTTCTTTTCTGTTTTCTTTTTAAAGATGTTCAAATTTTTATTTTTAAAAATTGCATTCATTTTAAAATTTAAAAGTACAGGAAAGTTCCCTTTTCCCCTTCCTAAAGAGCTCATAAACATAGACATCAGCATAAACATATACATATACATCAGAGTAAACTCTTAAAACCAGTATTAAAATTGTAAAAGAATAACCATAGATATTAGTCCAACTTTTAAGAGGTAGTGTAATCCTCAGATAGAGTATTAAGATGACTAAAGTTGTCTTAATTACTAGAATTCAGAACTTATATAATCTATTTCACTTTTACTTTTTTATTTTCATTTAATCTGTTAATTTCACTTTTTAAATTATTTTATTTACAGGTCACGTTCCTTTCCCCTTTCCACAAACTCCCACCCTTCACTTTTCCCTGTCCACATCTTCTTACTTTGTTATCTTATTTTTTTTTCTGGTTTGGTTTTCTCATCTTAGGGAAACCATATGCCATTTTATCATCTATGTCTGAGTCATTTTACTAAACTAATGGTCTCCAGGTGAATCTGTTTACCTACAAATGACAAATTTGTCTTTATGGCAGAGTCGTACTCCATTTTGTACATATATCCCATTTTCTTTATCCATTCATCTGTTGTTTGACATTGGCTTCTCCCAGGATTTCTTCCATTTGACCCCAAGCAATAAAACGATAGTCTTAGGAGGGAACCCCGCTCCTGCTGTTGTTCCTGAGGGGTCCTTAGGCTCCCCTGCTGTAGTGATGCTGTTTTCCTTCATCCCTGCACTGTGTCCTGTTTCACAGATGTATTGCTGTTATTCACCATTCATCTCTTTGCAAGGGGTGATACTAAAAATATATGCTCATAGGTAGCCCACTTTGCTGTGGAATGTCCCCAGGCAGGCGATGGCATGAATGAATGAAGAAGTTGGGTAGCTGTCAGTGACATGACAGTCCGTTTCTGGATAGAGCCCTCCAGCCATGCTGGTGTCTGCTTCTCCATGGGCACCTCTCAGGTTCCAGGCTGCCTGGGTGTGGGCTATCACCCACACACCCTGAGAGGCTCATAGCAGCTCCTTAAGTTCTTGCTGCAAACCTAATGATTTCTTAAATATATATTGTTCATCTTAAAAAGTTTATGTGAATTTTATATTCTACTTCACAATCCTTGTTTATTTTAATATAAGTTGTAAATTTCCTCTCCTTCTTTACCAAAACTAATACTTCATAAAGATAAGTCCTCTCATTTTCTGTGTGTTCTCATTTATTCCCTTGCATACAAATTATTCCCTACTTTGAAGAGTGTAAACTACAAGGATTTATGGCAGAATCTTTTCGTTGAATCTCTCCTGCACACTTATGTGGTGAGGGTTGGCTTCTTGGTTAACTGGGTCTCCCGCTTCTTTTCCCAGCATATTAAATGGGGACATAATCTTAGAATTTTTTTGTTTTTGTTGTTTTATATTTCTTTTTTCTTTACAAGACAGCACTTCACTCTATTCCTAAGCTGGTCCTGAACTCATTATGGAGCCTGCAGTGGCCTTGAACTCAGAGTAGTCCTCTTTCCTCGGCTTTTCCTGAGTGCTGGGATTACAGTGCATACCACTGTGCCTGGCTTAGAGGCTTATAAATCTTTGAAATGAAGCTGGACCAGGTGGTACAGGCCAGCAGTCCCAGCAGTCTGGGAGGCTGGGGCAGGAGGACAGCCTGGGCTACAAAGTGAATTCAGGAGCAGCCTAGACTACAGAGTGAGACCCTGTCTCTAAATACATGCATACACGAACTGCGGTGTAGCTCAGTGTGAAGGCCCTGAGCTTGGCCTCCAGTATCTCACACACACACACACACACACATTTTTGAAATGACGTTCTTGTTCATAAATAATTTGAACCCAGAGCTTACCTTTTGTGTGGACTTTGTTGGCTGGAGGGTCCTCCAGAGATGGTAGCTGCATTTGCCGTATCTTTATGGTACCAGCTTTGCATTCCATTCCTTCCATTTGTCATACTGTTAAGTGGTGTGTGTTTTAAAAATATATATATAGGTTACACGGGAATGTTTGGATATAGAAAGTGGCGTACAGCATTTACGCTAACAGTATTTTTGTTTCTCATCATCAGGTTTCAACACTAAAGTTGCACAATGTCTTTGAAACCACGAGTAGTGGATTTTGATGAAACATGGAACAAACTCTTAGCCACAATCAAAGCAGTCGTCATGTTGGAGTACGTCGAGCGAGCCACGTGGAATGACCGCTTCTCGTATCCTTTGTGGGACTTGTCAACATCCTGAAATTGGTCACCTGGTAAAGATGGAAAATGGTCTGAGTTTATCGCAGTGGGGAGACTTCTGTTGTCAGATGTCATCTTCACATTCCCAAATTAATCACCTCTTTTGTGCCACGCTAGTTCAGCTGATACTTAGCACTTGGAGAATCTGTTGGTACTGTGTCAGGCTGGAAGTACAGTTGTAGTAGTTTCCTCATCCAGTCCCACACAGTGAATAGCTTAAGGAACCCTTTTGCTCCATCCCAGGTGTGCGGAGGGGAAGTCGGTGCCTGGCTGCCCGGCTCAGGTCCCAGCGAGCTTACGTCTTTCTTTTTCTGTGTCTTTTACAGTTCTTAAGGTTTGGTATTAGAAAGACCATATGGTTTTTTTCTTTGGGGGGCCGGGGGAAGGACAGGTTCTTGCTTTGTAGCCCAGGCTGGTCCTGATCTCACTATGGAGCCCAAGCTGGCCTTGTACTCACAGCAATCCTCCTGTCTCAGCCTCCTGAGTGCTGGGATTACAGGTGTGTGCCACCACGCCTGGCTTATGTGGTGCTGGGGAATCAAACTCACGTACTGAACTCTTGACTTAGTGCTTGCCCAAGCTTTAGCCGCTGACCTGTTCCTCCAGCTCGACCGTGGTATTTAACTTTCTGAGTCTGATTCATTTCACTGAGCATAATGTTGGCAAGGTGCATTCATTTACCTACAATGACCCAAATTTGTTATTCTTTTTCCCCACTAATTTTATTAATATACAGATGCAATGCTTAGTGTTTACAGTGAACTTGAGAGTATTTTGTGCACATGTATATTATATCATCTTTACAGTCCTTCCCATTTTTGACCCTCCCACACCCATCTCATCCCTTCCCCCCAACTCTGGCTATCACCTCATGCGGTTCTATAGAATGTCTGTGTTCTGGGTTTCCCAAGTTAGAGAGACTGTGCAGTACTTAACATATTTAATCTTCCACATCTAAATCATTTCACTGAAGTCATCACTCTTTAGCTCAACTTCCTATTCCTCGAATGGGCCACAATGGTCAAATTTTGGTGCCTCTTCTCTGAGTCCAGTTGATCCCTTTATTGGGATATTTGCCAAAAGTTGTTTTTTTTTCTATATTTTGCTATATCTTTGTTGATATTTTTAAGCCTGGCCTTACCCACCAGTCCTCATTAGAAAATAACTACAAGCATGTAATTCAAAAGACTAGTAAATATGAGAAGAAGAAAAGGTAAATTTCAAATGAATGCCTTAGCTGCATACTGGAAGGTCCATGTTTGTACATTCACAGGGTTATCTTTACATAAGTCAGTTTTCTTAGGATAAACTTACATCAAAGACCTAATAAGTGAATTGCTACAATAAACAAAACTGTACTACATTGCTACATTAAATGAACTTAAATCTGTATCACATAAGTATACTTAAAGTAACATATGAAGGCAAATTTAGTTATTTCAGAATTTTAACTTTCATAACTTACTTACATTTCACTGGTAACGTTCTCCTAGATTTGTTTTATAATTTTATCTGCTTATCCATCCATATATTCAAGCATACATATTTTTAAAAGATTTTATGTCACTTCCCCATGTTTCATGTAATCTGTTTTGCATACTACTATACTATTACTAACAGTGATGTGGGGAGATTTCACAGATTTTATAGAACAGCTGGTACTGTTTTGGAAGTAAATTAATCAAATGATTTAAATACCAATCTATTTTTTATTACATTTTCTCTTTAGATGTTACCTTTCCTCCAAATTATTTTGGTGCTGCTTATCTTTCTGCCTCTCTCAAAGAGGATAAACTCACATTCAACATCAAAAAAAGTGAATTGCTTCATTAAATAAGCTTAAGACTATAATTTTGCTACATTAAGTGGACTTAAATCTGTATCACATAAGTGTACTACAGTTAAAGCAGTAGATAGGTATGCTTAGTTATTTCAGATTTTTTAAAACTTTCATATATTGTTTACTCATACTTCACTAATTATTAACATTTTGCCCAATTCGGTTTATCCTTTCACCTATCAGTTCGTCCCTAATTTCATGCACAGCCTTACCTTTCTTTCAGCTCATTCCCCTCTCGCTGTTGTCTCTTTTTCTCTGGGGTCATTGGTGTCGCTGACCTCCCTTTCACTAAGTTTTCTTTACGTATTCTCTGCAATACAGACTTAGTGGCTGCAGAATTCTTTAAGCTTTCTGTATCATGGAAAGTTTTGATTTCTCTCTCTAATTTAAAAGATAATTTTGCTAGATATAGCAGTCTTGGTTGGGATTTATGTTCTGTTAGTGCTTGGGTGATGTTGCTCCATGATCTCCGGGCTTTCAGAGTCTGGATTGAGAAGTCTACAGTTACCTTGATGGGCTTATCTTTGTAGGTCACCTTCTGTTTTTCTCTCACAGCTTTTATAGTATTTTCTTTTCATGTTGGGTTTCTAATATTTTAATTATGATGTGTTATGATGAGGATCTCTTCTGGTCAAAGTTGTTTGGTGTCCTATATGCCTGCAATAGTTCCGTGTTCATTTCTCTTCTTAGATTTGAGAAATTTTCTTCCATAATTTCATTGAACATGATCTTTAAGCCTTTTGTTTTGTCCTCAGTCTTCTCCTGGACTCCCATAATTCTGAGGTTGTTTCTCTTTGACTCATCTATTAGCTGTTGTAATGATTTGCTTTCTTCCTTTTTTACTTTGTGTTCTTCATGGCCTGTATGTTCGGATCTTATTTATCCTTTCAAAGAACCAACTCTTTGATGTATTGATCTTTTCTATTTTTTTTTTAGTTTCAATTTTATTGATCTTTACTCTGATTGTTATAATTTCCTTCCTTCTACTACCTTTGGATTTGATTTGTTCTTGTTTCCCAAGGACTTTGAGCTGCATCATTAGATTGTTAATTTCAGATTGCTCTTTTTTTTTTTTTCATATGTGCACTCATAGTTGTAAATTTCCCTCTTAGTACTGCTTTCATTGTGTCCCACAGATCCTGGCATGATATACCTCCTTTGTCATTTGAGTATGGGAGATTCCTGATTTCTTTCTTAGTTTCTTCTGTGAGCCATTATTCATTCCTTGTTCAATAATGTATTATTTAATCTCCAAGACTTTTTTTTTTTTTTTTTTTGCGAGACAGGGGGTCTTGCTCTGTAGCCCAGGTTGATCCTGAATGCACTGTGGAGTCCAGGCTGGCCTTGGACTCACAGCACTTCTCCTATCTCAGCCTCCCAAATGCTGGGATTACTGGCATGTACCACCATGCCCAGTTTATATGGTGCTAGGGTATTGAACTTGGGTACTTAGTGCTTGCTGAAACAAGCACTTTAACCGCTGAGCCATTCCTCCAGCCCAGTCTCCATGTATTTGAGTAGTTTCTGCAGTTACTTTTACTACTGATTCATAGTTTTATTGTACTATGATCTGAAAGTATGCAGATAATGACTTCAATTCTTTTGTATGTATTTAAGCATGTCTTATGTCCAAGGATATGGTCTGTTTTGGTAAAAAGTCCCAGTGCTGATGAGAAAAGGGTATATTCTGTTGACAAAAGAAAGAATAGTCTGTAGATACCTGTTAAGTCCATTTGCTCCATGTTGTGATTTAGCTCGGATATTTCTTTGATATTTTTTGTCTGGTTGATCTGTCTAGTTGTGAGAGTGGGATATTGAAGTATGTTGTTAGTATGATTTTATTGGGCTTATTTGGTCCTTCATGTCCAAAAGTTTCAGTTGTATGTAATGGGTACACCTGTATTGGGTGCATATATGTTTATAATTGTAAGCTCTTTTGTTGGATTATTCCTTTTACTAATACATAGTGACCTTTTTTGTCTGTTCTGATCTGCTTTGGTTTGAAGTCTGCTGATCTGAGAATAATATAACTACTCCTTCTTGTTTCGGGGCTTCAGTAGCATGTAGTATTAGTTTCCAGCCTTTTACCTTTAGTCGTTGTGCTTCTTTGTGTGTGAAGTGTGTCTCTTGCAGATAATAAATGGTTGGATTTTATTTTTTGGTCCACTCTACCAGTCTGTGTCTTTTGATTGGCGAGTTAAGTCCATTTTCATTGAGAGTAATTATTGTATGATTTTCACTGAATCCTATCATTGACCTATTCTTCTGCTGTTCGGTGTTTGCTTTTTCTTTTTGTTACACTTTCTCTTTAGATGTTTCCTCTCCTCCGTGTCCTTTGATATTGTTTGTGTGTCTGCATGTAAGATTCCTTTGAGTATTTTCTGCAGTGCTAGGCTAGTGATCACAAATATTTTTAGGGATTTTTAACATGAAAAATTTTTACTTTCTCTTCAATTTCCAGGGATAATTATGCTGGATACAACAACCTGCATTGAAACTTACTATCTTTTAAAGTTTAGATGATTTTGCTCCAGGTTCTCCTGGCCTTTAAAGTTTGCATTGAAAAATGTGCAGTGATTTGAATGGACTTCCCTTGGTAAAATAATGTCTGTTTTTCTCTTACTGCTTTTAATATTCTTTCTTTATGTTGGATTTCTAAGGTTTTGATGATGATATGTTGCGGAGAATTTCTTTGCTGGTTGAGATTATTTGGTGCTCTCTAAGCTTCTTGTACCTGAATATTTCATTTCCTAGATTAGGGAGATTTTCTTATATGACTTCATTTAATAAATTACACCTTTAGTGCTGTCTTCTGCTTCTTCTCCCACTCCCATAATTCTGAGATTGGTTCTGAATCATCCATCAGCTGTTGAATCCAGCTACTTAGCTCATTTCTGATTTTGGATTCATGCCTAATTATAGCATTTGTTTCCTCAGGCTTGTCTTCACGATCTTAAATTCCGTCTTCACAATGTTCGAGTCAACTTGCCCTGCTTTCAAATAATGAATTTGTGATATCCTGAATTTCAGCTAGATTTCTTTTTGGAATTCCTACTTCTATCAAAATATTTCTTCATATCTTGCACTTCCTTATTTACTTCAGCCAACTTTTTATTTGTGGCTTCTGTATGCTCAGTAAGCTTTGTGTAAGTTCCTCTTTAAGTCTACTCATCATTGCTTTCATTTCTTTAAGAATATCTTGTTGGGTCTCACTTGCTTTTTGACTTTCTTCCCTGTGAGTTGCACTATTTCAGGACCCATAACAATAGTTTCTGGGGACTCAGGAGTTTCTGAGTGTGTTCTGTTACTGCTTTGTTTTCTTCCCATGTTTCTGCTTTTGAGGGACTTCACTTTTAAGGCCTAGCTGAGAGGTGTCTTTGAATGAGTGTGAGGGTATGTGTGGGGAGCCAAAAGTCCTCTGATTTCTGTGCTGGGAATAGGCAGTGAGGGAGGACTTAACAGCCTGCTGGTCTCTGAGGTGTCTTGCCCACTTCTAGGCCCCTCAGCAAAGCTCTCCTGCCTGTCCTGGCTTCCCTACCCTGTAGGTAGGTGCCCCAACTACTCCCTCTCCAGCTGTTCAATTGGTTGGTGGCATTTCTTTTCTCTCAACTGTCTCTTGTGCCAGTTTCTTTCTGGGCACTGTTCTAGAGTGTCTCCAGAAACCCTGGTGTGCCTGTCTGAACCTTCTACTCTAAACAGTTCAGGCTCGGGCTCTTTTTGTCTTATAAAATGGCTCCTGTCCACATGACTTCCTGTTATGGCTGCTGAGTGCTGCTTCTCCTGTGCTCGTCTAGCTTTTAGAGGCCTTTTCTAGGGGGAGCTGTCAATGCGTTTGCAGCTGGCACTTCCAGTGGACTCGTCTCTAAGGGGTGGGGCTACCAACTGCTGTCAATTCCCACTTCTCCTGATCCATGCTTACTTTGGTTTGAGGTTCTGGGATCCCCAGACAGGCTTTCCCAGGACTGAGGATGCTGGCAGCTCACAGTTGTTTGCAGTCACCCTGAGGTAGATTCCTGGGCTGCTGCACACCCCCCTGTCCTACTTCAGGATTTCTGATCTTCCCTTGGTGTCCTTTCAACTGTTAGGATTCTCTTCCTTTTTCTAGCACCATTGAATAGGCCCCTCATCGTTGTGCAGAGAGAGCATCTAGGTTGGAAACAACCTGACCTGAGGCTGTCTCTGGAGCATCTGCTGTTGTAGAAGGTAGCAGATTAGCAGCTACTGATGCGGGGCTGCTTCTCCAAGGTCTTGCATAAAAATATGTAGTCACTTTTTATGCTTGTATGTTGATGGTTTATGGTTTATGGTATTATATTTTCGTTCTCTTAGAAATGTCAGCAAGTCCTGAAATTTTAATTTTTTCTGTGTATTTATATTATCCTTATGTGTCAACTCTTTCTTTTGGGAGGGAGACACTGGAAATGGAGTGTGGGGCCTTCCTGCTGAGCTGTGTTCCCGCCCCCTCTAGACCCTCCTTTTTTATTTTCAGCCAGGATTGTGCTGAGTCACTGCGTTGGTCACACTGAAGTTTCTTTCTACCCTTCTGCCTCAGTCTCCCAGCATACTGAGATTGTAGATTTGTACCACCATGCCCAGTATCATTTTCAATTTTAAAATGATTATGACTGCCATTGTGAAAACTATAAAAGTTCAGAATTAAGGGCATGCATTTTTGTTAATGGAGAAAATGGTGGCTAAAGCAACTTTGCTGCTTATCAGAACCATCCTTCATTTGGGACTGACTGTTTAGAAATGCAGCTTTGTGTCTGGTTGCAGGAGTTTGTGATCAAAAAGATTGTAAGGTTTATTTTATTTTTTTTTTTTTTCTGGCCTCTATGAGATTGACTTAGAAAAGTAAGAGTCTGGGGAGAGTATACCAGATTCTGACCTCTGGTTTTTCCCTTTCGTTTCTCCTGCAGTGTCACAGTTGGGTGAGAGGTTGGAGATGATGCTCCTCATAGGTGCTCTGTGTGGCTTAGGGAAAAACAACTGGAAGGATGCTGCTATTCTGGATGCAAATTGTGGCAGTGGATACTGTTATAGGCCAACTTTGAAAACCCCACCAAAAACCAAAGGCAAGATAAGGATCTTTATTGATGCTGGACCTAACCTGCTTCTCAGGGTGAGAATACAGAGAACGACCTCGAGCCAGGACAGCACAGGGTTGATACAGGGTTTGGGAAGGGGAGGTGACATAGGTACAGCATTATTACATAAAAACCAATCACAACTGCATAATAGCCATAGTAACAATATTAACCACGTAAAATCTATAGGGTGTCCATTACACTTGGAGGGACCCAATCACACAAAACCGGGGTTCTTTGAAAATAACCAATTATGAAGAGGGCTTAAGGGCCCACGTGGGGCTGAACTGTCAGCCCATCTGTGTCTGGTTTCTGGAAGGTGTCTTAAAGATGGATGGGAGTTGATACCATGCTACCCATTAGTGTACCATGGTGCCAGTGAGGCACCAGGAATGAGATACAGAGGCAAGAAATAAGGCCATGGGTCCTAAGGGTTACAAATCATCACAGCACCCAAAGTTCATGAGAGTGTCAAGAGTGCCCTAGGGTTACTCCCTGGGCTGACTCAGTACTCTGCTTAGTGTCACAGCAGTCTTCATTAGTTCTTTACAGGAAACCCACAGCACACAGCCCGTCAGAAAAGCCTCGTAAAAATAGCACTTAGAAGAATAGCACAAAATGGAGTCACTTAAGTATGGATCAAAATTTTAACTATCACATTCCCCACTCCTCTTGGTACATATTCAAATCTTTGAATGTTTTGATCTTGTAGGAGAACTTACAGCTCATATTGATGAAGCATCATTAGTTTAACAGTGCTGACTCTGGTTAACAAAGTTGACAATCTTACTAAATATGATGGGCCCAAAAGCAAAGGGTAAATGTCATCAAAACAGGGCCAGCCATCATGCTTACAAGAGTGGTGAGCCAAGACGGCCCAAAAAACAAGAATTGGTATCAGTCTTGGGAATCTTGATATGTACGCTTAGTTTCCGCTATTTATTGGCGGGCCGTACACATGGTTTTTTAAAATTACTCCAGAGAGGTTTACATAGAAAGAGTATTGTTTTTCTAATGCTGATCAAAGTCCTCCTTATTTTATAAAAAGTAAATTTAATCCTCTCCTGATTTTGTAACACCATTTTAGCAAGGGAGTTATATGAAGGTGACGGTAATAGACTTTTTTTTGTTTTATATTATTTTTTTCATAAATAGTGATAGTTGTCATTTTCTTTAATGAAGGCAGCCATTTTTATTTTAATTGATCCAGCAACTCCAACTTTTATAAGCAAAAGAACTAGGATAGTAAAGATAAACTCTTATTTTTTTAATTTGTTATTATTATTATTTTCCTGAACTCTGAAGTCTATGCACATTTTCAATCTGTAAACATTTTGTCACCACTTTGGAAACTTGGGCTATAAAATCTGGTTTATTGTCAAACCCCACTTTTTAGGTAGATATTTAAATCCTTGAATATTTATTGTCTATATTTAATTTTGAATTATAATAGTCAAGTTAATAATTACACCTAACGTAGCATAACTGTACTGCATACAAATGGAAGCACAATAAAAATTTTTTACAATTAGAGGACAGTGTTTTTTCCATTTTTTTTTTAATGGATTGTCTTTGGCTGGTTTTTACTCAGATAGTGGACTTTGTAGGCCAATAAAAGCTGATGCACAGGGATCTAACTTAGGTGTAGTTGAGTAACAGTCTAACAGAGGCCATAAGATTTTTTTTGACCAATTTATTATGAATTTAGCCATTATAAGAAATTTATGTAGACCAATTTATTTTATTTATAACTCAGTGGGAAATATTGAGTCACAGGAGTACCTGAAACTCCCCTTACTGTTTTTGACTGGATTGATAATGGCCCTGGACAAGAAATTAGGATAGAGAACAGAGCTCTGGTGTCAGTCAGCCTCAAATACCCAGCCCAAGACATTGAACAGAGAACACATTTTATCCAAACATCATTTAAACCATTTTATAAAATGTTACTTATGATTAGCGATTCTGGTAGGCCTTTTTCACTTGAGAGCGATGAATCCTTCAAGGCAGATGGAGTAAAGTCCAGTCCAGTAAGTTTCCAGGTCTGGAGGTATAGGAGTCTCCGTCCAGCGGGGACCCCGGGAGCAGCCGAGGAGGGATCGGACGACAGAGTAACACATTCTGGGGAGTGGATTCAGTGATCACCGGCTCCACTTTATTCAGAGAAGTACAAGGGCTTAAGTAGACTGAGGTAGTTATCTTGGGCCAATCAGCAAGGCCTTGACCAGCATGGGGTCGCCCAGGAGGAGGGAAGGAGTAGAGGAGGGAGGATGCAATACGGAGCAGTTCCAGGAGCTTAAGCAAAACAACACCTGGCTTAACTTACAAGCAGTAACATTTGTTCATGGGAAGGAAGGAACTCGGCCAAGGTCAGCGATGCTGAGGCTCTGGGGCCCTAAAGACCCCAACACGGAGGTGAATGGCAGTGTACCTAGACAGAGCCTCCAGGTTCCGAGTTCTAGTTCTGGTTGGTGTTGTTTTAAGAATGGGAAGGTGGACAGCAGGAGCCGAACTGGGGGCTTGGGCTGAAGCTAGGACTACAGCCATTAGGTCCGGCTTGAACCGAAGCCTGGACTAGAGCGACAGCTACCAGGTTCGAAGTGGCAGCCAGTCAAGACTGGCAGAGTTGGGACAGAGGCCCCAATTAGAAGAAGTTTGGTGCTAATGTGGCGCTTTTTCCTTAAGGAGCCCTGATCTCAAGTGAGGGGGACTTGCCTTGGAGGAGGCCACAGGGCTTGGGTTAGGGGGACGAGAAGAGCAGGCAGAGATGAGCATGAAAAGGCTGTCAGGAATTGTTTGTTCTCTTTACTAATTTTACCAGACATACTAGAATAAAAACAAAGCATTAGAAAAACACCTGAAAATGTATTAGCCCTATTGAAATACAAACATTTGGAAAGGCACCTAAAAAGTTACTGGACATAAAGCAAAAACACTGAAAATCCACCTGAACATAAAGAAAATAAATGTAACACAACGAACAGTTCCTCAACAATTGACTCAGCGTAAATGTCACACACTGTGATATTCAGCATGAACATCTCTTAGAAATACATTTAGTAGTTTTTTGTCTTAAGTCCTTAGACTTTATGAAAGCTATAACTTAGAAATTGATAATTTAAATATTAATTAGTGTGTATTTAGTATTTATATTATGATTTGTATTAATTTATTCAGTAACCCTTAAATAGATCTTTATCTTTTGTTTTACCAATTTTAATTTATAAACTCTAAGGTTTTTATTTATAAATGTATGAACACTGTGAGACTAATAATTTTTAATCTAATTGACATATTATCAAGACATAGCATAATTTAATGATTTAAGCCTTTGTCTTTTTAATTAATTTATGAGCACTCTTATTGAATTACTTTGGTACCATTTAAGCAATTTATAGACAAAAATATATAACAAACACACCCATTTTTATTAATGCTTGAATTGCAATAAATTTTATGATCTTTATCAAGTTGGAAAATTAATACTTACTTTGACTTTCAAAACCCAATAACTTAACTTATTGACTGTGGTCTTGCCAGCAGATGTTGGCTTTCCTCAAAGATATTAAGAGGGACAGGAGAGTTTTTTGCCTCCCTTAAGTACTTTCCGTAAATTATTGGGATTCTTGTACTGGGAAGACAAATTCCAAACAGAAAATGGGAGAAAGAAGGTAGGTTTTTACATACCTTTTAATTGAAAACCAGAAACATTTATCTTCAACTTTTGTTTCTACGTGCTTTAGAACCTGTAGGAGCAAATGAACATATAGAGTATGTGTCCTTCCCAGTCCAGCTGTTTTGGAGCCATCACGCACCTCAGTGGAAATGTGCCCTGTGGGTGGCTGGTCACGGCCGGAAGGAGGGAGAAGGGCAGTTTTCCCTGCCTTGGCCTGAGACTCTGAACTGCTGCTGTCCAGGAGTTTTGACGCAGAAGCCAAAGTATTTTTTCTCCTGAAATGAGAAAAGTTATTTAACATACATTTAAGGGGGGTTAAAAGACATAAAGCACTGAAACTGGCCCATGACAAATGTTAAACGGTAGGCCACAACCAGGATAAAGTAACAAGAAAACACTAAAATCCAAACACAAATCCTCAAGAGAACGTCCTCTCTGGGGCCCCAAAGGAAGCCATGTTGCGTCCAACTGTTAGAAACGGCTCGTAGGAATTTACCTGTCCAAACAAAGGATGGACATGGCAGGCACGGATGACAGAGTATGAGGCTCTAGTTTTCTTTTGGCAAAAAGGGAGACCATCCCACATGCAAGTAGAGAGAGGTGCATGGAAAACCTGCTGGATACTGACCTCAGTCCCTGATTGGCAGGATGCACAATCTTCCTGGTAAGGTCTAAGGTATTGGCTCAGGGCCACGTTTATCACAAGGTCATTACCTTTATCCCTGCTTTTCCTTTCCTCCTTTGTCTGGTCACCTGGTCTGGTAAAGCACGAAAATGTAAAGATCCGCCACCTTGAACAATGTGTCACTGCTACCACTAGGTGACACTCACCCAACCTTCCTAATTTCAGGGTTCTATCTTGGCCAAGCAGTTTCATCTAATTTACCTACCAGTGGGCCTCTCCCAAGGCTCAGGGTTCCTTGGCTCATAATCCAGACTCCTTTGGGCCTCTCCCAGATCTCTGGGCTTCCATGGGCTTCTCCCTGCACAAAAGGTCCTGGCTTAAAATCTTGGGCTCTCGTGGGCTTCTTACAAGGCTCAGGGTTCCTTGGCTTGTAATCCTGGGCTCCCATGGGCCTTTCCTAGATCTTTGGACTCCTGTGGGCTTCTCCCAGGGCACAAGGGCTTTTGCTTCCTGGCTCAAAATCTTGGGCTCCTGTGGGGTAGGTTCTCCACAAGACGCAAAGTACACAGAGACGAAACACAATCATAGGACAAGACACGGTGCTTCTTACCTTGCCCAATGCAAAGTCTGGGGCTAAGAAAAGATTTCTCAAGGAGAAGATTTCTTAGAGTGCCCCTCCCCCCCCCCGACCCAGGCAGTTCTGGCCTCTGACCAGAATTTGGGAGACTTCTACAGGGTAGAAGAATCTCTGTGGGGAAAGTGTTTCCCCAAAAACTCACCATAAATCAATTAAGGCAAGATACGGATCTTTATTGATGGTGGACTGAGAGATCGAACCAGGACAGCACAGGGTTGGTACAGGGTTTGAGAAGGGGAGGTTACAGGGGAAATGACATAGGTACAGCATCATTAGCCCAAAACCAACCACAATTACATAGCAGCCATAGTAACAATATTAACACTTAAAAATCTATAGGGTGTCTGTTACATTTCGCGGGTCCCAATCACACAAAACTGGGGTTCTTTGAAAATAACCAATTATGAAGTGGGCTTAAGAGCTCACGTGGGGCTGAACTGTGAGCCCATCTGTGTGTGGTTTCTGGAAGGTGTCTTAAAGATAGGTAGAAGTTGATACCACGCTACCCATTAATGTACCATCATGCCAGCAAGGCACCAGGAATGAGATACAGAGGCAAGAAATAAGGCCATTGGTCCTAAGGGTTACAAGTCATCACAGCACCCAAAGTTCATGAGAGTGTCAAGAATGCCCTTAGGATTACTCCTTGGGCTCGCTCAGTACTCTGCTTAGTGTCACAGCAATCCTCGTCAGTTCTTTACAGCAGACCCACATCACACAGTTTAGCCTGTCAGAAAAGCCTCTTAAAAATACCACTTAGAAGGATAGCACAAAATGGAGTCACTTTAGTATGGATCAGAACTTTCACTATCATAGATACTTTGAATTCATTAAGTACATACCACCATTGTTAGAATACTTGAGGTAGAACCTGGATAAATTTAGTATTTTTTTTTAAATTTGAAGTAGACACACTGTCTAATGAACCTGTGGTGGTGTTTTCAAAGCGGACATGTGCATATAATAAATACGGCTCTACAAGTTCTTGAAAATGACCTCTTTTTATTTTATGTTTGAAGATACTAGTCACTAATTCTAGTTAAAGATAAGGAAGCTGGAGGTGTAGCTCAGTGGCAGAGTGCTTGCCTCCTATGCATAAGGGCCAAGATTCAGGTTCCAACAGTAGTAACAAAAGTTAGATAAGGATTTAGAAGAAAGAAGGAATTGTGTGACCAAGGTCTGCAGACGGTGTCTTTTTGTGGAAAGGGCGGATATGGAGCAGGATATGCATGTATGTCTGTGCCTTTGTGTGTGCACATGCATACACACACTGTTATGTGCGATACAACAACATTGTGCATTTTATAAGCCAGACTGTCAAAACCAAAATTTCAGATTTTAATGTCAGACTTTAGTCTTATAGTTTAAAATTGTAACTGTAGGGCTGGAAGAATAGCACAGTGGTTGGAGCGCCTGCCTCAGAAGTGACTCCTTAGCACCACATAAGCCAGGCAGAGTAGCACATGCTTGTAATCCCAGCAGTTGCAAGGCTGAGGCAGGAGTAAGTATTGCCATGAATTTGAGGCCAGTCTGGGCTACCTAGTGAGATTAGGATCAGCCTGAACTACAGAGTGAGACTTTCAATAAGTAAATAAATTGAATTGTAAGTGTGACAAATATGAAAACCTTAATAATTTAACTAGAGATATCTATGCTTTATGTGTGGCTTATCCTGAACCACTTGGAGAAAGACTTTATACAGAAACTAAGATTTTTTTGGAGAACCACGTTCGACATTTGCACAAGGTAAGTAGTGTATATATATATATATCATACACACATATATATATATGTTTTAGCTACATAGTTATATTACTTGTTGACTGCCTTCCAAAGTAGAATTCATGTCTGAATTTGTGTCAAATTCAATTTTTTTTCCTCAAAATTATGCATTTTATTAGTATTTGTGAAACATAATAATTCAATTTGGAAATTTTTCTTGTTTCTCCATTTCACTTTTCTAATTGTGTATACATTTGACACCCAAGGGAAATCAGCTTTGTTACTTAAGGTCACAAACTAAATGAAGGAGCAGAGTCAACTTAAGCTTCATTCAATTAAAATATATTTCTGTTTAGCTGGTACCAGTGGCAAAGGCCTGTGATCCTAGGAATTAGGGAAGCTGAGGCTCACAGTTGGCAAGTTTCTGTCCACGTGGAGTTACTTAGCAACTGTCTTAATTTGGGTTCTTTCAAAGACAGAATTTACAGATTTTATAACAAAAAAGGATCTATTAGGAATGTTTACAAATCTGAGGATAGAGATAGTCCAAGATGGCTGCTCAGCCATGAAGTAGATCTCCCGTCTGGGACTGCAGGACAGCTGGTGAGGTGAGAGTCTGCTGCAGATCTCAGTTGTTAAAAGAACAATGGCGAAGATTGGAGCCTGAAAAGCAGCAATGGGCAGATTGGCGCAAGTCAAGGCTGGAGTAAATCTGTGATGAATATCTGCGGTGTGTAGCAAATCAGTGCCTGTAGACAATTGAGAAGGCGAGAGCTTTCCCAGAGGAAGAAGCTTTAACAATCTTCCCTCTTCCTTCCTTTTATACCATTGTAGTTCCAGTTGGCTCTCCCACATCCCACATCCGGGTGGGTGCTCTTCCCTCATTGGGCAGCCCACAGAACACTCACACTTTGATCCAGGCTGGTTCTCGACTCCCAGTCTAGGCGTGGTTCCTGGACTCCTAAGTCAGGTGTGGTTCCTGATTCCCTCAGGTTGACATCATCTCTTCACCTGTCACAGCAACTTAGTGGGAGACCCTGTCTCAAGTAAATAATAAGAAGGGGGCTGGGGAATGCAGCCCAGGGTGAAGTTTGATCCCCAGTATTAACTTATGCATACACACAAACTCTTTTGTTTAGCTGGTGTTCACATAATTAAAATTTCCTTTTTTCCCCCTTTTTTCTTTCCTTTTTCTTTTTTGAACAGAGTTTGGCTCCATAGCTGAGGCTGGCCTTGGACTCAAGGGAGTCCTCCAGCCTCAGCCTCCCCATGGTTGGAATTACAGCTGGCCAGCATGCCCAGCTTAGAGTGCTGGGGCTTTCTGTTTGCTAGGCCGGCGTTTTGACCATCGAGCTACAGCTTTAACCCCAAACTCTCTCTCTCTCTCTCTCTCTCTCTCTCTCTCTCTCTCTCTCTCTCTCTCTCTCTCTCTCTCTCAACAGGGTCTTTAAGCTCACTGTGTAGCCTAGGCTGGCCTTGAACTCAAGGTACTCCTCTTGCCTCGGCTTCCCCGGTGCTGGGGTCATAGGCTCACCACCGTGTTCCCTTACTTCCTCTTCATTGATCTCATTTGTGTTATATTGAACTTTGAGCTGTCTCCTCCCATCCTGAGTAGCACAACTTAAAAGTGCAGTTGGAAGCTGCCTCCAGGTGGTTATTTTAAATGGCCAGCCCTCTGTACAAAGGTAGTACCGCAGACAGTATGGTGCAGGTGAATTTTGTGGTGTTTGGCAATAGGCAGCTTTTCTAACTTATCTTGGGCTACTGATGGTTTTTTTTTTTTTTTTTTTTTTTTTTAATGATGGAAACAAATACTTGAAACCAAAGCTTCTAGGAGAGCCACTGGCCTTTGCCAGTCGTGTATTTGTTGAAACTTGGACTTGGCTTCCTAGGTGCTGTGCAGGTCAGAGTGGAGTCTCTGAAGACACCTCTGTTGACTGGGGGGCCACAGGGTTATCCCCTGGACGCCTAGTGGGCATGACTGAAGTTATGAACCTTCACAAGTGACGTGATCTTAGACCTCTTGGCTGTGCTCTTGCCCATGTGGGTTTTTCTTTATGGGGATTGCCGTCAGTCCTGGCCACCAGTGCGTGGATGTGGAGTTGGGCTCCGAGGTGCCCTCATCAGTGTTCTTCATGATGGCTTTGCGTCTACGCTGGCATCTGGCCAGGCCAGTACCACTTTCTCTTGCTTCATGAATTTACCCATTTCAGCAGCTGTGAGCCAGGCCTGTAGCAGAAAAGGGGCTACTGATCTCATCAGGAAGTGGAGGAGGTAATTGGTTGCCTGGGGTGGAATCTTTTTTTAATTTTGGGTAGAGGCTAGGGGAAGAGAACAGAGTCTTGCTCCGGAGTCCAGGCTGGACTGGACTTGAACTCACTTTATAATATCCCAGACTGGCCTCAGACAGTGGCAATCTTCCTGTCTGAGCCTCCCGAGTACTGGGATTTTGGTTGTGTGCCACCACTCCCAAGCAGGGATAGAATTTTTCCCCTCCCTTTTATTAGCTTGTTTTGACAACCACAGGAGCTAACTTAGCAACTATCTGTGGTCTGAGTTCTAAGTTTTCAAAGTATGACTGTGGCGTCGAGTGATGCATTTTGAAATGATAACAACCCTTAAGTAGGCACAGCCAGTCATAACTCTAAATGTTGAAAGGAAATACTATTTTTTTAGGTTTCATATTTATTGGGCCATATGCCTATTTTAAATTATACAATAGAAGAACCGGCCAGTAGGATTAGTTCTTCTTTTGAATATTTAGTCACTTCCAGAGACAAGATCAGATCATTACTTTCTCTCCATTTATCTGGAGAAACTTTCTAAGGATGCCTACCTTTCATTTCTAGGGCTCACATTTTCCCCTGTTGTTGCTTTTGTGCCAAAAGTATTTAAAGTGTAACTTGGAATTCATAGTGCCTCATTTATTCCATACAATTCGGTTTACAGTAATTGAGGAGTGCTTTTAAAATGAAAGTATTTTCTGTTTCTGCAGAGAGTTCTGGAGTCAGAAGAGCAAGTGCTTGTTATGTATCACAGGTACTGGGAGGAGTACAGCAAGGGTGCAGACTACATGGACTGCTTGTATAGGTGAGTACATTTTTTAAGTCGTGCCACTTTTCTAAACAGTACTGTCTGCACTGAAAAATTGAAGGAATTTTTAAAATTACCTATTTAGCATTGAAATGCAGAGTTAAATTGTTTCCTGTGGAATGGGTGTTCCCTACTCTTGGGTGAGAGGAGTCTCTGGGAGCCAGTGTGGAGAAAATTACCGGTATAACCCAAAACTACTGAATAGCCTGTTTCTTAATAGAGATCTGTGAAAATTTGTGTGAAGCTGAATCAGCCCGTGCTCAGATCCTCTCTCTATGATTGAGTCGGGCTTTTGGGTTTTATTACACAGAAGCACGCAGCTGAGGTCCTCTGCTAGTTTCCTCTGGATCCCCAGGCACACAGGTTCACAGGGGCCTCGTGGTCCCACATCTTTGTGCTGTCCAGTGGAGCCCTGCCCCCGGGACAGCTTTCCTTCTGTGGATGAGGAGCGCTGCCCTTTCCTCCTGCTGTCTCCCTCCGCCCTTCCCGCCCTCTTCTGTTCCTCACTTCTCTGTAGTGCCTGCTGCTCTCTAAGCCACCCATGTCTGCAGGGCAGTAGTGTGGGTTTGAGAGACGTGCGGGTGGGCGCGTTGTTGTGGGAGCGTCCCAGCTTGGAGGGCCCGTGCACCGTCCTAGACCAGGGTGTTGGAGTGCACTGGTACCCACGTGAGCGAGGCGGGGAGCTGTGGATCGGGAAATAGCAGCTCCTTGCGGGATGGGGCCCTGGGAGCCGGGCTGTAGCCCACGCAGCCGGCGCGTCCTTTCGTGGAGGCCTTGTGGCCTGAGATGAATACTGCGATCTTCTCTCCTGGGGTGGAGCTGAGCAGAAGGCTTTAGTCTCTGAGCCTGCGCCTGCCTCCTGCCCTGCTTGGCCTTGATGCCCTTTGAAGAGGCCGATGCTTCAGTCTCTCGGCTTCTCCATGTTCCTGTGCCTCACTGGTTGGTTTTTCCCTTCAGTTCTAAAACAGACTCGACTGCACTTAATCTAAGTTGCATGTGTCAAGAACCAGGCTTACTCTCGTGTTTTTGAGACAGTCTTGCTGTATAGTGTAGGCCCCCTTGAACTCTTGATTTAACCTAGGATGGCCTCTTAACTCACAATTTTCCTGTCTCAGCCTCCCAAGTGCTGGGATGACAGGTGTGCGCCACCATACCCTGCCTATGTATTGCTGGGGAATTGAACTCAGGGCCTTGTTAAGCAAGGTGTCTAGCTGTTGTTGTGTCTGTTAATTGTGGTGACCAGTCTTGGAATGTATTGAAACATTTTTAAGTAACCTGTTTTTCTCTTGTTGTCAAAGTGACATTAAGTATTTTCTCCACACACTTCTTGCCGCCAGTGATAGACTACCTGTTTTCTTACCCAGTTGTGGTTTTTTGATTGTTTAAAAATGAAAAGGTGCAGCCAGGCCAAAGTGGGCAGGTCTGAAATCCCAGCACTTTGGGAAGCTGAGGCAGGAGGATCATAAGTTTAAGCCCAGTCAGGCCGAGCAACTTAGCAACTCTCTCAAAATCAAAAATGGAAAAGGGGTAGAGATGTAGCTCACTGTGAAAGCCTTGGGCTTGATCCCCAGAACCACAAAACACAACAAAAACATTTTCCCCCAGGTGATAAAATATGAGAGGTGACTTCATGGTGAACTTTCACTCACTATTTGATTTTTTGATAGTGCCTGGGAATTATCCTTTTGGATTGGCTCACGTCTGATGGGGGTATGGGATGTAGGGAATAGAAGCACGTTGGTCATTTTTAGAATGACGTCTCTAACCCTTTACCGTGTGTGGTAATCGTACTCATCTCTGAGAGCCTTGCAGAGACACATGGGTTAGTAACTTTAATTTTTTAAATGTAATTTCTATAGAGCTGATTTCTTTTGGACTTACTGTTGAACCCTTCTGTAGTTACCTTATAGCCAGCCCTATAATTATTCTAAAGTTGGAAGTTACTTGTTTTCTTACTGATTTTGGCTTTGTATCTAGTGATAATATTTTGTTTTATAGGTATCTCAACACGCAGTTTATTAAGAAGAATAAATTAACTGAAGCTGACATTCAGTACGGCTATGGTGGAGTCGATATGAATGAGCCGCTCATGGAAATCGGCGAGGTATAATGCACTCGCGTTGGTTTTGAACATGAGATGCTGAGTATGTCTGAGTCATTCGATTCCTGCCTTTAAGGACAGCAAATTGACTAGCTTACTGTCGTCAAAATGCTAGTGAATAGGGTAATGATCTCCCAAGAGTCTCTTGTGAGATCAGAGGAACAGTGAAGATAGGGCAGTTACTACTTTAATGATTACATTTACAGTAGATGAATAACAAGTGATTCTGCGGTTTGGAGGGGAGGAAGACCCCCTACAGAGCATTTTGAGATTCCTAGCGAACAACATGAAAGAACAACTTAAAGAGGGGCCAGAAGAGAGAAAACACAAATATATGGGTATAATATGTTTATTATAATCCCATTGAAATAATAGTTAAAATTCAAGCTAAAACAAAGACTATTTAGTCCAAATAATTCATTCAATTTCCTGACATAGTGCAAACTCCAAAGTAAAAATTACATATAATGCCTGTTTATTTTGAATTCTTGTACTAGTTTATGTAAAACATACCAAATAGCTAGACACTCAGGACATAGTGCAAAGAGACCCGAGGTGCTCGTGTGCAGCTCGAAACTCTTAAGCTCAGGCGAGGTCAGAGGGGCGTATTAGTAAGTCCACGTTCTGTCGAGGCCAGTGCTATGACAGGAGCATCTATGATGCAGCATTTGTGGAAGGGTGATTTAGCACCTTCCCTTAACTCACTTTAGCAAAACTTTAAAATGTTTTAATACCTCTTGACCATGAAGTCATGTTTAGGAATCTGTAGTTGGACAATAATAGAAGGAAAAAAGCCTGTTTAAGAGTATCCTTGGGAATCATTGTTAATAGGGTGGCTGAAGTGAAACAATCTAAATTTCCAACATCTGACAGTAAAGATCATGCATAGAGGAATGTATGTAGTATGACTGTATTGCAAAGGGAGACAAGTTAGTTAACAGAGAATAGATCATGGACACTGTAATGAAGGGAAGATGTTTTATGATGAAATTTGGACACAATGTCTAATACAAATTAAACTATAGGGAAGAAAGGTTATATAGAAAAAGATCGTGAGAGAATAACAAAATCCTAACAGTCATTTCTTTTAGTTAATAGAATTATAAGTGAATATTCCACTTAAAATTGTGCCTTATTGCCAGTGCCACCAAGCCTTCTCCTTCATAGAGAAAATCGTAAAAACAGTTTGGTTTTGTATCTTTCCTGAACTGTACACATGTATTTGCATACTTTTTTTTTTTTTTTTTTTTGAGACACCACCTCACTGTGCAGCCCAGCCTGGTCCTGAACTCACTATGGAGCCCAGGCTGGCCTTGGACTCACAGCAGTCTTCCTGTCCCAGCCTCCCTGAGTGCTTGGATTACAGGCATGCGTCACCATGCCCAGCTTATATGGTACTTAGCGCTTGACTTAATTCTTGCTGAGCAGGCCCTTTACTGCTGAGCCATCCCTCCAGCCCCATGCACACAAATTTTTATACACATGCACCTATTAATGATATTATCACACCATACAAAAATTCTACAAAAGCTCTACAACATATATTTCTTGCTTTCTTGCTTCCCCCCCACCCCCCATCCCAGTGGGCAGGGGAGAGCTAATTTGCCTGGCTGTGCTTTGTGCATCTTTTGCTAGAATTTAAGCTTCTGTAGTGGGCATGTAGTGTAGTTTGTTCATCCTTAGTTACAAATAACACTGCATATCATTATTCATTCGCTTACTCATTAAGTGTTTTTTTGATCCCTTCCTTGGGTCAGACACAGTTTTCTTTCTTGAGAATAACAGTAGAGAGCAAAATAGAGAAGAGTCTTACCCTCCTGGAATTTCCTTCGTGTGTGTCTCTCTCCTCATGTGGAGGGAAGCCTGGTGGGGCACACTGGGACGTGCAGTGGGTGGACACATCCTGAATTTCCACAGCCCTGGCCCCTCTTCAGGAAGGCATCACCTATTGCCCTTCTACAGTGGGTAGGAAGTCTCATTTTCATACACACACGCACACACGCACACACACACACACACGCACACACACACACGCACACACACACACGCGCACACACACACACACACACACACACACACACACACACAACCTTTTTTCACTCCACTTGTGGTATTAAAAAGGAAACAGGCAGAGCTTGAAGCATGGCTTTTATTTTATGTAAATGTGATTACCCTGGAATCAGAATGAGGCTAATGTTAACCCCAGGGAAACAAAAGAGGGAAACTAGAAACAGACCGTGTAGGCACAATTAGGCTGGGGACAGAGCAGTCCAGCCCCAGACCAAATAGTGTTTGGTCTTGCAATAATTTATATGGGAGAGATATATTGAATTAAGTATGCAAAGTAAAAATTATATGGGAAAGATATATTAAAGTAAGTATGCACAGTAGAAATTGAAGGCCCCTGGGACTGAAAGTAGGAGTATACATATACCTGTGACCTGAGCATCAGGAAGTTTTTAAACACACATTAAAAAAATGGACAGTAGAGAGGAAGGTTGGTAATACTTGAGTACATTAAAATATGTTTTTACAGAAGATACGAGAAAGTGAAAAGCGATATGCTAGGACAAATTGTAGTTGCAAAACTGTTGAGGAGAACTAAGACTAAGTCAGATTTTAACAGAGTAATGGGCAAAATGAAGAATGGGTGTTTCCCAGGAAACAGCCAAGCTAGACTGTGAACTTAAGAGTGAGGCCCAGCTTCATCCAAGAGAAGGAAGCTCAGGCTCCTTGGACTTGCTTGGCGCCGGGCAGGCCTGCTGCAGCATGTGGGCTAACGGGAGGTCTCCGCTGCTGCTCTGGGAATGCAAGTGGAAAGCCGCTTGACTTCATGTGGCACCGCTGTGCGTGTGCCCACGGCATCACCTTGACCTGTAGGGTGTGTCAGGGAGGCTCTTATATGGGCCAGAAGAATCACACAGAAACACCAGTTTGATTTTTGGTAACAGAGAACTGGAATCATAAGCACATGTAACCAATAACAGAATGAGAAAGTAACCCAGGGTGTATTCCTATACTATGATACTGTAGAGCAGTGCCAATGGTTGAATTATATCTGTGTGTTTTGATTTGGTGGGTTTAAATAACAAAGTTCAATTTCATTTATTTATTTGCTTATTTATTTATTTACTTCTGAGGCAGGGTCTTGCTCTGTAGCCCAGGCTGGTCCTGAACTCACTATGGAACCCAGGCTGGCTTTGGACTCAGTGGCAGTTCTCCTGTCTCAGCTTCCCCAGTGCTGGGATTATAGGCATGTGCCACTGTGCCCAGCTTATGTGGTGATGGGGTATCAACTCTGGTACCTAGCGCTTGTCTTAGCACTTGCTAAGCAAGCGCTTTAACCGCTGAGCCATTTCTCCAGCCCCTAAAGTTCAATTTTAGGAAACCCTGTGTTTCAGGATGTTCAGCATGGTTTTGTTCCCATGTGTGGCAGATGGGATAGAGAGCAGTGTGTGAGGGGAGCAGCCTTGGGACACCAAGACAGAGCTGAACGGGCAGTGGGATTCTCACACGGCTTGTACTGTTACTGTTGGTGTTGGTCTTTAAGCTTAACCATCTATGTTTGTGTGAGATGTTCGTATTTTAAAAAATAAGCCAAGAGAAAAATGAAAAAAATTGATTAAGGTTACATCTTTTGTTTCTGTGGAGTCTTGGCTTCGGTTAGCCTTCCCATAGCACCAAATACTTAACGATGAAAATTTGTTAGGAGGCAGTTAATTTGGCAAGAGTTTTTGGTTAATGTTAAAAATCTCACTTTGTAAAAATCTGTCATGGTGCTTGTTGAGATTTTAAATTAGAAATTTATTTTTCCTCAGGTCTTTTTCCTTTCGATTTCATTTGAATTTTGAAATACTGAGTATTGCTATTCTTACTTGAAGCAATGCTTTGACTCAGCCTTGATGATTTTTCTTTTCCTGGCAGCTAGCATTGGACATGTGGAAGAAACTGATGGTCGAACCTCTTCAGTCCATCCTTATCCGAATGCTGCTCCGGGAAATCAAAAAGTGAGTCCTGGTATGCGTGTGCCTCGGGCATGCCTGACTTGCTATGTGGTGGGTCTGAAAATAACATACAGCTGCCTGACTGCTCACTTAGGTCTGAGTTATTATAATGAGCCTTGTGTTACCTCTTAATGCCAGTATTTCAGTGTTTGATAATCTTCTTTAAAAATTTTTTACCACGTCTTTGCTCTTTACCTACAGCTTTATGTGCTTAGTAAATGGATATATTTACCTGTTTCGTTTATGTGAACATAGCTGGGGCAGGCGCTGGGGCTCTTCACTCCTGAACCTCCTGGGCCCTGCAGCCCGTCGCCTACTGGGCTGCTGCATCCGCTGAGAGGCTGTTGCTGAGCCCCTGCTGCATCCTGCAGGAGGCAATTGGGAGCCTCTCCAGCCACTCCCTGGTCCTCCAGTCTGAGCTCAGGGAGGGCTAACTGTGGAGGCAACAGTCCGCACTGGTTGCCTCTCTCTCAGCCTCAGTGTCATAATCAACAACTTGTCCATTAATATGAGGGTACATTTCTGGGTAAATGGTGTCCTACTTTGTGGCCCAGAATAAACTGCGTGCTTAATTGTTGTGTGGTTGTATTTTGGGGCTTTCTGTGGAGTCCTGGGTAGGACGTCCTTAGACTTCCCATGGAGGGCCTGAGGAGCTCTCAGTCACACACACGTGTATTGTAAGGCTTCAGGTACTGGGTCTCATGGCGCAGGGATTTGCTAGACCAGTGCGTTGTAGTATGACAGTGGCCACTCCCTCTGGGTTGCCTTTCTTTGTGAGGAGAGATTTGTCAAAGCATTCTTAGTAGGGGCTCCTAGCTAGGAACAAGGGCTTAACACATCACCCTGTCCCCCTCACCTCCACCTATGCAGAGGGGAGGAGAATGTTTTTAAACTTATAATAACATCATTATCAAATATGATGTAATTGGTAGCAATTCTAGTAACTTGATGTTAAAAAGTTTCACTAACCATTTTAATGATTCTGTTTCCAAAAATACAGGAAAAGGCAATAGCAAGACAGGAGAGTGGAATGTTTTTCTTTCCTCTTTCTCTTCTACCTTATTATTAACTGAAAGAGTAGTATAAAGAAGAGGTTTTACATTCTTTCGCTAAATTTTAACTTTCACATTTTAAAATACAGCTATATCATATTAAAAGTGTAATATATTATTATAACTTTTTTCCCCTTCCCTGGTATTGGGTATCAAACCCAGAGCCTTCATGGGTTTGATACCCAGTACCAGGACAAGGAAAAAATAGCTGTATTCTCATCTCATTTAAAAATTTTTATTTTGAAACAGGATTTCAGTAAATTGGTAAGTTGCCCAGACTGGGCTAGAATTTCTGATCTTCCTGCCTTAGCCTCCTGCAGTACTGGATTAACAGAACTGTGCTACCAGGCCCAGCTTGTTAAAAGTGAATTGAAAAAGGTGAAAAGCTTTCCTGTAAGGAAAATAGTGGCTGTAAGATATTCCGAAAAAGACAGATTATCTGGTCAGGACTATTAGGTCACCTTATCTTATTTTTGTTGTTATAACCAACTATCAAGCATAATTTGATTTTTTTTACAACTATGCCATTCTTTGATGTCAACTTAACCAGATAATTGTTGCTGCACATTTTGCAGTGAAGGAATAAAAATTAAATGTGGGAACTACATGCAAAGCACCATGCTGAAAGCTTTATGAACTTTGTCCACTGTGACTCCCACTCTCGAGGGTAGCCTGCAGCCAGCACCATTCACACATGGAGACAGTGGTGGTTTGCTTACTGGACTAATTTCACTACAGCTAACATCCTCTTTTGTTGTGTATATGCTTTGTTTTGTTTTTTATTTTTTTGGAGGTGCAATTTCACTCTGAAGTCCAGGCTGGTCCTGAACTCACTGTGTAGACCCAGGCTGACCTTGCACTCACAGCAGTCCTCCAGCCTAAGTCCCTCCCAAGTGTTGGGGTGATAGGCTTCCCTCTTCTTGGTGAAGGGATTCACTTCTGGGCTTGTCTACCTCCAAATGTGGCAATTTTTAATAGTCCACACAGTATTTCCTTTGTTCTTAGCTATGTGTGGCTTGACGATGTTTAGCTTTAATGTTTTGAACATTCTAAGGTTTTTGTACTTTTAAAATTTGATGTTAAGAAGACATGGCAAATTTTGCTTACAAGTATATAAATTTCACTTCAACAAAGAGAATTGAGCTACTAAACTCTATGTAGCATAGCAGATAGACTCCAGGCATGCAGTGAATTGGACTTTGGGCCCTTGCGTTGCCTTGGTTGAACATCTGTTTCCCTGCTGTCTGTGCTGTCCGTGGAGCTGGGA
Source organism: Ctenodactylus gundi (assembly GCA_004027205.1). Classification (NCBI taxonomy): domain Eukaryota; kingdom Metazoa; phylum Chordata; class Mammalia; order Rodentia; family Ctenodactylidae; genus Ctenodactylus; species Ctenodactylus gundi. Next base: position 44,616 of record PVKB01000434.1, read on the forward strand.
TGGCCAGCCCACAGCTGCACCGTCATGGAAGATGTTCTGCGCTTTGTAATCTGATCTGATCTTTGTAACTGAATGTGGTGATAGTGAGCTCACCTCACAAGATAGGAAGTCAGGCTGGAGCGTAAGTAGCTTACTTGTCACGTGGCCAGTAATGGCAGAACCAGGTTAACGTGGGGGACTCTGGTCCCCACGTCTGTGCTCTTCCCCATATAACATACATCCCCAAAACTAGTTTGCTCAAACTGCATTGTAGCGTGCCTGCCGCTGTGCACAGTCACAGCAGCCTCCTTTTGGAAAGATGGCCGCCATGCATCTAGAATAGAATGTCGTCAGATCTAGCCGTGCCTGTTTCAGACTTGACATTGTTTTCTCCTCTGTAGCCATCCTGGGTCCCTAGATATTCTCTACAAGCATAGTTACTGTTTCTCTCTGACCGTGGAATGTTAGGGCTGTTCTGGGAATGTTTGAGAGAATTATCTTTCTATAAATTTATTTATTTTTTCCCCATTTATTGATATGTATTAGTGCAAGATTTAAGGTTTACAATGAAGTTGAAGATTTTGTGCACAAGCATATCTTCTCAAGGTGGCAAGGGCTTTCCCACTTTCCTATTGTCCCTCCCCCTACCCACCCCACCCTCCCTCCCCCACTCTACCCCCGTTTCACTTTGGTTTTTTGTTTTAAGTTCCATAAAAGTTGTGATCTGGGTCTCATATCAGGGAGACCATTTGATGTTTTACCTTCTGCTTCTGACTCACTTCACTAAGCATGATGTTCTCAAGTTTCTTCCATTTGCCTGCAAAGGCCTCCACACTGTTGGACTTTATTGATGCATAGTATTTCATTGTGTATAAATACCACAGTTTATGTATCCATTGATCTGTTGATGGGTATTTTCGTGACTTACATGTTTTAGCTATTGTTAGTTGTGCTGCTATGAACATGGGTATACATATGTCTCTGTTACGTGTTGTTTTGACCTCTTTTGGAAATATTCCCAGGAGGGGTGTCGCTGGATCGAAGGGGATATTTATTTCTAGTCTTTTAAGAGATCTCCATACTGCATTCCAAAGTGGTTGTACGAATTTACATTCCCACCAGCAGTGCAGGAGGGTTCCTTTCTCCCCACAGCCTTGCCAGCACTGATTACTATTTGACTTGTTGATATAGGCCATTCTCTCTGGAGTGAGATGGTATCTTAGCATTGCTTTGATTTGCATCTCTCTTATGTTTAGGGATGTTGAACATCTTTACATGTATCTATTGGCCTTTTGTACTTCTTCCTGAGTGAACTGCCTCTTCATTTCATTTGCCCACTTTTCAATAGGATCCTTTATTTTGGTTGGCTTACTTTTCTTCAGCTCCCTGTATATTCTAGTTATGAGCCTCCTATCTGAGTTGTTGGTGGTGAATATTTTTTCCCAGCCTGTTGGTTCTCTTTTTACAGTGTTGATACTTTCCTTTACTGTGCAGAAGCTTTTTAATTTGACATGATCCCATTTGTTAATAATGGGGATAATTTCTTTTGCTCTTGGTGTCTTGTTGAGGAAGTCTTTGCCTACCCCTGTGTCTTTTAGATATTTCCCTAATTTGTCTAGGAGGAGGTTCAGTGTTTCACTTTTAATGTCTAGGTCTTTGACCCACTTTGATTTGATTTTGGTGCATGGTGATAGGTGTGTGACTATATTCATTCTTCTGCATGTGCATGTCCAGTTTTCCCAGCACCATTTGTTGAACAGGCTGTCCTTTTTCCATTGTATGCATTTGTCCCCTTTGCTGAAGACTAAGTGATAGAGGGTGTTTGGGTTTGTCTCTGCGTCTTCAATTCTGTTTCACTGGTCTGTCTGTCTGTCTTTGTGCCAGTACCAATTTGTTTTTTACAACTATTGCTTTATAGTACAGCCTGATGTCTGGAACTGTAATGCCTCCTGCCTTGGTCTTGTTGCTCAAGATTTCTTTAGCTGTTCTTGGTCTCTTTTGGGTCCATGTGAATTTAAGAATTGTTGTTTCAAGTTCTTTGAAGAAACTTGTAAGTATTTTGATGGGAATTGCATTAAATCTATATGTAAGTTTAGGTAGTATAGTCATTTTCCCTATATTTATTTTGCCTGTCCAAGAGCAGGGAATGCCTTTCCATTTTCTAATGTCTCCTGTAACTTCTTTTTTCAATGTAATGTAGTTTTCTTCATACAAGTCCTTCACTTCCTTGGTTAGGTATACTCCTAGGTATTTAATTTTTTGCTAAGCTATTGAGAATGGAATTATTTTTCTGAGTTCTTGCTCTGTAAGTTCATTGTTAGTGTAGAGAAAAGCTATTGATTTTTTAGGGTTAATTTTGTAACCTGTGACTTGGCTAAATTTTTTTATTATTTCCAGAAGTTTCGTAGTGGAGTTTTCTAGGATCTTCCATGTAGATAATCATATCATCTGCAAATAAGGAAAGTTTGACCTCCTCCTTTCCAATGCAGATTCCCTTTATTTTATTTTCTTGTCTCATTGTTATGGCCAGTGTTTCACGGACTATGTTGAATAAGAGTGGTGAGAGTGGGCAACCTTGTCTTGTTCCTGATTAGACAGGGAATGATGTCAATTTTTCTCCATTTACTATGATATTTGCAGTAGGCTTGGCATATATGGCTTCTATGAGTTTTAGGTAGGGCCCTTCTATACCTATTTTTCTCAGTGTTTTTATCATGAAGGGGTGCTGGATTTTGTCAGAGGTTTTTTCTGCATCAGTAGACATGATCATGTGGTTTTTGTTTTCGCTTTTGTTGATGTGGTGTATTACATTGATTAATTTTCGTATGTTGAACCAACCGTGCATCTCAGGGATGAAGCCTCCTTGATCATGGTGTATTATCTTTCTGATTACTTGTTGGATTCTGTTTGCCAGAATCTTATTGAGGATTTTTGCCTCTATATTATAAAGGATATTGGTCTATAATTTTCCTTCCTGGTTAAGTCTTTGTCTGGTTTTGGGACTAGTGTGATGTTAAGCTCAAGAAATGAGTTTGGTAGTATTCCTTCACTTTCTATTGTATGAAATAGTTTGAGGAGGATTGGAGTTAGTTCTTCCCTAAAGTACTGAAAAAATTCTGCTGTGAATCCATCTGGGCCTGGACTTTTATTTGTAGGTGGAGCTTTTATTACTGCTTCAATTTCTGCATGCATGGTGGGGTTGTTCCAGATTTTTATATCTTTCTCATTTAATTTTGGTATCTTATATGTATGTAGGAAGTCGTCCATTTCTCCCCAGTTTTCAAATATGTTAGAATATAGGTGTTCAAAGTAATTTCTTAAAATATTCTGGATTTCTGCAGAGTCTGTTGTAATTTCACCCTTTTCATTTCTAAGTATGCCAGCCTGTGTGTTTTCTTTCCTTTTCTTGATGAGGTTAGCAAGAGGTTTATCTTTTGTTAACTCTTTCAAAGAACCAGCTCTTTGACTCATTAATCTTTTTTATTGCCTTTTTAATTTCAATCTCATTTATTTCAGATCTGATCTTTATAATTTCTTCTCTTCTACTGCCTTTTGGGGGTTAAGTTGTTCTTGTTTCTCTAGGTCCTTAAGGTGCATCATTAGTGAATTTATTTGTGAATGTTCTGTTCTCTTGGTGTGTGCATTTATGGCTATGAATTTTCCTCTCAGGACTGCTTTCATTGTGTCCCACAGATTTTGATATAATATACTTCCATCATCATTTAGCTCTAAGAAGTTTTTGATTTCTTCTCTGATTTCTTCTGTGTTCCATTGTTTGGTCAGTAGTAAGTTGTTAAGTCTCCATGTATATATATTTTCTTATGTTTCTGTTGCTGTTCAGTTGCAGTCTTATTCCACTATGGTCTGAGAATGTGCAGAGAATTATTTCTGTCCCTTTGTACTTGTTTAAGGATGACTTATGTCCTAGGACGTGGTGTGTTTCAGAAAATGTTCCGTGTGCTGTTGATGTTGGATGGAAAACTCTATGAACATCTGTTATGTCCAGATTTTCTATAGTGTCTTTCAGCAGTTGTATATCTTTGTGGATTTTTTGTCTGGTTGATCTATTTGTGATAGTGGGGTAATAAAGTCCCCTGCTATAATTGTATTGGGTCTTATGTGTCCTTTCACATCTAGTTATTTTTGGTTTACATAATTTGGTGCTGTAGAGTTGGGGGCATATATATTGATAATTGTGATTTCTTCCTGTTCTAGTATTCCTTTAAGCAGTATGTAGTGGCCATCTTTGTCTCTCTTCACCTGTTTTCTTTTGAAATCTGTTGAGTCTGAGATTAATATAGCTACCTCTGCTTGTTTTCGGGGTCCTGTTGCATGAAATACTGAATTCCAACCTTTTATTTTCAGTCTATGAGTTTACTTATGGGTGAAGTGTGTATCTTGTAGGTAGCAAATTGTGGGTTTCTGTTTTGATCCAGTCAGCTAGTCTGTGTCTTTTGATAGGTGAGTTGAGGCTGTTCACATTTAGGGTAATTATTGAGGTATGTTTGGTGTGTCCTGCCATAGTTTTAGTTTATCCATGTTGTTTACTGGCTTTACTTTTTTCTCAGCTCATTCTCCTCAAGCTTTTGTCTTTTTTTTTTCCTCTGGGGTCACTTGTGTTGTTGTCCTCTCTTTCACTGTCCAAGTTTCCTTTGAGAATTCTCTGCAGTGATGGCTTAGTGTCTTCAAGTTTCTTTAAGCTTTATATATCATGGAAAATTTTAATTTCTCCCTCTAGTTTAAAAGATAGTTTTTCTGGATATAGTAGTCGTGGTTGGAATTTGTGTTCTTTTAGTGTTTGAATGACATTGCTCCTTGATGTCCTGGCTTTTAGAGTCTGAGTTGAGAAGGCTGCAGTTATCCTCATGAGCTTACCGTTGTAGGTCACCTTCTGCTTTTCTCTTACCGCTTCCAGTAGTCTCTCTTTGTGTTGGGTTTCTACTACTTTAATTATGATGTGTTGGGATGAGGTTCTCTTCTGATCCATATTGTTTGGTGTTCTATATGCCTGCAGTAGTTCAGTGTTCATTTCTCTTCTTAAATTTGGGAAATTTTCTTCCGTAATTTCCTTGAAGATGACGTTTAAGCCTTTTGGTTCGTCCTTGGTTTTCTCTTGGACTCCCATAATTCTCAGGTTGTTTCTCTTTGAATCATCTATCAGTTGTTGTAATGATTCACTTTCTTCTTCTTTTTTTTTTACTTTGTGTTCTTTATGGTGTTTCTGTTCCCGCTCCATCATTTTGTCTTCTAAGCCTGATAATCTATTTTGAAATTGTTCGATATTGCTTATTGTGACCTGTGTGTTTTTCACTTCCTGGATGTCTGCATTTATTTTTCTTTTGTCTCTGTCTTGTTCTTCTCTCATTTCTTGTATTGCCTTCATTTTCTTCTGGTTCATTTCTTCTTTGATCTCCTCTACTTGCTTCTCAAAGCTTGCTTTTAGCTTAGCTAGGTATTGGTGTAGCTCTTGCTCTGTGACTTTTCTTTCCTGCTTCATTTCCTGCTTTAATTCGATGTATTTCTGGGTCCAGAAGTTATCATAGTTTATGTCATTTTCATCTTTAGATTCTGCATTTTCAGTATTTCTGGTATGCTCTTCTGTTATGTCAAGACTTTCTGAAGGAGATTTATTTCCACGTTTCCTCTTGGTTCTGTTGTCTTTGTTTGTCTCTGGTTGTTTGTGGACTCACCCCAGCACCACTCTGCCCGAGGCTGGGGGATTACAGCCTCCACACTGACCACCTTTGAAAAGAGTGGGGGAGATGGCAGTGAATCCCCCTAGGTCTAGTCCAACACGGCTCTGCCAGGTACTGGCAAAGCCCAGTCTCCGTGCAGGCCTCCGCTGTCATGGGTGGTGGGGAAGGTGGTGGGGAGTCCCACCGGTCTATTCCAGAGAGACTGTGCCTGGTGCTTGCAAATCCCGGTGACCACGTCAGCCTCTGCTGTGAGGGGCAGCGGGGAAAATGGCAAGGAGACCTACTGCCAAGCCCAGGATCCACCGTAGGTGACTGCTGAGAGGGGCGGTGGGGAAGATGTCTGGAAGACCTACCAGCCCCTTATGGAGTGGCGCTGCTTGGCACTAGCCAAGCCCAGGTTGTGCTGCAGGCCCCCGAGGCGAGGGGCCGCGGGGAAGATATCAGGAGGCCTACCAGCCTCCTTTGGAGTGGCCCTGCCTGGTACTCGCCGAGCCCAGGCTCCGCTACGGGCCCCTGCCTCCTCCGAAGCGGCCCGGCCTCAGCTGTGCGTCCCTCCTTTCTATAAATTTATTAATGTAATGTGTGCTAATTGCAAAGAACATTAAGAATATATGTAAGATTAACGAAAAAAGTGAAAACCACTTGTTAGCAATTTCTTCAGTACCACTACTGAATGGAAATCAGTGTTAAGGTTTAAATTTTTTTCATAAAAATTATGATTTAAGATCATGCACATCTATATACTCGTTTATGCAGCTGTGTATTATGAATGACACCTACATGTTAGATGTAGTACCGGATGTATACACATGTGTATAAACTTAGCTCCCCACCTCTGCATACTAAATCACACTCCAGAGAGTATAGGAGGGGCATTTTTACACAGCTCTTCAGTCCACATCTGACGTTTGTGTATCTGGTCTGTGATACATAACCGGCCCTGTACTGGTTTTGCAGTGTTTTCATCAGAGTACTTTCTCTCAATTTCTTTACTACATCCGCATGAGGAATGTTTAACAGTGTGTATAAAGAGTGTAAGTGAAGACCTTGTGAGTCCCAGGTGTGAGACCTCAGTGCTAGTGCGAGGCAGTGCTTGATGGGCACCTGTGAAGGGCCACTTGTCCAGAGTTCAGGGCATCCTGAGCTCCCTGTCCGCTCCCGCTCCTCCCAGCATCTCATGACAAGCACTGGTGTCATAGTGGTAGCCCAGGCCAGGCTTTATCTGTATGTCAGAGTGTTTTTGTATTGATATGACTCAACTTGTACATTAATCATGATAAATATTAGCCTGTGTGACAAGATTGTTTTACAGCTTCATATTTTGGGCGATCGGTCAGTGCTTTGTAACTTGGCTAGGGGGATATCTGCACGCATACTTTGGTGTGCTTTGGTTCTTTCGTAGTCTTTGCCCTCTCAGTAGCATTTTGTGTTGTATCTTGCTCTAGTGACCGTGGTGGTGAAGACCCAAACCAGAAAGTAATCCATGGGGTTATTGACTCCTTTGTTCATGTTGAACAGTATAAGAAAAAATTTCCCTTAAAGGTAAGAAACAAAATCTTTTTTAAAAAAAACATGAATAATCAACCTTTAAGTTCTTAAATTACTTGTCTAATTTTTTGCTAATGTGATTTTATTTCCTCAGTTTTATCAAGATATCTTTGAGTCTCCCTTTCTGACTGAAACGGGAGAGTATTATAAACAAGAAGCTTCAAATTTATTACAAGAATCAAATTGCTCACAATATATGGAAAAGGTAAATAATACATATTATGTTACATATGTTTGTTTTTATTTGACAGGTATGTACTGAGTGCTTTGTTTTAAGATCCTATATTTTTTTCTTGGGAATAAAAATGTATATCATCATATGAAATTTACTGTACCTCTTAACCAGATTGTTCCTGTACAGTGTTTGATTTCAAGCATTTGATTATTGAGCCTAACATGTTTTTTATACTATAAGTAGTCTAGCTACAGTCTGTCCTCTGAAGAAGATGGGTCAGGAAGCATCATTGCTTCTTGATATGCTGTTATGAGGCCTGCAAAGCCCATGGCTAGCAGTCTGAGTTGATTAATGAATTATCTTCCTATTTTGTCACAGTTAGTTCTGGACCTAGAGTAATTTGTCTGAGGACCAGCCTCCCGCCCACCATTAAGCCTGACTGCATTAAATAGGTGCTGATTGCTCACTTTTGTGACCTTGGTCTTAAGGGCCTCTTAGTCTGATCCTGAGATTGCACGAGAGTCTCTGTGACACATATGCACCGATTCCAAGGTCTGGCTCCAAGCAGGCATTAGGCAAAGTGGCAGCACATCTCAGATGCCTGTCAGAACTTAGAGTCGGCTGCTGCATGGGTGAGCCTTGAGAGCGTGAGCTGAAGTAAGCAAGACATGGAGAGTCCAATGTTGTGTGGTTCCCCTTACAGGAAATAGCTAGAATCAACAAATGGACAGTCAGGAGGTGGGTTACACTTTATAAGGGAGACTATCAGGAGTGATTAGTTTTCATAAGGATTCTATATGATACGAGAGAAAAGTGTTAAAAATACTGATATTTGCAATATGCAAATATGACTAATGCCACTGAATTACAAACAAAAACAGAAAAAGTGGCAAATCTTCTATCCTAATATGTATTTGTAATACAGTTTTTAAAGAACAGTAGCAAGTATATAAAAACCATTGAATAGTATACTTTATTTTTGAAATATGGTTTCACTATAACCCAGGCTGGTCCTCAACTTACTTTGTAGTCCAGGCTGGCCTCAAACACACTGCAGTTCTGCCTGAGCCTCCTAAGCGCTCTGACTACTGTTGTGTACCACCGTATCTGGCTAATGTGGTACTTGGGAATTGAACTGAGGGCCTTGGGCTTGCTAGGCAATTACTCTAACTGCAAAGCTATTCCCCCACCCCGAGCAATATACTTTAATGGTTTCACTAAGTAGATTATGTCTCACACTGTTAGAAAAGGAAAGGCATTGAAACTAAATTATGTTTGGAGCTTGGGGACATAGTTAAATGGCAAAACACTTGGCTAAAGTTACTTACTATGTTGCATGTTTTTTTCTTTCAGAAAAATTTACTAGTTCCTTACCGTAAGACTTGCATTTTTTTAGGTTCTAGGCAGATTAAAAGACGAAGAAATTAGATGTCGAAAATACTTAAATGGAAGTTCATATACTAAAGTGATTCATGAATGTCAGCAGCGAATGGTAGCAGACCACTTGCAGTTCCTCCATGCAGAGTGTCATAATATCATTCGGCAGGAGAAAAAAAATGGTGAGTGGCACCAAATGTGGGAATAGAAATTACATTATAAACCCTCAGTGTCATCTTCTGTGCACCTCACACCAAAAGTACATTTTTATGACAGTGGTAATATTCTGTATACCTTTTTGGCTGGTCATTAACATATTTTGAAAGACTTTTGCAAAAGTGTAGTATAAAATTGCATTCTGAAGTCAAAAGAAAAACTGGGTGGGGAAAGTGTTTGAGTATTACAAGGGCTATTAAATGTATTATAAACTCCTGCTACACAGTGACAGTAAAGGCAAAGACTACGAGGAGGAATTACAGATAAGCTTAACATGGGCAGGTGCTCGGTCTAACTCAAAATATGGAAATGCAAGACAGAAATACACTGAACTACCAGTAATAAGCAATGAAAAAGTGGTTGTTTTGGGAAAAGATAAAATAGTGTTAAGTTTATCAAACAGCAACAAATAACCTGTGCCAAAACTACACAAAAACCAACCCTTGTTGATCTGCATTGACATGTAGATCCACAACCTTCTGGTCTAAATAATTCTAAAGGAAGATGTCCTCTTGGATGGAGACCAGCCAAGGCAGCCTTGGGGAGCATGGCCGGGAGGTGTTGACAGCTGCCCTACAGCCATAGACATGAAGGTGGTCCTGCTGTGGGGTGGGCAGGTAGACCACCGAGGTTAGATTGACAGCCTGGAAACAGCTCCTGTGCACATGCCAGGTGACACAGACGAGAGTGTTACCCAGAGACGGGGCAGGAGCTGCTCTTTGGAGCACGCAGCACTGAATCCGCTGCATACCCATTTGGGAAGAGGAATGCCATCTCTACCTTAGGCACCAAGTACAGATCATTTCTGGACAGGCTTTCTGATGTGCATATGAAGGGCAAAATAATGACACTTTTAGGAGACCTTGAAATATCTGTGACCTGGAGATAGAGAAAGAATCCTAATTGAGACACCCAGGCAAAGATCTCTGGTGCATCACAAGGTAATATATCTACAATGACTAAAAAGATTTTCCAAAATAAAAGACTTGAATCGGCATTATAGAATGGAAGATACAGAAATGCCAGTAAAAATAAAAAGGTCTTCATTCTCATTAATATAAGGAAATCCCAATGAAAGCCACACTAAGATTTCGATATTTGCATTTTTATATATGTATATAATCAAACAGACTGAAAATAAAGGTAGTGGTGTAGAGAGTATCAAGAGCTTCCTGCAGTTCAGGAGATAAGATTCTTAACAGTGACTGCTTGGAAACACTGAAGTGCAGCAGAGCAGAGGGCGTGCCTGTTTCATGATCCAGCTGCCTGCTCCTGGGCATGTAGGTATGGCCCGATGCACACACACATATATGTACAAAAAGACATGCACAAGAATGTCTGGTGAGCATTATCTGTAGTAGCTCCAAAACCTAAGTACTAACATGTTCACCAGCGGTAGAATGGGTATAATTCAGTGTGTTCATACATTGAGGTCTTACATAGGAGGAGAAGTGAGCAAGTTAAAGCCAAACACAACAGGGTACATGATCGACCATGGGAGAGTTGTGTGGTTTCCTTATCTGTAGCGCAAGATAGGCCAGGTTAATCTGTGTCTTTGTAGTCAGAGCCACGGTTATTTGTGCAGAAAAGCAACAACAGTGAGTAGGAGCATGTGTGAAGTATATGAGAGGGACAGTGTCCAGATAGAGCTGATGTCCTCCCTGAGTCTGGTGTGGTTACACAGGTTTGCAGTGCTTAAGTGTGATAATTCATGGACATATATGCTTAAGATTTGCACACTTTATGGACATTACACTTCAATAAAAACGGTAAAATAATAACCATCGTACCGAGGCCAGCCTCACCCTTCAGTGTCACGATCAGAGTGGCTGATGATATCCCCTTGGCAAGGGAGTTTTATGCTGTTTTCTTTAATTTGAAGATTATACCAACATGATTAAGAATCCACTTTGGTGTTCTTGCCAATCACAAGATTATTAACTGCAGTACTATAGTATCAAGAGAGTGAAGAAAACCTGATTTTCCATCCAGGTTTTACTGATTTTAATATATTCACATAGTGGAGTGCTGTGCAGATGTAAAATATGTGGAAATGCTTTATGTGCTTATATAAGGTCCCTCCACGTTAAAACATGTTCTTGTGCTGCAAAGTAAAATAAGCTAGCATACTTATATAAAGGGAGCAGGGGGAAGAATGCTTTGTCGTGAATGTACGTGTCTTTGGGATGACTTTGAGTTTCCTTCCTGCAGGTGGCTGGGAGGTAAGTGGGGGATGTTATCTGTCTGAACTCCTGTACTTGTGCCTTGTGAAACACATTACATGATATATTTTTTAAAAATTTGGGAATTTACTAACAAAATTGCTTTTTCCCTTCAGACATGGCAAATATGTATGCGTTACTTCGAGCTGTGTCAGCTGGGTTACCTCATATGATCCAGGAGCTGCAGAACCACATCCATGATGAGGGCCTTAGAGCGACCAGTAACCTCACTCAGGAAAATGTGAGTTGACCACAAGGAGCTGAACAGGCCTTCTCCTAACCAGAGTTAACATAGAGGGTTTCTTTTTTGTTTTTCCCCAATTCTTATTAATATATATGTGATACATAAAGTTTACAATGAAATTGAGTATTTTGTGCACATATATGTCACATCAATTTTACAATCCCTTCCTGCTTTTGGCCCTCCCACACCCTCATCTTCCCCCCAACTCCCACTATCACACCCATTTGGTTCTGTAGAATGTCTGTATTCTGGGGTTCCGAAACCAGAGAAACCTGTGATATTTAACGTATTTAATCTTTTGCATCTGACTCACTTCATCTCTCAAATCACCACTCTTTAGCTCAGCTTCCCACCCCTTGAATGGGCTGCAGGGGCTATATCTTGATGCCTCTTCTCTGAGTCCAGCAGAGCCCTTTATTGGGATAATTCGCAAAAAGTTCTTTTTTTCTATATCTTAACTATATCTTCATTGAGATTCTTTAACATGGCCTCCCCCACCAGTCCACATGAGAAAAGAACTATAACAATAGAATTTATAAGCTTAGAAAATGTGAGAAAAAAAGAGACAGAAGTTAAATTTCAAATGCCTTACCTGAGTACTGAAAGGTAAATGATTGTACACTCAAAAGACATTCAAGTTATCATTAGGTCAGTCACTTTTTGTAAGATAAACTTAACATTGAAGACCAAATAAATGAATTGATCCAATAAACAAACTTAAGTCTATATCAAATTGCTACATTAAATGAACTTAGTCTATATCACATAAGTATATTACATTTAAAGCAGTAGATATAATGCCATACTTAGTTATTTCAAAATTTTTTAGTTTTGATAAATTATTTACTCACATTTCACTAATAACTAACATTTGGCCAGGTTTGGTTTATCATTTTATCTACCTATCCATCAATAAATTCATGCACATATATTTTTAAAAGATTTTATGCCAGTTTTCCATGTTGAATATAATTATTAGGTCTTACAAATTAATACACTATTACAAATAATAATTCTGTGGGGAAATTTCACAGATTTTATAAAACAGCTGGCACTGTTTTGCAGGCATACCAATCAAATGATTCAAATACTAGTCTTTTTTTTTTTTTTTTTTTTTTTTTTTTTTTTTTTTTTTTTTTTTTTTTTTTTTTTTTTTTTTTTTTTTTGTCGTACTTTAGATGTTTCCTTCCCTCCATGTGTTTTGGAGTATTCAAGGTCTGAAATTCTGTTTTCACATTGTTCAATTTGACTTCTGCTTTCAAATAATGTTTTCATATCCTGAATTTGAGCTACGTTTCTTTTTAGATTTTCTACTTCTCTATTAAAATGTTTCTTCATATCTTGCATTTCCTTGTTTACTTCAGCCAACTTTTATTTGTGGCTTCCATATGCTCAATAAGCTTTGTGTCCATTAGGACCATTATTTGTTTAGTAAGTTCCTCTTTAAGCCTGCTGATCATTTCTTGTATATCTTTGAGAATATCTTGTTTGAACTGGTTGTTCAATTCATTTGCTTTTTGACTTCCTTCCCTATGAGTTCTACTATTTCAGGGCCCATGACATTAGTTTCTGGGGTCTCATGCATTTCTGTGAGTGTCCTGTTGCATTGTCTTCTTCCCATGTTTCTGTTGTTGAGGGACTTCCAAGTGCCGATCTGAGAGGTATCTTTGAGTGAGTATGAGGGTGTGTGGCGAGAGCCTAAATTCCTCTCAAGTTCTTTTCTGGGAATAGGCATTAAGAGACCCTAATGGTCTCTGAGGTGTCATAATCAAACCTGCACCCCTTAGCAAATCTGTCCTGCCTGTCCAGGCTCCTTACCCCGAGAACAGGGCTCCCTACCCTCTGAAGTGTTCCCACTACACTGAGTCATTCAGTAGGTCTGTGGCCTTTCTCTTCTCTTCACAACTCTTGTGGCAGTTTTTTCCTAGGCACTGTTTAAGAGTGATCCCAAAATCTTGAGCTCACAGTGCATTTGTAGTATGCGCTACCCACAAGCTTGTTTTCGGAGGCTAGGGCACCAGCTGCTGTCAATTCCCACTTCTAGATCCACGCTTACTTTAACTTCAGTCTGAAGTTCCAGTCTCCATGCTTTCCTCTATCCATGGATGCCAACAGCTCAGGGCCGCACTCAGTCGGCTGCTGTTTTCTTCCATTTCCAATATGTCTTCAATATTTCTGACCTTCCTGTGGCCTTTTTTAAATTTTGGGGGTACTCCTTCCTCTCCAAGCTACATTGAGCGGGCAGTTTTAGACTATTTCTTAACTTTTTACTTCCTTCACCATTTTTATAGAATATGCATATGCAATACATAATGTTTACAGTGAACTTGAGTATTTTGTGCAGATATATAGCACATCAACTTTACAGTCTCTTCCCATTTTTGACCCTACCACAGACTCCCCAATCCCCCAACTCCCACTATCACACAATTTGGTTCTATAAAATGCCTGTATTCTGGGTTTCCCAAATCAGAGAAACTGTATAATACCTAGTATATTTAATCTTCTGAGTCTGACTCATTTCACCACTATTTAGCTCAACTTTCTATCCTTAGAATGGGATGTAGTGGTCAAATCTTGATGTCTCTTCTCTGAGTTCAGTGGATCCCTTTATTGGAATATTTCTGTATTTTGCTATAATGGCATACTTAGTTATTTCAGAATTTTTTACCTTTCATAACTTAGCTTTCACCATACTAACATTTTGCCAAATTTTATAATTTTATCTACCTATCCATGTATAAAATTCATGCATACATTTTTTAATGATTTTATAACAATTCCCCACGTTGGATGTAATCTGTTTTGTAAACTAATATACTATTACAAATAATAATCATGTTGGAAAATTTCACAGTTTTTATAAAACACCTGTTACTGTTTTAGAAGTATATCAGTTAAATGATTCAAATACGAATCTTTCTTTTGTTACGCTTTCTTTTTAGATGTTTCCTGTCCTCCATGTTTTTTTGGTGCTACTCTCTCTGCCTCTCTCCAAAAGTATAAACTCACACCCAACATCAACCAAGTGAATTGCTACATTAAACAAGCTTAAGTCTATATCAGTTTGCTACATTAAATGAACTTAAATCTGTATCACATAAGTATACTACAGCTAAAGCACTAGAGTGGCATGCTTAGTTATTTCAGATCTTTTTTCAACTTTCATAAATTTTTCACTCACATTTTACTAATTATTAATATTTTTCCAGATTTGATTTATCCTTTTACCTACCTCCACATTCCTAACTTCATACATACATATTTTTAAACATTTTATACCAGTTCCCCATGTTGAATATAATTATTATGTATTATAAACTTAAATAGTATTGATAATAATTATAGGGGAAGATTCACAGATATGAGATAGTTGGTACTGTTTTAGAAGGATACCAATCAAAAGATTCAAATACCAATCTATTTTTTTGTTGTTGTTGTTACACTTTCTCTTTAGGTTGTTTTCTTTCCTCTACGTTTTTTTGATGCTGCTTGTCTCTAGGCTTCTCTGAAAGATTCCTCCCAAGTATTTTCTGCAGTGCTGGGCTAGTAGTAGGGCTAAACACTGATGCATCTCAGTGGTGGTTGAAGTTATTTGCTATTGTATTAGCTTCTTGTATTTGGATGTTGATTTCTTTTCCTAGATTAGGGAAATTTTTTTTTTGCACTATTGCTGTGAATAAATTCTTTATGCCTTTCTGCTGTATTCTGCATTTTCTCCCACACCCATAATTCTGAGGTTGGTTCTCTTTGAATCATTCATCATCTGGTATATCCAGCACTTTGCTCATTTCTAATTTTGGAATTGTGCCTAATTATAGCATTTGTTTCCTTAGCCTTATATGCAAGGTCTGAAATTCTGTCCTCATAATATGTGAGTTATCTTCCCCTGATGTCACATATATTTTTCATGTCCTCAGTTTCATCTAGATTTCTTTTTAGATTTTCCACTTCTGTTGAAATGCAAGATGTTGCATTTCTTTACTTAACCTCAGCCAACTTTTTATTTGTGGGGTCAATATGCTCTGTGAACTTTGTGTCCACTAGGACCATTATTTGATTAGTAAAAGTAAATTCCTTTGATCAATACTTGCATTTCTTTAAGAATATCTGTTTGAACTGGTTGTTTGACTCGTTTATTTTCTTTTGATTTCCTTCCCTGTGAGTTCCACTGTTTTGCAGTCCATGACGCTAGTTTCTGGGATCTCAGTCATCTCTGTGGGTGCCCTGTTGCCCTGTCTTCTTCCCGTGTTTCTGATATTGGGGGGCTTCACTTTAGAGGCTTAGCTGAGGTTTCTTTGAATGGCTGTGACAGTGTTTGGTTTGGAGTCACAGTTCCTCTTAGTTCTTTGTTGGGAGTGGGCCGTGAGGGGGGACCTGACAGTCTGATGACCTCTGAGGTGTCTTCCACACCCTTGGACCCCTCAGCAAAGCTCTCCCACCTGTCCTGGCTTCCCTCCCCCAGGGCGGCACTCTCTACCCTTGGAGGTGTGCCCATTACATACACTGAGCGTTCAGGAGGTTGGCAGCCTTTTTTCAGCTCTCTCTGCACCTGTCTCTTGTGCCAGTTTCTCCCTGCTCACTGTTTAAGGGTGACCCCCAAAAGCCCTGATGTGCTTTGCTGAGCTTTCTTTTACTCTAATCTGTTCAGTTTGGGGCTTTTTTTTTTCCCCCCCTTTTTTTATGGCTCCTGCTTATGTCATTGCCCTTTATGGCTGTGGAGTGCTTCTGCTCTGGGCTCCAGGAGGCCTTTTCTAGGGGAGCTCACATTGCCTTTGTAGTATGCACTACCTGCAGGATCATTTTTCAGATGCTAAGGCTACCAGCTGCTGCTGATTCCCACTTCTCCCATATTCGTGCTATGTCAGTCTGAGGTTCTGTACTCTGAGCTTTCTTTTGTCTGTGGTCTGTGAATGCCGGCAGCTCAGGACCGCACCAAGTCAGCTTCTGTTTTTCTCCACTTCCGATATGTCTTCAGGATTTCTGACCTCCCCTAGCCTGTCAGTTGTTGCGTCTCTCCTTCCTGCCTTGGCTCGGTCAGATGTTCCAAGCTCCATGCAGGCTTTTCTCCATCTGCAGATGTCTGCAGCTCCTAGCTGTTTGCAGCCAACCTGGAGTGTCTTCCTAGGCTGCTGGGGTTTTTTCCTCTGCTTTCGATGTTCTTTCGGGATTTCTGACCTTCCCCTGGCTTCCTTTCAGTTGTTGAGGTGCCCTTTCCTGTCTCTGTTACTAGGGCACTGTCTTGACCTGGAAGTCTTCTCAATTTTTTTGTGGTTGTTTTGAGACAGGGTCTCGTTCTGTGGCCTGGGCTGGTCCTGAACTCAGTATGGAGCCCATGCTGGCCAGGGACTCACTACAATCTTCCTGTCCCAGCCTCCCAACTGCTGGGATTACAGACGTGTGCCACCGTACCCGGCTTATGTGGAGCTGGGAATCGAGCTAGGCAAGCACTTTAACCACTGAGCCATTCCTCCAGCCCCTTCTCAACATTTTTAGTGGTTCTAGGAGGAGACATTGTGCAGCTCTGTTACCTGGCTGCCATCTTGCCTGGAAGCCCTAGAGGGTTTTTTTTTTTTTTTTTTTTTTGACTTTGCTTTTT
This sequence comes from Ctenodactylus gundi, assembly GCA_004027205.1. Classification (NCBI taxonomy): domain Eukaryota; kingdom Metazoa; phylum Chordata; class Mammalia; order Rodentia; family Ctenodactylidae; genus Ctenodactylus; species Ctenodactylus gundi. The sequence continues at coordinate 61,672 of PVKB01000434.1, forward strand.
AAGAGATAAAAGAAAAGGCTTTGTCATGTCAACAACTAAAGCGTTCTTTATTCAGGTACTTTAAGTCCAAAATCTTCTGGTCTCGTTTAGGAATTATCAAATTTGCAGCCATTGAATGAAATAGGCGGCTCCACTGCCCTGCCGATGTGCTGTTCATCTAGCGGCTGTTTACATCTCACAGAAAAGTGCTCTTTCTGAGTAACCATTTCTACTGGACAGATTACACCAGTCTTTTTGCATAGGTGCTTGCTATCCAAAATACCAAGTGACCTCCACACCCCTAATGCCCTTCTTTTTCAAGAGTACTTTGCCAGACAAGTGACCACTTTACAATTTGCCTTTCCTGTCAAAAGTGGACCTGACTGGTGGTTGAGGGTAATATGTAGCATAAGCTTTTCTCTCAGTAAGCTGCTTGCCCTTAGCTTAGTATACAGTAAGCCATAGGTGGCCGTCATCACACAGGAGAGGGGCTTAGTACATGCCCACCTCCTGTGGATCCTTGGTTAGCAAGTAGCTCTTAGTTTTTAAGTTTTCTTTTTTCCCCCAAATTATCAGCTTTTGTATCATGTGTTTGTGACACATAATAATTACATTCACCTTAAGGAATTGCCACGTTTACATATTTCATCTTAGTGGTATTCATATCGTGAAGGTTTCTGTTACTGTGAACTATTTAGCAGGGATTTTAATTGTGTTACTACTAGGTTTATAGATTCCAAGCATCGAATGCCACTGGGCCTGGTAGCTGAGTGTATTGTGAGACCAGGAGGTGGCGGCAGAGGAGAGGTCTTCACTGGGGTCACAAGCACCCAGCTCAGTTAAGCCTTGGGTCCCGACCTCTGTTAGCAGCTCCCCTCAGAAGGAAACTCGCTTTTGTCTTACTAGACATGCCCCGCTCTGAAGTACTTCATTGTACTCCGGAGCTCCACGGTGCTCAGCTTCACAGATCTGCTGGCTCGTAGGTCCTCTCCCCCTCTCACCACTCAGTGACTTTGCAGGCGGTCTTTGTTTACATAATTCCCTGTGACTGGACGGGCCTAGGATTTCAGCAATTTTCGTACCTCTTATGCATGATATGTGATATTCTAACAAGGAGAGAAGTGTGCATTTGGTGGGCTCAACTAGGAAAGGCACTTGAAAGTCCTCATGTTAACTTGTTGTCAACACTGAAGTTTTACGGTTTTAAGACCATCATCTCTAAAGACATTTTCAAAGGGGAGGAAGAGAGAAAATGTTTGTGTAAAATAATTTTCTGGAGGCAGACTTTACTCATAAGTCTTTAACATGGTAATATTATTTTTGAACTTTTTAAAATGTGTGTGTGTGTTGGCTTTTATTTTTTAGATGCCAACCCTGTTTGTGGAGTCAGTTTTGGAAGTGCACGGCAAATTTGTTCAACTTATCAATACTGTTTTAAATGGTGATCAGCACTTTATGAGTGCGTTGGATAAGGTAAACCTCTAGTACATATATAGTACACCTATAAATTGTACTTTATCATTTTTTAGGCAGTTTTAAGATTAGGCTTGTAAATACTAATGATTTTTTATGTAACGGTTAACCTTAGATAGCTAATTTAGATATGAAAGTAAAAACAGGAATGACATAAGTATTAACTGAATGGTTGAATTAAATCCCTGTCGAAGTTCACATTATTGTACTTCATTTACACTGTGTAAGTGGAATTGTTAAATAAACTAGAATCTGCTAAAAATATACTCAGTTTTATTATTCTTTACTACTGTTTCCTTCAAATATTTAACACCTTATATTAAATAATACTTGAAAGAAAAATAAATTTCACAAGCTTTGAATTTTGTATTTTATACTTAGGAAACTTGTTTATAAAGTTGTGACATTTTTAAAAAAGTGATGTTATTTTTGACTATTCATATTTCAGTGATAAAGAATATGTTGTAATAGGAATGGGATATGTAATTGCTACATAGTTAGGAATGCAGTTAGAGGAGTGTGCTCTGTGTTACCTCACAAATGCTGTTTTCTGTTATGTGCAATAGTGGATGATAGCTTTCTGTGGCTATGACAAAAGACCCGAGGAGATAAACAAGTTAAAAGGTCACAGTTTGAAAAGTTTCAACCATGAGTTTTTGGCCCCCTTGCTCTGGGGCTGTGGCAAGGGAGCCGTGATGGTAGAAGCCAGGGCAGCAGAGAGAGGATGGAGAGGTTCCCTTCAGGTGCATGCCCCCTCCTGCCCTCCTGTGGCTCCAGTGCCTTATTGTGCCACTGTTGTCCAAGGACCAGGCTTTCAGCATGTGGCCTTTGGGGGACATTTAAGATGGAAACCATGGGTGGTGCTTTGGGGCATAGAGATTTTGGCATATGTATCTGACACCTGTGCTTTGCTGTGTTGCGGGCAGCTAAGTACTGGTCTTTTTTTTTTTTTTTTAATTCAGGCTCTTACATCCGTTGTAAATTATAGAGAACCTAAGTCTGTTTGTAAAGCACCTGAATTGGTAAGTTTGGTGGTGATCTTATGAAATGTCAGTATTAGAAAAAGGAAATTACACAGAATATCAAATTAAGCTTTTGCAGTATGTTTTTCTGGAAAATAGATGAGAACCTCCCATACTACATCATAAGAAATTTGACATTTGTAAAAGAGTGCAGGCAAGTATGTGCCATTTCCTAAGAAATAATCAAAAAAAGGAGAATGCTTGAGAGTTTTTTGGTTTGGCATATTTTTTTTTTCTCTTCCTCTTGTTGCTTTTTAGTTTTTTGGAGACAGTGTTGTACTATATTTCAGTCTGGCCTCAACTCACTGTGTAGCCCATGCTGCCTCCCACAATTTTTATGGTAAACTATTCAAATGTCAAAATCATTGAAATATTTCTTATTCCAAAAAATTTATATTATGCATAGTAATGTCACTATGTGTTGATTAGATTCTTAGATTCTTAAGCTTGTATTTTTTTGATAGGCAAACACGTTAATTCCTTAGTTACACTCCCAGTCCCCTGAAACACATGTTTTGTATTAACTCTGTAAATTGCACATCTTCAGGTACTTAGTGAACTCCCATGCATCTGAGAGCATAGGCTCTGGGATGGTCAGGGTCCGTGGGCTGGCTTTGGTTTGTGCTGCTGCCGCTTTGCCTGGTCTGAGGCACGGAAGGGCCCTCTGTGAGACCTGCTGTTGCTTTCTCTTTGAGCTTGCTAAGTACTGTGACAACTTACTGAAGAAGTCAGCAAAAGGGATGACAGAGAATGAAGTGGAGGACAAGCTGACGAGCTTCATTACCGTCTTCAAGTACATCGATGACAAGGATGTCTTTCAGAAGGTGAGCTGGCGAGCACTCGGGCCTTCACGAAGTTCTCAGCTTTGCATTTTTTCTGAACTTTATATCATTATTAGTAATCTTTTAAAATATCCTTTGTTGTAGTTCTACGCAAGGATGCTGGCAAAACGTTTAATTCATGGATTATCCATGTCTATGGATTCTGAAGAAGCTATGATCAACAAATTAAAGGTAATTTCAGCCTTTGGTGGGTTATGGTGTGGAAGTGACTGCCAGTGCATAGAGACCTTCGTGGCTGTGTCTCACATAACGACAAGTAACTCACCCACAAAACTGGTTACATGTGGCTGTTGTATTGAAAGGCTTAAGGCTCCCCCATGTGTGCTGGTGTAGAAAGAGCTCCAAGGTGATTACTTAGACATGAATATGCCTAAAAAATTTCTTTACACATTCTTGGGTGCCATTGAATTTCAGATCATTTTCTGTCATTTTAGCTTACACACATACTATCAGTCAGTAGCTGGTATTGTAAGTCAGTTCCAAGAGCCTTGTCTTTAAAATGACTGTGGCTGCTAATCTTCTATGTGTATTTGATGCTGTGTATAAATGGCAGCTTAAGTATAGTGATTGAGTGTTTTGTACTACTGAAATAAGATACATGGATTCATACAGAAGTTTTGTTCCAAAGGGAACTTTGGTTTTATAAAAATATATTTTCTTTCATTATTTACTGTAATGATAAAAGGAAAAAAAGTTTTGAAAGTTCTGAATTGCTGCTTTGAGTTTTAGTGTAGGCCTCGTGTATGAGGACATACACAGGCAGTGTGACCAAAGGTCCACAGAGCGGCACACATTCTGAGCCAGCCGTGTAGTTACGGTACTTCTTTCTAAGTCGTAGATCTTTTAAACTTTTTTTTTTTTTTTAACAGCAAGCCTGTGGCTATGAATTCACTAGTAAGCTCCATCGAATGTACACAGACATGAGTGTCAGTGCGGACCTCAACAATAAGTTCAACAATTTTATCAAAAACCAAGACACAGTAATAGATTTGGGGATTAGTTTTCAAATTTATGTCCTGCAGGTAAGCCTCTGCTTCCTTATTGGCCCTCTGCAATCCATTCAGTGCGATGGCGTCGGGTTGCTCGTTCGTGCACTGTGGCTCCCAGAGGCACGTGGCATGTTGACTTGGAAAGATGCGTGTTGAGGTGGTAATCCTGAAGGGTTTACTGGCATTTTGCAGAAGGAAAAAAATGGCACTTTATTTTGTTAAACATTTTATAAACTAGATGTGATCGGTTTAACTTCGACTTTCGCTTTTTTCTTTTTAGGCAGGAGCGTGGCCTCTGACTCAGGCTCCTTCATCTACGTTTGCAATACCCCAGGAATTAGAAAAAAGTGTACAGATGGTAAGTTGACAGGAGACGTATTGTTGCTTGGCGGTCAGTCAGACCCAGTGTCACCGCAGGCCATGCTGTGCTCCAGCACTGAGCTATGCTGATGGCTCATTGTCATATTCTGTCCTTTTCAGTATGTCCTCTGTTTCAAGGGCTCATGAGATAGAGAAATATATTTACTAATTATAATCTCTCTGCCCTTTGGAACAATGTAAATTATTTTTATTACTAATATTAAAATTAAAATAAAGCTGGGAGTGTAGCTCTGAGCTTAAATGCCCTGAGTTCAATTCTTCAGTACATTAGCCAGCTATGGTGATGCATGCCTGTAATCTCAGCATTTGGGAAGCTGAGGCAGGAGGATACTCATGTTGACTTTTTAACATACATGTTACCCAATTCAAATTTTGCAATCTCAGTGGTACCTGTTGGGTATCCCTTATTCAGACTGTTTAGTATTGGAGGTGTTTCAAGGTTTGAGATCTTTGTCAGACTTTGGAACATTTACATATATGACATACACAAGTTGTCTCAGGGCTGGGAGCCAAGTCTCAACACAATTCATCTGTGTGTCATGCTCACCATGTCCATGCAGCCTGAAGTTTCTTATATAGTGTTCATAACGTGCCCTCGTTTTCAGTGGGAACTACTGAGGAGGTCATATGTGGAGTTTTCCACTTGTGATGCCACATATTCCCTCACGGACACTCAACTTGTAACATACAGAATTGGGAAGCTGGTAAAATTAATCTAAGAACATATTCATTGCCCCAGAATTAGCCCTGAAGAAATCCTCTGCTCATTAGCAGTCACCCCCTAGGCAAGCTCTTCCTTTCTCTGTAGATTGCTAGTCATAACTGTCTCCTGGCTGTGGAGTCACCTTGCGTATAGTCTGCTGCAAGGACACAAGGCCCACTTACGGTAGTGTTGTCCATAGTCACGTTTCAGTCTGTATCAGTGGCTCATTCCTTTCTGTTGCCAAATGATCCCATCATGCAGCTCTGCCACATTTTGTTAGTCGTTCACCTTGGTGGCCATTACGACGTCCACTCAGGTACGCACAGATACTATTGTGAGCCATTTGTGTGCATGTTTGTGAAAGAGCATGCTTTTCCTTCTCATGAGACTATCTCCCCTTGCTTCTTACTCACAAAAAGAAACTTCTTGGGTCTTGATGGATAGAGGTGTAGTGGCAGTTTTTTCTAGAGAAAATTACTGCCCTTCAGTAGTCCCTTCCAGTGGCAATATAGTGGTCATTGTAGCGCATTATTGCCAATTTAGATTTGAAGTTACCAAGCATAGGTAGATATTTCAGAGGAGGAGTCCAACTGAGCATCTTTGAGAAAGATTATGGCACAAGCTATCTCACAGACCACACAGAAGAGCATTCACACAGCATCCAGCATACAGGCGGAACACAAAATCTCATTACTGCCAGCTAGGGCCTAGAGATAAGAGCAGCCAAGCCAGAGTGTGTTGGCAGGTTTGTGACCAGGTCAAAGAAAGACAATTTATTCTTTTTTTGAGTTATATTTTTTCTTATTTATTTATTTACTTGTTTTTGAGATATGGTTTTGCTGTAAGTTTAGATTGGTCCTGAACTCACTGTGAGTGCTGAGATTACAGGCATGTGCTCCCAGGTCAGCTTATGTGGTGCTAGAGAATCAAACTCAAGGACTTGAGCTTGCTAGGCAAGCACTTTAACTTCTGAGCTATTCCTTCAGTCCCCACAGTTGACTCTTTCAAGTCATAAAACCCTGCTGTTCCAGTGGGCAATATTAGAGGTAAGAGTAGAGACTGGCAGCGATAATTTTCTTTCAATTTTGTGTCCTCTTTCCATCTCTCCTTGGAATAATTTTTATAATAATAGTTTTAACTTTTTAAAAATGAATATAGGACCATCAGCAAGTTTTACTTTTCTCATTTACACCTGGGAAGTGAGTTTTCTGACCTAAAGCTACCTACCATTCTGAGTGTTCTGTTCTCTTGCACTTCCTCTTAGTATCACTTAGAGGGAGTATGTCCTTTTAATTTTTCCTAGTAAATCCCAATTTTCAACCACATAGGATTAACATCCATTTGTGTACTGAAGAGTGTATTTTTTCCATGTAAATCAGTTCATCTTGTTCTGACTGTGATTTCTACAATTTAATGTTGTAGTGATCTGTCAAAAGTCACTTCCATTTTATACAGTGTTTCTTAAAACTATGCAAATAAAGTTGTATCTAAAAGTAACTTAAAACCAACAAGTTATAAGGTAGTATTTATTAATGTAACTTTCTACTGGAGGTAAATAAGCTCATTGAATATAAATGAGGTTTTTTTTTTTTTTTTTTTTTTTTTTTTTTTGTAGTATAGGAGATTGAGCCCAAGGCCTTTACATTGAACTGTATCTCGGCCCTTTTAACTTCTGATTTTGACAGAGGGCCTTGCTGTGTTGCCCACCCGTGCTTGCGCCTGTGGTCTTGCTGCTTCAGCTTCCCTGAGTGCTGGGCTACAGGCCTTCATTGTTAGACCCAGCTTGAAATGTTGATTTTTAAGGCCATTTGAGATGTAATTAAAACTCAAATGGTGCTTGGAAATGATACCATTTAATGCCTATTTACTTTAAAATGAGAAATATACTTAATATGTTTCTCGTTAGTTAACTTAGACAGTATAGTAATTTAATTATTTCACCAAATAATGTTTAACAACTATTAAGACGTCTTTGTAATACCAAATAATCAGCCTGTGTGGGAATTTCCTGGTTCTCTGGTTGGGGCTCCCACTGTTACATGAGGAGTGGATGTGGTACCTCGGTAGGCCAACCCTGGCTGAAGGCCTCATTTGAACTTCTTTCCAAAGCACTGCAGGTAAATGTGATATGCCCTGCACTGTGAATGGTTTAGTTATTTTCAGTTTTATAAAGAAAATGAGTTTTTCTTTTTTCGTTTTGTTGTAATGTCCTCACTGTATGTTACTTTTTTCTTACTGTTTTGGTGCTTAGAACCAACCCCAGGCCTCTTGCTCCACCACGGAGCCACACTCCCTGCCTGTACTAGCTTTAAGAAACTCAAACTCTGTGGTTTTGGACTAATGTATTGTAATTACAAAAACAGACTGGGGAAGGAGTTTTAACATTTCAAAGCCATGTCAATAAAAGTTATTCACGATAATATCAACAAAAGAATATCTAAAAATAATTCAAGCTTTTGTTTCAATGTTTGAGTGAAGGTAGTAGAAGTTAAATCACAGATAGTTTTCTAGATAATCACACATTAATCAGCCTGTCGTTTCATTACGGCTGTGTATGTTGGCAAACAAGATTAGAAATAAACCCGAGGTTTGTATCTGTTAAGGTGCGTGTGCGGTGGAGTGGTTGATGAGCCGCACAGCTCCTTATTTACACATCGCACTCACTGCTGTTTCCCGCCCTCACCCCACCCCTGCTTTCCCTCTCCACAGAATCACTTAGTAGTTCATACAGTCCATGCTATCATCACTCAAAAATGATGAAAGGAATCTCTGTCATTTCTGGTTTTAAATGAAGCAGATTTTTAAGTGTTAAGGTTTAGTGAGAAAAATTCTGGACAAGATTTTCAGTAGAGTTGGGCTACATTAGGAACATGATTTTGGTAGTAATTGCTACTTACTATTCAGCAGAAATGACTCAAGAAAAATAAGCTACTTCCCTGGGTGTAGGCAGCTGCCTGTGCTGCCCTGCCTCTGGTCACTGGATTCCAGTGGTCCCTGTGTGCCAGACGCCTGGGCAGCTGGGCCCACAGGTGCTGACCGTTGTACCGGGCTGCCCTGCTTGTTCTTAGAGGATGTGTGTGTGTGTGTGTGTGTGTGTGCGGGAGGGTTATCCTGGAAGATGCTAGCAGTCCAGGGCACCATGGATCAGCGTTAGTATTTTATGAAAGTTGATGGTTATATTAAAACTGTTTTGTCATTACACCTTAAACTGAGGTATTATATATGATCTTGGCCAGGACTGCACAGCTGTGTTTTCACATTTGTAAAATGACAAGTTATATCATTAGGTGGCCTGCAATGTTTTTCTAAAGTGAGTTTTTCTAGTTTTTATTAAGATAAAAACTAGATAATCTATACCTAATGGATTCTCCCCCTCTTTTGCAGTTTGAATTATTTTATAGTCAGCATTTCAGTGGAAGAAAACTTACATGGTTACATTATCTCTGTACAGGTAAGTGTATTTAATTGTAGCTGGTTTGATGAAATTTACGTGATGTGATTGTTGTAGAGATTTCCTATGTCTAAGTGCACCTGTTAACCCTTTCTTCTCTGCCTTTCAGGTTACCATTAGGGCAACTGGTAGTGTAATTCAACTATAGCACTTTATTATGGTATTTTCTACAAGCTTATGATATTGCTACTTTAAAAGAATGTTTTGAATTTCGTAACAATTTTAAAAATTTCTTTTGACAATCACATTTTATAGTCATTAGAAAATGCACTTAGAGCCACAGTCTTGGTTAGTCATCTGTTCCTAAAACTTACTCTGTGAGTGTGCCAGGTGTCCTAGGAAAGTCCACTAACCACTACAGTATCATAAGGTGATTCTGCCTTTTAATTTTTACCTGCGTAGCCATCCAAGAACTATAATACAAAATGCTTTTTCAAGGCAGTTCCAATTAATTTCAAATAGTGTCAAGTTTAGTGAAACAAATCACGATTTAATAGTTTCCTTGCTCCTTTCAGGAACTGTAGGGCTCCCCAGTTGACTTGAGGAATAGTTCCTGAATGCCCGGGGCATGCGGCCGCTGCTCTGACTTGCCTCACACTGGTGGCCATGGAAGATACTCACAGTCTTGTATTTTTAAAAGAGCTTTAAAAATCAGCTTTTCTTTTGAACACAAAGAACTGTGTGTGTGTGTGTTGTGCCTCAGGAATGGGTAAAGCAGCTGGCTGGCTGGCATGTCACCCACATCGGGCATCCTTCCGTCCTCGCACCTGACAGATTTCATCTGAGTGACCGTGGAACTTGTCGTTTGTGTGACTAGTTTACTTCTTGGCTTATTGTGTTAGCAACACATATTGCAATGTTTTGTAAGTTCATTGAGCAAATTGGGAGCTAATCTATCTTAAGAGGTATTTGTTGATATTCCTGACATCAATATATATTGAAATAAATAGGTGAAATTAGGAGGTCTGTGTTGATATTCCTAGTAAGTGCTCATTGGAGAGTTGAGCTTCTGTTGTGTCTATGTTGTGATTTTTATATTCTCACTTAGCAAATATCGTTAATTTTAACCGAAATTTGTTGGACCAGTGTTTCATATGTTGCCTTCTAAGAAACCTAATGTGTCTTGTAGTTGAATTCTATCTTGCTTTTGCATTCTTAGAAAATGTACCTTGTGGAATTCAAGCTCTCTGGTTACTCTCATTTTCTCAGCAATAATCAGTTAACCGTTCTCCCACATAAATTTAACAGGAAGCCGCGTTTTGGAGTTGGACAGATTCTCATGTGTAGGAAGAAGGACATGTATATGCAGCATTACCCATGTGGGTAGGCACAAATGGTTGTCATCAGTGACACTGGAATAGGAAAGAGATTTGTTTTTCTAGTTTGAAGCTATGCTGGTTTCCTAAGCAGATACATACCGAGAATTTCTAGAGCTCTTGTTTGTTCCTGTACTTCATCTTGTTTTAGTGTTTTGTGTATGTACTTTAATTAAAACCAAATACGTGCTGGGGTATAGCTCTGCTGTGGTTGGAATGCTGGCCTGTTGTGCACAAGATCATGGGTTCAGTTCCCCAGCACCCCGTAAAAATTTAATCCCAAAAACCGCAATTACAAGTGGCTGCCTAGAATGCCAGTGCTTGGGAGACTGAGGCAGGATTGCTGAGAGTTTGTGGCCAGCCTGGGCTACAGAGGGAGGTCAGGACCAACATGGACTATAGAGCAAGAGCCTGTCTCAAAAAAGAAAAGAAAAAAAAACCTTCCCCCCAAAATAAAACAACAAAAACCACACCAAGTAGTTTCTCTCTTTGGGTAAGATACTAAACGTTCAAGCTCATTTCTTGCTTTGAGTCATGACACTTGGAAACACCAGTGAAACTGTTACTTTTATTATTTTCCTCTTTTCAGGTTTAAGATACTATTGACAAGGAAGAAATTGTATTTATTTTCAGTGCATACTGTGAAGCTATTAAATTAATCTAATTAACACGGCTGTCACCTTGTGTACTTGCCTTTTTGTGATGACAACATTTAAGCTTCTCCTAGCAGTTATAAGATTGACACTATCCTGTTCACTGTAGATACCAGGCTATTCAAAAGATTTCCACAATTTATCTTAAGTAACTCTTGTACCTTTTCACTAAGTTTTTATTTTTCAGCTAATCATCTAACAAAATGTTCTCAAGCACCACATGTGTCTAATACTGCTTTAGAGTGTCCATGCAGGGGCTGAGGCTCTAGACTCCTTGGAAACGTCCACTTGGGTCCTGGGCTGATTGCTAGACTTCCGCCACCGGCCATGAGGTTACAGTGTAGTGATTCTAGTCTTTCCTGCTCTATTTGTGCACTTAGGTTACTGAAACCCCAAGAGACAGTTTGAATGTGTCTACTATAAGCTCAGAGTGTACTGAGTGACTGGAGGTAGATTAGAAGCATGGTGTTTGGAGGAAGGTAGCATCAGAGGACTGCTTACCACATGCTGGCAGCATAACCTTGAGCCAGGCACGACTCCCCTGAACCAAATTCTTTCTCTGTAATTTTTTAAAATTAGTTAACCAGACATTTGGATTTCCCACATTCAGTGGGAAGAAGTCCAGTAAACAGTTCTAGTGCCGTTTCCAAAGCTGCCGTAGAGAGGCAAGCCCAGGGCGGTCCCGCCTCACCAGAGGGTCGGGGCCTCTGCGGGACAGCCTGCATGTATCACCCCCAGAAGCAAAAAGAAAGTGATCGGTGATGTTCGATATGAAAAAGAAAAGTGGGAAAAGGGCTGGGAATTGCCGTGGACCTATGAGTAGTACTTTGAGTAGAGTTGTGTTCAAAACCCTCTTGATAATGAATGGGGAAATCTTGTGGAGACACGTCCCAGCGGTGGAAAGGAAAACCATGACATTGTCTGGATGAGAGTGAACGTCATTTCTGGCAGAGTGTGAAGCTGCAGAAATTCTGAGTCCGTGGCTGGAAGAGAGGATGAGCGATGAGGAGCCCCAGGGAGGCCGCCCTTCTCTAGATAACGCGTGGTAGTGGCCAGTTGCCACCTTGGGAACTGTAACTGTTGTCAGTAGGTGCTGTTTACTAAGAGCAAATTGGTCACACACAGATTCTCTCGTTGATTGGATTCTTCCTTTTGCATTCGTCGTGCAGCTGAAAAGAGTGAAAACTCTGAGTAGCATAGCTGTCCAGTCGGTCCGCATCCCTGGTGGTCCCACTTGCCTCTGACGGCCTTCATACAACCACCCGAAGGCATCTAGTTGCATGTGATTGTTAGGTCTCCCCTCTTCTCCTTGCCTCATGCTGGGCCCCCAGTGCTCTCAACAGACTGTTTTGAAAAGACTATGTCATTTGCCTTAACAGAATATCTAATTTTCTAGTGTCAACTTTATTTTTAAGCCACTGAACCTTTTGGCATCTATTCCCTGGACTTTTCGCAGAGTGGAAACTAGTCCAAAGATTTGATGACATTCTGATTCAGAATTGTTGCTGAGAATACCTGCTGTGGATGTTTCCATGCATTTCACACCATGCCACACCAGATGGCTTATGGTGGAAGGGTGGCTCACCAGCAGAGATGCTGGGTTGGGCCTGGCGATCAAGGGATAACCACCAGACACCTACGTTACTGTTCCTAGGGCAGTCTTACTCAGCGTATCTTTGCCTGAGTCAGTTATTTCATTACTGATGGACAGGCAGTAATATTCTATCCTTCCTTGACACGTATGGCCAACACTATTCTAGAAAGACAAGACTTCCGGGAGTTAGCGAGCTGCCAGGGAGAATGGCCAAGTGGCTCAGAGCTTTGGGGACTTTATCCGCTTGTTGCTTATAAATGCCTCTTGAATTATGGTAGCCTTATTTTAAAAAGGTTGCATGTGTAAGAATTATAATTTTCAGTTTGTTAGTACTTGTCAACTTATTCTGCAGGTTAAATTATCTTCTGTTGCTTTTCTGTTTATATGGCAGTATTTAATGTAATGGAACAAGTGTGGGGTTTCCCACCCTGCCCCACTTGCTCCTGCACTTTAGTTATGCACTGATTAATAAGAGAATGGTCCTAAGGAAGTGGGGAGAAGTCTCTGTGCCCTGAGAGACCCAAAAGAGTAGGAAAAATGGCATAATACAAAGTGGTTTTAAAAAATTTTCCAGTCTTCAAGGATTGTGGGAGGAACTTAGCAACAGGAAGTGGTGCTTTGGTGCATTCAGCTTGCACTGTGTTCCTAGGCATTTTGGTTCTGGTGGTGATGGCAGGCGTCAGTAGCGGGGACTCCCTCTGTTGCAAACCGTGGCAGTCCCGCTGGCACCCATGATACCCTGGATTTCAGAGGATTCACCATAGAAACGATAAAATGTGTTTCATTTATTTATTTTAAATTTCCAAGTTCACATATTACTACATCTTTTTTCTTGTATACCGGATTATGCTTACATTTTCCAAACATAGATGTTAAAGTACATTAAATGAAGCAGTTTTTATACTAGTTAATTATGCATACTCTTGCTATTTATGCGTACTCGTGATTTTTTTTACAAGCACTGCTTGTGGGAATTGGATATTCTAGGTAATATACTAAATCTTTTATGAAAACCCAGAGAAGAGTTCTTACTCAAACAATTCTAAGTATTCTTATCCAGATAATTTTGGAAACTACTTCTGGATATCATTATACTCTGAAGTAAGTCAAAGTGTAAATGATTAGAATGAATAGTAAAAATTAACGTAGTTAAACCACATCTCTGCAGTAGTACTGAGTTGGTGAGTGGACTTTTATCCTTTGAAATATTCAGTTATTTAATGAATAAATAAACACAACATTTTGATGAGTTACTCATTATCATTGAACCAGGTGCAGCCTCTGGGAGTAATTTCAAGTAAGGTGCAGCTTCTGTGGGGTTGAAGAGAAGAGTTTTAAAATCACATCCATGCTGATTTAGTTTATAACCCACTAAACAGTCAGGTAATACGAGCTTGAGTGTGTTGTCACCCAGCCAGCGTGTCATGCGGTAGGAAGCTGTTCTTTGTTCCCACATCACTTCCTCCCTTTAAGAGTGTGTGATACAGTACGGCCTCCCCGTGTGCCCGCGCCAGCCGTGCCTCCAGGTCGGGCTCCGCACATAACCGTGTGGTCTTGGCAGGTGCTTTCCAGCCACAGCATGGAGTCCAGACCATTTTTAACTTGTGCTCTTTCAACAAAAGAATGGATGTGCCGTTTGTCTATCCTCCAATTCCTATTTGCCTCTAGAAAACGACTGGGAAGGAAAATGTTGCTCATGAGACAAAAATAGCACTCTTAACTTTGGCAGAGATGACAGTTCAGCGAGGGGCGCAGAAGCATTCCTGTATGCTGTACGCTCGCCCTCCTGGCACCTGCATTCTTCATGACATGACTAGAGGCGCACAGCACCCCAGGCCGCTGCCTGCAGGAAACGTGCTGCTCCCATCCTACCGGCATGCCTCTCCGTCCATGTCTGCTTCTGCTGCCCCCTTTTATTACTGTCTTTTTGTTATTGTTGGTTTTGTTTTCTCCCAAGCCTTAGCGTGGCTGTTAGTATTTTAAAAACGTTGTTAAAAGCTCACTGACAGTGTCATGATAGCCACACTGAGATAGCTGGTCAGTGCCCGAAGCTAATCGCTCCCCGGGTACCTGCCAACGTGACAGAAATGGCAACTGTGTTAGCAGTGACTGTACAGTCTAAGGAGCCCTTGGCTCATTCTCTCAGGCACAGAAAGGAACACCTGAAATAATTGTTGCTCAAGTAACTTTCAGATATTTCTTTGAGCTTGCCGAGCAAGTACTAAGTACCTAAGTTCGATTCTCCAGCACCACCTAAACTGGGCATGGTGACACTGCCTATAATCCCAGCTAGGGAGGCTGAGGCAGGAGGATTGTTGTGAGTCCAAGGCCAGCCTGGGCTCCATAGTGAGATCAGGACTAGCCTGGACTACAGAGCGAGACCTTATCTCGAGAAGAAAAAATGAAAGTCAGATGTTTCTTTGAGTGATCATTTGACTATTTGAATTGTTGCTTTAATTGTAGGTGAGGTTAAAATGAACTACTTGGGCAAACCATACGTAGCTATGGTTACAACATACCAAATGGCAGTTCTTCTTGCCTTTAACAACAGTGAAACTGTCAGTTATAAGGAGCTTCAAGACAGCACGCAGATGAATGAAAAGGAACTGACGAAAACAATCAAGTCATTGCTTGATGTGAAAATGATCAACCACGACTCAGAAAAGGTATGTGACAGTACTCTCCCACAGTTCAAGCACTGCTCCATCCTGTCCACAGAGCTTTTCTGAGGTCCTCACAGATCCAGAGGAGGGTTCTCATTGTGCCTCTCTGCTCCTGAAGGCAGAGTGGGCCGCGTTCCTGCAGGCTTCCTACAGCTGTGTGCTCCCAGGCCATGGAGAATGTTCTTTCTGGTTTGATTTTTGTATCTTCTGTTGTGACAGCTTACTGTGAAATTATTTAAAAACTGCCATCTGAAGGATTTTGATTGAGGTTCTTAAGGTGGCTGTGAATCGAATCCAGGGTCTTCCCACTGAACCACATCCCACCCATTTCTTTATGAGTGAATGAATGGCACAGTTTGGCTGAATTGGCCAGGCTGGGCTTGCACTTGCCAGACTTCTGCCTCAGCCTTCCGGTGTGCTGACATTCCGGGCATGTCCTACCACTCTGGCTCTGCTCTTACTCTTTCAGGGCTCTCCCCCCACATAGTTATTTTAATTTCATGACTGAATTGGAAGTGAGAGCTTGTTTCCATGTCCACGCATTCACATTTAACATGGGACTCCATTCTAGATGCTCTCACATACCTGAATGCCAAGATTCAGTTAACCAAGTTAACCAAGTATTTTAATATTTCTCACAAGAACTATGTTGTAGTCACTTTTTTGTCAATGTGACTCAATACCCAACATCCACAACTTAGTTTCAGAAGGTCTCAGTCCATTCACCAGTGGGCATCTAGAAACTGCGGGAAGCATGTGGCAGGGCTGGACTGGAGGCAGGGCCAGAGCCAGAGCTACCGCAGAGAGGTCCTCATAACATAGTGGTGCAGAGAGACTGAGAGGAAAGGCAGAACCAGCACACTCCCCTCCGCGTCAAACCCAAGCACCCGCCCCTTCCAGCCAAGTATTTAAAAAGCAACAGATGTGGGACGAATTTCTTGTTTCAAATTGTGTGCCTATGAGAAAATAAATCATGTAATATTTTTATTTTTATTTTGCTGATATTAACAGCTTACAACGTATTTATCTTAGTTTGTTTCCTGACATTCCTAAGAGTGTGATAACGTTTCATGGCCTGTAACTAAACTATAAATGATATATATTCAGATTCTTTCTTTGAGAAATTACTTATTTTTCTGATTATAGAATCCTAACAAATACTAGGTTTTTAATTTTAAAGATTTTAAATAATGAAACCTAATTAATTCTAATTTTAGTTTCTAAGCCTAACTGTTTTGGAAAACTTTTTGAAATGTTATTTTTGCTACACAGAAATTTTTAAGTATGTATTTCCTGTTTACATTGTAAATTTTAATTCCAAATGTGCCAGTTCCTTAGCAGAATTTTTAGGCTATTGAGAATTGACCCATCTACCAAGTGCCCCTTGAACCTCTTGCCAGAGAAATTGCATTCTGTGGTATGAGAGGCTTTCTTGGGTCTGTCACAGACATTGTGATTCTGAAAATTAGCTTAAAGGCTTTTAGCTGAAAAGGGCTGCTTGCCTCTCTCAGAATGGGCACAGCGTGGATTAGAGGGTCAGCCCTGGCCCTGTTATCCCATGGTGTATCCCTCCCTCTACCACCACCACCACCCCCCCCCCCCCCCATTCATCCTTGGGCCACAGGAAACAGCTTTCTTCTGTAGTTCTGTTATTGCTGCATTTTAAAGAATATTTTGTTTAGTTTTTCAAACTGAGATGAGTCAAAAGTTTTGAGCTGTAGTATTTCTTAAAAGTTTAAATGCTAAGTCTCATTTGCTTAAACCAGTGAGCTTAATTTGTTTTGGACCTGAAACAGCTTATTCTTCCATATAGACTGATTAAATTCTGGCTGGTGTAAAATCAGAAATGAATTGCTTTTTGTTTGGTTAACAGGGCAATTATTTTTTTTTCTTAAATTCGGTAATATTCACAGTGCTAAAATTGTCATATTTGCAGTAATTGTAATGCTTTCTACTTTCTCTAAATGTATTTTAAATGTAGGAGGACATCGATGTGGAGTCTTCATTTTCATTGAATATGAATTTCAGCAGTAAAAGGACAAAGTTTAAAATCACTACATCAATGCAGAAAGATACACCACAGGTAATTGCTCATTAGTGTCATTTCTTTGGAAAATATTTAGGAATTGCACTTTATAAGTGTTTTTACACTGAGATTGTGCAAGACCGAGACTGTGCATAAACCTTGCAACCCATAATTACTAATATATCTTTTCTGGTTTTGTTTGTTTATGTTTACTAATCTTATATATAATCAAAAAGAAGTCTCTGCAATAGTTTGTTGGGAAGGCCATGGTGTCTCCGCCTCCCCAGCCAGGTCTTCTAGCCCTCTGCCAGTGCCAGCACTCTCCACGGATAAAGGCCGGGGCATCCAGGCTAGCTGTCTTCACAGGCTGCGGACTGAGCCCAGGGCTTGACACCTGCTGCCTTCGCCCACTTTGGACTGAGCACAGGTACTCCCACCCACCACCACCACCATCGCTCCCTGCAGTCCTGGGCTGTCCCTTGCCATGGAGGTATGCACAGGTCTTCTGGCCCACTGTCGTCTGTCGCCAAGGAGCTAGGCCTGAGTCTCGCCCCACCTGCCAGTCGGATGCAAGACTTGGGCTGGTGTCTCCCTGCTGGCAGCCAGAGCTTGTTGTGGAGTCCAGGGTGTCTCTGCCCACTCCTATCACTTACAGCAGATGTAGGCCCAGCCACGTCTTCCAGCCTAATACCAGCACCAGTGCTTGCCTGGGACATGGGAAGTGAACCCAGGCATCCTCGCCCACCGCAGCCATAGCTGGCCTGTGATTCAGAGCCTTGCCTCCCTGCCTGCGTGCTGCCGTCTCTTGCTGAGGAGCCATCCCGCGCAGTGGATCCAAGCCAGGTCTTCCTGCCTGTGGCCATAGCCTGCCGCCATCACCAGCCTCAGAACTGGACCAATGTCCTCTCGCCCCCTGCCATCACTAGCAGTGGAGATAAGGCCAGGCCTTACTGCCCAAGGCCATCACTTCCCCTGGATCTAGTCTCCACACCTGCTGCCATCTCTTGCCTTGTAGGTTGTGATGTTGTTGTGATGCTACTTTTTGGTTTATGATTTACCTTTTTAAAGTTTAGCTTCTTTCCTTTCCTGCAGCTTAACCAAGTTTTCTTTCATTTCTCTTTGCTTTGCTTTCTTTTTTTCATTTTTTCTTGTCTTTACTTTTTTCTTCTCCATTTTTTTGGGGTTTTTTCTTAACTTTTTCTCTTAATTTCTTTTTTCTCATTTTCATTTCTCTTTTTTCTTTTTGTTCTCCTTTTTGGTTTTCATCTGTTTTTATATTATTTGTTTTCTTTTCTCCTTTCTCTTTTTTTCATTTTTTCTTTTTCTTTTCTTTCTTTTTAAAATTTCCATCAACCTTTTTTGGCACACTTCTTTTGTGTTCCTCTTTGTTTTTGTTTTTCTCCTCTCTTTTAGTTTCCCTTCTCTTTTTCTTCCAACTCCTCTCTTTGTCAGTTAGTTGCTAAATCACTCCTCTCTTTATTAACTCTCTGAACCATATATTCTAAAGCATTGTACAGGTCTGAAAGCTACACTCCCCCCACTTCTCTCTTAGCTCTCCCCAGCCCTTCAGAATCTTGCTTATAGTGCTTTTCTCTGTTAATTTCAGTCTGGAATAGGAGTACTGACAGTTTGTCCACTACCTTATGAGTACTCTCCTACTTTTTAGTTGATACCTAAAGCTAACCTCTAATTATAATCTTCTCTCCACCTACTCCAATACCCCTGTAAGTAGAACTGTTAACTGTCAGTAATAAAGAGTCATTTAGACACCATGCCCAGACCCCTGCCTGCACTTCAGAGTCCGCACAGCTGGGCCTAACCTCCATCCATTGCTGCTGTATGCCAGAGGCACCCCGGGAGCCACACCCAGACCCTTCACTTGCATCTCGGAGCCCACACAACTGGGCCTAATCTATACCCATCACAGATGCACAACGGGGCACCCAGGTGGCCGTGCCCAGACCCTTGCCTACACCTTGGATCCAACAGAATGGGGCCTCTCGGCACCCATCTCTGCTGCAGCCAGAGGCATCCAGGTAACTGTATCCTAAGGAATATTCCCTAATGAATGTAGATACAAAAATGCTTAATAAGATCCTTGCCAACAGAATGCAGCAAATCATAAAGATGACCAAGTGGACTTCATTCCAAACATGCAGGGGCAGTTCATCATATGCAAATCAGTAAATGTAATACACCACATTAACAGATGCCAAGATAAGAATCATATGATTATCTCAATAGATGCAAAAAAAAAAAATCCTACACCCATTTATGATAAGTGCTCTGAAGAAAATAGGAATAGAAGGACCCTACCTCAAAATGTCTCAAACTATTTAAAAACAACCCCTCAGCCAATATAATCCTAAATGGAGACTGAAAGCATTCACACTAAATTCAGGAACAAGACAGGGATGCCCACTGTCACCCTTACTATTTAACATAGTGCTTGAAATTTTAGCAAGAGCCATCAGGCAAGACCAAGGAACAAAAGGACTACATATTGGAAGGGAAGAAGTAAAGATATCCCTATTTGCAGGTGACATGATATTCTACATAAAAGACCCCAAAAATTCCATTAATAAATTGAGCAAAGTAGTAGGTTATAAAATCAGTACCCACAAATCAGTAGCATTCCTATATGCAAATAATGAATCCGAAGAGAAGAAATTAAGGAAACAACCCCCTTCTAAATAGCAACAACAACAAAAATATATAGTACTTAGGAGTAAACCTCACAGAGGAGGCGAAAGACCTATACAGCGAAAACTACAAGCTCCTAAAGAAAGAGATTGAAGAGGACTTTAGAAGATGGTCTTAGATGGGAAGAACTGATATTGTCAAAATGGCTACATTCCCAAAGCTGCTGTACAGATTCAGTGCAATACCGATCAAAATAGCAACTATACTCTTCACAACAATAGACAAAACAACTTTAAAATTGATACGGAACCAGGAAAGGCCTGGAATCTAAAGCAATTCTGAGTGACAAGGGCAAAGCTGGAGGAATCACAGTCCCAGACTTCAAAAAATACTGCAAAGCAACAGTGATTAAAATCTCCGTGATACTGGTACAAGACCAGACAAGAGGACCAGTGCAACAGAACTGAGGATACTGAAACAAACCCAAACACCCTTAGTCAACTATACTTGCCAAAGGGGCCAAAGCACTCCACTGGAGAAAAGACAGCATCTGCTACAAATGGTGTTGGGAAAACTGGATCTCCACCTGCCAGAGAATGAAACTAAATCCATATCTGTCTCCACACAAGAAAATCAGATCAAAATGGATCAAAGAGCTGGGTGAACCTACTGGAAGACAAAACAGGGAAAACCCTAGAAGACATAGGGACAGGAAAGGATTTTTTGAACAGATCACAACTGCACGAGAAATCGCAGCAAGAATCAAGAAATGAGACTACATTAAATTGAAAAGCTTTTTACAGAAAAAGAAACAGCAAGGTAAAGAGACAACCCACAGAGTAGGTAAAGATACTCACTAGTAACATTTCAGACAAAGGATTAATATCTAGAATATGCAAGGAACTGACAAACATGGAAATCCCCTAAAATAATCAACCTCATCAAGATGTGGGCAGGTAAAATGAAAAGAAACTTCTTAGAAGAAACAGTACAGGTGGCCAACAAGCATATGAAAAAGTGTTCTTCATCGAATGCAAATGAAAACAACGCCGAGATTTCACCTCACTCCAGGGAGAATGGCCTACGTCGAGAACTCAAACAACAATTGTTGTTGTGGGTGCGGGAAAAGGGAGCTCTACTCCAGTGCTGGTGGGAATGCAAACTGGTACAACCATTATGGAAAGCAGTCTGGAGATCATTAGAAAGTGGAGAATGGGAATTCCATTTGATCAAGCTAATGTTCACATTACTGATGTAGTTTACATAGAGTGAAACAAATTTTTAAAATTTTTCATTATACATTTTATTTAAACCAACAGATTTAATGTACCATTCTTACTGTAAGTTATTAAGATGTTACACATTATTTTTAGAAAAAAATGAAGCTCCTTGTTGATTTTGCATGTACACCACAACTTAATTTGAAGTAGCTATAAGGCAGATAATGAAACAAATTTTTAAAAATAACCTTCTACCTTTGGGCAGGGGTAGCTCAGTGGTACAACACTTACTAGCATGCCCAAGTCTCGGGGCTCTGTGCCCAGCACCCAGAGAAACGGTAAGTACAAACAGACAAACCAGAACCCCCGAGCCTTCCAGCGCCGATGCTAGGGATCCTGTGTACCGCCCTGCGGGCGGTGAGTGGGGGTGACCATGCCAGGGAGGCTCATCATTGGTTAGGTATTTTTTGGACTAACAAAAGGGGTTAAAGACAAATTCAGTGACAGGGGCTTTTTTTTTTCCTTGGATAAACCAGGAAATGGAGCAGACTAGAAGTGCTGTAGACGAAGACCGGAAAATGTACCTTCAAGCTGCTATAGTCCGGATCATGAAGGCACGGAAGGTGCTTCGGCACAACGCACTCATTCAGGAGGTAGGGTGGGCATGGTCCTCAGACTTAGGTGGATGGGATTACTGATGCTCAGATCGGCCCTCCTTCTTCTTAGGGGTGGTGCAAGATAACAGGGCCCCCAGGGGCATAGAGACATGTTCTCTTACTTCAGAGAACAGTGCTCACTTACTGTTTTATTGTTAAAGTCAGCTTTTCTTTGGCTAGAATTCAGAAACCTTAAACTTGCCAGTTAATGGAGTCTCCAGTGCAGTGCCTGAAGGCAGCAGGCCAGGCCAGATACACTACATCCCCCATGTATGACCCACTCAGGCGCATGGTTCCAAGCAGCTCAGGCCTGGGATGCCCTTGTCACTTTCCCTGGCGAGGAAGGCTGCAGTAGTGGAATAGCATGCAGTAGAAAACTGCTAGCATGCACAGGAGGAAAGATATGCAGACGTCCTGGTGCAGACGCTGCTGGGAAGGCTTTCTTGCTAGGCTGGAACTGGAGCTGACGTTGAATGAAAGCTGATGATTATTATGACTATTTAAATGCTGGTCAGTATCGTATCACTCAGTTATGTGTAAGTGTTATTAAAGGTCGCTGTGCCTGTATTCTGTACTTTAATCCCTGCTAATAGAAGCATTTGGGCTTTCCTTTCCTCTGCATAAAAGATAGTTTTTGGCTATTCTGTCACAGTTGACAGATGTGATTATCCCACCCTCCCTGTAGGCTACTTTGCTCTGTTTAAAATATGTAATAACAATGTGACACTTGCTACCAAGTCTATGTCCTTTGAGTTTATTTTCAGTTTAATTAATACAATTTCATACTTAACATTAGATTTTTTTTCTTGTTGGATTTGGTCTACTTATTGAAAACTCACAGCTTATTGGTTAAAATAACAGGCTGTTAAGCAGTACTGTGACCCCTGTGTCTGTCACGCAGGTCATTAGCCAGTCAAGAGCCAGGTTTAATCCCAGTATCAGCATGATTAAGAAGTGCATTGAAGTCCTGATAGACAAGCAGTACATCGAGCGCAGCCAGGCGTCGGCCGATGAGTACAGCTACGTTGCGTGACCTGCTTCCTTCATGGTGTGAGGAGACATTGCCGCCTCTGCCCGGTGCGCCCTGTGGAGGACGCGGGCCGGGCCTCCCTCGTCTGGTCACTCGGCAGCCCCTGTTTCTCTGCTGTTTACAACATCACCAGTGCCACGTCATGAGCGTCAAAGAAAATGCCTAGAAATACTTCGAGCTCATGTCATCATGACATTTCTTAAAACTTTTAAAGAGTGAGTGGAGTATTGAACGGAAATCTGGCGGGTAACATGCTTTTTCTCCCCTTTCACGTTTGCAGTTGATGTGTTGTTTTTTTTTTATGTATCTTAATGGACATAAAAACTTAAATATTGTAATATGACAGATAACCTAATAATTGTATCTACATCAAAATGACAAACATGATATTGCTGCTTGTCAAATAAAAAAAAAAAGAATAAAGATCTAGTGTGCCTTTGCTTATGTGAAGGGAGTATTAGGCTGGCCGCAGAGTGACAGGCATGTAAGCGTCACCCAGGCAGCACTGCTATCTAAATGGCTTAATTCACTTATACATCTATGTATGTCCAAGGTGAAAATTGGCTGCTGTTCTCTATGCTTTATATTTGTGACTTAGATCGACACTATGCATGAGTATTTCTTGTTTTAAGGACCTGCTTCTATCAGCAGTTTCTGGTGACACACTGTACCACAAAAATGGGGTGAGTGGCATGTGATGACCTCAGGCCCGGCACTTCCCTCAGAGTCATCTTCTGTTTCCATGAATCATTGAAATTCTCACCCCAGGTGCCAGCTCTGCTTCCTTTGAGTTAGCAGAGCAATGGTGGCTTCTGCCAGGGCCTCTGCCCTCTTTCCCAGTACCCTGCATGCTCCTGCGGCGAGACCTGAAATCCCACTACTTTATTAGAGGTCAGTAGGAGTGTTAAAACACATTCATCGTATTCGTTGTGTGTTTATCCCAGCTGCAACAATATACACAAAATTTTAAACCAGAATATTTTAAACCATGTTGCACACAAATAAGTCATTTTACTTATAATATTTCAATATTATGCTGAAATTATATTCCTCAACAGATAAGGCCTTAAAGTGGTCAGCAGTAGTTAGTATCAGTCATGTTGTTTATATTTAATTTTTTACTGTTCAAAAGTGGCTTATACAAATGGTTATTGGACTGAATTTCTGATTGCCCCTTTGTGTCCCCAGAACTCACAGTGATGCATTTGCTGTGTTTCCACCTGACCTTTCTTTTTGAAGGAAATAATGACAAACCGTATAAACTTGTGCATTTGTGTCAAAAACCAAAATACTTGTTCTGATAAGTTGTTAGGTTTTCCAGATTGATTCTTTTTTTAAAATATATACAATTGTTTAAGTCTTATCCTGGTATCTTAATTGTCAGGAAAATATGCTGAGAAGTGGGCAAAGTTCTTGTGATGAGGTCTGCTGGGGTGGCAAGTGTTTACTTCACATCTACCCACTTCACTTAGAAGGAAACCAGCCGGAGACAGGATTGCGTGAGGAAGGAGGCGCCACAGGTGGCCATCCAGAATGTCAGGTGATGCGTGCGTTGCCCTGCGGAGGATGCCGGTGGGGCCGTCTCCAGCCCGGAGCACATTGTGTCTTGGGTGAGTGGCGGTCTGACTGCTGGCTCGTGGTCACTCCTGGGCGATGCAGGTCAGCTACACAAAGGGAAGTGGGTGGGGGGTAGGGAGAGGTTTTTTGCTTTGTTGGAGAAAACAGTGTAAAACTTGGAAGATTTCTTTTTTTGTTACAGATTATTAAAACTAACTCAGTTAATGTGTGAATCAGTGTTGTATTTAGTACCTGCAACCCTGTGAACCCACCATCCATTTCCTTTGAAATCAGATATTTTGGGGGCTAGAGGAATAGCACAGCAGCTAGAGTGCTTGCCTAGCAAGTGTGAGGCACTGAGGTTGATTCTTCAGCACTCAGGAAATGGAGTCAGGAGGATTGCTGAGAATTTAAGGACAACCTGGGCTCCATCACGAGTTCAGGACCAGCCGGGACTGTAAAACGAGATCCTATCTCAAAACAAAAACGAACCAGATATTTTAATCATGACTGTAGGTGCAGATGTACTCTATGATTTAGTGCTACACGTCATGAAAAGTTGCTTTAATGTAAGTAACAGAAACCCTCTAAAGGTTGTGTTTTGTTTTATAACCTGTTTATGCCAACAAAATGTCTGTCATGATCAGGGACAAAGGATGAAGATGTGAGTTGATTCATGGATCCACCCCAGAGAAAAGGGCCAGGTGTGGTCCTGCAGCCATGGGCAGAGGTCTCTCTCTGTGTTTGTTGGGGAAAAGGAAAAGGCACAGTAAAGGGAGAACTCGTGTTGGAGCAGTGAGTCATTGACAGAGATTTATTAAAAACATACCCGGAGACTAACACAATAGTTAAAGTTACAGAGTGCACAGGTGGGGGTCACAGTCAGAATTACAAGGCACGATGTAATCTTACTGATCTCTGGGATTATAGGCAGGCTGACATTAAGAAAATTCCACAAGGGGGACCGAGGAGACCTTCAGGGTGTCTTAGAAGCCAGCACCTTCCCAGTAGTTGGGTTCATGGGTAAATGAAGCCCGGCATCTGCAGAGGTAAACAGGAGGCGGACACGTGTGCTCATAGGAAGCACCCTTCAGTCTGTGAGGAAGAGAACCAATCACAGACTACCGAGGGAGCCCCCTGTGCACTTTAAGTTTGATTAGAAACGGTGACAAGTGCTTCCACATGCTGCTGGTTTGATCTTTAGATAATCCTGTTAGTGGTACATTGCTCCTATAGAAATAACAGGAAAATAAAGGAGAATTTACCATAATGAGCTGCGAATTTAAATACTATTCAAAACTCAGTACAACAGACAGCCTCTCTATATAGAATACCCTGTAAGATCAACTGAAATAAATCCATCTCATACATGAGTTTTTACTAACTTTTCAGTTAAATGTATAATAAGCATTTCATATTTGAGTTTTTAAAATCCTTGTCAAAGATGCCACTAAAATGAGTGGTTAAGTAAGGGACTTGTCTCGGTACACAGCTGGCCCATGACAAGAGGAACTTTCACATGTAGAGCTATAAAACACCTTTTTATTTTTTTGAGCCGGTCTCATTCTGTAGCCCAGGCTGGCCTTAAATTGACAACAATCCTCCTGCCTCAGCCTCCAGTGCTGTAATTACAGGCATGCTCCACTAAACCAGTTTTGAATAGTGCTGGGGAATCAAATTCAAGGCCTTGCACTTAGAAGCAAGTGCTTTTACCACTGAGCCATTCTTTCAGCCCCCAAAACACTTATTTCACAGTGTGTATATTCACCAGTTAAAATGTTTGGGCTACTTAATAGGATAATCAGTTCTCTTTTTTTCCATCCCCAAGGAAAATTCCTGGGTGAAGAATGTCAAAGTAAACTTGTGTGAATTGAATTCATAAGGTTGAGTGGAAGTGATTACCCACCTGCTTAGAAAGTTCCTCCAAGGCCAAAGAGATAACTCAGTGCTGGGTGCAGATGCGCAGTTGGTTACCTCTGGGTTCCTGGTGAGCAGATTCTTGGCCAGAGGCAATGCCAGTGCTCCTAGGCAAGGCTGTGAGGTCCTTGACTGTCCCTGCACCTCTGTCGTACCTCGTGTCACTCTGTTTCATCTTTTAGCAAACATTTCCTGGACCCAGGGTGTTATGCTGTATACAAAAGCTTTGATGAGTGAAAAAAAGAGGAAGTCTGGGCCGGGACCTTTCAGTCTTGGAGTAGTCGTGAGCACGTCATTGCAAATGCAAGTGAGTGTCAGGGAAATCCCAAGTTATCAATAGGAGCGTTTCCTGAAAGGGTCTAAGGACAGAGCGTCAACACGAGGGGGTATATTGCGGCCAGACGGAGCAGCCCTGATCCTGAGATAGGAGGAAGCCCCCAGGACTCAGAGCCAACACCCAGTCTTGTTGAACTGTGTAGATTCTAAGACCGGGAATGATTTGATTTCATTGAAAATATTGGTGATAATGTTTTCACAGCTTGGATGATGTGTTCACATTTATTTTATTACATTTTACAGTGTCTATGTTTATATAAGCTTTTCTTGCTTTGGTATATGTGAACTCTTTCATGATACTTAAGGATTTCAGTGGAAAAATGATAAACCTGCACTGGTGTGAAGAATGAAGATGGGGAAGTTAGAGCCTCCACTTGGCGGGAGGGCCGTGACAAACAGCAACGCAGCAGCTGCCTCCAGAGGGGCCAGGTAGGTGAAGGTGTCCAGGCTTCATGGACGGCGCCAGTACATGGAACCGATCCCAAGGCCTGGGGCATCTGCATCTGACTCATTTCACTCAAATCACCACTCTTTGGCTCAGCTTCCCACCCCTAGACTGGGCTGCAGTGTTCAAATCTCGATGCCTCTTATCTGGGTCCAGCAGAGCCCTTTATTGGGACCATTTGCAAAAAGTTCTTTTTTTCTATATCTTTACTATATCTTTATTGAGATTCTTTAACATGGCCTCACCCACCAGTCCACATGGAAAAAAAAATAACATTGTAAGTAATAAGGCTAGAAAATGTGAAAAAGAAAAAGAGTAGTTAAATTTCAAATGTCTTTGCTGAGTACTGAAAGGTAAATGTACATTCAAAAGACATTCCGGTTATCATTACATCAGTCAGTTTTCTTAGAATAAGCTTACATAAAAGATCGAATAAGTGAATTGATCTAATAAACAATTTTAAGTCTATATCAAAACTGTTATATTAAATGAACTTAGGTCTATATCACATAAGTAAATTACACTTAAAGCAGTAGATATAATGGCATACTTAGTTATTTCAAAGTTTTTTAGCTTTGATAAATTATTTACTTACATTTTGCTAATTACTAACATTTTGCCAGATTTGGTTTATCATTTTATCCACCTGTCCATCCATAAATTCATAAATTCATAATTTCATGCACACATATTTTTAAAAGATTTTATACCAATTTCCCATGTTGAATATAATTATTATGTCTTGCAAACTAGTAGACTATTACAAATAATAATTCTGTGGGGAAATTTCACAGATTTTATAAAACAGCTGCTACTGTTTTAGAAGCGTACCAAACAAATGATTCAAATACCAGTCTTTTTTTTGTCCTACTTTCTCTTTAGATGTTTTCTTTCCTCCATATTTGTTGGTGCTGCTTGTCTCTCTGCCTCTTTCAAAGATTGCTTCAAGTATTTTCTGCAGTGCTGGGCGAGTGGTTGTAAATTTCTTTAGGGATTCGTGGTCATGAAAAATTTTCACTTCTCTTTCAATTTTCAGGGATAATTTTGCTAGATACAATAACCTGGGTTGACACATACTGTCTTTTAAAGCTTGAAATATTTTGCTCCAGGCTCTCTTGGTCTTTAAAGTTTGCACTGAGAAATCTGCACTAATTCAAACAGGTTTGCCTTGGTAGAATAATGCCTGTTTTTCTCTTGCAGCTTTCAGTATTTTCTCTTTATTTGTATTATTGAGGTCTTAATTATGATATATTATGGTGCATGTTGTTGCTGATTGAGGTTATTTGGTGCTCTATCTGCTCTTGTCACCTGAAAATTAATTTCTTTTTCTAGATCAGGGAAATTTTCTTGCACTATTGCAGTGAATAAATTCTTTATACCTTTGGTGCTATCTTCTGCTCTTTCTCCCACACCCATAGTTCTGAAACTGGTTCTCTTTGAATAATTCTTCAGCTGTTGTATTTAGTTACTTTGCTCATGTCTGATTTTGTAGTCATGCTTAATTATAGCATTTGTTTCCCAAGCTTTGTTTGTATTCAATGTCTGATATTCTGTCTGCACATTGTTCAATTCTACTTTCTCTGCTTTCAAATGAGTTTTTTTATATTCTGAATTTCAGCTGGATTTCTTTTCAAAATTTCCACTTCTCTATTAAAATGTTTCTTCATATCTTGCATTTCTTTGTTCAGCCAACTTTTTATTTGTGGCTTCTGTATGCTCAGTAAGTTTTGTCTCCATTAGGACCACTGTTTATTTAGTAAGTTCCTCTTTAAGCCCACTGATCATTACTCTCATTTCTTTGAGAATATCTTGTCTGAACTGATTGTTCAACTCATTTATTTGTTTTTTGACTTCCTTCCCTATGAGTTCTACTATTTCAGGGCCCATGACATTAATTTCTGGGGTCTCAGGCATGTTTGTGGGTGTCCTGTTGCATTGTCTTCTTCCCATATTTCTGTTGTTGAGGGACTTCCCTTGAAAGGCCTAGCTGAGAGGTTTCTTTGAATGAGTATGTGAGTGTTGGGGGGACCCTAAATTCCTCCAAGTTTTATGCTGGGAATAGGCAGTGAGGGAGGACATAATACCCTCATGATCTCTGAGGTGTCATGATCAGCCCCACCCCCCTTAGCAAAGCTGTCCTGCCTATCCTGGCCCCCTTCCCCAAGGACAGGGCTCCCCACCCTCTGAAGTGTTCCCACTACACTGAGCCATTCAGTAGATCCATAGCCTTTCTCTCCTCTTCACAACTGTCTCTTGTGGCAGTTTTTTTCTAGGCACTGTTTAAGAGTGACCCCAAAACCCTTGAGCTTTCATTTACTCTATACAATTCAATCTCGTGCTCTTTTTTCAAATATGGCTCCTGCTTACATCATTGCCAGTTAATGGCTGCCAAGTGTTGCTTCTCACCTAGGCTCCAGGGGGCCTTTTCTGGGGGAAGCTTGCAGTGCGTTGGTACTCAGCACTACCCACAGGCTTGTTTTTGGAGGCTGTGGCACCAGCTGTTGTCAGTTTCCACTTCTCCTGCATCTGTCCTTACCTCAGTCTGAGGTCTGGTCTCCAGGCTTTCCTCTGTCCATGGATGCTGGCAGCTCAGGGCCACACTCAGTCGGCTGCTGTTTTCTTCCACTTCTGGTGTGTCTTCGGGATTTCTGAGCTTCCTGTTGCCTGCTTTGAGCTGTTGGGGTGCTCCCTCCCCTCCTAGCTTGGTCAGAGGTTTCGCCCTCTAAGCCGGCCTTCCTCTGTCTATGGATGCTGACAGCTCCCAGCTTTTCACAGTTTGCCTCGGGTGGCTTCCTGGGCTGCTGTTTTTTTTCCCCCACTTCCAGTGTTCCTTTGGGATTTCTGACCTTCCCATAACCTCTTTTCAATTGTTGGGGCACTCCTGCCTGTCCTAGCTACATTGGAACAAGTGAGTTTTTGGTTTGGTTTTGGGTTTTTTTGTTTTTGTTTTTGTTTTTGTTTTTTTGTTTTTTTAACTATATTCTCAATTCTTTAAGTGGGTCCATGAGGAGACATTGTGCAGCTCTGTTACCTGACCCCTATCTTGCTAGTGACAGTAATTTTAGCTTTGGAGCCTGAGTCGGAGTTTGCAGCCTGAAGCCTGAGGAGGGAGTGAATTATGTGGGTTGCTAGGTTCATGCTGGATGGCCTGCTTGATCTTTTCATTGGAAGAATGTGGTATGGCAGGAGAAAGGTGAGGATCTTTTGCTTATATCCAGCCTGTGTCGGCATCATTTAGCTTGCAGGCTACCCCTCGCACAGCCCTTGATCCTGCTGAGAGATTGTGTCTTTTATTGGGCGGGCTTTATTAGTTGTCTTCTTGGGAAGACAGAAGAGATGTGCTAAGCTCACATCTGCTTTTAGCAGATATAAATTGGTTAGAAGAAGAAAGTGTACAAAATACTTAGCTCCAGGAGATCAGTGACGCAGCAGAAACTGCTGGTAGGAGAGGTGTCTTAGTTTCTGTCCTGCCCTCTCGGTGTGTTGGTGTATATGCTGCTGATGTGGGGATATCTACTGTCGTATAAAGCAAGTATCTGAGATGCCTTCCTAGACCGTTTGACATAATCACCTCTGAACGCAGCAGCCCAGAAGGACAAGGACCCGCAGCCTGGCAGTGTGTGTGGTGTGAGGACAACATGTACCCTGCTTCCGTGGTGAATGCTGGGCACAGTCTCATGGTCCGTGACGCCGGATCCCACACCCCACGTGCAGGAGCCAAACGATCCCCGAGCAGGTTGCCCACTCCAGAACTCACTGTGTGACTCACGCTGGCCTTGGACTCAAGGCAATCCTCCTGCCTCAGCCTCCTGAGTGCTGGGATTACAGGCCTGAGCCACTACACCCGGCTTATATAGTACCGGGGCATCACACTCTGGGCCTTGCTCTTAGCAAGGAAAGCACTTGAACCGCTGCGCCATTCCTCCGGCCCCTAGACTCCACCTTGTGAAGACGAGCAGAAGCCCTTAACACAGCAGTCTGGATCCTTTGGGAAGCAGAGGCGAGGGAAGGGAGGCCAGGCAGCTGGCTCACCATGGCCCGCCGTGACACCTGGGCAGGGCAGGCTGGCCAGCCAGAGGCAAGGATGGGGCAAACAGGAACCTCACGAAGTCCGGGAGAGCGGAGGCAGGAGGAGTGCGCCGAGCGAGGGTGCGCCGCCCGCCGCGGGGCGCACTTCGCGGCGGCTGTGAGTGTGCACTGCGCTCTGTGAGACTCAGCCACCACCGACACTGGTGAGGTGTCTACTTACATTTCTTTTGGGCATGGTGGGGATTGAGTGCAGGGCCTCACAGATGCAGGTCGGGGCCCGCCACTGCGCTACAGCCCAGACCTTGTTTACTTTGGAATCTCACTGAGTCCTCAGGCCGGCCGGGAACTTCCCACCCTCTCATCTCCGGCTTTGAGGTAGGGGCATGCAGGCAGCTACCCCATGCCTGGGAATAGTTTGTATTTTGATTAGACTTAAATATAAAAGCCAACTAAACACAAAATTTTGTTTCCCTTCACTTTAGAAAAGATAGTTCCAGGTGAAGAACATCAGGCTGTCCCAGGTGTGGCTGGCCGGCACCTGAGCCAGGGGAGGCCTCGAACCTGGATCCAATCCTGTGGAGCTCGCTGCCAGACTCTCCCTCACCGCTGCTGCCTCTTCCTGCAGGTGCACACACAGACTCTGAAGTGGCACAGAGGATCCAGCACTTGCCTGGTAAGCAGGAGGCCCTGGGTTCGATTCCCCGGGACCACATACGCTTGGCACAGTGGCACACGCCTGTAATCCCGACACTCAGGAAGCTGAGGCAGGAGGACTACAGGGCAAGACTGTCTCAAAATAAATAAGTGAACACTGGGAGATCTCTGGGTAGTGCGTATGTACCACCGTGTCTACAGACAGGTGAGGCACACACTGTGATGTCATGCACAGAGGAGCCCTGGTTGGCCACTACCATGTATCGTGGTAGTCACATCTCGTACTCACCAGAAAGGTAAGCAGTGCTTCCGGAGGCTGGAGAGCCAGGGGCACCACGGCGGAAGGGCAGCTGGTCTCCCCTCCCTCCTCCGGGGCCTCACGCAGCTCCTGGTGCGTGCCTTCGCCTCGGGCGTCCCTTGCCACCCCAGCCGAGCCCTACCTCCTGTCCTCAGCGCACCTGCCCGCCATAACCTTTGATGCCCTGGGCGCCCCTGCCCACAAAGCAGGCTCTTCCCTATGCTTCTGGCTCCTGGAACCCCTGGCTCCCCCGCCCGAGTCCGCCAGGCTGGGCCTGAACCCAGGTGTGCCCCCGTGTCTCTCAGCAGCTACGCAGCTTCCTCTAGAAGTGGGCCTCTTCCCCGCGTGAAGCTGAGCATGCCTTCTGCCGCCTTGCCCGCAGCCTGTCCTGCCCTCCACACTCCCCACCACACCTGTTCAAGTCCTTTGGGGTCCGGCCCTTGGGTAGCTCCTGGCTCTCCTGGTAGCCGAGGCTGGCCTCACACTCAGGCAATCCCCCTGCCTCGGCCTCCTGGGTTTTGGGATTACAGGCGTGCACCAGCATGCCTGGCTTATGTGGTGCTGGGGAATTGAACTCGGGGCCCAAGCACTTCCACAGCTGAGCTATTCCTCCAGCCCGCTTCCTTCTCTTCTGTAGGACAGTCTTCCCATGCCCTTCCCTCGGGGTCTCCACCCGGGACTGGCCTTCCTCTGCCTCGTCCCATCCCCCCACCCAGCTACAGCAGCCACAGGATCACATCCGCAGCCGAGCCGCGAGGAACCTCTCCTGCCCTGAAGTTCTTTCCCTCCAGTGGCTTGTCACAGCAGCGGAAAGCCACCACTAAGGCAAGAGAGGAGAGTGGGCCACCGGGCAGGGGTGTCTCAGTGGGAGACAACGCCAGCCTGGCATCCGGGCCTTGGGGAGGGGCGAGGGGAGCGCAGGCTAAATGCTGGCCAGCACGGGTCCCGAGACCAGGTGAAAGGCCAGTGGTGTCCCTGCAGCTGGGCGCCCGGAAGCGAGCTCTGCAGAAGCGAGCGGGGCGCGGACGCTAGGAGTCGTGTGGGCCCCGGAAGCCTCGGACCTTTGCCCCCGTTCCCAGAAGTTCTCCATTCGACGTTATGTGGGCATGGAAGTTTCCGGCCCGTGCGCAGAGTGGTTTTGGAGGGTGCCGACCTTCCCGAGCGCCTGGGTATTTCCCACTAGGTGAACCCACGAGCTTCCTGTGTGGCTCTGAAGGGCCGGTTCCAAGGTGGCCTGGGGCACTGAGGTGGCCTGGGGGGGAGGGGCAGGAAGAGGGAGGGTGAGCCCAGGGCACAGGGCAGACGCCCGCCCGAGTGTGGACTAAAGCAGCGACAAGGGACAATGTGGATGCAAACTGTTCCCGAGCCCGGCTGAGGGAGTTGTCTCCCCCTACTGGTGGCAAAGGAAGGATTCTCGGCACGTTGCATTTAAATGAGGTTTTATTCTTCTGGGACCTGAAATTTTCTCCCTCCGGCAAGAGAGACAGCATTTTGTCATGTTGTCATGGCAACGGGCCCTAGCCAGGCTGCAGGAGCAACACAGTTTGCCTTTTTTGTTTAAAAGCAGAGTCTCACTCTGTTGCCCAGGCTGGCCCTGAGCTCACAGCAGTCCTCCTGCCTCCTGAGTGCTAGGTTTACAGGCATGCGCCCCGTTCTTGTGGTGCTGGGGAATCAAACTGGAACTCGGGTACATAGCGCTGGCTAGGCGAGAGCCTTGAGCACCGAGCTGTTCCTCCAGCCCCCAGCCTGGCTTTTAAGGAAGGTTACACGTCTGCCCCTGTCCCAGCGGCGCCATGCAGACAGTCTGAAGGTCCAGGGTGATTCTAGGCAGCGTGCCCGCGGTGCGGAAGCCAGGGGAGGCGGAGATGCGTGAAGCCCCGCCTCCAGCCAGCATGCTCCTATCAGGTTCTAAGACAGCTGTTGAGTGACAGGAGGCGGGGCTTCGCTCGCCCCCGGAGAACCCTGTCTGGCTGCGGCTGTGCCCTCCCCTGCAGTCACCAGGGCCATCGCGACGACGGCGCAGCGGTGGCCCGACTGGACGTACTGTCCTAAGCAATATTTACCTTTCCCTAAATTCCGGCTCTGCAGCCACCGTCCGGAGTCCACTCTACGCCAGAGGCGGGTCTCTACAGGTCTGTGCTGACAGTGCTGACAGGTCCAGCTGGTCTTGTCTTGTTTTGATGCTCAAATTGCCGAGAGGGAGCCCTCCAGCTGGCTCCCAGCATTCCTGACGTGACCGTCGGGGAGGTGGCCAGGGCGCCATGCCCCTTGCCCGCCGCGGCCCTGGAATCGGCCGCTTGGCCAGGCAGCGTCCGCAGAAATGGTGGGTGGAAATCCAGGTCCGTGCGGCCCAGTGAGGCCCCGCACTGGCCTGTGCCTCCCCACGCGGCCCGGTGCTCTCTGGACCCCGCGTCCTCCTCCGGTGGCGGCTCGGACCCTGGGGGCTCGGCCCCAGCCAGCCGCGCGGGCGAGGGGAGGCCTGGCAGCCGCGTCCTGCCGCACGGGCGGGGGCGCCGGTGTTCTAACATGGTGGAGAGACAGCCCAGGTGGAGCCGGGCGGGAGGGGACTCCGGACAGCCGGCCGCCCGGGCACGGCGGCTGAGGCAGCGCGTGCTGGGACACAGGCGGCTCCCCAACAGCCTGAAGGGCACCGTGGCCCTGAAGGTGCTCTGGGCACACGGGGTCCCCCTGGGATGGAATCCGCCCCGCAGCGCGGTCCTGCGGCAGCACCGAGCAAGGCCAAGCACCCACGGGAAGACCGGCTTCGCCTGCTTTGACGACGCCGCCCGCGGAAGGACCGCGTGGCCGCAGTGTGGCGCTCGCGAAGCCCTCCAGGACTGGCTCGGCAGCTCCTGCTCCCATTCCACATCTTGAACAGGTTTTTACATCTTGTTACAGCCGGGAGAGGGTCACCATTCAGTGTCCTGTTTTAAAGACGGAAGCTGGGACATTAACTTGGCATGAAAACTTCTTCCCCCCGAAGACTCAGGCGCTTTCCCAGGAGTCCTGTGGGAACAGCGAGCAAGTGCGTCCGCAGCTCGGGCGCGTCCACTGGCCTCTGAAGAGCCTGCCGGACGAGTCTCCAGCCTGCGGCCTCTGGGCCAGCAGGCAGCGGCTTACTTGAGCCACCCTGGCTCTGGCTTAGAGGAAGACCTGTGCTTTCCTCTGCACGGAAATTGTTTTCGTTTTGACCTTCAGGCTCTCAACCCCGGCTCCGCTTCTCCTGGGCATGTGGGCTTACGCTTTCCACTGCGGAGGAGCGGTCCCTTCGGCCGACTAGTCTCCTTCCCCCAAGGATCCGCAGCCGCCTCGGCTGGCGGTCGCGACCCTGCCGGTGCGGTGTCGTCTCGCGGGTGGGGCGCCGTCTCGCGGGTGGGGCGCCGTCTAGGGGCCAGGGACGTCCGCGCCCCGCTGGTCGCTCTGCACCGGGCGAAGCAGGCCCTGTCCTGCGGCCTTCCGAAGAAGCACCAGGGACCGACTGTGCTCTTCCTTGTGTGTTTGTCATGTTTTAGAAAAGCAAAGAATAATCATGTAAAACTGTGTCAGAGTCGCCCACAATCCTGTAGGTCGTTATGTGACATCTTATTACCATGGGGACCCTGTCTCAGAAGAGACTTTTCCCTAAGTACATCTTAACCAAATACATGCACACCTCCACTGTCCCTGCCACAGTACTTTAAGAAAATGACAGCATTTTCAAGTGAATTTTTAAAATCCCTGCTGTGATCCAGGCTGACTTCGTACCAACATCAACGTGGCATCTGGTCACTGGCCTCCCGGCAAGCTGGCACACGCAAAGCTCTTGGGGAGACAGAGGTCAGGCCACAGGGAAGGCACTGCAGGGACCACCGCCCACCAGAGCAGGCCCCAGAGGCTTCCTGCTGATGCCTCCATGGACGGACTGAACGCTTGCTCCCCAAGATAAGATCACCATAGAGGAAATGTCAGAAATTTAAGAAATCAAAGGTTTGATTAACCATCCCTTCCCGCCCGTGGGCTCAGGACACAGCTATGGGCACCTGTGACCTGACGCACCTTCAGGTGACTTACAGCCTAATGGGATTCCACCAATGGACAGGCACAGGACCTGTGGAGACGTGAAGGTCAAGGTTGGTTTCCTGGGAGGGAATCATGGTCCAGGGTATGAGGTCTGCTCCAGAGTCTGCGCAGCAAAAACAAGGATAAGTCATGACTTCTGCTTTGATTATCAGGTCTGAGTGGAACTACAC
Source organism: Ctenodactylus gundi (assembly GCA_004027205.1). Taxonomy (NCBI): domain Eukaryota; kingdom Metazoa; phylum Chordata; class Mammalia; order Rodentia; family Ctenodactylidae; genus Ctenodactylus; species Ctenodactylus gundi. Next base: position 97,778 of record PVKB01000434.1, read on the forward strand.
AGCACCCCCAATTCTCTTGCTGGTGCCAGCAGCAGTTACACACCGTGTTGAGGGAAAAAAAATAAAAGAGTCTTCGAAAAAAGCTTCAACGATCTAAAAAAAAATTCCAAGCATAAGACATGGGAGGAGACAGGGATCCAGGGAACTGAGCCCACCACGTGGTGACCTGCTTCTCGTGGGGACATTTCCTTGTCTAATGGAGGGAAAGGAAGGCAGCTGCAGGGCTCGAAGGAAAAGCACGGCCCCTGGGGTGTCAAGAGGAATGCCCAGGTACACCCCACGCTGCGACTGGAGCCTCGAGGGCTGCCCCCGAGGAACCTGCACTCCTGACGTGACCGTGCACCTGCGGCAGCCCGCGCTCTGGTCATCTGTTTGTCCTGGACTCTTCACGACGCCTGTGGAGGCAACTCTGGGTTGGTCGTGAGCCTGCAGTTCCAGCAGACCAGCAAGAAAATCAGCTCTGCAAGTGATTCACGGTTGGACACAGCCCACCTCTGCCCTTACTGCAGAGCTGTGACCGTCAACATAAAGTCAGATATCACCCACTGCTTGGATGGGGAGGCCCAGTAGAATGTGTTTTGCTCTATGTGCCATAAGGCAAAAGATACTCAGAGATACTCCACACAGGGTAACCACCAAGTACAACAGTGCTTTCCACGTTCACGAGACACAGAGAGCCGGCACTGCCCATAGCCCCAGCTACCCGGGGCGAAGGCAGGAAGAGCGTTCAGCTGTAGGAGTTCAAGACCAGAGGGCAAGATCCTGAGGGCCCCGTCTCAAAAAGCAACCGTAAAACAAGACTCCTACCCAAGGCGGGGCAGAGATTCTACCCTGCAGAGACCGTGCTGGTGGCGCCCGGGGAGGCTGCTCACAGGGAAGGCCTGCTTTGGTAAAGTTGAGCCGTCCTGCCTGGTGCAGGAGGAGCCTGGTGCCCGCCTCCTGCAGGGGGTCCAGGCCGCGGCCTTCCCGGGGTCTCTCCAGCACGCTTCCCGAGGAAACTTAAGGGACAGCTAGCACAGAAAGAAGTGCTTACGGGAGACGAGCCTTTTCCATAGAGTAGCCTGAAGGGAGAGATGTGGAACTGAGCGACAGTGCTAAACACCCGCACAAGAAACAACAAGAAACCTTAGGAAGAGTAAGAACCGAAGTAGGAACCTGAGCAGTGCGCTAGACGCAACCGCAGAGAACGGGAAGGGCCACAGACCGGAGAGAAGGGGCGCGGCGGGAGGTGAGGGCGGGGCGCGCCTCCTGTGGCGGTGTGGGGGTGGGACCCCCAACCCCCCACAATGCTCAGGTATTTGGACCCCCAACAATGCTCAGGTATTTGGAAGGCGATTGGACTGTGGATTGGGCACCCGTGGGCGAGGTGTGTCCCTGGGGCGTGGCCTGGGGCGGCAATGATGCCCCGCTCCTTCCTGACCTCCCTCTCCGTTTCTGTCTTCCACGCTGGGGGCGGCTTCCTTTTGCTGGGCCCCTGCCACGCACTTCCGCCATTGCCAGCAGCCCATGAATGGACGAGGCCTTGTGAAACTGAGCTGAAATAAACCTCTGCTCCCGCACGTTGTGGGTATTTGGGTATGATGGTCCTGAAACAAGAAAGTGCCTACCTACATCATGTACTTACAACACGTGGAGGCGGCTCAGATGCACCAACATGGTAGCCACAAGCTGCATGCACCCATTTAAATGTGATTAATTGCAATTAAATAAAAACTTCGAATTCAGTTTGTTGATTAGCCCTATTTCAGAGGCTCAGTAGCGCCAGCGTGATACAGAGCTCTGTGCCACTGATGCAGGTTCTGTTAGTGTGGCTCTAAATGCTGGTTCAACCTGAGCCCGAGATGGGAGGGAGAGGGCGGAGAGGAACCAGTGCCGCAGGGCCCAGCAACTTCTAAAATCAACAGAAGACATTTAGCAGGTTTTCGGAAGACCAAAAAAATTCCAAGGAGGATAAAAAGAAATCTATAGCCAGACCTGGAAAATCTTCAGGATAAACCCAAGACTTAATCACAAAAAGTTAACCTTTTCTCTCTGATACCGGGAACGAGGCAAGGACACGTCCTCACACCACCTTCATTTGACATCCTTGAGCACTTGGAACTTGCAGGAATAGAAAGTGGAAAGGAGGGGTGAAGCATAAGAAAGGCAGTTTCATCGTGGGTGTGGAAGATTTTCCTAATTGACAGATACATCGTTAGAATTAATAAGTTGCCGAATACAAAGTCAACATAGACATATTTGTCACAAATGGTTGAAAAATTAATTTTAAAAGACTGTCACTTACAATAACATGAAACATAAACTACTTAAATGCAAATCTTACAAAAGTACAATTAAGATCTCTAAACAGAGATCTATAAAATACTTTTGCAAGTACTTTTGCCATGTTTATGAGTTGGGAGCGTTACTGTTGTTAAGCTACTGAACCTCCCTTTTCTTCTCCTCTCCTCTCCCCCCTTCTCTCTCTCCTCTTTTTTCCTTCTCTTTTAGCACGCGGCTCGAATGCAGCGCCCTGTGCATAGTCAGGTCCTTTCCTACTGAGCTGTACCATCACCCCAGGAGGCACTTAATCCTGCTTGTCCACTTGACTGGCTTGAGATATTAGTAAAGTATACTTGTGAGTGTGTCCAGGTGGGCGATGGGGATGTGACTGGGGGACAACATCCGGTCGTCCCTGGCCCCCTTTCTCTCTGGTGCCCTTCCTCTGTGGAGTGCACCCCCACTGCTACAAAATGCCCATGCTTCTGTCCTGGAGCCACCCTCTCTGGGCTGAGAGCTGTGAAGCTGTGATCCAGAAGTGAATCTTTCCTCCGGTAATTCGGTAATTCGTGGGTAAAATGACAAATCTATCTCGGATCTTTCTAAACTGATACATAAATTCAGTGTGAGTCCATCTCAATAGATTTTTTGTTCTGTTGGTTTCTAAAATAGTGTCCTGCCGTGTACTCCAGCCTGGCCCGCACTTCCTGTGCAACATATGCTGGCCTCAAACTCACGATCCTCTTGTCTCAGCTTCCTGAGTGATGGGATTACAGGTATGCACCACCACATTGGCTCCAGATGTTTTTTGACAATCCGATTTTAAAGTTAATATGGAAATGCAAAGGACTCTTCCTTGAAGAAAGGTGGGAAGGCTTACTCTTCTAAGCATCAAGACATTTTAAAAATTTATACAGCATTAATCAATGCTGTTGTAGGTATAATAATCAGCAGTAGAATAGAGAATCCAGAAACAACCTTCAGCCTATGGACGCTAGTTCTTGATGAAAAGAACTGCAAATCAGTGAGAAAATGACACAGTTTTAAATAAATGGTCCTGGAACATCTGGGCCTCCGTGAAGAAAAAAAAAAATTTAATCCCTATCTCATACCACATGTAACAGTTTGTGGCAGAGTTTGTAGACCTAAATGTGAAAGGCAAAACAACAAGCTTTTAGTACAGCTGATTTGCAGCAGGCCCGGGTCGGCCTAGGGAAGCACTCTTACCAGGTGGCCTGCACCGAACCGCAACCAAGGACTGCGAGGAGCAATGGGACCTGGGAAGAGATGAACCAAAGACAATACTTGGAAAGCAGATGACCTGAGGAGGCAACTCTGGGCTGTTGAGTCAGGCACGTCTAAGGAAGATAAGAAACACAGAGAGAGGAAGCCACACAGGAGCTGGAAGTGAATATCCTTGACTGCAAAGAGCACAGAGAGAGGACCCAGACCAGGATGGAAAGAGACACTGGACAGGACCCTTGAGGGGGATGCCCCCAGCTTGAGGGAGAACCCTCATGGGGAGAGAGACGGGGCGAAACCTGGGGAGAGGAGGAAGAGCGCAGAAGACCGAGAGAAGGAAAAGAGTCCAGACAAGATGCAGGGAAGTCCCACCGTCAAAAAGGAGAGAGGGGCGAGGACTGAGGCGCTCTGGCTGATGGCAGCCCCGCACAGCCTTCTGGAGCGGGAGGCACTTGGCCACCCAGTGGTGCGGGAGAGAATGGACCTGAAGGCGCAGTCAGGTGAGTCAGGGTCCTGGCTGGCTGATCTTGGTGCTTTACTGGGAGCTGTCTCCTCCTAGCATAGTAATAGCTGTGTGTCTCCTCAGCAGCACTTCCTCAAGGAGTTCTGACTGTTCAAGGCCTTTTCCTCTTTAGATATGTTCACCCATCATTTTGTTTTCTTTTATGATTTTCATAAATGTTTTAGTTTTGGATTTGAAGTTAGAGTCCCCTGTTCTGTCTGTATTACTTGGTATTAATACCTGCTTAGCGAAGAAACTATTTTATTATTATTTGCTAGAGTTTTACCAACCAAATATTTCAGTTTTATTACTCAGTACATCTTAATCCCACTGTAGCTCAGGAAAAATAAAGCTCTTGGCAGAGCCTGGTTGTACAGGCCTGTCATCCCAGCACTCTGGGATGCAGAAGCATGAGGATCACAAGTTCAAGCCCGCTGTAAGCAATTTAGTGACTTAGTGAGACCCTGTCTCAAAATCAAAACTAAATATGGAATGGGGATGTAGCTCCGTGTAAAAACCCAGGGTCAGTCATCAGTATCACCAGAAAAAAAGAAAAGAAAGAAAGAAAAAGAGCTCTTTGATAAAGTATTGCTCAAAAGTATCAGTTTTATTTTGAATGATTTATTCACATGTCATATATCCAAATTTCTAAGAATTCAAAGGTAAATGTACATACGTCCCCACCCAGTGGAAGTTTCTTCACTTTTTTGGTTGTACAGATAGTATATGCTTATAAAAATTCAAGCAAGCCAACAGAAGTGGAAAAGGAACATATTAGAGGAATATGTTGTAGCCCTTGAAATCCGCAGAAAGGTGAGAGGGTCTTTCTGCTAACGTGACGGACGCCAAGGACTTGCTTTATTCATTTCTGTAAAACCCCAGTTATGACTATGCCGCAGTCCATTGCCCATCTTGCCCCTGGTGGCCACCTGGATTGTGTGCAGATTTAGCTTATTAGGAATAAGAATATCATTATGTATTTTTTTTGGTGTTCACATATGTGCATTTTTTTGGAGGCAGGGATTAATTTTGTAGTCCAGGCTGGTCTTGAGCTCACTGTGCAGACCAGGCTGATCTTGAACTCATCGCAGTCTTCCTGCTTCAGCCTCCCGAGTACTGGGATTGCATATGTCCAGCACCATGCCCAGCCGATTATATAGGTGCATTTTTGTTGTGTGTGTGAATGGGAGTGGGGCTGATGAGTTGCCACTAATTAATCTTAATGGCAGCTATTTTTTACCATTTAATGATGCTTTGAAATTGTTAGTTTGAGGTTTTTGTTAGTTATTTCTAATAAAATCTTTATTTCTCAAAATACGAAACATTTAGTGGAAGAGTATTTTCATGACCTTGCATTTATGCCAAATGTTTTTAAAAGATCTATGTAGTTGCCTCCATTAAATTGAGAACTTCCACTTATGAAGAGGCACGGTGAGCAAACAGGCTGCCACAGATCCGGGCATGGTGCTTAGCACTGCAGCTGGAAAAGGGGAGGATAGCTACACATCAACAGGAAGAGGAGGAATAACCCAAGAAAACATTGGCGAGATATTAAACATTACAAAAACAGAAATCCAGATGGTCGGAACACACAAAACCATGTTCAGCCTCATTAGTAACCAGAGAAATGACCATTAAAATCACAATGAAATGCCACCACCCACTCACCAGAAGGCTCACGTTTTTTAATTGGGCAATTCCAGGGTTTGAAGCAACTGGAAACTTCACTCCTTATTGGTGGGAGTAAACTGGAGCGACCCCTGTGGGAACCAAGTGGCTGGGTCCTCTTGGGTCCTCTTGGGTGGAGCAGCAGCCGTGAGGGTGAGCTACTGTCATATGCAGCTGCCCAGATGAACGGGATGGAGCCCGGGAGCGCGGGCGCAGCGCCCAGGAGCCAGCGAGGGGTGCCTGGCCAACCTGCAGTCCCGGCTGCTGCGCCCCCTCTCCCCTGCTCGCTCGCGCCCACCCCTGCGCCTTTCTCCTCGCTGGACCTTCCCGTCGCCCCTGGATGGGAGCCTGGCCGTCCGGGTCCACTCTCAGCAGCCAGCCGCTGGCTGACCGAGCTCCTCCCGGGGTCGCCTCCCAGGCCTGGACCTGCCTGCGCGGGCGGTCACACAGAGGCATCAGCGGCCCCCTGCCCAACGCTCCCCTCCTCAGCCGCCCTGTGGAGCAAGGCGCTTAGGGACGCTCTGCTCTCTCTTGGGTCCTTGCAGCTGCGGGTGAGTCGCAGATCCGGCCGGTTGCTGCTGCGGCCGTGGGGTGCCGCGCCCACGTACTAGGAAGCGGGTTCAGGGGGACGCGGGACGTGCTGGGGGATGCGGAAAGCAGAGCCGCTCGGCCTGGCTGAGCGCCCACTGCGCGCAGGTGGGCGGTGGTGTCTGCCTGTGTTAAACCCGACCCCACACGCACCCCTGGGAAGTGGGGTCCCTCCCCGGCTCCCGGAGGGGTCTCCCGAGCACACAGGCGTGGACAGCGCGGAGCTCCCGCCCTTTCACTCGGCCCAGCTGCCTCCCCAGGCCGGTCAGGGACGTGGGACACAGGAGGAAGGCCTGGTGGCCGCGACAGCCTCCATCCAGAGATTGAACCTGGCCCCTGCTGCCCACGGGCTGGAGGCCCTGAGGCCGTCGGGCGTCACTGGGTCTCAGGCGGGGGAAGAAGCCGGGGCAGCCTCCCACGGGGGCACCGGGCTGCCCTTCCTGCTCTCTGGATGTCAAAGGCCCCTGAACCTGGGCGCAGCCGGCCTCACTGGCCCCACGGGCCCCACAGTGCATGCCAAGCTCTGCCGGGTAAGAAGGCCTGCAGAAGCGGATGGAATCCCCGCGCCAGGTCACCACCAGTAGACACGTGGGACCCGTGGTCCGCGGACAAGCCCATGGCGCCGGTGCTGCTGGCCCTCCACACCTGGGCCTGTCCCCGGGCGCCCCTGGGGTGTCTGTCCACTCCCGAGTCCCGCCTGCACGCGTCTGTGCGCCCAGGCCCGGGTCTGCGCCTGTGGTCCGCGCGGCTGTCTCCCTCAGCTGGCCTCTCCTGGACTCTGGGGACCGCATTCTTCCTTCTGTCTCTTACTTTGCACAGGCCTGGGGTGGAGCCGGTGCGTGTCAGGCCGCCCGACTTCCGTCCTCAAGCCCCCTGCGCACCCGGGCCTGGGCCCAGGCCCCACTCGCTCCGGGGCCCAGCGCGGCCCCCAGCCCTCCCCACTGGAGACCCCGATGCCTTTCCAGCCTTCAGGGCTGTAACGGCCGGCCGCCGCGCAGTGTTTTCCCCAGTCTCCGCACTGGTGGTAAGAAACGCCTTGGAGGTGTTTGTGCCTCGCTATGGCCCGGTGCTGAAGTCGGGGAAGGACTGGCGTTCCGGGCGCTCCTGGCCTCGCCGGCCCTGACCTTTCTGACCTGCGCTCCCATTGCCGCCTCCGGCTCGCCCTCCCTGCCATCCAGGGCCCTGGAAGCAGAATCGGGAGCACCCGCGCGGCCCTGTGCTGTCTGGGTGCCGCGCGCGTGGGGATCCCACAGCCTAGCGGGGCTGTCACCCCTCAGCCCTCCACGGGTGCAGCCCCTGCGCGGCCGCGGGCGTTTTAGGGACAGGGCTCCCCGGGCTGCCCTCTCCTCTGTGCTTGAGAGAAGATCTGCCAACCTCGTCCTTTCTCCTCCCGGGTCCTTCCTTTTCGGGTTCAGAGATGCGATCAGGGGAGATCACAGCCAGCTTCCCTGAGGTCGGGGTGAAAACATTGAAGGTTCTGGCGCAGGGCTGTGTGGCACCCCCCACCCCCGCCCCTTGGCGATGGAGGCGGCTCGAGGCAGAGCAAGCTGCTCAGAAGAGCCTGGGACAGGGAGGAGGGGGAGTCCCACAGCCTCCCCTTGGGAGCCAGGTCTCTTAGAGGGCCCCTGTGGACAGGTGCACAGCTCCTCCCGGGTCGTGGCGCCCTGGGGACCAGCCCTTAGCGCATGGGCATGGGGGCGGGGGGCGCATTTAGCTTCTACAGCATCAAGGTCCAACCCTGTCTCCAAGGGCTGTCACACAAGGGGGCACGGAGCCAGGAGTGTCCCCGGAGCACCTCCCGGTGGCTCTTCCCTTCCTCTCTCCATCCTCCCTGGCTCTGAGCAGAAAGTGCTGGGCCAGGAGGAGCTACTTCCGGCAAGGCCAGGGGAGCCACAGATGGTGCGAGGCCCCACAAGCTGTGATCAGTGACACTCAAGGCTCCGGGAGAGTCAGAGAGGAGGAACGGTTCTCATTCCGGGGTCACAGGCCTGTGACGACCCCGGGCACTTTAGGAAATGCTTTAGACCCTAACCTGTGGGGCCAGGGCCTGACTCCACACATCTCCCTATGGAGCCCCTGCTCCCTGGTTCTCTGCTGTTCAGGGCCTGCCAGCACCCACAGCCTCTGCTTTCGAAAGGACGCCTTCCTGACTGGGATGGCCACAACTGTGCCTCCCAGACAGCGCAGAGCTGCTGTCCCAGGCCGGCTCAGGCCTGTCGCCCCGGGCCGTCCGCCTTTCCGTCTCTGGCCTTTCCCAGGGTTGGACTCTATTCTCTCCACAGAGCCTCCTTCACCTCCTGCTTCCTCTTTGTTACAGACCTTCTGCCTCAAGGTTGTTTTTCCCAGGAACTGCTCACTGCAATTCAAGAAACACTCCTTGAATTTCTGAGAAATTGGTGGCTTCAGCCTTTAAGGATCCTTTAACTTTGTAGTGAAAATAAGACACTTCCACCCAAAGTAAGGGCAGAATTTGGGTTTCAGCAGGTGTGGGAGCCAAGTTCCACAGGGGCCTAGTGAGGAGCAGGGGAGGCTTCCCGGGAGAGGCAGGGCTGAGCGGGTTCAAAAGATGGGCTGTGCGTTAGGAAGCCAGAGTCACAAGACGGGACAGAGAAGGAGCAGGCTGTAGCCACCTGCACTCAGCACTGCTCTGCACGAGGTGGGACTGAGATGGACGGGAGGACTAGGGAAAGGTCGCCTTGGGACCCTGGAGGGTCCGCTCACCCAGCTCAGCTCTCACCTTTGCTGATGGCGAGTGGTGGGGCACTGAGGAACCCGGAGTCAGGGAACACCGTGTAGCGCTGGGAGCCATTCTTACCCAGCCAGTCACCGAGACCTCGTCCACAGCCCCTCCGGAGTCCACTCAAGGTCCCGAGCTCCAGGAGCCCCACAGGAGCTCTGACACGCTGCCTTCCCTCCCCTGGGTTAGGCAGCGGCCCCACACCAGCCTTCCAGGGCTCAGAGTCCCATACACCAGGTACACCCAGCGCTTTTCCCTCCAGCCACCCGATGTGGCCCTTGTCACTGTGCAGATCCAATCCTGTCAAGTTCCTGCTGGGAACGTTTCAAGAGCCCCGTGCCGCCCTGGGGCCAACGCCACAGTCCCTTTCCCATGGCACGCCCTTCCCGGGTCCTGCCACCAAGTCAGGCTGTCTGTACTTGGCAGTCTCTTCTGTGGGAATGCCCCTCCTGCTGGTCCCCGCCTCTGCCTGCAGGCCCTTCCGGGCCCTGCGCAGGGCCCTCCTTGGGGAGCTCCCTGACCCCCACCCCCACCACATTTTCTTCCTCTTCCACTCCCAGGCCTCCTGCTGGACCCTTGTCACAGTGAAAAACAGCACCAGACAGAGATTCAAAGAGCTTGGTGTAAGTCAGAAAAGCAGAATAGTAGGCACACTTAGCTAAGATATGTTTGAATTAAGAAGTCAGGAAACGTATTTGTAAAATCTTTTCAGAAAGACAGGTAGGAAATGTTTCACATCAGCACCTCTGTGGAGGACAGCCAAGGCCCTGGGGCTCAGACACAGAATTTTCCCTCAACCCCTAAGTACATGAATTGCCTGAATGTATTACATATGAAAAGAGGAATGCGGGGCTGGGGCTGGAGGAATTGCTCAGCGGTTAAAGTGCTTGCTTAGCATGTGCTAAGTCAAACGCTAAGTACCTGAGTTCGATTCCCCAGCACCACATAAGCTGGGTGTGGTGGCGCGTGCCTGTAATCCCAGCACTGGGGAGGCTGAGGCAGGAGGATTGCCCTGAGTCCAAGACCAGCCTGGGCTCCACAGTGAATTCAAGCCAGCCGGGGCTGCAGAGCGAGACCTTGTCTCAAAATACAATAAAATAAAATAAAGAAATAAAGAAAAGAGGAATGCGCGAAAAAAGGAGCTGAGCTGAACTTCTCAACTGTTCAGTAACACGGGAGACCTCAGTCTGCCATCTGTGAAGTGGAGGGGCAGCGGTGACCGCAGAGGGCTGCTGCACGGGACAAATGTCATCGGCGCAACCCAGAAGCACTACCGGAGGCCAGGACTTGCCCCTGGACCTCGGATCTCCCTCGCTGTCCTCCTCGCCCCTGAGCTGTCTACCAGTTGCAACTGCCAGCGCCCGGCTGTGTGTGTGCCAGCGCCCGCTGGGCCGGCCCTCCCTGGCGGGCTGCCCGCTGGAGCGCGCTCACAGCGTGTAGGCCAGCCGCACTCCAAGTTCTGGGCTTTCTCCCCAGCCAAGCAGCTCGCTCTGCTGGGCTCTGGGCTTGCCAGCCGCTCTGCCTGGTGGAGATATTTTGGGGTCAGCGCAGCAGTTTTCAGCCACAGTGGATTCATTGTGCTTCGTGAGGACTTCCTCAGAGCAGCTCTAGGAAAGCAGCTGGGCCGGACCCCAGCCGAGGCCCAGCTCCGCTAGCTGCAGCCAACACGGTGTCTTCGGGCGGTAGGTGTGAGGACGTCAACCCCAGCTACTTCCCAAGGTCAGGTCTGCAGACCCTAGGCGCTGTGATGGTGATTTTGTGGCAGGCTGTTGTCACCGCGGCCTTGGACGGCGCGAGGTCGGAGGAGAGGGTTGGCTTTCGCACCCCTTCCTGTCCGGCAGTCCTGTGGATTTCCCCTTGCACGTATTTCTTGAATTTTGGGGAGAAGCGTGAGCCAGAAACAGGTATTTTCTTTGTTGCCTGGCTTAGAGTTGCCAGACTTAGCAGATACGATCACAGGGCGCAGTGAGATGAAAATTCCAGGAAATGTATCATTTCTTCTTGTGGCACCAGAGATTAAGCCCCAGCCATCACACTGGGTGGCACATCTGCCCTTTTTTTATGTTTTTACTTTGAGGATGGCTTAAACTTGTGATTCTCCTGCCTCTACTGCCAGAACACTGGGATTACAGATCAAACCAATCCCTTTGTAGTGTTAGAGTCCCATGCCATATTTGCGACACCTTTACATTAAACTTATTTATTTATTATTTTAGTATAAGTATGTCCCATGTAGTGTTTACATGGACTTATATTGTGAAGTGTCCGTTGTTTGTCTGGCATTCAGATTTGTCTGGATGACTGCATGTGCCTGCCGCCCTGTCTGTGGAAGGTCGAGCTGACTCCCAGAGCAAACAAAAGCCTGGCCCCGGATCTGTGGCCAGGTCCTGCCTCGTCACAGCATCCTCCCCTCTCACCCCTGGGCCTCAAAATCAGAACCCCAGAGGGCAGCGCCGGCACCCTGCTTGATCCGGCCCGTCCAGAGTCATTCACCGCCCCACCCATGCCGGCAGCCACGTCCGTGCAGCGTCCGCGTCCCCTGTTCTTCTCCTCTGTAGTTCCCACTCTGCCTGGAGCCCGTGACTGTCACCTCGGCTCCTCTGGGGCTGCGCTCTCCCTCTTCAGCGAGGGTCGCAGTCTCCTCCTGTGTTTCTTGCATCTGCTCTGGGGACTGACTCATCAGGCCTGGGGCAGCCCTGATGCCTGGCTCTGCCTCTGGACCCAGATTCAGACTGACCGGCTTCGTCCCCTGCTCCTCTGATGGCTCTTTCTGAAGATGTGAGGTTGGAATTCAGCTTTTTTTTTTTCAATGCTATCAGCTTAGAGCCTCTAGTTCCGTAAGGCCAGCCTCCTCCACTGACACTGCTATCGGAAGCCACACATGAGTTGTACTCGTGTAGGGATACTGACGTCCACCCGCCTCCCATCTGTCTCTGGGCTCCAACTGCTCAGGGGAGCTGGGGATGGGAATGTATTCCCTGCAACGGTTTCTGGGTCAGTAGGCAATCCCCAGGGGACACGGAGCCAGGGTTCCCAAGAGATCTGTGTCACCTGAGCAAACAGAGCTCAGACTTGCTCTGAGACCCTCCACGCTGGTCAGTGCCTTGCTGGACCATGGCGGCCATGTCCACTCATTCTGCCCTGGACTTCCTTTCAGTCCCAGGTCATGTGAGCAGGGTCACCTCATTGTCTGATCACCACCATCATGGTGCACAATGGTGGCCCCGTGGCCTAGTGACACCTGACCTTCATAGCTTCGGTTTATGCCAGAGGATGCAACATGCCGAGACCTGCTAGGGCCACCAGACTAAGTATCACAAACGGAGTGCCATTAGACACAAGAAATTATTGCCTCGGTTCTGAAGCCCCAAAATCTGTGGGGCAACTCTCGTCCCTTGCCTTCCCATGGCCCCTGGAGGCCAGCTGGCCATCTCGACATTCCTAGGCCTGTGCATGCATCGCTCGAGTCCTCTGTCTACAGGTGGCAGCCTGACTGAGTTCTGTGGGCCCAACCTGGCCCAAGGACAGGATTTTAATGAAATCTGACAGGTTGCTAACAGGTTAAAACCAGAAGTGGTAAAAGATACATATATATATATAGATATAGATATAGATATATATATATCTATATATATATATATCTATATATATCTATATATCTATATATATATATATCCATGGGCCATTGGAGCTGTGACCACAATATAGGCATTGCCAGAGAGCCGGCGACAGGCTTGTCTCAGACACGCGTGTACCTGGGTTTGCTGGATCCAGCTCCGGAATGAGCGCAGGAGACTGAGGCACGGGGCTGGCAGTGGCCAAAGTGCAGGACAGGTGTGGGAGGCTGGCTTTGTCCGCTGAGCGCCTTCAGGGTTCCAAGCAAGGCAGCCGGTGTCGCCTCCCCATTTTGATGGGGTCCTGGCCCGGCTGTCCTCGCCAGCTCGGCCCCTGCAGACGTGGGCCACACCCTCGGAGATGCCCTGCGTCCCTGGCATTCCCCTCAATGAGGACATTTTTCTCAAGGGATCTTGTCACGGACGTTCAACCCCTTTTGGCTGAGGACATGTTTGTTGTGGTTCTTGGCTATGCGAGTTTCCATCTGGCTGCACAGAGCGACTGGGCCTGTCCTCACCACACAAGCTAATTAGAGCTCTAATTTTCAGCACATTTCTTACACACGCCATTTGGGTGCTGTTGGAGCATTGGCTGGTCGCCGTTTATTTCCTGCTGCCGGGGCGGAGGGGCAGCCAGGCTCACCGCTTGCTCTAGTCCAGTCCGGCGCTTCCCCAGAACCTTGATTTTCTGGCTAGAAGCAATTTTTTTTTCCCTCTCTTCCACCGCTGACATGTGGCACTTGGCCTCCTAAGGACTATTTTCTACAAAGCTACTAGTTCTTTTTAAAGGTTTTTCTTTAGAGTGGGGCTGTGTCTTGGGGGTGATGGGGGGAGTACTTGTGCCCCACGCACAGGCCCAGGGCTCCGTCCCCAGCACCGAAGGGAGAGGAAGGTTAACTGATGTAGGAGCAGGGCGTAGGCAGGAAGGCAGGGATGGATGTCCTCGAAGAGCTGGTGCACTGGGAGTGGGGAAGGGCTTTCTGCCAGCTGCTCCTCAGACAGAGGGCTATTATCAAGAATTTGATGATTTTTTTAAAAATTAGACTCCTCAAAATAATCAAAAAAAGGTCAGTTGCAGCGAATAGACAGTTCTCAGAAGTACAAGTGGCCAGTTAATGCGTGAAAAAATGTTCAGCAGCTTTGCTATGAGAAAAATGCAAATTAACACAACACCTGTGTTCCACCTTACTCCAGTACGCATAGCTTTTATCAAGAACTCAAAAAACAACAAATCATGGAAAGGTTATGGAGAAAAAGGAGCCTTCTACAGTGTGAGTGGGCTGTAAGTTGGTGATGTCACCACACCACAGAGATACACGCACGTTCATGTGTAGAGCAGCACAACTCCCAGAGGCTGATCCTGGGAGCAGCCGATGTGCTCATCAACAGTTAAATGGATAAAGGCGATCGTGGTATGTGTCCAAATGGAGTATTACTCTGCCATAAAGAAAGACACATCTGAATCATTTGTTAAAAAAAATAGCCATCATGCTTAGCAAAAAAATCAGACACAGAAGGTGAAATATCACATGGTTTCTGTAACATGAGAAAAAGTATAAAAAATGAATGAGAAAAATCAAAGAACGACGGAGGAAACCAGGAAGATGGGCTTTGTGGAGACAGACGAGGCTTGGGAGGGCAGGGAAGCAAGACTCCATAGATGCGCACCCCGATTCCTGGCGGTCGCGTCGTGATCGTGTATCACAGGCACATACCCACGGCGTAACTTTGAGGAAGAGGAGCTGGTACATTTGGGAGGCACAGGGATGTTGAGAACAGGCCTGGCATGCCTGCCGGGCAGACCGCAAGGCCACCTCACTGGGGGTCCATGTCCCGGGCTGTGACTTACCAGACGCTGGAGAGACGTTTTCCCCCGTGACCCCGGGAGGCAGACCTGGAAGGGGAGCGCCCATCTCAGAGCCCGCGGGCACGCCCAGGGTCGGCCAGCTACCCAGCGGCAGGGCAGGGGCGTGGGCTTTGGCTGCCCTCACTGCTGACAGAGCTGCTCCCCTCCGGCTGGGGGCAACCTGCCACACCACAACCTGGGAAGGAGCGCGCTCTAGGGGAGGAGCGGGATGTGGGTGGGTCATCAGCACACGCTCTCGGCGGAGGGTGTGGCTTAGTGGGGCAACATGGGCCCAGCATGCCCAAGGCCCAGTGCCTGTTCCCCACACCGCAGGACACACATGCACACACACGTGTGCCGGGTGGGGGTGGAGAGAGGCACTTACTCATGGGGTATTTAACTTTTCTCAAGTGTTCATTTATGACTTTGGCAATTTTAGAGAAACAATACAACCTTAAAGCAAATGCTAGAATTGATAGATGGGAATAAATACTTGAAGTCCAAAAGAAAATGAAAAAAAATTGAGGCTCAGCAAAACCGCCTGCTGTAATCTGCTCCCGGCCGCCGTCTGAGAGCAGCCGGGCGTTGAGTCTGTGGTGTCAGTTTTTGAGGCAGGGTCCGGCTCTGCAGCCCGGGCTGGTCCTGAACTCACTGTGGAGCCCAGGCTGGCCCTGGACTCCTCCTGCCTCGGCCTCCGGAGTGCTGGGATGACAGGTGTGCGCCACTGCGCCCAGCTTATGTGGTGCTGGGGAATCGAACTCAGACACTTGGCAACAAGTATTTTTGAGCAAAATCACTCGTGCATTTTGCATCGGTGTGTACTGTAGCTCACCTAGGCGCGCACACGCACCGCACGCGCACTGGCTCGCGCCTGCGGGACCCCGAGACCCGGTTCACCCACGTCCGCCCGGTGCGTCCTGAGCAAACAGCGGGCCTGGCTGGCTCTGCGGGGCCCTTGGCCAACAAGGGCGACAGACTTCTTTCTTTAACTGAGAAAACCGGTGAGAGAAAATGTCAAAGAAAGATGGAGACCATTTAGTTCCGCAATCGGGATTGTTGTGTTTTTCCTGGAGCTGGAAACGGACCTCAGGCCCTCCACCCCCGGGCTACACCCCAGCCCTTTCTGGTTTCCGGCTTCCCTGTACGTCAAGGACGAGGCCAAACAGGAGAAAAATCCCTATTGTTACCATCAGGTCGCTGTCGGTTCCCTTTTGCTGGTGACGGGATTAGGCAGAGAATGGCAATCCACCTGCCTCGCCTCCTAGTGTTGGGGTGACAAGTGCGGGCAGCTCCTGCGGCGGTGGGGACGGAATTCAGGGTCTCACAGGGCGTCCCCACGCGTCCGCATTTGGATGGGATGGCGGCGTCAGTCGTACCAGGACTGATCGTGGCGTTCCCGCGCTGCTGGGGCGGGCCGGCGGGGCGAGGCCGCTCCACCGCGCGCCCCTGACCCGGGACGTGGGCACCGTGTCCCAACCGCGAGACCGGAGCCAGGCCGGGGATTCGGGGAAACTCGATTCGGAGGAGGGGGCCCAGCAGGAGGGTCTCGGGCCGGGCAGCCACCCACCGGGCCCTGGCAGGGAGACCCAGAGCGGCCACGGACGGGCTCAGCCCTCGAGCTGCTGGGCGCCGGCTGCCGGGCGGCCCTCCGTGAAGTCCCGCTGGCGGGGCTCGGGAATCCTGCCGGCGGCGCCACTCCAGCGCTGCCGGGAAGCCCTTTGCTTGTTTGAGACAGGGTCACACTCGGGAGTCCACGCAGGCCTCAAGAGCACGGCAATCCTCCTGCCTCGGCTTCCCGAGCGCCGGAATTACAGCCGAGGCCGCCGGGTGGGTGGGGCTGGGCACTGAGCCCTGTGCCCGCCAGGAGGGAATCTGCGCCTGGAAGGAGCCCCTGCCCTCTCTCGGGCCGCGCACCCTTTCGTCCCGCGGCCCTGCGCTTGGCCCACGCCTGTCATCCCAGCGTTCGGGAGGCTGAGGCAGGAGGGTTGCTCTGAGCCTGAGGCCAGCCTGGGCTACAGAGGGAGACCCTGCCTCAAAAAAAAAGTGTATTGTCTCCGTGACCTTGTGCCGGGGTGGCAAGTCCAGGCCTCGGCTGCGGGTGCACAGAGCTATTACTAAGGTGGGCCCGCCGGCCAACACGCGAGTGCTGGCGTGTGGGCTGGGGGCCAGACAGAAGGTGGCACAGCGGAGCCGCAGATGACTTGGGAGAGCAGCTGGCAGGCGGACGAAGGCAGACAGGCGCCCGTGGTCAGGGGCGTCGTCAGGGAAGTTGTTAACCCAGATCGCGAGGGCCTGGAGGCTGGGCGGGTCGCTAAGGCCGCCAGGTTGGCCGCGGCTGGAAGGGACCGGGCAGAAGCGCGGCCAGGCCAAGGCCGATCCGAGGAGGGAACGCAGGGCTCGCACCGGCAGGGACCACCACGCCAGCAGGGAGAGCCTGGCCCTCAGTTTCTTATCTCACAGAGGAGCTAAGGCGAGGTCAGGTAAGTAATGGAGCCGGTGAGGGCGGCGCCCCCACTGAACCCACGTCTGTGTCAGAGAAAATGAATAGGGAGGGGGCTGCAGGACCAGCAGAGCTGCTCGTGCTGCCCGGCAAGCACAGGGCCTCCGCTCGGTCTCCCAGCACCACACAGCGGCTGGGCCTGGTGGCTCACTCCTATAACTCCTTAATCCCGGCACTCAGGAGGCTGAGGCAGGACGATTGCCGTGTGTTTGAGGCCACCCTGGGCTATACAGTCAGTGCAGGACCAACCTGGGCTGTGGGGCAAGACCCTGCTTAAAAAGAAAAGAAAAGAAATTCACATACAGACGGGGAAAAAGGTGCAAAGGAAGTTGGAGTGGTCCTGCGAGGCGCCCGACTACCACGTCAGGCCGGCGCTCCGTCGGCGTCCCTAGCTTTGTGTCGCTCCTGCTGTCTACCTACCCAAGTTCCTCCCCCCGTAGGGCTGAAATGGGTTCTCTACTTGCGTGTTTGATGTTCCGTGGGACAGGATGCCTCCCGGGAGAGGCCCCTGTCCCCCAGCCGACGGCCAGCGGGTAGGAGCAGCCTGCGAGCTGGAGAAGGCCATTGCCACAGGATGCGACTAGCAGTCCCTTGGGATGTGTCCCCAGCAGTCTCGTCCCTGCTGAGTGCCCATCAGGGGATCACACTGGAAACACGTTCTGCCAAGTGTGCGTGTAGCTCTGAGGCATTCACACCACGCAGTGATTAGAAAATTTGGAGGTGGCACTGGGGACAGGACTCAGAGCCTCAGGCGTGCTAGGCCAGTGCTCTACCAACGGGGTGTGCCTGGGACTGGTGGAGCCTACAGCAAGTGGAGTCAAAATGAATTTTCTAATCTATAGGTAAAAGTAATTCGGCAAGTTACTAGTTCAGGTCATTGTATTGACTATAAAGAATTGCATACAAACCTGTATATTCTTGTAGAACATGACAATGTTTATTTGTGGTTTTGGAAATCAGAGCCAAAACTGCACTAACACATCAAGAATCACTTTACCAATTTAGGAAGTGTTCTAGGATGTCACATTACTCTGAAAAAGTAAAATTTTTAAATCTTCAAAGTAGGAAAACATACTTCAGAGATGTTATTTCTTCTTCCCACCAACTATATGGGATTGGATGCTTTTAATTTATTTCAGTTTTTTACCAGATGTAGCTATATATGAACAAACAAAGAATTGTCATTCCCAACGATATAATATGCAGTACAGGAGAGTGTTGTCAGCTTTTACACAGACAGATAATTACAAAGGGGAATTTTTGGGACCTCTGTGTTCTACTTCATTTTCTGCAGTTATAAAAAGCAAATATTTATTTTCTTTTGTGGAAGAGGCTACTCTATATTAGAAATCAGATTAAAAGATGCAGATGGTTATCACAATTCCTGGGTAGCTTCTGATGCTTGGAGAATATTGTTCTTTTCTCCCTTCCTTGGTGCTGGGGATGACACTCAAGGCTGTACCCATGCTCAGCCTGAGGATGTGTGTAATGTAATAGTTTACTCTTGCCCATTTATTAGTTTCTTTTGCCAGGATTGGATGGAAAGGAAGGAAGTTTCTAGAAATTGCTTTTCCACGAGTCTCTCACCATCTTCCATCCAAGATGGCAGCTGAGTAGGATTCCCTCTCCGCCCCCCAGTGGCTCCTCACAGGCTCATCTAAAAACCTGAAATGCAGTGTAGTGTTTAACTTGCTTAGACAACTTAACTTAGAGAAAGAGAAGAGCTCCTGAAAAATAAAAGAAGGCCACATGAAAGTTAAAAGCCTTGAGGAACAGAATACAGCCATTGTGCAGAACTGTGTGGGGAGATAGTGGGAACTCGGGGGAGGGCAAGGTGCGGGAGGGCCCAGAAGAGGGGGGAAGGGTCTGTAATTTCGATGCAGTATATATGTGTGCAAAATCCTCAAGTTCTAGATAAACATTATGTATTGCAAACGTACATATCAATAAAATGGGGGGAAATAACCTTGAGGAAGCCCCAGCGGCTTAAGAACACATCAGCCCAGGAAACTGCCCTGGGCCCCCTGGGGAGGGCTGGGAGCAGAGTGAGCGGCCAGCAGATGCAAACATGAGGCAATCCTAGAGAGCCTGAGGTGTGAGCACAGACAGCAGCCGGCAGCCCAGGGAGGCCAGCCCGCGGGGGCCGGATTGCACGTGCACTGTGAGCTTCCCGTAGAAAGGCCTCCCAGCAGCCCAGCAGACCAGCTAGGGAGAAGCAGTTCTCAGCAGCACCACACCAGGAAGTGACGTAGTCAGGAGCCATTTTGAAAAGAGCTCAAGTCTGAACTGTTCTGGGTAAAAGAAGCCACGGATGGGTCATACAACAGGGACCAGGGGACACACTTAACTAGTGCCCAGGGAAGAGCTGGCACAAGAGGCAGTTGTGGAGAGAACAGGCTGTCGACCTCATGAACAGTTTAGGCTGTGGCAAAAGTAGGTCATGGAGGGCAGGCGAACCCTGCCCACAGGTAGGAGAATCTGGGACACTTGGGAGTGGTTTGGGGATGCGACAGGTTGGAGGCCAGAAGACTGCTTAGGTCCCTCTCCCTATGTACTCTCAGCACAGAACTCGGTGGACTTCTAGCTCCCCCCACCCACCGTTATATGTGTTCAGAGACATGCCTCGGCTTGGCCATTGGAATGAAGTCTTCAGGCAAAACACACTTCTACAGATTTGGCTCCCGAGAGGACAGGGCAGACACACAGCACAAACTGAGCAGGGAATCACAGCTGGCCAGTCAGTTGCTGCTCTGCCTTCCCGCACAGCTGGTGGACAATGGCCACACCCCAGGACAAAGAGAGACACTACTTACTTGTCTCGGTTACTTTCTCATTACTGGGATATAATACCCAACCTCCACAGATTCGGGGAGATGAATTTTAGCTGACCATTTCCCATTCCATTAATGGCTGGCAATGGTGGGAGTGCATGGTGGTGGTGCAACCAGAGCAAGGCTGTTCGCAGCATGGCAGACAGGACGCCAAGTGAGGGCGGAAGGGGAGAGCTAGTGTGTCCCCTTCCAGGCCAAGCTCCAGCGCTCCGCCCCTTTTGACCAGGCCCCGCCTATTAACAGCACATGGTTCCACAGGCATTCCACAGCACCCAAATATATGAAGGTTTTGGGGGAATACTCTAAATCTAAACCATAACATTATCTAAATAATAACATAGGAAAAAATTTGGGACTTACCTCAGTTCTTTAAGAGACAGAAGTTTTTAGACCTTAACTGAAATATAGTCCTTAGCCATAAGGAAACAAGGCAGTAAGACTCCTGTACAAATGCCTCCCTCCCTGGAAGCTGACGCTAGGGGCCCTGAATTGTGGAACTCACAGGGAAGGAGCCATCAATCAGTTCAAACAAGACACATTAAAGCAAATTCAAGCGATGATTAGCAAGCTTAAAAATAAATTTTCTAAGCAAGGGTCTTAGTTGGTAAAAATTTCAGTGGGTTTATATAAGTCACAAACAAAAGCTGATGAGATAAGCCAGGACATACAAAATATGAAGGAACATTTTGATATACAAGTTGAAAATCTGAAGAGAAAGCAAACTGAGATTCAGGATATGAAAAGTTCGATTGAAAGCGTGAGAGGCCAACTTGAGCCCTGTGAGGACAGAGGATCGTGCCTTGAAGACAAAGTAGACAGACGGTGTGCTCAGGAGTCCCCTCAAAACAACAGGACCACAAGGTAGCTGGATGCCACCGCAGCTGGATGAATCAAAGAGAACCAGCCTCAGAATTGGGGTGTGAGGGAAGGCTCCGAGGACCTCACAGATAGCATAAAGAATTTACTCATTGAAATCATGGCAGAAAATTTCCTTAATCTAGGAAAAAAATTAATATTGAGGTATGAGAGGCATGCAGAACACCGAATGACCTTGGTGAGGAAAGGACTTCATCATTTCACCTCGTAAACAAAATCCTAGAAGAAATGTAGCACAAACAGAAGATAGGAAAAGAAGTGAAGTGGAGACAGACACGATCCTCCCAAGGCAAGCCCATCCACACAACTGGACTTCTCAACGTGAACCTTAAAGGCCAGGAGAGACCAGAAAAGAATCTTTCAAAGTTTAAGAAAAGCAAGTATCAACCCAGGGCGTTGCATGCAACGAAATCATCCCTGAAAATTGCAGGAGAAGTAAAAAATTTTCATGGCAAGGAAACACTAAAGAAATTTATGACCACTAGCTGAACATTGCAGAATGTATTCAAGGGGATCACAGCCTGAGACAGAGTAGCAGCACCAAAGAACCCAAGGAAAGAAAACATCAAGACGGGAAGTGTAAAAAACAAGAAAAGAAGCAACACTGAAAAAAAGCACAAGATTCAGAAAATATCTTACAATAATAACTCTCAATATGAATGGTCTTAATTTACCACTCAAAAGACACAGACTGGCAGAGTGGATCAAAAAACAATACCCGACTGTTTGTTGCCTGCAAAAGGCCCACTTCACCCAGGAAGAAGCACGCACACATTCCTACTCCATGCTGCTGGAGCTGAAAAACAATCAGGAGTCGTTCTCAAACACGGCGGGCTTCAGAGCAAGTCAGGTCAGAAGAGGCAAAGATGGACACCTTACGGTGGCAGGGAACAATCCGACATGAAGCGCTCACGATTATTAACATCCGTGCACCTGATTTCGACATACTCAGTTTCATAGAGTCCCTCACCACATATTCTTAATGTGTACTTTCAGGAGTCAGGCATGGTCTCTAGATTTCTATTTTTTACCGAAATCCTGGAAGTTTGTTACATGAAGTAGGTAATGGCTCATGTTTCCCTGTGTTACTTAAGAGATTTTGGGAAAGCTCAGGTTGCTCAGAGCCCTGCATCCTTTTGTTACTGTCGATAGAGAACACAGACAATGCTGTATGAATAATTTTGGACGCTATAGTCAGTCTAAATGAATGGCCAAATTTGGAATTTCTTATGGGAGGTTGTGTGTGCGTGTGAAAATGTGTGCATACATGTGTGGGGGTGTGCGGGGGTGCTGGGCATTAAACCCAGGGCTTTGCACATGCTTAAGTAAATGCTTTACATGTGAGCCACACCCCCCTGGCCTTTTCATTTTTATTTTGGGACAGCACCTCCCTAAGCTACCCAGGCTGGTTTCAGAGTTGCGATCCTCCTACCTTGCTCTCCTGGGAGGCGGGGAGTGCAGGTGTGGCTACCACACCCAGCCAGGAAGTCCCTGGGGCTCTTCCTCTGGAATCTGTCAAGAGTCTTCCCATGGTGCCCCGCTTCCATTCCACCTGGAGTGAGGGAAGCATTGTCAGTCCTTCTCCGCTCTTGCCCTGGTTCTGGTTCTGTTTGCCCACCACCCACCAACTGTCAGCGTTTGCTTCTGGAACCTGGGTTGGATTGTGTGGCGGTGCTGTTCCGGCCCTGAGTGACCCTCCTCGCTCTGACACGCAGGGCTGTGTGCCCCTCACCTCTCGCCTGGCATGCCTGCCTCCGCTCCGCTCCGCCATGCCGACCTTCTCCGCACTCCACGACCTTCCTGTAGTCATTGCCTCAGTCTGGAACATTCTTCTCCACAATGTTTACCTGGCTACTTCCTCCGGCCCTTAGTCTTTGCTCAAACCTCACCTCAGCGAGACTTCTTCTGCCCACTTTTATTTAAATCAGCACTCACCCTGCACCTAGGTCGCTAAGTTGCCACTTTTCTTTCTTATTCTCCCCATCTCCCCTCAAAATCACAGCTTGGTCCGTGTCTTCGTGGCCTCTTCGTTGCTGAGACACAGCGTCCAGCGCCACAACTTCAAGGAGGAGGGGCTTATTTTAGCTCACAGTTTCAGAAGATCTCAGTCCATTTGCGGGTGGCCTGCAGTGGCAGAGGGTCTGGCAGAGGCCCAGCTGGAGAAAAGCTGTCCGTCCTGGGCCAGACAGGAAGCAGAGTAAGGGAGGAAGGGCGGAGCTGGTGTGGGCCTTCCTGGCCGTGCTCCTTCAGGTCAAGCTCAGCTCTGCTCCATTCTACCAGGCCCCAGCTGCCCTCAGCACAAGAAATGGCTGGGTGATCCTCCACGACTGGGCCACCTTCCCACAGGAAGCTTTTCAGGGCCCTTCCAGATTCACACAACAGCCTGTTAACTCAGTTTCATCTGCTCCAAGTCCTTGGGCCAGATCCCCTATCAGGAAGCCAAGTGGGTCTGAGCGTCATTCTCCTATGCAGGCTGACAGAGAGGGTAACAAACCGGGTAAAACCAGGAGCTGGCTTGCACAAGAAAGGGTTAGGCCTCGGTAAGAAATGGAATTCATATTTTTAAAAATGTCAATGTTAAATCCAGTGCACATAATCATTTTTATTTTGTAATCACTTTGGCAGCACACATTGTCACTTTCAATTTTTAAAAATGAAATATAAATATGTACTAACACTGGAAGAGAACAACCGCTCCTGGGAAGAGGTAGGAGAAATCAGGCTTCGGGTATTGGGGGAGCAACGCCAGCACGCTGGGCGGCTGAGGCAGGGGTTGGAGGTGAGAGCCCAGCCTGGGCGGCGTGGTAGTGACAGACCCTGTGTCAGTTTCGTCTTCACCGCTGGGACTCAATACCCGACGTCCACAACTCAGGAAAGATTTATTGCAGCGTACAGGTGCGGAAGGTCTCACTGAGTTCATGGGTGGGCGGCTGGAAAATGGCGGAAGCACATGGCGGAGCTGAAGCAGGGCAAGTGCCAGGCCAAGACCTCCAGTGGCAGAGCTCCTCACAGCATGGTGGTACAGGGAGAGACTGGGAGGAGGGGCAGAGCCAGCTCATGCCCTTCGAGGTCCAGCCCAAGCACCCACCCCTTCCAGCCAGGCCCCACCTTCCAACCCTACCCAGTATCCATAGGAACGTGAGGTTTCAGGGGACATTTCGCATCCAAATCATGACAGACACTGTCTCAAAATCAAAAATATTAATAAGAATGGGCTGGGGGCGTTGATCTGTGTGAAGACCCCAGGCTCAATCTCTAGTACCACAGAATCAATAAAATAAAATAAAATAAACAAAAAATTGTGAGGTGTAAGGTAGTTGGTTCATTTTCAGAGTTGCTGTACAATAGCCCTGACCTCCTGCCCCTGCATTCTCTGTTTCCTGGTCCTTCTTCCCCTGAGGTCGTTTTGGTGGGCTTGTCTTCACCGGCTTTGTACTGAGAAGGCACCAAGAACAACGGAAGGAGGGCGACTGACTGGTCACCACGTTGCCTCGGAGGGAGCAGGTGGCCTCCACTCCCACCCCAGCAGCATAGCTCCTTGATTTCAGACTGCTCAGGCAGCACCCTGGAAGGACTGCCACCCCAAGTACCCAGCCAGTGGGCAACCAGGGGGAGGGGCCTGGGCACCCGGGAATAAAAAGCTGCTGTGGCCCTCTGGTGTGTCCCTGTTTGCAGACACTTGCTCCCACAAGATCACCTGAGAGCCTCCCTTCCCTGTCCTCTACTCTCGGTGTCAATCCTTCAGAGATTTGGCAGGTGAACTTGCTTCTCGTATCCATGGCTTTGGTTTTCCCTGTGCACTGTGGCTACTGTGACGGACCTAAGAAACCGGATTTGCATTGGTTGTGGTATCAGCCGAGCAAGACCTGAAGTCTTGGGGATTAGTTTGAATGTCTTTTCTGCACATGAGGTTTAGAAGCTAGCCCTTTCCCAGAGGCAGTGCTCCCTAACTCTCATCCAGAGTCACGCAGGGATTCTCCCTGGACGGCATTAAGAAGGGTCCCCAGTGCAATGGAAGCTGTGACCATCTGAAGTGTCAGTGGAGGAGAAGGCTGGACCACGCACTGAAAATGCGATCACGAAGGAGAAGGAGCAGCAGATCAGTCACCACATAAGCCCCGGGGTGTGGAAGGGGCGCCCCTGCTGCGCCACCCTCTGGCCAGCATGGCAGGGGCGGGGCGCCATCCCTGCGTGGAGGCTGCTGCCTCATCAGGTCTCTACTTGATGGGAAGCGCACCCTCTAAGAATATCAGATTTCCTTTGTTCTTTTGAGTCAGTAACTTTCTCATCTCAATTTGCATTTCCAAGTGAGTGTCCCACTGGGAAGAAACTGAGATGGCTAGCCAAGCCAAGCCAGGGATGTGTGGCTGTGTCTTCCATGGAAGGAACACAGGATACTGGGCAGTCTGTCCTCAGTCTTGGGTGACCTTGGATTTCAGGAGCCTTTGCCATGTGCATAATAAACACAGGCTCGAATGAACAAAACTCAAGTTCCAGTCCCCACTTTCCTACACACTCAGGTGTTACCTCGACCTTATTCCTTAACCTCTGAGCAGCAGCTCACTCCTGTGGAAAGCAGAGGTCATGTGTCTTTGCAGAGCTTGGGGTGAAGGAAACAACAACAAAAAAATCTAAGCAACGTATTTGGGGTAAAGTAACAACCCTGGATCGATGGAGCTGGGTGAGCAGTTCCTAAGGTGAAGACAGGCACAGGTGACCTTGAAGCCCTAGTCTGCTGGCTCCCTGCTGGGTTTACTTGGGTTTGGGACATTGGGTAAAGTTCTGGAGACACAAGCCTCAGAACCCAGGCTCTGTTGTCTCTCAGTGACCCGGTGACACAGCAAGACATAGTCTCCCTGGGCCTCAAGAGCCTTATCTGCTGAGTGACAGAGTTGGGCCAGGGTAAGTGTGAGTGTTTTCCTAGATGTAGCTCTTCTGTGGAAAATTTGTGGTAGCTAGCTGAACCAGACGATTTCTAAATTTCATATGCCCTAGGATTTCATGTCAAAGGTAGAAAAAAGTAGAACTTTATAAGCCCTCAGAGCCTCATATCTGGGACGGGGGCTCATGGCTTCCAAGAAACAATTAGCCGCCTGTGTGATGCGCCTGGAGGCAGGAGCCAGACTGTCCCTTCCTTCTCCGAGGGCACAGGAGCCAAGACCACATGGTGGCGCTGTGTGGGCATCATCCAGAAAGCTAGTGAGCGCTCCTGCGCTAACCCCAGAGCCCAACAGAGCGGGAGGGAAGGCTGTGCTGACGCTGGTACAAGGCTACCCCGGCAGAGGGGGCCCGGTGGCTGCATCTGCTCCAAGGGGCACTTTGGAATTGTGTCAGTGGGGACTCCCAAGAGAAGAAGAGGGCGACATCACCAGCCACAGAAACACAAAGGATGGGAGGAGTGGTGGGGAAGGGACAGCAAGTCAGAGACACCGAGATGGTGGTGGCTGTCCCGTGGGCCCGGCTTCTCCTGAGTTGGGTCTGCCTGGATGCTGACTGGGACCCCTGTGCCCAGCAAGGTGCCAGGCTTTGGAGGAGGCTCAGAGTAAGTGGCCGGGGGGAGGTGGGGCCTCAGAGGGGATGTGCAGAGAGCCTGATCTCAGGGCAAATTAGTTGCTGCCGGGTTTTAGTTTTGCCCCCAAGCTGGGGATGGTGGCACATGCTTAATTCTCACCCCTTTGGGAGGCTGAGGCAGGATGATCATGAGTTGTAGCCCAGCCTGGGTGGCTTGGAGACTTAGTGAAACCCTGCCACAAAAAAAATTTTTTTGGGTTTTTTAAAGAGCTGAGGGGCTGAGGGTGTGTTGGTGTACACCTGTAGTCCTAGCATTTGAGAGGCTGAGGCAGGAGGATTGCTGGGAATTTGAAGCTAGCCTGGGATCCAGAGTGAGTGCAGGACCAACCTGGACTACAGAGAAATACCCTGTCTCAACAAATAAAAACAAAAAATACAGATATGTAGGATGTGGTTCAATGCAAAAGCAAAAACAAACAAACAAACAAACAAAAACCCTGGAAAAAGTAGCTTAGTCCTCAAGGGAAGCCTGGCCTTTAAAGGAAACACTCCGTGACATTTAGTGAAATTTTTGTAACTGAAGTTTTGTGTCAGAAAGTATATAAGTGGCATGTGGCCATGAAGAAAGGCTGGATTTAGTGTTCCTTATCCACAGATCCCTGGGGAACCAGCTACAATGGCACGGACTGGATCAGTGGGGTCTGGACCTCCATCAAGAGTGTAAACAACAGAAATCCTTTGGCTCTGAGGTGACCACAAAGGGACAAGGTGCAGCCACTACCGGAGACGCTAGGGCGCTGGCTCTGAAAGTGAGAGGGCAGCCGCAAGCACTGCACCACGGGGGAACGGGCTCGCAAGCTGCATCTCCTCTCCGAGCCAGCAAGGCGCGACCGCGACGGCGGGTCCACGAGCCACCCGCATGTGCTGGGCTGAGTGCCTTCTGCACGGACACGAGCAATCCCAGCAACTTTCTGCCTCAGCTTCTGCACTTCCAATGTAAGGGGAATGGCGCGACCTTTTTTCTCAGAGCATTTTGAGGATGAAGTCAGCTCGTAGACCTGGAGCAGGCAGAGGGTGCCTGGCTGGTAGACCTGGAGCAGGCAGAGAGCGCCTGGCCAGTGGCCGTCCTTGGGAAGGGGAGGCGGAGTGTGGGAGGACAGACACCATCAGGTGGAGACCTGAGGTATGAAGCTCTGTGTTGACCAAGCCCAGGTACTGCAGGGGTAAGAAGGTGGGAGCTTCTTGAAGTCAGGAAGGAAAAGTTTGTGCTGGGAGGGGGTGTAGATCAGTGGGAAAACACTCAGGCCTGGCGTGGGTGTCAGCACCACAGAGCAAAAAGAGTTGGGTTAGTAGAGAGAGAAAAAGGTGTCATGATTGTTCCCACTTTTTAGTTCATGTCCATCAACATACAAGCGTAAAAAGGCTCTTCAGGACTGGGGTGTTTCTCATCAGTGACAGTGCTTACCTTGCAAGTACAAGGCCCTGGGTTCGATTCCCCAGCACCACATAAGGTGGGTGTGGTGGTGCAGGTCTGTAATCCCAGCACTCAGGAGGCTGAGGCAGGAGGATTGTTACATAGTGAGTTCAGGACCATTCTGGGCTACAACCCTATCTGGTTTTTGTTTTTTATGTTGTTTTGTTGTGTTGAGACAAGGTCTCACTCTATACCCCAGGCTGGTCCTGAACTCACTATGTAGCCCAGGTTAGGGTTGGATTCACAGCAATCCTCCTGCCTCAGCCTCCTGAGTGCTGGGATTGTAGGCATGCATCACCATGATCAGCTTTATGTGGCACTGGGGAACCAAACTCAGGGTGTTGAGCTTGCAAGGTAAGTGCTTTAACCACTGTGCCCTTCCTCCAGCCCTGACAGCCCTGTCTCCCTGAGGGCCCTGTCTTGACACGTTTCACCATTTCCCTCCCTCATGTGCAGCACAGCTCTGCGTAGAGCCTTCTCCAGCCTGGCTTTGCCTCATGGAGATGTCTACTGTCTCCCCGGGACCCTCATGAGGGCTACACTCAAGCTGTGTTTGGATCATGAGTGTCTCTGACAGGCCCATGTGTTAGGGATCTGGTCACCAGCCTAAGATGGCACTACAGAGAAGTGGTAAAACCCTTAGAAGGTGGGACCTAGTAGGGGGAAGTTGGGGCCTGGGGGTGTGTCCTTGAAGTGGGCACTGGGACCCTGGCCCTTCCATCTCTCTCTGCTTCCCAGGCTCCATATGGTGAGTCTCTCCTTCCGCCGTATGTTTCCACCACGACGTTCTGCCTGTCACAGGTCCACATACAAGGGGCCAAGCAATTAAGGACCAAGACCTTTGAAACAGTAAACCAAAACCAACATTTCCTTTGCGTAAGTTGACTACACTGGGTATTTTGTAACAGCAACAGAGAGCCGACATCAACTCTTGGTTCTCTTCGTCCTTGACCTCTCTAGCTCAGGCACAGAGGCTCAGCCCCCCGCCTCCCTGTGGCCTTAACTTGCCACAGACGTGCTGAGGCCCTGGTCTCCTTCTTGTATCCCTGGCTGCTCCTCCCAAGTTCACTTTCCACACCAGTTCTCACTGCAGTAAACCAATAATGCCTCATTTTAGTTGTTGCTATGGCCTCACGTATGTGTCCTCCAACACACACGCAAGCACGCACGCACGCACACTCTCTCGTATGTTGCAGACCTACTCCCTCCTCTATGTGGCTGTGTCTGGGGACAGGGCCTTGATCTGATGGAGAGCGTCTCTGCCAAATA
This sequence comes from Ctenodactylus gundi, assembly GCA_004027205.1. Classification (NCBI taxonomy): domain Eukaryota; kingdom Metazoa; phylum Chordata; class Mammalia; order Rodentia; family Ctenodactylidae; genus Ctenodactylus; species Ctenodactylus gundi. The sequence goes on from PVKB01000434.1 coordinate 126,695, forward strand.
GGAAACGATACCCGATACCAGCACTCTCTCCACCCCGTGAGGACACAAGAAGAAGTCGGCTGCCTGCAAACAAGAAGAGCCCTCACCAGCCATAGACCCTCCTGGCCCGTCGGTGTCGGGCCTAATGCCCCCAGCTACGCCAAGAGCCTTTCTGTTTTCAGCCGCTGTGAATGCAGCGGTGGTGGCAGCATCTTTGACGTTTCTTTTCCTTTGACATTTTACATTCAATCTCAGAAACTCCCGCTGGGTCTATCTTTAAAATCCCTTCAGATTTTGTCTGCTACTGAGTGCCGACGTGATTCGGGCTGCCAGAGCCTGGCGGGGATTATGGCAGTGACCTCCCGGCTGACCTCTGCCTTTGGTTTGTACCACTCCCGAGGCCAGTCTATTCCCAAAACAGCAGCTGCAGCAGTGGCTTCAAAGCTAAGATGCTGTACGTTCCCTGGCACCACGGTTTTACTGCCTGGCTGAGCACAGTGCCTGTGTACTGGCTTCCAGGGCCTGAGCAGGGCGTGCACGTCCCCTGCTGCCACCCACACCACGGTCCCCTCCACTGCGGCACTGTCTTCTCTTAATCTGCTTTCCTGGCTTTCCAGCAGTTTCTCGCACAGATTCGCAGGCTCCCAGGTCCTTCCCACTTCCCTCAGTGATGATGTCCCCGCAGCCCCACCTCATCACACTCCCTTCCCCTCTCTGTGTTCTGTGGATCTGATGCTAGTCGATGTTGTGTCTGGTTTTCGCAGAGAGCTTTCTTTTTAGACAGAGTCTTGCTCTGTAGTCCAGGCTGGTTCTGAACTCACTATGTACCCCGGGCTGGCCTTGAACTCATGGCACTACTTCTGCCTCAGCCTCGTGAGCCCGGGATTACAAATGCGTGCCACCACACGCAGCGTACATGGTGCTGGGAATTCGAACTCGCTAAAGCGCTCTAACCACTGAGGTATTCTTCCAGCCCTCACAGAGAACTTCCTAGCTGCCTTGGGGTGCTGCTCGATGAAAACAGGGCTTGGGCACAGCGCCTGGCATCCCAGCACCAACCAAAGCAAAAGCATTACGCGTTCTGGGGGGCAGGATCGCACGTGTGCTGCCTGTCCAAGTACGCCAGGCTGAGGACGGCTTGTAAGCACTCATTGGATGATGAAAGTGTTTTTGCATTTTGTTCAGAAAGTGGGATCTTTGGAAATGAAGCATTCTTTAATATTCATTGACATAATCGTTTTTAAGTAAAGACTCTGACACATTGTTCGCTTGTTTTTGCTTTTGTATTTTTTGTTCTGGGGATTGAACTCAAGGAGCTTTGAGCTATGTTCTGGCCCTTCTTAATTTTATTTTCAGAAAGAATCTTGCTAAATTGCCAAGCTGGCCTCCAGTTTGCGATATCCCTGCCTCAGCCTCCTGCATAGCTAAGACCCCAGGCGGGCAGGGCCACATGCAGCTGGGACTTCTGCTGTTAAGTGGGGATCTCTTTTAAGTGCCCCAAGGCTGGTTGAATTCAAGCAGTTTGAGCCACTAGGTCTCTCTGTAGCAGCAGGGCCATTATTGTAGGAAAAAATCCTACAAGGGAAAGAAATACTTTGAATATTGTGTTTAGAAACCTGACAGAAAAATAACACTACACCAGCATTTTTAGAAAGTAAAAACCAGAGTATTAAATGATGCTTTTAAAGATAAATTAGTTGGGGAGGGGCAAGGAGTGCATGCAGCTCGGCAGTTAAAGTGCTTGCCTAGCAAGTGCAAGGCCTTGGGCCTGGGTTCGATTCCCCAGGACCGCTTAAGCTGGGTGTGGTGAACACATTGTAACCTCAGCACTTGGGAGGCTGAGGCAGGAGGATTGCTATGAACTCGAGGCCAGGCTGGGCTACATAGTGAGCTCAGGACCAGCCTAATTACAGAGCAAGGCTTGTCTCTAAACAAATAAAAAATAATATAAATGGGTTGGGATGGCCTCTCATGTAGGAAAAATTCAACCTTTTTACCTTCCACCTAGTGACTGAAAAGGTGACCACAGCACAGGGGACAGAGGAAGTGTCCCTTCTCCTGGGCTGGGATCATCCCTTGGGAAGCAGCGCAGGTGGCTCTGGCGGCTTCAGGGCTCTCCTGGAGAGTCGGCCAGGAAAGCTGCGGGGTAGTACCCTCCCCGTCCCCGGGACTCCTCTCCCAAGGCTCAGGGGCTCCTCGTCTCTCCAGCAGCCCCATCCTGACCCCCGAGGGAGCTGGGCACTCGCGGCTGCGGCCAGAGCTGTCATTGGAACACCGTGTTTTAGTGTCTCTGCAGGCGACTATGGATGTTTTTTGCTTCAGAATCTTCCAGCTGGGAAAAACCTTCTGCAAAACAAACCGAATGTGCCACAAGGTCACAAAAATATGCGGACAAAGAGGCAGGAAGAAAGAGCCAGAGGCTGCTGACTGCGGTCGAGGGCTCCGGGTGTCCAGACAGGGACTGCGGCGTGTCCACACTTGCCCTGTGTGCGCGGCGTGGGGGAGAGCTGGTTGGAGAGCAGACGCCCTGGCTGGCTCGGCTCCTGCGGGTTGTGGCTGTGCCCTCCGGCGCCGCACTCCTTGGAAGGGCCTCCCTCCATGGCGATAGACCGGTTTGTAAATAACGGGTGATTTCAACGTGTAACAGCGGCAAAGGAATAAGAGAAAATGCAGTCAGTGCTCATGAGGTCTTGGAGCACAGTCCCCAGACTGCACAGCCACACGCCTATGCCTTCTGTCCCTTCTGTCAGCCTCTAGGTGAGCATAAGCGACTTGCAAATGTCTGTGACCGTGTCACTGAGTCTGTCCCCCTGGAATACACAGCCAGTTCAAAACACGCAAAGCAGGCATCCTGGCCACATGCAGGCCTTGCCCGCCCGGCTCCTGCGGCTACCTGTGCTCTTCCTCCCGGGGTGCTCGCAGCCTTACAGAGTCACAGGTGACATTCACATCGCTCCGGCTTTGACCTGTAGGTTAATTCCAAAGTTCTAAAGTGTACAGTGTTGGTGGTGTAAATGTCAGGCCCACGACTGGCAGACTCTCTCAAGAGCTGAGTCTGTGTGGTCACAGCTCAACACGGTGGCACAGCGAACGTGGCATCTGCCCACATCCCATCCTGGGATCTCCATCTTGTTAAATGGATCATAAAATACCACAATTGTAGGCAGACACAGTGGTGCATCCTATAATCCCAGCCCTCTAAGAGGCTGAGGCAGGAGGATCTCGAGTTTGAGCACAGCCCAGTGGCCATGCGGGGGCAGTGGCAGAGCTCAGTGTAACATGACCCCTCCTTCTGCCCCCGTCTCATGGCTGCACACCAGGCCTGTGGGGCCCAGCACAGAAGGTCGGCAAGTACTCAGGGCATAATCTCTTCTGTGTCTCGTTTGCTGCCCTGTTAAGGTCAGCGAGGACAGGGACTTGCGAGCTCCTGCATGCTCAGGTCACCAGAAGGCCTGTGAGAGGGGACTTCTGCATTCAACAGGAAGGCTGCTGTGGATGGAAGTCAGTCAGGGGAGACTCAATGCCCGCTGACATCATCCTGCATAAGTGTCTAAAAAAATGCAGAGAGAATTTTTTAAATATGTAAAAGTTCTTTATAATAAATAATGACTCTCAAGGAGCCATACTCAGAATGCAGTAGGGCAAGAAGCAGTGACACAGGGACTGACTTCCTGTCTAGGACAGGACTAAGATGGCCTGGGGTGTGGTTCCTGGCTCTGCTCCTCACAGGCTTTCGTCACCCTTTGTATGTGGGTTTCCTGGGGCTGGAGGAATGACTCAGCAGTTACAGCACTTGCCTAGCAAGTGCTAAGTACTTGAGTTTGATTCTCCAGCATCATGTAGGTTGGGTGTGCTGGTGCACGCCTGTAATCCCAGAACTCAGGAGGCTGAGACAGAAAGATTGCCCTGAGTCCAAGGCTAGCCTTGGCTAGATAGTGAGTTCAGTACTGGCTTGGACTACAGAGTGAGACCCTGTCTCAAAAATGAAAAAGAAAAAGAAAAAGAAAGAAAGAAAAGAAAAAAAGAAAAAAAAAGAAAAGAAAAGAAAAGAAAGGAAGAAAAAATGGTGTTCTAAGGTTTCAGGTTCTAGTCAATCGGAAGGATGGTGAGGCCGACACACACATGAGCTCTGGTGTGTCTGAGGGATCAGGTGAGCTGTAGTCCCTTCTCCCCTCCCCTCTGCCCCATTCCTGGTAGACTTTCCCTCTAGCTGACCCAACTCCGGTCAGGGCCTGACTGCAGACTGGCCTTGGGTTCAGGTGAATTTTTTCAACTCTAGCTTCTCATGATAATTCCAGCTGTCATTCACTCTACTTTTGGTGGCCAAAATTTTTGAGTTTCAGGATATTTTACCTTTCCTAGGTGGGATAAAAATAACCTTTTCCTATTTCACTTCTAGATGTGCTTTTTGAGATATGGGTTGGTACCAGTGAGTGTAAGGCCTAGCAAGTTGGATGATAAAAAATACAGGGTATTTTTTTGTTTGTTTGTTTGTTTCAATACTGAGGTTAGAACTCAGGGCCTACATACTGAGCTATATCTCCAGCCTTTTAAAATTTTATTTTGTGACAAGATCTCACTAAGATGCTAAGTTGGCTGGAGTATGCTCAAACTTGAGGTCCTCTAGCCTCAGCCTCTCAGAGGGCTGGGATTACAGGATGCACCACTATGTCTGCCTAAAATTCTGGTGTTTTATGATCATCTAACAAGATGGAGATCCCAGGATGTGTCGTGGATCTGTTTCCATACACAAGACATAATATTTGTATGTCTTTAAATCAGGATTAATTTTGTTGGCTAAGTTTCAAGAAAACTACATAGTAGAAAAGCTTTCATTGGCTGCTCCAGATCTGATTGAGTATGTATGCAAAGAAATGACGCTAGAGACCTTGTGGCTAGCCCATCTACTCTGGTGTCTGTGTGCATGCATTGTCGTTTAACTCCTGGTGACAATAACAAATAAAAGAAATAAAGGAACACGATGGGTGGGTGCTGATGTGAGCAAGCAGTGCCCTGCTGAGCGCATCATTGCTAATCATAACCTGCACATCCTGAATTAATGACCAATGAAACTGGCTTTTCAGTTCACTTGGTGTATTAGTTTGGATTCATTCAAAGGCATAATTTACAGATTTTATAACAAAAAGGATCTATTAGAAAGGCTTACAAATCTGTGGATAGAGATAGTTCAAGATGGCTGCTCAGCTTTGAAGTAGATCTCCCGTCTGGGACTGCAGGACAGCCGGTGAGGTGAGAGTCTGCTGCAGATCTTGGTTGTTTGAAGAACAACAGTGAAGACGGGAGCCTGAAGATCGTGACTGAAGAGCAGCGACGGGCCGACAGGCACAAGTCGAGACTGGAGTGAATCTGTGCTGATGATCTGCACTGTGTAGCAAGTCGGCATCCGTAGACAATTGCGAAGGTGAGAGCTTTCCCAGAGGAAGAAGCTGTAACAATCTTCCCTCTTCCTTCCTTTTATACTGTTGGAGCTCCAGTTGGCCCTCCCATATCTGGGTGGGTGCGCTTCCCTCATCAGCTGACCCACAAATCACTCACACTCTAATCCAGGCTGGTTCTCAATTCCCAATCTAGGCATGGTTAACAAACCCTAATCCAGGTGTGGTTCCTGATTGCCTCAAGTTGACATAATCTTTCCAATTGTCACAGCAGGCCAGCTGCTTTGTGGAGTGCTTCTCCCATTAGGATTTCTGTGTGTTTCTTTTGATTAGGCTGTGAGTTCAAGGCCTAGGATCCATAGTGAGTTCAGGAGTTCAGGACCAGCCTGAACTACAGAGTGAGACCTGTCAAAAAAAAAAAAATGGCCTTCTCATCACATCTAGCTGGCAGTCCTCAGTCCTTCAGCCTTGGATAGGTTTTCTAGGTTTCTCCACTGTAAAGCTGCCTCCATCTCCCTTACCCCACCCTGTTGCCACCCGTCTTAATTACTTTTTTGTCTCTGGGACAGAATATTCTACATCTACAGCTTTAGTGAGCAAAAGTTTTACTTAACTCATAGTTTCAGAAGGTCTCAGTTCATTCATGGGCAGCCATCAATGGTGGAAGCACAGGGCAGGATGAGCCTCGTGGAGAACAGGTGCTCACAGCATAGCAGACAGGAAACCAAGTGAAAGAGGAAGGGCAGAGCTAGCGCATACTCTTTCAGGTCACGTCTCAGTGAGCCACTCCTTCCAGGTCAAGCCCCAGAGATCCACCCCTTCCCAATCACCTGCAATGTCTGCCCCTTCCAGGCCCCACCTCCTGACTGCACGTGGTTCCATAGGTAGTGCACAGCATCCAAATACAAGAGACTTTTCCGGGAACTTTCAGATCCAAACCATAACACTGTCTCCTCTTTATTTTATCAGGAGAAACACATATTTCTTCTCACTAAAATCGTAGTATGGTTTTCTAACCCATATTCCACATTTGCTATGTGGAAGACTCTGCCTCTGCAAATCCTGAGCATAGCTCTTTCTTGATCCTGACGACGTGCCTGCTAGCCTCTTCTGCATGAGGCGTGACAGGGGAGAGTAGTCCTATTTTGGTAGGAAGACAGTTGGGGAAACACTTCATCATATTGATAAATACGCAGAAAGTATAGGAGTCTTTCTGTGGATCTGTAAAGTTATAGTCATAATTTTCTCTCCAGCCCTGTGACCGTTGGTGAGATGATGTCAATTTGGGGGAATCAGGAACCACACCTGGATTAGGGCTTGGGAACCACACCTAGATTGGGAATTGAAAACCAGCCTGGATTAGAGTATCAGTCATTTCTGGTTCAGCTCATGAGGGAAGAGCGCCCACTTAGATGTGGGAGGGCCAACTGGAACTCCAAGGGTATAAAAGGAAGGAAGAGGGAAGATTGTCACAGCTTCTTCCTCTGGGAAAGCTCTCGCCTTTGCAATTGTCTATGGACGCTAACTTGCTACACACCACAGATCTTCAGCACAGATTCGCTCCAGTCTAGACTTGTGCTTGTCTGCTCGTTGCTGATCTTCAGGCTCCAGTCTTCACCATTGTTCTTCAAACAACTAAGATCTACAGCAGACTCTCACCTCACCGGCTGTCCTGCAGTCCCGGACGGGAGATCTCCTTCATGGCTGAGCAGCCATCTTGGACTGTCTCTATCCTTGGATTTGCAAGCCTTCCTAATAGATCCTTCTTGTTATAACTTCTGTAAATTCTGCCTTTTGAGAGAACCCAAACTAAGACAACCACCCAAATAAATTCTCTCATTTTAAAAAGAAACAATTGATATGTATGTACGAACATAATATGCTGTGTAATATGTACTAATAATTGTTTATAAAAGAGAGTTGTGGGAAAATAATAGAAACAATTAATCCTCTGCTGTAATCTATTTTGATATTTGATAGTCACTTATTTTAGTGACTTAAAAAGCCTTCTGCTTTCCTTCAATTGAGTTTATCTCGGGGTGATGGCTACTGGGAATTTACCATGCTTTCTTTCTGATCTACAGAAGCAGGCTGTCTGGTGGGCTTGGTTCCTCCCAGGGAGGCTGGATTAGGTGGAGAGGCACACAAGTTGAAGGCTGGGGAGTGTCTGGCCTGTGTCTGCCATGTTCCACTGTGGGTTAAACAGAAAAGGGTTCACTGCAGGGTACTGGTGGCTGATAGAAGTGTCAGGAGGGCAGGAGGTGTAATCCATCCTGAGCTCCCATGGCTAAGGCTGCAGCCTGGCGTGGGGGACCGGGGAGCATCAGCGAGCTGCCTGTGTGCCTGGGCAGTCACCGTGCTCCCTGCAGGTGAGGATCTGCACTGCCTCAACTCCTGCTGAGCTCCCTTCTAGATCCCAGGTCACAGGAGGCAAGGTGTCTGACCAGCAGAACCTGGCTGCTCAGGAGCTGGTGGGATGTTTTTTCTCTATTCTAGCTTGTAGCAGGGGAGGCTTACTAGAAAAAAGCCAGAATGTGTGCAGAGCAAGCAAATCCTTTGTGTCAGCCACACCATGGGACCCTCACAGTCTTGCTCCTACACTGGGTAGGCAACAGATTTCCTAGGACCAGTGAGGGGAGGGTGGAAGGTTCCAGAGGGCACCCCAAAGGCGCGCTTAACTAGTAGCCAGTCGGGGCTGGCAGGCGCTGAGGTGAGCTGTGTAGTCAGGCCTGGATCCTGTCACGGAGACTGCACCCCTGAGTGTGGCGGGAGCTTGTGTGTGACCATCAAATAAAGGACCAACAAGTATTCCCTTCCATCTCCCTCTTGATCACTTTGCCACGTCCTCCTGGAGCCCTAGATGGAGAATGTTCCCGGTTCAATGGCGGCAGAAGGGTTACTAGTAATGTCTGCCCTACGTGTAGGTGTGGGCAGGTCGCGAACGTGAAGCTCTTGCTGTCTTCCTCTTCCTTACCTCGTCGACCCCGGCACGTTGTAATTCACAAACTCCCTACCTGTGAGGAAGAATGGGGTGAGGGTGGTCGACATCCTGGGAGTAGAGGTGTTCCAAGAGGGCTCAGGGAGGGAGAGGGAGAGGACAGTGCTCACTCACTCCCGAGGGGACAAGAGGGGGCTGCAGGGGTCTGTTCACTTTACCTAATTTATAAGAACACCATATAAGTAATGCCAAGTGGCAGGCGAGTCTTTGTCCTAAAGCCAACCAGTCAAGGCACTTTCTTTTGGCAGTGGGACAACTGGATTGTTTATTTATTCAAGCACAAAAGGAGGTGATGGTAATTGACTTAAATAATGGGAATATCCAGCTGAATTGATTCATCTTCTCAGATGACTCCGACACAGGATGAGGTCCTGTGGGCTCCATTTGCAACGTCCAGATGGCAGCAGGAAGGCTGCCAGGGCGCTGGTGCCAGAAGGGCCAGAGCGGCTCCGGCCGTGGCCCAGGAGCTCAGGTTCTGCGCACACCGGGCTCACTTGCCAGTCCAGTGAAGCAACAGAGAAGAATGAGTTACAAACGCCCTTTGACGTCTGCATAAAATGACAAAAACTAAGGTAGCCTAGGAAGTATTCCATGAAATTGTTTAAAAATCATTGTTCAGAACCACCTGTTTTTCCAAATTATCGGATGCTCATAAATTTGCTCTCTGAATTGCTCAAACAACAACTTGATTTCACAATCAACTTGATTTCACCTTAAAGTGTCTTTGTTCATTCCTCTTCTCCTGGCCTCCACTGCTATAGCATGGGATCCTAACTCACACTCACATGTGCCCTGGCCATGGCAGGGGTGAGGCTCCCAAGCGCCTGTGGAAAGCCCTGCCCAAGTTGTCCCGAGGCGGCCTCCAGGCCTGCGCCTGGGCTCTTCCCGCTGAGCTACGTCCCTATCCCTTTTCTCCTTTTCTTTGGAGACAGAGTCTCACTAAGTTTGCTGATTAACCCAGGCTGGACTCAAACTCATGATCCTCCCACCTCTGCTTCCCAGAGTTCTGGGATTGCAGCCTGGACCACCATTCCCAGCTTAATTGAAGTACATATTAAAACCAGGAATCTTGTCTATAATGAGTGGGGTTTTATTGTCTCTCTCTACGGCTACATTAATATAGCGCACATTTTCTAGTCAAGTAAAAATTGCCTTGACCTGTTTGTTATAGTAACCCAGTAAGTGAGAGAGTAGCTTTGTAAAAATTAGATTTGCTTTTTTGTTTTTCTTATATATGTGTGTGTATGTACACACACACACACGCACGCACACGCACACGCACACGCACACACACATCACTTTTAAATTCTTTTTAACTTTTTTTGGTAGAGAAACAACTCTTTAGTTACAAGCAAAAGGTAGAGGAGTGAAAGCCTCCGCTGTCAGGGAGGGGTCCTGGGTGAGCTGCCCCTAACTTTTACATTCTTATTTTTCACAAAAAGAGAAGAAAGCACGAAGCCATAGCATGACTCATGCAGACGACTGTCACCTGGGTCCCCGAGTAGCTGTGTCACCTCAGCTACTCCTGAAGAGATCCTGTCCTATTTCTCTGTGACATGGTCTTGGCTATCTGCTTTCATATCTACGCCTTGATAAAATGTTCATCATTTAAACACTTTAAAAGACTTAAATTAGATGAGAAATTATCTCTAGAATTACATTTTAAAGAAGGTTCCAGGGCACGACAGGTAGCCAGCCGTGCCAGGCGCACCGTGTGGGGACAGCCCTGAGGACCCACGGGACAGACGCTTACCTGAGGGGTCTCCCTCAGAGCCCAGAGTCGTCTGCTCTGTTTTCTGGGAAAGACTCTGAGCACGTTTCCAGAGTCCTGAAAACAGAATAGAGCACGCAGCTAAATTTTGAAAGAGCCTCTCTAGATCCGGAGTGTACCTGGGCCCTATTTTCAGGGCCAGCGTGCCTTCTCCCGAGAACTCGGGCAGCTCACAGTGGCCTCGCCTCTGGGGTCCAGAGAGGGGCACGTTATGAGCCCAGCCGGGGTGGGTGCAGCTCCGGGCTGAGCCCTTGCCCAGCACGCAGGTGGCCCTGGGCTCCATCTGCAGCACCACAAAAAATAAAAATTAAAGAAAAAGTCGAAATTTGGAGAAATAGTGACTTTATTAGAGAAATTGACCCAACACCTTGTTCACGAGGCATATTTTGTTGAGAGTGGGTCTCTCTCTCCACCACCACGTCTGGCTTTCACCTGCTGGGCTCCTCCTGGCCTCGATTGCTGACTGCTGAGCCCCAGTCTCGCCTGGCTCCCCGGACAGCAGTCCAGCGTCAGCTGCTCAGCTCTGAGGAAGGACAAGCTGGCAAGTGACTCTCACACGCCTCGATCGTGGAACCATCTCTGTTTGCTCTGGATCTATTTTTGATATTGGTGTTTTTAAAAAAATCAAAGTAAGTCATGAATATCTGGTGCAACGGGAAGGATCTGGTTGTTTGGCTTATTAAAAAAGACTTTGGGGAAATGGAAATAAATCCTATTTTCATGTGAAAGCTTCAAAAATATAATTCATAGACCCCCTGCACACCCTTCCCCCCATATGTCCCTATGTACGGACATACCAGCCGTTTCTTGTAAGGATCCTATTGTCCATTTAATAATCTACACAAATTCAAGATTCTTATAGAATGTACTTACCCTAATGAGCAAGGTTATTTTTTTAAATAAAGCGACGGTTTGGGTCATAACTGTCCCCAAAGGTCCCTATGATAAGGCCTGGCCCCTGGCCTTGGCCCGTGGGAGGTGGAGGATCTGCCGGCAGGCCTGGAGGGGACACGGAGGTGCTGGTGCTCCCGCGCTCCTGTCTCTTCCGGCCTGGGCGCTCAGCAGGTGCCCGTCGTGCCACCCGGCGTGGTTATTGCGCCGCAGGCTCAGGCGACTGTGGACACAACCCTGCAGACACATTCAAGCACCACCTCCCTCCCCCCAGGCTGCTGATCCTGCAGCGACAGGGCAGAGCCCAGCGCCCGGGCGACCCGCGCGGGCCACAGCGCCCCGCAGCAGCTGCCTTCTGTTCCTATTGAGGCGCGCGCCGGGTATCAGGCGAGAAGCTGCCTGGGGATCCGGGTTGTGTGGGCGTCTTGCCACCGAGGCCCCGCAGGGGTGGGGTGGGGGGAACCGCCAGCGCATTTGCCTCTCGGGGGCGCGCCGCTGCGTGGCGGGCTGGGCCTGGCGCAGGGAGCACGTCGGGGGCAGGGCTGGGCACCGTGCCGGCTCGCAGTTCCCGGCTCAGGACGAGCATGGGTGGGGGGTCACATCGCCAGCGACACGTGCGGCGCACGGAGCGTAGCGGCTGACTGGCAGGGGGTGCGGGGAGTCCGGCGGAAGTCAGCGCTGGGCGGCGGAGCACCTGTCACAGCGCAGAGCCCGCCCGTGGCGCCTTCCTCGGTGTCTCCGGTCTCGGCGGTGACAGCTGGGAGCAGAGCGGCCCCCCAGGCGCCACCTCTACCCGAGGCCCGCGTCCCAGACGTGCCGTGGGGCCCGGCGCGCCCGGCGGCGGCTCCTGCCCGCTCTGGCCTCCCCAGCCCGCCGCCCTCCCTAGCTGGGTTCCCACGCTCACCACGCTCACCACGCGGAGTGACGCCTGAGGGTCACCGCCGGGGTGTCCCCTCCCGCTCACGCGTCCTGCCTGCGCCCCGCCCGCTTGGCCCTGTCCCGCTCCGGGTCTGAGCGCTGCCAGCTCCCTGCGGCCGGGGTCACGCCAGCTTCTCTTCCACAGCTGCCTCCCCCGCGTGACTTCCCGGTCCCCTCGTCTTCAAATGCCATGGACGCACGCCGGAGCCCGACGCCACGCCCGGCCCTGAGCGCTGGGCTCACGGGACCCGCGCCGTCCTCCGCTCCGCTGGAAGGCCTCGTGGGCGCTTCGCGTGGCCCTTCCCACCTCCGCTACCCCCCCCCCCCCCCCCCCCCCCCCCCCCCCCCCCCCCCCCCCCCCAGCGATCTCCCAGCGCACTCTGCTTCACCGTGATAGCCCCAACCGCGTTTCATAATCCTGCACTCACTCATGCGGCCATTTGTCCCATGTCCGCTCTCCTCGTCCCTCCACGGGCTTCGCTCCCGCGACCTAGCCGCTCAGCAGGCCTCGGGGCCCTTAGAAGCAGGCCTAAGTGCAGCTGACGTGTTCAGAGGGCGGCGCAGAGGCCGCCGGGACCCGGGGGCAGGATGGGGTGGGCCCGCTGGCCGAGGCCCTCTCCCAGGGTCACTCAGCTATTCGCCGTGGCCACTGCCCTTGGAGCTGCTCGCTGGGAGGCGACCGCAGCAGGACTACGGTGGCGCCCCTCCTGCAGGTCAACTGGCTCCTCGGTGGGCGTGCTAAGAGGAAGGACTCATCCCTCCGCTCTCTGTGCAGAGCGTTTGAGGGGAGGCGTCCTGGGGACTGGGCCGCAGCTGGGGCCCAAGGCAGGACGGGCTCAGAGACCCAGCTGGGCGCAAACACTCGCTGGCTACCAGCACCGCCCCTGCTGCTGCAGGCTGCTCAGAGCCTAGCCAGCCACCCCACAGGCGTGGTCTTTGTGGCCACAGTGGGAAAAGGGCCACATGTGTGCCCTGCGGTCTGTTCCTATGCAGCCAGAAAAGGGCTGGGCGGGTTGGGCCTGCCTGTGTGAGACACGGCAACAGTCCTCGCGCAGGCCAGCAGGAAGGGCAGCTTAGCAGCTTAGCGAGAGGACTCAAAACTTAACAACAAAAAAAGGCCGAGTCTGAGAGGTTTCTTTGCCCAGCTATGAGGGTGTTACAGGGGACCTGCAATTCCTCTGAGTTCTTTGCTGGGATTAGGCAGTGAGGGCAGACCCAATGGCCCAGTGGCCTCTGAGGTGTCTTGATTAGCTCTCCCACCTGTCCTGGCTTCCCTCCCCTGAGGATGGGGCTCCCCACCCTCAGAGGTGCCCCACTACACTGAGCGTCCAGGAGGTCAGCCGCCTTTCTCTCCTGTCTGCAACTGCATCTAGTGCCAGTTTCTAGACAGTTTAAGAGTGACCCCAAAAGCCCTGCTGTGCTCTTCTGAGCTTTCTTTTACTCTAATCAGTTCAGTCTCAGGCCCCTGCTTACATCATTGCCTGTTACGCTGCCGAGCGCTGCTTCTGATCTGGGCTCCAGGAGGCCTTTTCTAGGGGGAGCTCACGTTGCATTTGTAGTCTGCATACCTGCAGGGTTGTTTTTCCAAGGACTTGAGCTCCTGTTGTCAAGCCACCGTGTCTGTGCTACTAGGCCGTGGTCACTTGAGCCTCCCCACTCCTGTCCTGGCCCACAACAATCTCTTCATAATGCAGAGCAGAAGGTGTCTATACACCTTCATCTTGTTTAAGATGATGCTGGCTCCTTGTCCCACCCAGCAGAGTCACTTCGCATGTTAGCTACCGGTCACTGGTCGCTCAGCCCCGCTCCTTGGTTGACCTCATCTCTTATAATCTCTTCCTCACCCAAGTCTAGCCCCCACCCACCCCCACTTGGGCCTCTGCTTTTTCTCAGCTATCCCAAGCACGCTCCTACCTCAGGCCCTTGGGACTGCCCTTCTGCTTAGAACACTCTTCCTTCAAATACCACTGGAGTCACTCTGAATCCCCCTGGATCCTCCTACGTCGGGACTCAGCTCTCTAGCGTTCTCAACAAGCCATGTGCAGCACTCTACCCTCACTCCTACACTCTCCTTTCTGGTTTTGTTTTAATTTTCTGCTGCTGGGGACTGGGTGCTGGGCCTTAGGCATGGTGAGCACACACTGCACCAACGAGCTACACCCCCAACCCCAACGTGCTCATTCTCTTAACCAAAATGTATTTTTCTGTAGGTACAGTGGTATATTCTGGGTCTGAGGCATAAAGGTCCAGAGTCTGAGCTCTGCCTGAGCTACAAAGCAGCTCAGTGAGAACCTGCCCCAAGTAGAAAGACGGAAGAGCCTGGAACGTAGCTCAGGGGGAGGCCTTGGGTTCAGTCCCACTGCTGGGGAACATCCTCCCCATGCTTCTTATCATCCTCTGGCGGTCTATGTATTTACTTCTCTATTGTTACGTGAATGTTTACTGAATGAGTGAATAAGATTTTGTGTCGTACCTGTGAACATCTCCCGGGGCCTGGACTGGGTCCTAAGGATGTCGGTGGAAGTGGAAGGGCTTGGGAACAACGTCCTGGACCCCTCCGGACGGCGCTTCACCCATCGCTGGGTTCTCAGGAGTGGGAGGCCGCACGGGCCACGACAGTGCTCACGGGCAGACTCCACATGCCTGGCTTTCACGCCCAAGTAACGGATTGCGGCGCTCTCATCTGTCATTGGATTAAACATGTGCGGGTCGCATGTCCTCAACAAAGGCCCACCTGTGAGCTGGGAGCCAGCTGCCTTGGCCCTGCTTCAGGTGGAGTGCCGTGGCCCTGTCATTCTGTTGAACGCAACACGGTCTTGCAGTGGTGGGAGCAGGGAAGAGCGACTCTCATTAGACACAAAGACTTCCTCCGACGGGGTCCCTTGGGGTCCTCGATACTGCGTCCATGTGCCTGGGTGGGGGCACAGGCCCCTCAATATGTCAGAGGAGACAGGGGCACACACAGGAGTGAGGCAGCCTGTGCCCTGTCACCTTCTCATACCCCTCGAAGTGTGTGTGGGTGGAGCTGGCGGCACCACTGCGCTCCTGAGCGGAGGGCGTCCACAATAGGCCTCTTGAGCTTGTGATCTCTACTATGTTGATGCTGGCGGCAGGCAGGGGCCGGCGACTCCCAAACGGAAGGAGAAACGGGAGTGGGGGTGTGTGGAGCAGCTGTGTGACAAGGCAGAGGGCAGCAGCTGACGCAGCCTCCAGGGTCACAGTCTGACAGCCGGGAGCTGGCAGGCCCAGAAATGCAGGGCTCCCCGCCCAGGTGACAGCTGCGGCCAGCCCCGTGGACCGCTGGGGGCACCCTTCAGGGCCGAGAGCTGGGAGACCGGGGACGGCTGTCTGGGTGGCACTGAGCGCTCAGCACCACATCTAGTGTGAGAGACCCGGGTGCTGTTAGGCATATTTCATGTCATGCTGGGTCCTAGGGGCAAAGGTGGTCGTCACAGGTGCAGGAAGAGCCTGCGTCTGCCTGAGTCCTGAGGTCATGGGGTTAACAGGCTGCTGTGGGCTGGTGGAGGCCCCACGTGGGTGCAGAAGCGCAGGACCTCCTTCCCCTGGAGTCACTGCGCCGACAAGGACCTGTGCCGCTGCTTGGTGGGGACGGCCGGGAACCCCACAGGGCCAAGTGGCCTCCTGCTTCCCCAGGACTGCTGCAGCATTTGGGTTAATATCAGCCACCTGCTATGCAGTACTAGCTCTGTTTAATTCAAGTCACAGACGTGATCCCCTCCTAGGGCCCTAAATAAGTGGGAGGAGTGGTGGCTGTCGCCACTCGGCAGGGGGCCGGAGGTGTTTCTCCCCGCGGGGGTCTCAGGCAGGTGGGGTCAGGGCGGGAGCAGCCTGGGGTCCAGCTCTGGCTTAGGTGGCTCACTAACCGTGTATGTTTGCAGCCACAGCCAAGGGCCCAGCGTCCATGGGTGCACAGCGGCCCTCAGGTGGCTGTCGTGGGGACAGCGGGGAGCCCGGGGGAGGGCCTCCGGAGATGGACATTGACCCGCGGGACGGATGCACCTGGCCCTAGAGAGCCTCCGGTGTCCCCCCCGTGGGCCAGCTTTGGCCTATCCCTGTCCTCCCGGCCTGTCTCCTCCCACCTGCGCTCCGGCCCCGGCTGTGCTTCCTCCCCACAAAGTCCCTCCCTGTGTCTCAGCCAGGTTGCCCCCCCAGGACGGAGGAACTGTGCACCCTTTCTACCTACCCCGGCTCGGCAGGCTCCCTGAGTAGATTCTGAGGCCCTCGAGGGCCGTCATCGTGCCTGACACATTTGCCATGCCCTTCTTCCCCTTTGGGAGGTTCAGCAAATCTCGGAGCGCCGGCTTGGTGACGCCAGGACTGGCAAGTGCTGCCAAAATGAGTCCTCGCGGTGTGGTGCTTCTCTCATTCTTGCCCACGGTGGCGTTGAATTTGCTCCCATTGCTAAAGGCAGTGGGGAGGGTCACTGCTGCCCACAGGGGAGAGGCCACACGGGCCAGGTGCAAGCTGTCCCCAGGGGCGGGAGTCGGGGCTGGGCTGGCACACTCCCCCTGTGGCCTTGCCAGCCCCTGCCAGCACGGTGGAACTTGGGCATGCGCAGAGTCTGATCAAAGGCTGGGAGGGAGGACAGCGAACGCCAGAGGGCTCTTTTGTTTGCCAGAAACAAGGGACTTATTATGACTTTTCTTTAATTCTAAAATATCTATTAAGCCTTCCCAATGAGCCAAAGGCTATTTATAGCTTATCTAATGAGATGGTGCTAGCTCTCGGAGTCGGTCATAAAAGCTCGATAATCACAGTTTTGTAGATAGTCATGAAATTTGTTTTCCTGTGCTTGGTGGGGCCGAGGCCGCCTCTGCCTGGGTCTCCCGCTGAGCTCACCTCAGGGCAGCCTCTGCAGGAGCAGCGTGGGCGAGTCCCGCTCCTCTGCCACCTGGCTCTCCCGCCTCTCCTTCCAGGTTAGCCAGCTCCGGCTGAGCACACACCCCTGGGTCTTGAACAAGTCCTTCTCCTCTGAGGAGACAGATCCTGAGCCAGTGTGTCTTCGTCCCCTCGGGATGCAGCTCTCCCCAGTGGGATGAACCGTTCCAAACTAAGGACGAAAGTGGTTAAATATCAGCAATTTCATCAGTTCATCCCATAGTACAGTTTGCACAAACCAGATGTACATTCTCTACAGGTTCTCAAAACAGAGAAATACTGAAACTACGTTAATTTCCTGTATATAGGGACCTTCGAGACACCCTGTAGTTATCAGTTTAAGGGAGCTTGGGAGTGGGAGTGGGCCCAGAGTCAGGAGTCATAAGGCCTGAGTTCAAATTTTGGTGGTGCCACTTTCTGGCTATCAGACATGGTCGTTGCCTCCTGGTTGCCGGACGAGACGGAGATGGTAATACCTGCCTTGGGAGCCTGGTGTGAGGGTCATGCCCCCTCACTGCACTCATCCTCCCAGGCGGTCCTCGTGGTGGTGGGGGCAAAACGCACGCTGAGGTCTCCCTCCACCTTCCTGGAGGGGCCATGGGTGCTACAGACTGTGCCTGTGTCCAGTGCTGCCTGGAGACTGTCGCATGCTGCTGAACGCCCTGCCAGGTGATGCCGGGCCAGACGCGGCCGTGGCCCCATGAGATGACTCTGGGGCTGAGCCCCTGTCTCCTTGCCATGTCACAGCCGTCACATGCTGCAGCACCTTACACACACGGTCATGGGGTGCTGGTGTGGAGAGGCCCGCTGTGCTACTTCCTGCCTTCCTTGGAGGATGAGGCTCAAGTTGCCTTGACTTGGCTTCCTGTTTGTGATGTCTCAGTCACTTTTCGGTTGTGACTCAATACCTGACATCCATAAATTTAGGGGAGGAAAGGTTTATTTTAGCTCACAGTTTCAGAAGGTCACAGTCCACTCAGGGGTGGCCGGCAGCAGTGGAAGTACATGGCAGAGGCAGAGGTAGAGGAAGCTTCTCACGACATCACAAACAGACAGGCAAGTTGAGGCTAGTTGAGCCCAGTCCCAGTCCTAGTCCTCAAAGAAGGCAGGATGAAGCTTATATATCCTTCCAGGTCACCACCTAGTGATCAGCCCTGCCTGCATCCAGGTATGGAAGGTGTGGTAAGTCCCCACTACATGCCTGTAATCCAATGTACATGCCTGTAGTCCACCCCTCCATACTAGGCCCCAATCTCCCAACAACACATGGTTCCATAGAGAATCTATAGCATTTAAATACATGAGACGTTTGGGGGATATTCCAGATCCAAACCACAATAGATGTCGTGAGAAGCTGCCTCCACCTCTGCCTCTGCCATATACTTCCATTGCTGCCGGCCGCCCCTAAATGGACTGTGACCTTCTGAAACTGTGAGCAAAGCTAAACCTTTCCTCCCCTAAATTTATGGATGTTGGCTATTGAGTCACAGCAACGAACCAGTAACTAAGGCGCCTGCACTCTGTGGGCAGCAGCCACAATGTCTTGTGAGTCCATCCACAGCCTGTGAGGAGGCATGGGCCAAGAGGTGCAGCCAGCCGCAGCCCGCACTTTCACTGCACCTGAGCTTTTCTTTTTATTCTCTCTTTCTCTCTCTTTTTTGAATGAAGAGGAATTGTTTTGGGCTACACAGAAAAGTATAAAATAGTTAATGCATATCTGTAATAAAACTTTCATTTAAAAATATTTTTATTATAATATTTAGAAGACAAAGTATGGTTATATGTTTTACATGAAAATAGGATGTTCAGGGATTGCCGTGTGAGTTCTGGACAAGACGGCAACCCGGAGGAGTCCTGCTGCGTGGCTCCTCACAGGCTCAGTGGAAGAGCAGAGATACAGTTAACCAATCTTCCGGCTCAACATCGCTTGGAGAGGAGGAGAGCCCTGGGAAGTGGAAGGAGGCCACAGGAGTGTTGGAAACAACCTCAGGATGTGTGAGCGGCTGAACAGCGCTCCGACCGGGGGAGCTGCCCCAGGTGCCTGGAAAGGCCTGCGAGCTGCCTGCAGCCAGAAGCCACAGGAATAACAGCAGCTGGGGGCAGCCCCATCCTCCAGAAATGAGCCTGTATGTCATGCAAACTGCAAACACTCTGCGGGTTTCCCCTTGAAAAGGCCTCCCTGCAGTTCAGCAGATCAGCTCAGGAGACGCAGCCCCAGCAGTCAGAGTAGGGAGTGATGTCAGCAGGAACCACTCTGAAACAAGCCTGAGTCTGAACTCTTTTGGTCAAAATAAGCCACAGACGAGCCACACACCAAGGATTTTGGGGATACTCTTAACCAGTATCTAGTAAGGAAAGACACAAGGGACAGTCATAGAGAGGGGAGAAAGGCCACAGACCTTGCTACAGCTTGGAGGCCCTTAGAAGCCTTGTGAACTTCGACAGAGCGGGATAACTGTGGAACTGAGTGCTGCTGGACGCTGGGCCTGGCTGGAGGGGGCAGATGCTGTGGCCTGACTTGGAGGGATTGTGTCAGCTTGCTGAGATTAGGAGTTGCCACGGCTTTCCAATATGTGTCATTGATTGATTTGTGAGCAAGGAAGTGAGGAAGGGGGCTCACCTTGGGTACGGGGGTGCCTAACTGGCGGCTTGAACTGAGTAAAGGAAGGAAGAAGAAACATTGTTCCAGGGGCTGGAAGAATGGCTCAGAGGTCAAAGCACTTGCCGAGCAAGTGCTAAGTACCGAGTTCGATTTTCCAGTGCCACATAAACTGGGCATGGTGGTGCACGCCTATAATCCCAGTGCTTGGGAGGCTAAGACAGGAGGACTGCCTTGTGCCCAAGGCCAGCCTAGGCTCCAAGGGCTACAGTGTGAGATCCTATCTCAAAAAAAAAAGAAAGGAAGGAAGGAAGAAAGGAAGGAAGGAAGGAAGGAAAGAAGGAAGAAAGAAAGAAGAAGGAGAAAAAGAAAAGAAACCTTGTTACAGATTTTTCCTGGGAAAGTTCTAGCCTTGCCTGAATCTCCAGACATCCCGCTGCACTTGGCTTCTGTCTGCCAGGCTGTCAGCAGCTGTCCAGTCTCTGCCATGTGCTTCCACCTGTTGCCAGTTTCCAGGAAAGGACTGTGGGAGACCTTCTGAAATTGTGAGCTAAATCAATCTCTCCTTCTGTAAGTCGTGGGTGCCGGTTATTGGCCTCCTGGAGGGTTTGGGTGACAGCAGGCCACAAAAGGTAGGGACCCTTGCCCTCAAGGGAGGGCAGCCAGCACAAACAGGAGGGTTCTGCTGAGGGGGCTGGGTGTGGACAAGACAGCTTGGAAGTCACTGGACCCTTTGGTCTCTTTGCTGCCTGCTCCCAGCACAGACCTCAGTGGGCTTTTGTCTGTCCCCAACCCCATACATATTCAGCACATATCCTGGGCCCTGAACTACTAGAATTTACAGGAAAGGAAGAAAAAAAAAAAAACAAATGGACCAAACAGTCAATCAGCTCAAACAAGACATACTTAAACAAAAATAAGTAATGAATAGCAAGCTTAAAGAGGAATTTGTTACTAAACAAATAGTGGCACTAATAAATGCAAAGCTTTCTGAGTTTAAAAAGACACAAATAAAAAGCTGGTTGAGGTGAATAAGGCATGGCAAGCTATGAAGGAACATTTTGGTGAAGTAGTGGGAAATCTGAAAAGAATTCTAGCTGAAATTCAAGATATGAAAAATTCATTTGAAAGCCAGGGAAGCTGGCTCAAGCATTGTGAGAATAGAATTTCAAGACTTTGAAAATAAGGTTGACAAATTAATGAAATGCTGCAATCAGGCATGGCACCAAATTAAGAAAAAAGTGAGGGAGGTAAAAGGATCCAATGGCTGCTGGATAACTCAAAGAGAGCTAACCTCAGCAATACAGGTGTGGGAGGAAGAGCAGAAGACAGCACAAAAGGTATAAAGAATTCATTCACTGCTATCCTGGCAGGGAATTTCCTAAATCTAGGGGAAAAATTAATATCCAGGTATAAGAAGCTTATAGAACACTGAGTAACCTTCACCCAAAAAGAGTCTCACCATGATTCCTTATCGTTGAAACCTCATAAATTCAACACAAGGAGAAAATATTAAAAGAAGTAAGAGAGAAACTGACATTATTCTACCAAGACAGCTCATCCAAATTACTGCAGATCTCTCAATGCAAACCTTAAAGGCCAGGAGAGCCTGGAATGAAATCTTTCGAGCTTTAAAAGAAAGGAAATGCCAACCCAGGTTGTTGTAGCCAGAAAAATTATCCCTGAAAATTGAAGAAGTAAAAATTTTATACTACCAAGAAACCTTAAAGAAAAGTAACCACTAACCCAGCATTGCAGAACATACATGAAAGAATTTTTGAGAGAGGCAGAGAGAAGAGCAGCACCCAAGAACTCAGAGGGACAGAAGCCTCAAAAGGCAAAGTGTGTTAGAAAGAAAAACAAGAAAATGACAGGATGCAGTAAATATCTTACAGTAATTACTTTTGCTGTTCGTAGTCTTAACTTGCCAATCAAAAGGCACAAGCTAGGGCTAGAGGAATAGCACAGCAGTTAGAGTACTTGCCTGGTAAACATAAGACCCATAAGATGCTGGCATGGCGGTGCACACCTGTAATCCCAGCATTCGGGAGGCTATGGCAGGAGAATTGCTGTGAGTTCAAGCCTGGGCTACATAGTGAGTCCAGGACCAGCCTGGACTACAGAGTGAGATCTTGTGTCAAAATAAATAAATAAAAACTGAAAGCATTTCTCCTCATGATTTGAGGATATCAAACTCTCACCACTTCTACTCAACAAAATGTGCGAAACCTTAGCCAGACAAATCAGGTACAAGAATGGGGAATACACATAGGAAAGGAAAATGTCTTCCCCCGTGCCATATAAGCTGGGCATGGTGGTGCAAGACAGTAATCACAGCACCTGGAAGGCTGAGGCAGGAAGATTACTGTGAGTCCAAGGCCAGCCTGGGCTACATAGTGAGCTCAAGACCAGCCTGGGCTGCAGAGTGAGACCCTGTCTCACAAAAAGAAGCAAGAAAAAAAAACCTAATCCTTATTTATGGATGACAAGATCCTTTACATACACAGAGGACCCAAAAACTCCACCGGAGGACTCTTAGACCTAATAAAGAATTCAGCCAAGTTGCCAGATTTAAAAAAAAAAAAAAAACCACAACAATCAATAGCTTTACTCTGTTATAGCAACAAAGAAAACACATAGAGATCAGAAAAACAAATCCATTCACAGATTCACAGTGGCTTCTAAGAAAATTAAATACCGAGTCAGACATGAGGGTGCATGCCTCTTATTCTAGCTCTTGGGAGGCTGAAGCAGGATTGCTGTGAGCGTAAGTTGAGCCTGGGTTACATAGTGAGTTCAAGACCAGCCTGGGCTACAGAGCAAGACCCTGTCTCAACACAGCACAAAAGTTAAGTACCAAGGAGCAGCCTAACTAAGGAAGTGAAGGATCTCTGTCTTAATTACTTTTTCATCACTGTGACTCAATACCCAACATCTACAACTTAGGAAAGATTTATTGTAGCTTATAGTTTCAGAAGGTCAAAGTCCATTCAAAGGTGGGTGACTCAAAATGTTGGAAACACATGGCAGGGCTGGAGTAGGGGCAGGGGCAGAGTCAGAGCTGCAGCAGCAGAGATCCTTACAGCATGGTGGTAGAGGGAGAGACTGGGAGGAAGGGCAGAATCAGCTTGTACCCAGCCAGGTCAAGCCCCAAGCACCCAGGCCCCACCTCCCAACCCTACACAGTATCCATAGGAACATGAGGCTTTTGGGGGACACTCCAGATCCAAACCACCACAATCTCTATACTGAAACCTATAATATTCTGAAAAAAGAATTGAAGAGAATATTAGAAAATAGGAAGACATTCCTTGTCCTGGAGACGTAGAACCAACATTGTCAAAATGGCCACACTACCTAAACTGTTAACATTGATGCAATGCAATCCCAATAAAAGTACTAATAACATTTTCCACAGAAATAGTAAAAACAATCCTAAAATTTGTGTGGAACCAGAAGAGACCCAGAATGACTAAGACAAAACAAAAGCAGGCAGCATCACAACACTGGACATCAAGTTACATTGTAAAACAGAAGTGATTAAAAAAAAAAAAACCCACACGGTATGGCAGAAAAATAGACAGGTGGATCAGTGGAACAGAAATGAGGATGAGACAACAAGAATCACTTTCAGCCATCTGATCTTTTACAAAAAGACCAAAAACATACACTGGAAAAAAAATAATCCTTTTTAACAAATGGTGTTGAGGAAACTGGCTAACCACATGCAGAAGAATGAAACTGGACTCTCATCTTTCACCATGCAACAAAACCTAATCAAAAAGGATCAAATACTTAGACATTATAATGGGAACATTGATCATGCTGGAAGTAAAAATAGACAAAGCCCTTGAAGACACAGGCAGGGACTTTCTTAAAATAAATAAATAAATAAAACATCCAAAGCACATGAGACAATACCAAGAATTGACAAATGGGATTATATCAAATTTAAAAGCTTCTGCAGAGCAAAGGGAACATACAACAGAGTGAAGAGAGAACTGATGAAAAGGGAAAAAAAATTGCCAGCTATTCCTCAGACATTGGGCTATTATCTAAAATATATAAAGAACTGAAAAATATTGGATCCCCCAAGATAAAAAGAATTCAATCAAAAAATGAGCAACTGAAACCAATAGACAGTTCTTAGATGAAGTTTGGAGCTAGAGGAATATCATAATGATTAAAATGCTTGCCCAGCAAGAACAAGACCCTGAGTTGGATTCTCCAGTGCCACATAAGCTGGGCATGGTGACACATGCATGTAATCCCAGCTTTCAGGAGGCTGAGGAAGGACTGCTGTGAGTCTGAGGCCAGCCTGGGGCCATAGCGAGTTCAGGACTGGCCTGGAGTACAGGGCAAGACCCTGTCTCAAAGAAAGAGAGAGAGAGAGAGAGGAGAAGGAAGGAAGAAAGAAGTCCAGATGGCCCATAAATATCAATACAGGAAAAATGCTCAGCATCTTTAGCCATCAGAGAAATGCATATCAAAACAACACTGTGATTCCATCTGACACCAGCAAGAATGAATGGCTGGTGTTAGGAGCTAGAAAAGCAACAAAGGCTGGCGAGGCTGGGGGAAAAAGAGCCATCCTACATTGCTGGTGGGACTGAAAACTGGTACAACCACTATGGAAAATAGTGTGGAGATTTCCTCAAAAAACTGAAAGTAGATATTCCATTTGACCTAGCTATCCCTCTTCTGGGGATCTTCCCAGAAGAGTTAAGGTCATCACACCGTCATGGCTCATGAGCACCCACGATTACAGAAGCACAGTTTATAACATCCAATCTTGGAAGAAGCCACATGCCCAACCACAGGTGACTGGATGAAGATGTGGCAAATATATACACACTGGAGTACTACTCTGCCACAAGGAAGAACAAATTTGAGTCATTTTTAGAAAATGGAGGTACCTTAAGACCATTATGCTCAAAGAATGAATCAGACTCAGAAAGTCAAATATTGTATGATCTCTCTAATATGAAAAAGCCAAACCATGAAACATGTAAAAGAGAGATGGAAGAAAGTATGAAGACAGACTTTGTGGGGAGAGAAGGGGGTGTAGGAGAGGAGGAGGAGAAAGGAAAAGGAAGTAAAAATTATCAAGATGAAATATGTAAATATAAAAAAGGACTCCCCAGTTCAGCACCAACCTAGATTACAAAGAAAGACCTTGTCTCAAAAAAAAAGATAGCAGTTAATAAATAAAATATAAAGAAGGTAGAGCTGGACATGGTGATGCATATCTCTAATCTCAGCAATGTGGGAAACTGAGGCAGAAGGGTAGAAAGTTTGAGCCCAGCCTGAGCAACTTAGCAAAACCCTCTGTCTGAACAAAAAGGGTGGGGGCTGGGAATGCAGCTTAGCATGAAGGCTTTGAACTCAGTCCTTAGTTCTCTCTCTCTCTCTCTCTCTCTCTCTCTCTCTCTCACACACACACACACACACACACACACACACACACACACACACAAACATAAAAGAATGAAAGAAAATAAAGTTTGAGCCCAGCCTGGGCAATTTAGAGACTTAGCAAGACACTTGTCTCAAAGTAAAAAAAAAAAACAGACTGAAGGTATTCTCAATCTCCAGTGCGATCAAAAGAAAGGAAGGAAGGAAGGAAGGAAGGAAGGAAAGAAGGAAGGAAGGAAGGAAAGAGAGAAGTGGGCTGCAATTTAGACACACCTAGGACTACAAAATCAGCTGACACCGCATCTGGCAGACCTTGGTAAATAGCACATGACTGTGGCCGGCGTGTGTTGGTGTGTGTGCAGGGAGGAAGTGTGCAGAGGGCCTAGGTGACTCACCCAAGGTCACCCGATGGGACAGGCTGTGTTCCAACTCACCCAGAGGAAACAGCTTCCACAGTCCATGTACTTAAACTCCACAACTTGCTTCTGTCCATCACCAATAATCTAATAGGATAAGAACTGGGTTTAAAAAACTCTTTAGGGAGGAAGACAACCAGGAGCTCAGAAACTGTAGGCTTGGATGGCCAGGCCCCACGCCTCACGTTGGGGTGATTCAGGGGAGGAGACCAGCCAGCGGCAGACTTCCTGCGCTGCTAAGGGGCAGCTGGAGAAGGTGCCCTCTGGACTTGACCCAGGGCACCCCTAGCTGCCCCTCTTCTCACTCTCTGCTTCCTGTCCACACAGGCCAAGCAGCTCTCGTCCAGCTGGGCCTCCACGGCACTCTTCCTGCCATTGCTGGCCTCCCACGAATGGACTGAGACCTTCTGAAACTGGGAACTGAAGCAGACCTTTCCTCCCCGTAAGTCGCGGGTGTCGGGGGTTGAGTCCCAGAGATGAGAAAGTAACTAAGACACCAACCCTGTACCCAAGTCCTCCAAGGTTCCAATTTCAACCGTCAGAAGAAGGAAACAGCCTAACATTAACTCTGAAGTCACCAAACAAAATGACCCTTGCCAACCACGCAACAAGGTTGAGTTCCTGTGTGCACACCGTGCTGAGGGTGGAGCCAAGGTGGCGGGCGAAACCTCTATACCCTCGGGCCAGCCAGGTCCCCACGGCCAGGCTCTGGGGATCAGGTCTTGCACATATGTGTGAGCAAGTGGCGTGTGGGCTTGTGGCTGGCAGCCTCATGTGAGGGCAGATGAGTCAGATGCTCTTAAAAATAATCCGGGTTGTTAGTGAAACCAGAAATTCAACAAATGCAGAGCCATCAACACGTGTCACCCAGAGGCCATCTTCAGTCACACGTGACATGGAGCTGGTCAACCCAGCTGCAGAGTGCGGGTTTGTCCTGCCCTTGTTTCCTCTCTCGTTGGAGTACCAGGACGCAGCAGCCCACGCTGACCCTCGGCCCAGGGCTGAGCGGAACTGGCCAGGCTTCGGAGAACTCACACCTGAGTGCACGCTGAAAGCCCTTTTTATGTGGCTACGATAATTGTCAGGAGGTACTTCTTTCTGCCACCAAAGCTACTCCTACTCCACCAGGACAGTGTGAGGAAAACACGACGTGCGCTGCGTCATACATAAGCAGAAGCACTGAAGTTCTGCCTTCAAACCCGAGCCCCTTGCAGAAGTCCACTGCAGAGAAGGTCCAGGCATTACCCTGCTAGAAAGGAGCTCACGTCCTGGCACCTGGGAGGCTGTTCTCTTTGAGGGCACTTGCGACTCCTAGTGAGGTGGTCAGATGTTCACGGACAGTGAAGATTCACATCGGGCTCGCTTTGCTGCAGGCACAGACAGCAAGCAGCACGCTGAGCCCTCTTACCCTGAGCTCTTTCCTGGTTTTGCAATCGCTTTAGATGCGACATGAGGCCTAACCTTTGCTTCCATGATGACCTGCCTCTCACCTGGCCAATTTCCATGCGGATGTGTTTAGTGTTCCCTGAGAACCAGTCAGGTCCTGCTTCCATGAATCACCAGTTTTGGGGTTGGAAAAGAGTATGTAGAAACAGCTCACCCTCTTTGGTCTCCTTCCAGAAGCGCTGATTATTACAGTTAATGACAACGTATGGTGTGCTCAGAAAATGCTAGGAGATTCTAAATTTGTCGCCATGAACAATGGGAAGTGTGTGAGACAAGGGAGATGTTAACTTAGCCTTATTTAATCATTTTGCAATGTACACATCCACCAAAACATGATATTGAATACTATAAATATATACCAGTTTTAGCTGGATATAATAGTGCATGTCTATAATCTCAGCGCTCTGGGAGGCTAAGGCAGGAGGAGCATATGTTTGAGCTTAGCCTGGGCAACTTAGTGACTGTGAGAATCTATGTAAAAGAGAGAGAGAGAGAGAGAAAGAGAGAGAGAGAGAGAGAGAGAGAGAGAGAGAGAGAAAGAGAAAAAGAAAAGAAAAAGGGCTGGGGAATGTAGCTTAGTATGAAGACCTTGGGTTCAACCTCAGCACTGTTGAATATCTATTCTACTCGAATAGGTATTCCATTTTATTTGTCTATATGCATATATATATATATATATATATATATATATATATATATATATATGAGAGAAGCATTAATCATGAGCTTTCTTCTAGGCATAAAGTACTTGGCATCTCAAAGTTTCATGGAAGGCTGGAGCAGTTCAGCAGCCCCCGCTTACAGACCTCCTAAGTCAGTTATGCTAACTATATGGAAGTCAACCTTCTGTCCCCCTGGAGCAGCCTGGAGGCTCTTCCTCTCAGCTTTGAAATTCATGGCAGTCTTCTGCCAGAATTGCAGGACAGCAAAAGGCCATCCCTACCTTTCCTGGGATCTAAGAGGAGTTTTTTGAGAAGAAGCTGTGAATAGTTTATACTCTCACAGGGTCTCTTGTGGGTCCATATAAAGTTTTAGATCATTTTTTCCTAGTTCCATGAAAAGTGCAGCTGGCGTCTTGATTGGGATTGCACTGAATCTGTGTATTAGTTTAGGTAGTATGGCCATTTTGACAATGTTGGTTCTGCAGATCCAGGAACAGGGGGTGTCTTTTCATTTTCTAAAATTCTCTTCGATTTGTTTTTTTTTTAAGGCACTATAGTTTTCAGTATAGCAGTCCTTCACCTCCTTAGGAATTTAATTTTCTTTGCAATGACCGTAAATGGAATTGTTTTTCTCATCTCGGTCTCTGTGTTTTCATTGTTGCTGCAGGGGAAAACTATTGATTTTCGCATATACATTTATACCATGCATCTTGGCTGCATCTGTTTATTGGGTCTAAGAGAGTCTTCTGGTGGTGTTTTGGGGTCTTCTATGTAAAGGATCATGTCACCTACAAATAAGGATAGTCTGAGTTCTTCCTTTCCTACGAGTGTTCCCTTTACTGCAATCTCTTGCCTGATCGCTCCAGCTAAGGTTTCGAGCACTATGTTGGACAGAACTGGTGAAAGCGGACACTCTTGATTTGTTCCTGATTTGAGAGAAAACGCTTTCATCTTTTCTCCATTTAGGATGATGGGGGCTGTAGGATTGTCATAAATTGCTTTTACCAGTTTGAGGTAGGCTCCTTCTATACCTAATTTCATCAGAATTTTGCTAAAGACAAGCTGTTCCGTTTTGCCAAAGCCTTTTTCTGCATCTATTGAGATGATCATGTGATTTTTGTCCTTACTTTCGTTAATGTGACTTTTGTTAATGTTACATTAATTGATTTGCATGTGTTGAACCAGCCTCGCATCCCTGGGATGAAGCCAACTTTGTCATGGTGTATGCTATTTTTAATAATTTGCTGCAATCTGTTTGCAGGAATCTTATTGAGGATTTCTGCATCTATAGCATCAAGGAAAATGACCTGCAGTTTTCTTTCTTTGTTGGGCGTTCATCTGGTTTGGGGATCAAGATGATTGGGAAGGAGTTGGGCCGTATTCCGTCTTTCAACTTCATGACAGAATTTAAGGAGCATTGGTGCTAACTCTTCTCTCCTGTTTCGCTCTGTAGCCCAGGCTGGCCTTGACCTCCTGTCTCAGCCTCTGAGCACTGAGATTACAGATGGACAGCACTACACCTGATTTGTGTGGTGTGGGGGAATCAGGCTGAGTGGCGTGCTTTTGCTAGGCAGGCACTCTCCCCATGGAGTGACACCCGCAGCACGCCCCTTCTGTTCACGGAGCCCACCTGTGTTCCATCTCCAGAGATGCTGGGCGCAGGCACCGGGCACCCAGCAGGCGCTGAGCAAGCGGGCCGACTCACGAGCTGGTTGCTGACTGACCGCCGGCTCCCTTTGCTTAGGTCCCTGCAGCGGAGCAGAGGAAACCGCCTTTGCTGCGGAGCAGGCTCTGCGCCCTGCAGTGCAAATGCAAGGAGGGCTCTGTCCCCACTGGCCTCAAAAACAGCTTCCTCCAAGAGACACAGGCCGAGGGCTGGAGCTGTGCTACCAAATCCTGAGGGGCATCAGAGCTCAGAGTCTTGGGGCTGAACGTCGGTGGGGGGAATGAAAGTTCACTTGTAGCCACGCCCAGGCTGCTCTGCAATTTGCCATGGCTCAGGGCCATGTGCAACCAAAAAAAAAAAAAACAAAACAAAACAAAAAAAAACCAAGTGGTACAGGCTGCTGGTTTTAGGCTGAAACACAGCCAGTGGCTTGGCTTGTTTCCTTTTCCTCTGGGACCTTCGTTGTCTTTTACCACAGGAAGCCAGCAGATGCATGTGTGGACAGCAGAGAGACAGCGCAGCTCCATGGGCGCTCTTCAAGTTACGCTCATCTTCAGGTTTGACGTACACGGATGACCAGAGCCTCGCTCGAAGTCACAGACATTTGCAGCTATCATCCCTCTCCTTGGAGCTGAATCCGTATGGTTTTGATTTTTGAATTTACTGTGCCTGGCATGAGCTAATTGTACAAAGGACTGTTCTTTATTACCAACTTTCTTATATATGAAAGGCAATTTGGTCAGACTAAGTGGCAAACTAAACTTGCTGAAGTCAAGCTGAGCTGATTAGGTTTAAAGGTTATTGATTGACCAGGCTAGTCAGGACTCTTGATACAGAAATCTGATGCTAACAATACTCTAAACCCGATAAACAGAAATATGCAATGTGAAACCCTACCCTTTGGCCCACAGAAGGAGAAATCATAGCACTGCACTCATACATCCTCCTTTTCACTGAAATACCACTACTTGTTGAATATGATTATAGAAAAAGATCAAATAAGGAAGTGGTTTATACTGTGATAATAAGCAGTAAGACGTTAGAGTAGCCTGCGGTGAATTTACATCCAGTTTCAGAGAAAATGCCCCGCCCAGATAGGTCAGGTACTTAGATATCCAAATTGTTTTAAAATTCAAATATATAGAGGCTGGAGGAATAGCACAGCTGTTAGAATGCTTGCCTAGCAAGCACAAGGCCCTGGGTTCAATTCTCCAGCACACAGAAGCCAGGCATGGTGGTGCACACCTGTAATCCCAGCACTCAGGAGCCTGAGGCAGGAGGATTGCTGTGAGTCTAAGGGCAGCAATGGCCCCACAATGAGTTCAGGGCTAGCCTGGCCTGCAGAGCAAGTCCCTGTCTCAAAAAAAAAAAAGAAAGAAAGAAAGAAAGAAATCAAATATACAGCACAGCACGTCTAACAGTCAAGACCTTCTTTAGCTATACGCATGCTTATTTTTTTTAAATGTGGCCTTTCTGGAGGTGATTTCAAAATCCATGTCACATATACCTGCAAAACACGCACGCATAACTGGCCGGTCTCCTGCCGTGAAATAACATGATCGAGGCTCTCTACCCTCTCATTTTTACCCTTGGCAGGAACGTGACTGCCACTAACCAGAAGGACAGCTGTTAGCAATTTGCAGGCTCTGAGCGGCCCGCAGTTTTACAGGAGTTTCCTCTGAAGTGTGCTTCTTTTTTTAAAGTCGGTTCATGGAGTGGGGTTGGGAGCAACCCGCGGGGGTCTGCGGAGCCGCCTGCCGCCTGCTGGGGTCCCCAGGCCTGCCCCGAAGGATGCCCATCCCAGCGGGATGCGCCCAGGAGATGGGCCGTGGGAGGCGGTGCAGTTTGCTCACCTCCCGCCTGAGATTTACCTCGGAGAATTTGTCCTTTGCATTTCTGCCACTTAAACAAACAAAAATATTTCCTTACTCTTGCACAGATCTACATTTGACTTAAATCAGAATGTTTCCAAATTAATTGGCAAACCCCGCACCCGCCCGCCCACGTGTGCCCAGCCGTGCAGCACCCACGCTCCCTGAGACAAAGGACGGGGCCGGAGCCTTGGCTCCACGCAGATGCGGCCCCGAAGCCGAGCTCAGGGTGCCGGCGCATGGGCCTCCGGGTCGCTCCCCGCTCCGCCCGTGGGCTGCCGCGTGTCAGATCTATTTTGGGCCGCCGTGTTGGGTCCAACTCATCAGAGAACAGATTTGGAAATTAGGGCCGGGAGTTCCAGTTATTTATTTTTCCTGTAACCAGGAAAATAAAATAAAACCAGATAAGCTCGTTTGAATTTTTATCACTTGGGCAGCTTCCTCCCCAGCGAGCCCCTCCCGGCTCGGTGTGGAAAGCCAGGCCTCAGGCTGGGCGTTGGCCCGGCAGGCTGACTTGCTCCGCCTGGTCGGGCTTGACTCGCTCACACGGAGCCTTGGCGATGAGCATCTAGCTTTCAGGGTCACTCCAACACGGGAAACGACAGCAACAAAATGGTGCTGCTTTTCTGCCTTACATTACTTCGCGTTTCCCAGGTCAGCGGTGTCCCGGGAACACGCCCGCCCCAGGAGAGGTCAAGCCGCAGGCTGGCCACCGATGAGAGAGATACCACCGCGCAGCTGAACGATGACAGTTTTCCAGGAAAAAATATTTCCAAATAATTACATCATCTCCTGGATTGTTTGCCAGTTATCTGCCCTGTGAGTAGCCAGGAAATTTAACTTCTCTCTGGGTGTGTGTGTGTGTGTGCGCGCGCCCCTCAGTACAGGAGATGGAACTCAGGGTCATTGCCCTACGCTACACCAGCTCTCCTCATTTTTTATTTTGAAACAGTGTCACCAAGTTGTGAAGTTGCCCAAGCTGGGCTTGAACTTGGGATCCTCCTGCCTCAGTCTCCCAGAGTGCTGGTATTATAGATGGGCCCCATCATGCCAAGTAGTATATTTAATTTCTGACCCATCTGTCTCCTTATCCCCAGTCAATGGGAATCTCAGAAAATTCAAATGTATTCCAATCAGCAGATCACTACCGTAATTAAAGTGCACCAAGGCTCAGTACACATTTTTTCAGTGTAACTTGCACCTGGGTTTTACCATCTTCTCTACTTCTCAGCTTCATTAACTTAGGCAACACATAGAGTTCTTTGGAGGGGGGGCGGTTAGGGGTACTCAAAAAGATGGGGAGACCCCTTTTCTGGTTGTTTATCACCTGCAACTTCCAGCCTATGCCCCTTCAGGAGCAGGTTCTGAGCTCCAAGGGGGCGAGGACCAGCCTTCCGGCTGGGTGGTCACGCCAGGAAGCCCCGCTCCTCCTCAGAAGCTGGGGGCAGCCAGGGAGGCTTCCAGTCAAGCCTCCCCTGACCCGAGAGGCTGTGGGAACACTGTCCCTGCCTAAAATTCCGACTTCCAGGCAGGCTTTCCCTAAAGCAGCACCTGCCCTCCCTTGTCAACCACTACTGACGGGAGGGAAGGCCCCGAGGTGGGCCAGGCCCTCTGGAAAGGCCATGACCCCTTTTAACCACGACAAGGAGCATCTGTTTCCAAAAATGTCTGCGGTACTCTCAGAGTGAAGCTGGGAGCCGCCCGCCCTGCTTTTCAATGCTCTCTTCACTGTTCCAGCCCTGGTCTCCTCTCCATCTGTATCTTTTTCCTGGTTCATTTTATTTTTACTTCCTTTTCTCAGTTGTCCTATTCTGACTGCACTTTTCAAAACCTCAAAGGAACAGAACTGTGTGTGCTGTGGCCACAGTCCCAGGTGCCCACTGAGGCAGCTGCAGTGGACGGCAGCTGTGCTCACGGTGACTACTGAGTGGGCTCCCGCCATGGGCCAGCCACATCTACAGGGAAACAGGCTCTGCTAGGGCGTCGTGTGTACCTCCATATTTCCTCAACAGTGTACTCATTGCGATGTATTTTTAATTGGTTAAACTTAGACATCTTCTGCCAACTCCCAATTCTAACAGCTAGTATTTAATTATAATATAGCTAAATATAGCACCCCCTCCCCTGGCCTCCTCTCCAGGGTGGCTGTCAGCTTCCTGTCACTGTGACTAATGTGTGAGATAATCAACTGATAAAGAGAAAAGGTTGATTTGGGCTCACAGTTTTGGAGGTTCCAGTCCATGGTTCAGTGACCCTGCTGTTTCCAAGCCTGTGCTGAGGTAGCACCTCATGGCAGGGGCCAAATTGCTCAACTCATGGCCAGGGAGAAGAGATGGCGAGGACCCCACAGTCACCATGGAGGATGCGGTCCCAATGCCTTCGACCTCTCACTAGGCCCCACCTCCTCAAGCGCCACCACTGCCCAATAGTGCCGTCATGGGGACCACATTTTTTGGGCCTTTGGGGGGCAGTCCAGATCCCAGTCATGCCGTGGTATCTTAAGAGAGGGTTACAGTCATGGTGAGTGTTCGTGTTACTAGGAACTGTTGAATGTAGTTCACTGTTGAGCCATGTGGTGTGCTATAATTATGGGGCATTTCCTCTTATATAACTTTTCTACTTTTTTCTGGGATGTAATATTATGCTTGTCTCTTTTTTTTAGAAAAAATAAACGTGGCCTCAATTGACTGCAAGATGTGGTATGGTTTGCCTCTGGAAGGTTCACGTGCTGGAAGGTGGGTCCCCAGTGTGCTTGCGTTGAGGTAGTGGAGTCTTCAAGGGGTGGGCCTAGTGAGAGAACTAGGCCACAGTGTTTCTACCTTCCTCGTTAGGCTAATGCTGTTTCCCTAAAGTGGATCAGGCCTATCAGAGGTTGTTTTTTTTTTTTTTTTTTTTCCCCTTGAGAGTGGATTGTTTCAGAAAGCGCAAACCTGGCTCCTCTGTACTCTGTCGTCTCCTTGCTATACGCTGCCCCTTATGTACAAAGCCAGGTCTCTTTCTGCTTCTCCACCACCTAGAGATGTAGCCAGAAGTTCCCCACAAGACAGGCTGTACAGAGGGCACTACCCAGCCTTGGACATGACAAACTTAAAAAAGAAACTCTTTTTCTATACAAAGTTCCCAGCTGCAGGTATTTTATTACAGTAACAAAAAATGGCCTAAAACAATCTTCATCTAAGTTATTATAAACTTTTCAGTGTTATTTTCTAAATGGTCAAATACATTCAATAATCATTAATTTCATTCCTCTTACTCTTTCCCCCACCCCCCACCCCCCAACCCAAAAGGAAATCTCCCTCCAACAGCCCTTGTGTCCCCTATTCCTGAATTCACTGGTTTGGACAAAGCTGTAGCCATGGAAGTTAGGTTTCCTGCTCACTGCCCTCCTATGTTGAATCCCATTTCCTGGGCCACATGTTATTTTTTCTTTTCCATTTATTTTCTGACTTGGAGGAAGACAAAGCACTCCTTCGTTCTTGGGAAGGATGTGTGGAAGGCAAGTCTAAATCTTTGCAGAACTCTCTTGGGAGACTTAGCAGTCTTCCAGTGCCCCGCCAGTCCATCCCTTTGTACCCAGAGCCAGGCACACAGGAGTGGCTGGAAGCTCTCTGTCTGGTGGAGGGGTGCCAGCTGAAGAGCTTCCCTGCCTGGTGGTTGGGAGGTCTCTTCACTGGTGGCACCACCACAGCCAGCACCTACAGGCTCCTGAGTTATCAGGGCAAAGGTCCTTTGATCTCTTACCCTCCCATCTAGGGGACTATATTGAATATGACTCATCTCATTCTGCTGCATTAATTACCCATACTCCTCAGCTATCTAGCTCCCCAGATCTCTGTGGCTTTGTAGGTGCTATAGTTTGGATCTGCATTGTTGCCCAAAGCCTCAGACGGGTGACTGGGTTAAGGGAGTTAAGTGGATGTTGTGGGTTAACCAATGGATTCCATGTGTGGGTGAGAGATGGGTCTGCCGGGAAGGGTGGGTCACTGAGGGTGTGGCCTGGAAGGACCTGCTCTCACCCTGGCTTCTTCCCAAGCTCCTCTTCTTCCTCTTGTGGTGCCCATATTCTCCACTAGACCCTTTTGCCATGAATGAACTGAGACTTCTGAAATATGAGCTCAATTAAGTCTCTCTTCCCTTAAGTTGGGATGTCAACAACTGTGTTTCAGCAATGAGAGTGTGACTGAGACAACAGAGAGAAGAGAGACCAATGACTGTGGCCAGATCACCTCATTTCACCAGAAGACTTTGACCCACTGGTCTTGCTGAGGAAATTCTGTGAGCACTGACAGCAATGAGAGGGAAGGCAGGGACGCCTCCGCTCGGGAGCAGTGAGGGCTAAAAATACTTTTTTTCTGTATACGCACCTGGGGAGATGGGTAGTTTACCTCCCAACTGAAGCAGAACAAATTTTATTTCTGGAATTTTTCATAATCTTGTAGGCTTTATTTCGTTTAATCAGCCATATTCATAGCCTTGGGCAAAGGTGATGTAATAGGAAGACAAAGAAACATCTTTAGACTCATTTATAGGAAAATCAATGCCCCTTGAGACCACAATACTGAGTGAAATTAATCAGACCCAGATGATCTTCTTATATGAGAGCCCAAAATATATATAACAAAATAAAAGATAGATCCTAGGAAAGGTGGTGGTAGACGTTGTGGCGAGGAGAAGGGGGCCTGCAGACAGGTCGAAAGGGAGGCAGGAAGAAGGGAAAGTGTGATTCAGGTGTGACGTGGACAAGGACACACATGGACACACACTACTTCCCCAAGGGGAATGTAACTATTATGTATCAGCTTAGCGTTCCTGAACTCCAGGCTGTGCAGGGCTTTGGTCTGAAAGTCTCTTCCTCTGATTCATATGCTGAAACCTAACCATCTGTGAGGTGGCATTAAGAGGTAGGGTCCACAGTGGTCTTAGTGAAAGGTTCAAAGGAAGAGGCTATCTTCTCTGTCCCCTTTGCCATGTGAGAATATGGCTTCCTCCCTGTTGAGGAAGTACTGTGTGTGGTACCACCTTGTTCCCTCTTTAAAAAGCAGTGAGGTATCACCTTGGGAGCAGATACGTGGCCCTCACTAGACACTCAACCTACTAGAGCCTTGATCTTGCATGCAAAGCCTCCAGAACTGGTGAGCAATACATTTCACTTACAAATTCCTCATTTAAAAGCATTTTGCTATTGCAGGAGCAATGGACTAAATTAGGAAGTCTGTGGATAGAATTTCTGAGAGTTCGCGAGGTGGAAAACAGCCGATCTCTATTTTCAGTAGCCACTGACTAAACTCTAACTTTTCCTTCCATTGTGCGTACAGGTAGTAAAGGCATCATTTATGACTTTGTCACCAATAGAACCTGCAGTGGTTTCCATAACCCATGGCTGTTGTTGCAGATATCTCTTATCATCATGCATGTTCACTGGAAATTATGGGAGTTGTTAGACCTGTTAGATCTTATTATTTAATGGGTTAAAAAACAACCATTATATAACAACTAAAATATTTTGATAAATTTACTTCTATGTGTTGGATTTATTTGGCAATTCTACACTTTTTCTTTGAGATAGAGTCTTCGTACATTGACCAAGCTGCTGTCAAACTCCTGGGTGCAAGTGATCCTCACGTCTCAGTCTCCTCAGTAGCTACAACAACAGATACACACCACCACATGTAGCTTCCAATCCTCTGCCACCCCAAAAGCAACTCAGAATACAGAATGTATGAGGCTGTAAGTGGAATGAGGGCTCCAGCCAGCAACTGTTTGATCATAAACATATAAAAATGTTATTATTTCAGGGGGTGTGGTAGATACGCACGTAATACCAGCACCCTGGGAGGCCGAGGCAGGCAGATTGCTAGCTTGAGATCAGCTTGGGAAACTTCACAATTTAGTGACTTTGTCTAAAAATGAGAAATAAAAAAGGGTCATAGCTCAGTGCAACAGCCTTTCAGTTGGTTCCCTAGAGTGGGGAGAAAAAAAGGGTAATGTGTGTGCGTGTGCACTTCAGCGGGTGAATGTGATTCACAAATGCTGCGTGGACAATATGATTAATAACGTTGGTTAAAATTACACCCAAAAAGCAGATGGAGGGGCCGGCAGAGGTGGTTTTGTTTGTTTTTCTGGGTATTTGCTTCGTCTTCTCCCCTCCCCCCTCAGTGGGCTAAATGAATAGGAGCACTAGCCTGGTGTTAGAAGGCCTAGGTTCTTCCTCCAGGCAAGGCCGCCTTGTGGGACCATCGTTAGATGGGTGACTTCGAGGTCCCTTCCAGTTCTTGGGACCTGTTAGACTGCTGTTTATTTATGTGCTTTGTGGGCTGGGGATGGAACATAGGCCCCGTGCAGGCTAAGCACGGGGTCTACCCTGAGTCTCACTCCCATGTAAGATTTTAAAACAACGTTACTGCTTAGGTTTCCGAATCTTCCAAAGGCACAGGCACCAGGAGTGCCCTGCCACCCTCGCCTCTTCCAGTGGGTTGGAGCTGCAGTAGAATGAGCATTTTTCCAGGAAGAACAATTCTTGCTCTGTGTTGATACTGCCTGGCAGGCTGTGCCGACCAACGACGAACTGAGCAAAACCTTCTGGGGAGGTACTTCCCTCACTTGTATTGGTTGATGTTCTGTCCCGAGGAGATGTACCCGCGTGAGAGGCACTGCAGCGTATGGCCAGGGGATGCCAAGATTCCATTTCCTGTGATAATGAACTGGAACATTTGCCCTAAGGGTTAGGACCTAGGTGGCCAAACCGCTGTGAGCACAGCACCGGTTTCTGCCAAGGAACCCCTCCTTCCCTCCCTCCTTCTCCTTCCCTCTCTCCCTCTCCTTTTCCCTACTCCCCCTCTTCCCATCTTCCTTTCCTTGTGTATCAGTTAAGGATGTCTTGTCATGGAAGCAACAGAAAGCCCTAATTTAACTCTCCAAAGCAATCAGGGTTTGTAGGCAACCTCAGCCTTCCTTTCGGAACAGAAGAGTAGGTCTGTGCCCTTTAACCCTGTGCAGAAACAGAGACCCTGGCACCATAGGGGTGCTGCCCAGCAGCACCACAATGAGTGGAGGGTTGGGGCCTGGACCCCAACTGCAGGTCAGGCAGTCTGCCCGACGGCCTCTGAACTGAGTGTGGACTCCAGCAGTAATTACAACTCAGAGGTGCCATTGTCCCCACGGACATCCTCGGCCTCTTCCAGAGTCTCCTGTGCACAAGACAAATGCCACCTGTGGGACCCTCCAGACCCCTACCAAGGTGATCCCTGTGACACCTCCTGGACCAGCAGCCCCAGGGTGACCTCTTTCCTACAGCTGAACGCCAACGCCCAGACACCCTGGGCCCACTGAGGCCCCGCGTGGCACGCTTGCTGGCCACCACAGACACACACAAGTCAGTGCTTTCAAAAGACAATGTGATCTAGGCCCTGAAGTAAGTCCATCCTGGCTCACATGACAGGCTGTCTGTGCCCAAAGTGACTTGCCATGCCCACAAGCAGCTGTCTTCCATCTGCACTGCAGGCTGTGTGGAGAGCAGCTGGCCATCCACAGCAAGCCTGAGGCCTTCTTTTCTGATGCAGACATAGGTGGCCAACAAGAGGGGTGTGCTCACCATCAACCCCACCCCAAGTCTCAGGCCTGCAGCAAATGCATGTATGTATGACTGCTATCACCTGTCTCTGGTGCCCTCAGATGCTGACAAACCCCTGCCATCTGCATGGGACACCAAGAGACCAGCAAGGGGCTGAGACCCCGCAGAGCCTGCACAGGTCAGGTGAGCATTCATTGTCCATCCTAGACCCTCGCACAAGTATCATGGCCATTGGTGGAAGAGCTCTGACCCCTCCACATGGTGGCCCTGCCTAGGACTATCTTCTAGGCTGGACATCTTCCCTCTGAAGTTTGAGAAACCTCAGCACCCAGGATCCTGGATATCTGGTCCTCATCTCCCCAGAGTTCCACATCAGAAGCTGTCAGCCACCCGCCCTTTGGCCTGGCTTCACCAGTGTGGGTCCCACCAGCCCCTGGTTGTGGTCAGAACCTCTGGTCCCTGTACCACTTGGGGCACAACACCCCTGCCAGCACTCCAGCCTCCCCTCTGGCAGGTGGGTCTTGGCCTCAGGTGGATGTGGCCCAGGCCCCCCTCTCTAAGGTTGGGCAGGTTGGGCATTTTGGGCCCAGGCTGGTCTCCTTCTTGGGGCCCAGAGATGGGGTACTATAGGGTGAAAGGTGAGGGGATTCTTGACCATTTTGTAATAAAGCTTAGTTTCCGAAGCCCTGGGGAAAAAATAAGAATGTCTGTTTCTCATCTACCCAGAGGGTCACAAGAAGACGGTGCTGATTTGCAGGGGGGCCACCAACTCTCTTCGTTTGTGCCCTTCTCCCCCTCCTTCTTTTTGGTGGCCTCGGAGTTGAACCTAGGGCTTTCGTACTAGGCCACACCCCCTGAGCTTTGTTTTTTTTTTTTTTTTTTTTTTTTGAGATAAAGCATCCCTATGTTACTAAGCTCCCCTGTCTGGGTTGAACTTGGCAACTTTCCTGCCTTGGCCACCCAGAGTGCTGGGTAATAAGCGTGCTCCGTGCCAGGCTGCAGCACCAGCCCGCATCTGAGGTGCACACTCATTCTGACCACGGGACAGGAATGCCCAGGACTCCTCATAAATGCAGCTCGCGGAGAGGAGCTCTGTTCACCAGGCTGTCCCTGCGTCTGTGAATCAGGGACATGGAGTCAGGTTTACTCAAATTGTTCTGCTGACTGCAACTACAGCAAACACTCATCTTGTGTGTATCAAGGGAATGAGGACAAACGGAGCCTGTGATACGTGCATCTGTTACCCCTGAGCTGCCTGTGGATTTCGTTACAGAATTGGTGTGTGTGAGCCGTGCAAATACTGGGCTCAGGGACAAAGCAGTTCTGCAGTTGTTTTAAAAATGAAAATTTCCTCCCACTCAGCCTTAGGTACTCTGATTAGATTTTTAACTCCAGATTAAGCCTAGCCAGATTTTGAAAATTGATCTCCTAGGTTATCTCCTGCTTTTAAATTTCTTCTTCTCTGTGTGTGAGTGTGTGTGTGTGAATGTATGTGTGTGTGTGTGTTCCCGTTTGCATGAGTCTCTTCTACCAGGAGCACGCACACCGCTGTGCCCTGCCAGGCAGGCCCGAGCACGCCCTCAGCAAGCTGGCTTCCACACTGTGTCTACACCCTCTCTCCTCTAATTCTGGTGTAGCTGTTGGCTAGGAAGCAGCCTTAGCTCTTTATAACCCAAGCCCAGAAACCTCCCAAGTTCTTGCTTTCTTCCTAATTTCCACTTGGAAACTTGGTTCCCTAGTCCCTGAAAATCCCCCAGGAGCCCCCACGCATGCCCTCCTCACCCCTAGCCACTGGTGATAGCACAAATAACCCTTGACCCTGAAGGGAGAAATGAATGGAACAGTCAAAAACAAATTGCTGACAAATCTGAACGGGCCCTGAGGTTGGCCGCACCTTGACGCTTGTCCATTCCCAAGCCCAGCGGAAGGCTGATAAACACCTGACAGGTCAGAGGTCAGGTATCAGGGATCAAAGGTCAGAGCCAAGGAAGCAGGCGGGCCCCGAGCCAGGAGCGTGTGGAGGCTGAGGCAGGAGCACCGCTTGGAGAGCCTCGCCCTGACCTGCGGCATGGCCGTCCGGCAAGGCCGGGCTGCCCGCGGGCGGCCCCACCAGCCTGTGCTCAGGCAGCGACAGCTGGCAGGCGCCGGCCCGAAATACCCGACGGGTGAGTAGGGCTGGCGCCCCGCGGGCCCTCCACGGGCGCTCTGAAGCATATGCGGAATCACAAGTCCAGGAGCACCCCGCGTGGGACCGAGACACTGTCCGGTGCCGGCCGGTGCCGCCAGCCCTGCCCCCGGCCCAGGCTGGGACGCGATGCCGGACGCCTACTATGCCCCCAGGCTCCCGCCTCCCACAGAAGCACAGTATCTCAAAGGCCTGAGTCACTTACAGAGACCAAGGACCGTAAGGCAAAATCTCACAATGAAAAAACCACACGTGTTACCTGGAAGGGTTCGGCTCCAGCGGAATCGTAAGATGCCTGCAGGGGGGGCCAAGGCGACAGACGCAGCGCTGCTGTCAGAGGGTGGCGAGTGGGCGGTCTGTAGGTCACGCTGCGCCCTGAAGAGGACTGTGAGACGCTGGCCCGGCTCCATCTCCTTTTACTCCTTTGCTCAATGCCAGGTGAGGCGGATGGGCTCCGCCCAGAGCCCCAGCCTGCCTCGGCTGTCAGAGCTCCCACCCCAGCGGAAACCAGCCTCTCGTTCCTGAAGTGGAGCCTCTCAGGTATTTTGTTGCAGTAACAGAAAGCTGACTGGCACACCACGGTAATAACCCATTCAGGGTGGATCAGTTTGGGTTCTTTCAAAGAGAATTTACAGACTTTATCACAAAAGGATCTATTGGGAAGGATAGAAGTGGTCCAAGATGGCTGGCTGCTCAGCCGTGAAGTGGATCTCCCATCGGGCTGCAGGACAGCCTGTGAGGTGAGAGTCTGCTGCAGATCTCGGGTGAAGAGCCTGGAGATCGGCGACTGAAGAGCAGCAACGGGCAGACAGGCACAAGTCGAGACTGGAGCGAATCTGTGCTGACGATCTGCGGTGTGCATCAAGTCAGTGTCCGTAGACAATCGGGAAGGCGAGAGCTTTCCCAGAGGAAAAGCTGTGACAACCTTCTCTCTTCCTCCCTTTTATACCCTTGGAGTTCCAGTTGGCCCGCCCACATCTGCTCTTCCCTCATTGGCCAGCCCACAAATCACTCACACTCTAATCCAGACCAGTTCTTGATCCCCAATCGAGGGTGGTTGACAAATCCTACCCCTAACGGAGGTGTGGCTCCTGATTCCCTCAAGTTGACATAATCCCGGCAACGGTCCCACAGGGTAACTGAAATGTTAGTTTGCCCAGGTAGGCAGAGGTG
Source organism: Ctenodactylus gundi (assembly GCA_004027205.1). Classification (NCBI taxonomy): domain Eukaryota; kingdom Metazoa; phylum Chordata; class Mammalia; order Rodentia; family Ctenodactylidae; genus Ctenodactylus; species Ctenodactylus gundi. The sequence continues at coordinate 168,550 of PVKB01000434.1, forward strand.
GGGCCTGGTGGATGGCAATCAAGGTGACCTGGGGTGCAGGCAGGTGCCCGGACTGTGGAGCTGCGTGACACCATCTGAGGAGAGGAGGGGTAGGAACCAGAGGGCTGTCTGCTACCCAGGGGAAAAGCAGGCTGTGAGGCAGTGTGCCTACAGTGGACTCCAGCGGGGTGCAGTGTGGGCTCAAGCATTTGAAAATCACGGCTGCCAGTGGGGACCAGAACCCAGGTCCGGGGTCACCTATGGTACCTGGTTTACATCAGGCTCCATTTTCTAAACAGCGACCATACAAATCACCTTCATATAGTTTACATGTAATTTTGGAAAGGTATTTGCTTCTTGTGATTTTTGCATGAGTAAATAAGATCGATCCACAGCTCTCTGCATGCCATCTGAGGATTTCAAATCAGTGAGGTATTCCAGAAAATGATTCCAGAGATTTTCCTCTTTCCCCGATTTTGGAACAATTTAAGCAGAATTGAATACTACCTGCTCTTTCTTAATTTCTTAGAAAAATCAGTCTGTTTTGATTTTCTTTCTCTTCTGGGAGTCAATTTTGCCAACTGTATTTTCCAAGAAAAGTAGATGTTCCATCCAAGTTTTCAAATTTACTTGCATGAAATTAAGCAAAGTTTTTGTTATGGTTATTTTAATTTAATATAGTTTTGTGGTTATTACCTCTTACTGTTTCTCATTTTATGTATTTGCATTTTCTTTTTTCCTTTATTATTAGATTAGATAGCACTTTTTTTCCTCTTCAAAAATCCACCTTCTGTCTTTTCTCTTGTAACTTAGTAAGTTAGAAAGTTCTGCTTTTATTTCACTTATTTATTTATTTATTTACTTATTTTTGAGACAGGGTTTCACTCTATAGGACAGGCATGTCCTGAACTCACTCTATTACCCAGGCTGAGCTGGAAGACATGGCAATCCTCCTCCCTCAGCCTACAAGTGCTGGGATGACAGGCGTGCACCACCATGCCTGGTTTATGTGATGTTGGGAAATCAAATCTAGGACCTTGTGCTTGCTAGGCAAGCACTCTAAACCTCTGAGCTCTTCCTCCATCCTGTTTTTATATTTAGTATCTCATTCCTTTTACCTTCCTTTATTTTGCTTTTTTTTGTAGAACCTAAATGTTTGATTCATATTTTTCTTATTTTTAAAATATTTAGTCTATGAATTTCCCTCTGGGTACTATATTAGTACTCTCTCATCAGTTCTAGTAAGTATGAAATGTGTTGTTTTACTGCTGTCATGTTTTTAGAAATGTTGTGATTTAGGTTTATATTACTTTTTGATCTAAGAGTTGAATGGTTTTTATAAATTAAAATTCATTTAAGACAAATTTTTCAGAAAGAAAGAAATTTTCATGTGATTTTAAAAATTATCACCACGTGCAATCGCACCCAACTGCATTCTCAGAACTCTGGGAGGCTGAGGCAATTGGGCTTCAAGTTCAAGCCCATCCTAAGTAGCTTAGCAATGTAGCAGGACCCTGTCTTAAAATAAGAAAATTTAAAAAGGGCTAGGGATATAGTTAAGTGCAAGAGCCTTAATTCAATCCCTAGGACCACAAATTATTTGTCATTTTATTACATAGTGATCACAAAATATTGTGTATGCTAATTTTTTTGTAATTTCTTTGTTGTTGTTGTTTTCTGAGACAAGGACTCTGTCTCTATTCCAAGCTGATCCTGAACTCAACTACAGCCCAGGCTGGCCTTGAACTCAAGACCTACTCCTGTCTTAGCCTCCCAAGTGTTGAGATTACAGACATGTGCCACATGCCTGGCTTACATAGTGCTGGGGAATCAAACTCAGGGCCTTGCACTTGCTAACAAGCAATCTATCCCATGTGCTACTCACCCAGCCCCTTTTTGTGGAATTTTTTGAGATTTCCCTTGCGACCTAATGTATGATCAGTTTTCCTGGAGTTGCTGATTTAGTTGTTTGTTTGTTTGTTTGTTTCAATACTGGGTGTTAAACTCAGGATCTTCACATTCAGCTACACTCCCAGCCCCCTTTTCTAGCTTTTACTTTTGAGACGCACTCACTGAGTTGCTAAAGTGTCCATACAGGGCTCAAACTTGTGATCCGTTTTCCTTAACCTTTTAGAATGCTGGGACTACAGGCCTGCACCACCACACTCAACCTGAATATTTCATGCTGAGACGAAGCAGCACCATGGCAAGAGCGCTTGCCTGTCAAGCACAAGATCCTGAGTTTGATACCGCAGTACCACATAAACTAGACATGATGGTACACACACCCGGGAGGCTCAGGCAGGAGTATTTCTGTGTGTTCAAGGCCAGCCTGGGCTACATAGTGGGGTCAGGATGGCTTTGACTACAGAGTAAGATCTTGTCTCAGAAAAAGAAAGAAAGAGCATGCCATATATATCTGACATATACATACATATGTGAACTCGCTATAAATTGTAAACATGTATGTATTGGAGTCATCATGTTTAACATAGATTGTACGCATTCTGCATTATTGTGTACATTCTTGTCCATTGGATTTGTCATAGACCGTAGAGAGCAGTGACATCAGTGTGTTTCTGCTTAACTCTCCTTTTATGTCCTACAATTCCACGTTTATGAGCGCTCTTCCTGACCTACATGGTGCTTGGCCATTTAGAATTCTCATTTCATCACTGTGAATCACATCCTTCAGCAGTATATGATGCTTTTATTGGTTTGGGGGCTTGAATTTCTACTCTCCTAAAATGAGTGTCACACCCCCGCTTTCTGTTGGCAGATGTCACCCTCCCACAGCTTGGTTCTGTCTTTCGTTTTCAGCATCCTGATTGGTTTTAGTTGTGGCCACATCCACAGAGCTGGATCTTATTTTTATTTAATGTGAACGCACTTTCTCTGTGAAGGACTAACCCTATTTGTGTTTGCTGATGTGACTATAGAATTTTGGCTTTTTGTTGTACTGTATTGTTCTATTCTGTGATTTGCTTTGTGGGGGGGACCAGGTTGAGATGATATCTTGCTGTGCGGCCCAGATTAGCCTCATACTCCAACCCACTGCCTCAGTCGCCTGCCTCAGCCTCCCAAATGCTGAGATTGCAGGCAAGCACCACCACGGCTGACTTTATGATTGACTTTTAGAGGTACTTACTCCTTCTGGTGCTGAGGGTGAAGTGTAGGACCATGTGTTTGCTAAGCAGACTCTGTACAGTTTCTTTTTAACTCAAGACATTCTGCTTTTGTTTTAATCTCATTTCTCTTTGCTTTTTTTATTTATTGTATTTTTTGTTGGTTTTTCTTTGTTCTTATTTGTGATTCTAGGGTCTGAATCTAGAATCTTTGCACTAAACACTAAGCCATTTTATTTTTTCCTCATTGATTTCTTATTTTTAATATTGAAACAAATTCTTGTGAAGTTGTTAAATTGCCCAGGCTACGCTCAGATTTGAGATCCTCCAGTCACTGTCCCAATATGCTGGGATTACAGCTGTGTCAGGCTTTTGGGGGTTTTGAGAAGGAGTCTTGTTACATTGCCAATGCTTGCCACAAACTCCTGAGAGCAAGTGATCCTCTTGCTTCAGCTGAATGGCTGGGACTCCCGGCTTGCACCACCGTTCCAGCTTCTTAGCTTTTCCATACATAATAGAAAATTTCTGATATTTAGGATGGTTTTTTTAAATTTTATTTTGAGACAGGGTCTTGCTCTGTAGCCCAGGCTGCTCCCAAAGTCACTATGTAGCCCTGGCTAGCCTTGGAATCACTACAATCCTCCTGTGTCAGCCTCCAGAATGCTGGGATTACACATGTTTGCCACCATACCCAGCTTATGTGGTGCTGAGGAATCGAACTCAGGGCTTTGCACTTACAAGGCAAGTGCTCTCACTGCTGCACCTTTCCTCCAGTCCAATTAGTATATTTTAGTAGACATCTTTGCTATGGTAACTGTGTGTAATAACTCTTTCCCTCTGCTAATTTGGATAGTATCTATTAATTCCTTGTAATAAACACAGCCTTATTTTGCACAGCAGGATAATATGTATTAACATTGATTTTTGTTCTTTTAGTACATCATTTATAGTTTACGGCAGTTAACTGTGACTGTCAACTGATGGCCTTGCGGGTCCCGTGGGGATTCTGGGTATGTGATGACAGCATGACTTTGGGGACTGCGTTTGGTCCTTGGCCCCTTCCTCTTGGGAGATCTCTCATGCCTGTCTCCTGGCCACCGGGGACTGAGTGGCTCTGCTGGCCCTGCCTTCCACCATGCTAGTTCTGCCAAATGGGCAGGATCATCTGAAACTGTGAGCCAAATTAAACCTAGGTGTTAGATTTTATATCCTGTCAAGGAGAAAGCTAACATAGAACATTGATGCTGAGAGTTGGGTGTTGCCACGACTGATTGGCTGAGTGGTTCCAAGGCCTTTGATTGGTAGAAGGAGCTTAGAAAACTTTGGAGAAGCAGGCTGGAGAATGCCTGAAGTGCTCAAGCAGAGCCTGAGAGACAGTTTTTAGTTAAGAGTTCCCAAGACCAGGATGCCACCAGGAGCATAAAGGCTGGTCCCAGAATTCTCAGATGGGAAGGAAAACTCTCTTAGGAATAGAACTAGCAGCCTTATGTATGTGTTACACTGTAACAACCTCAACAGCAAAATTGTCGATATTGGGTTCACATCCTAGTGCTCCCAGTGAGGCTAACGTGAAACCTGGCAGACCGGATTCATTGTTCCCGGGAGGGAGGAGACTGCAGAGTGGCTCCGCCTTCTGGGTGTGGCAGGGGTAGTGGTCGCTGCCTTCAGATTTATAGTGAGAATCAAGCCAAAAGTAGAGAACAAAGATTTGAAAAACTTAAATTTTGGCTCAAAAACCCACATGGAAAGTTGAAACCTAAGGAGTTATGATTGCTAAAGATGTCAGGAAAGAAAAAAAAAAAAATGGACCAGAGAAGGCCTTGAGAGCATCACAGGAACCAGCAAGACCCCGCAGGTTGTGGGTTCAGGGGTGCAGTAGATTGAGTCTCTCATGGGAATCGAGAGCCTGTAATCCTAGCACTGGGAGGCTGGGGCAGGAGGATTGCTGTGAGTTTCAAGCCACCCTGGGCTACATAGTAAGTTGGGGACCAGCTCGGACTACAGAGTGAGACCCTGTCTCCAAAAGAAGAGGGGTGGGGGGAGGCGGGGGGAATGTGGTATCTGTGTAACATTATTTCCCTGAGTAGGGAGGGAATTTTCAAATAGCGTCTATTTGAATAAGAGAAATGATTCTATTAAAGAAAGTGGAGTTTCTCTGGGTTAAGTTACTCAACACACAGATTAGAAGTGGGGAAAAGTGTTTATTTTCCAAACCATGTATGGTGGCACCTACTTGTGCTCCCAGCGCTTGGGAGGCTGAGGCAGGAGGATTGCTATGAGTCCAAGGCCAGCCTGGACAGCAGAACAAGACCCTGTCTCAAAAAGAAAAAAAAAAGTGTTTATTTTCTACTACACACATGTCAACATCCCCTCTAGTCTTATAAGTAGGATTTGGGTTAAGTTAATATCAACTGTTTATATTTAGGGTATATATATTATTCAGAGCAGAATTTTTTTTCTTGTACTATTTTCCTGTAGAGACAGTGATTAATTTGTGTTTCTTTTTCATACATTTGAAGTTTGTTACCTTAGTTCCACCAGTACTTATTCCCATGTCACTTCCTAACTCACTGCAGTAGAGTAAGTCTCAGGATATTCAGAATCGTTGGATTATCTCGTGTCTCTGGCTGGGATCTGCAGTGCTCCTGAAAGCCTCATGTGTTCAGTGTTGTGGGGTACCTGTAGAACCACGGGCTACTTGGAGGTGGGGCCCAGTTGGAAGGGGCGGGGCCTAGTTGGAAGGGGCGGGGCCTAGTTGGAAGGGGTGGGTCCCTGGGATGGGACCCGGAAGGGTGTGTGCTGGCCCCGCCCCACCTCCCTCTCCGGCATCCGGTCTGCCTTGCCAGAGCACCTCTATCTCGTCTCCACCCCTGCCACCTCCCCTCAAAGGTGAGCTGAAAATAAATCTTGCCTCCTTTCAGTTGTGGCGGTCAGTGTTCTGTCACAGCAATGAAAAGTAACTAAGACACTGTTCGTTATTTATATTTGATTAAATAGCCCATTTTGTTAATAGCTTCTCTCTCCCCTGGAGATTCGCTCTGATCCCCTGGGGAGCCCGCCCGCCCGCAGCTTGTCACGCTGCGCCCTCTGCACAACGTCCTCCTCGGCCCCCTGGCCCCAGGGACGCGGCTGCCCCTCCTAGGTTCGGTTTCCCCTTTCCTGCCCTGTGCTGTTTGCCCTTTCTCTACAGATGTAGCACGACCTGTAGGATACTCCTGAGGAAGGATGCAGAGGAAGTAATATTCAAGCTGGACATATTTCCTTATTATGGCCTACATTTCATTGACAGTTTGGCTGAGGAGACCCTAATCATTGACTTTTCTGGGGGAGGGACAGGGTTTCAATCTGTATTCCAGGCTGGTCCTGAACTCTCTATGGAGCCCAAGACAGCTTGAAATCACAGCAATCCTGCTGCCTCCACCTACCAAGTGTTAGGATGACAGGTGCGTGTCACCACGACCTTATGCTTGCTAAGTAAGCACTCTAACCATTGTGTTATTCCTCCAGTACCATCATTGAATTTTTACAGCTTTTATTATGGACTGATAATTGCAATAAACAAAACAGAAAAACTAAAAAATTAGAACATTATATGAGTAAGAAAGTTCTAGCAGATTAGCAGTGGGCCGCGCTTACTTATGGCGAAGTTTGGCTTAGCTCTGTGTGAGCACATTGTGTCCTTCTACGTGGGCTACCTTCTTAGGGGAGTCATTTCTCTCCCATTCCTGTGAAATCTGGTTAGTGTGTGTCCTTTTCCATGTGACCACAGGGATAGGCAGGTTACTCACACAAGGCCAAGCACAGTTTTCTTTCCTTCCTTCCTTCCTTCCTTCTTTCTTTCTTTCTTTCTTTCTTTCTTTCTTTCTTTCTTTCTTTCTTTCTTTCTGTTTGCTACAGGGCCTCACTGTGTACTCCAGGCTGGCCTTGAGCAAACGGCAATCTGCCTGCATCAGCCTCCTGAATGCCAGGATTACAGATGTGCATCACCATACCCATCTAAAGCCAAGCAATTTACCATTCTTCAATTAATAATAGATCCTGTAAAAGGAAAATCCCTCTGTACATCTCATCTGCTTCTGCGCAAATGATGCTCCTCCTCCTCCTCCTGTATTGGGGATTGACCTCATGGCCTTCTCATTGAGCAACATCCCCAAACCCTTTTCATTTTCTATTTTGAGGCAAGGACTTGCTAAGCTGCTAAGTGCCCAGGCTGGGCTGCGGCCCGCCACCCTCCTGCGTCAGCCTCCTAGAGTGTAGGGTAGGCTCTAAACCCCCTTAAGCTGCCTGAAGCCCTGTATAGTAGCAAACCTGTGTGCATGTTCATCCCTGGCCTGGCTGAGGGAAGGGCTCCAGAACTCCCTGTGGGTACCAAAACCACAGAGACTCAAGGGCTGTACGTAAACAGAGTGGTGTTTGCACAGAGTGTGTGCACATCCGTCCACCCACTTAACGTCACCTCTGAACCACTTCCAGTACCTTGTACCGTGTGGATGCCATGTGCAAAGGTGGCCACCGGAGTCCAGCAGCCGCACCCTGCCCCAGTTCCCCTGGGGCTGCTGAGCCTGTGTGCCTGGCCCTGAAGCTGGAGCGCCACCGGGAGACCCCAGCTCTCCATGGAATGGGGAGCAGCTCTACCCTGACATGGGCCTCAGTAGCTCATGCAGAGGGAATGGGTGCTGGAAAATCAGCACAGCTGCATTGGCCAAGGCTGTGTGGGCCAGCGTGAATACTGTCTGCCTGTCCACGGTCACCGTGTACGCAGGGGGTCAGTTCGTGTCCACCATGTACTTGTGTGTGACCGCTGAAGAGATTTTATCAACTTGAGGGAATTAGAAACCACACACCCATTAGGATTAGGGTTTGTGAACCACGCCTAGATTGGGAGTTGAGAACCAGCCTGGATTTGAGTGTGAGTGATTTGTGGGCCGGCCAATGAGGGAAGAGCACCCACCGAGATGTGGGAGGGCCAACTGGAACTCCAAGGGTATAAAAGGAAGGAAGAGAGCCAATTGCTATGGCTCTTCCTCTGGGGAAGCTCTTGCCTTTGTGATTGTTCAGGTTCGCAGATCGTCAGCACAGATTTGTTCCAGTCTTGACTTGCGCCCTTCAAGATTGGAAGATTACAAGTTTGAGCCCAGCATAGACCATTTAGCAAACTGGCTCAAAAAAAAAAAAAAAAAGGTAGGCTGAGGATGTAGCTTGCTGTGAAGGCCTTGGATTCCCTTTCCAGTCCCACACAGAGATACACACACACACACACACACACACACACACACACACACTCACCTGACACACAAAATATCATAGCTCAAACATGTGCTGAGTAAATCAGTGAGACCCAAATGCACACACCATATGGTTATGTTTATTTGAAATTCTAGACGCTGCCCGAGGGGGGCAGGGAGGGAGGTTTCCTGTGAGGAGGCCAGCGGGAACTCGCGGAAGTAATAGACATGTCCTACGAGTCGATTGGGTGGCAGGTCCGCAGATGTGTGCATCTGTCAAAACCCACCTGTGCACACACTTTGACTGGGTTCCTTTCACTGTAAATACACTGAGGAAGAGAGCCGGGCCTGGTCTCCCTGCTGCCACTTGGCAAGGCGTGGGAGTGTCACCCCTAAAGCCAGGGGGACGGGGAGGGGCTGGGATTGTCCAGTTCTGTCTTCAGTAAGTTTTATGAGGGGAAATGGTAGTGAGACCGATCTGCCTGCAGGTCTCAGCTGCATGTACTCTATACCAGGAATAAGAGTGGTCACTTCTGACATATGACATTAGCTTATTGATTTGCATATTTGTTTCTGCCTGCATTTGTCTAGTACCAGCTAAAGGAGAACAAAGGTTTTCCCTACTTTTGTTCATAGCGCATAGTGGGCACTGACACCCTGTGTAGGGCAACCGTCCCTCATCACGTGCACCCATCCCCGGAGCCCAGGCATCGTTCCTGTGTCCCGTGGCCGTGGGTGCCCCATCCTGGGCGCCCGTCCTTAATCTCCTACATCCTGTGGCCATGGATACCCCAGCCCGGGCACCTATCGGTCATCACCTGTGTCCCGTGGCCATGGACACCCCATCCTGGGCGCCCTGCGTCACCCCTGCATTCTGTCCTCATTCGCTGCACGCTCCGAGGGAGTGGGGTGGCCGTTAGTCGTGTCCCGCACCCCCACCGCCACCCCTCCTAGAGACAGTGCTGACAACCGCAGCAGAACTGCACCAGGGTCCAGCCGGTACCCGTGGGCGTTCATCCCGCCAGGCTCTGCCTGGTGTGTAAAACGCACGTTCGCTGGTATGCGGTCCCAGCGAGGTGGGCGCTGTTGCTGCTTCCACGGAGAGGCTGAGTGGCCGCGTGTGGCTGCGCAGCTGGTCAGTGGCGGAATGAAAGTGGAGTCCGAGTGTTTGGATCCCGAGTTGAGGCCAGACTGCGGACTCGTTGCGAAGTTTCACCCGCGGGAGTGTGCCGCGTGTCTGTCCCGGCGGATCCCGCCCGGCGACTCGACAACTTACTGGAGTCCGTGGGAAGCCGGGTGGGCACGCCAGGCTCAGCCTGCAGTGCCGCCAAGGAAACCCACAAGAGTAACACATTTACATATTTACGGGAGACCGCGCGATGACTGGACAAGTGCACAAATTGTGAGTAAATCGGGCTGGTTAGTGTGCTTGCTACCTTGCGCATTTGTTTCTAGCCTGGAGGAACAGCTGGGTGGTTAGAGGGCTGCCCGGGTGGTTAGAGCGCTGCCCGGCAAGCGCAAGTCCCCGAGTTCGGTTCCCCAGCACCACGTACACACGGCGCGGTGGCGCATGCTAGTATCCCCAGCACAGGGGAGTCTGAGGCAGCAGGATTGTGTGACTCCAGGGCCAGCCTGGGCTCCACAGTGAGTTCAGGCCCAGCCTGGGCTAGGCGCGGCGGCAGGCTGCTGCCCCAGTGCCCTTGCACAGGGGTGCTCTGCTGCGTGATTTTACACAAGAGCCCCTTCTTACTATGAGGCTCTTTGAGAAAGATCTCAGACGTTGGAAACGGCAGGAAAGGTAGTGTCAGAACCTGGAAACCCACGTCTGGGGTTCATAAGTGAACCCAGCCTAGGTGGAGGAACCCACACCCACATCCTGCCCTCCGCTGCCCCTCCTGCCACCGGCGACTGGCCCAGATGAGGGGAGCCCAGCACCGCCACCTCCCAGTGTCCGGAGCCCAGGTCGCGGAGCCTCGTGGTGTGGCCCGGCGCGGCGTGTACCTGAGCCCCAGCGCCGTGTCAGGAACACAGCGCCCACGCCTGGGCTGGGGACGACTGACCCGCCGCCACGCCCGGGGCTGCTCTCCGCCCGGCACTGGGTGCCCCAGGAGAGGCCGGGATCGGCACGCCGGTCCAAACGCTTCTGTGGACCCTCCCCGAAGAAGGAAGAAGGGACAGCAGTTCTCCACGGGCTGCGGGCACGTCAGTGATCTCAAGTACGCAGGAGGCCGAGGCAGGAAGGTCATTTGGGCCCAGGAGCAACAGTGACAAGAACCAAAGTAGCAGAGCTACGTCCCAGCCACCACTCCGCCACCGCGGCCCGCTGTTCCGTCCGCTTTGCTGTCTCTCTGTGTATCCTGAAGGTGTGTCCCCTTCCTCCCTCTGAGGATGTCACCTCTGACTGGCTGTCTCCCGTCCGGCACCTGTGGGACCTAGAACAACGCAAAGTGCTCAACAGCTAGTTCTAGAAACAAAGGAAACCTGCCAGTTTCCTGAAGTCTGCTGCTCGCCGGCTGAGGGACCCTGACTGATGCAACCTCGCTGAACCTCCGAGTCCTCGTCGCTCAACCAGTGACTGTGCTGGCACCGGGCGGCTATGACAAGTTGTCAGGGTGTGTGTTTGGGGGGTGGGGGGTTCAGCAGAGTCCTGTCCTGGCAGAGGACCTGCAGGGAGCACCCAGGACACAGCAGCCCCGATGGCATGCTTGGCATCGGTGGGCACCGGGGTGGGTGCAGCCCGAGCCCTGCACGCTGGGGAAAGGCAGTCTTCTGCAGGGAGGGGGGGACATCGTGGGCAAGAGGCAGGGCTAGAAGCCCGGAGGGCCCAGCTGGGCAAGTCGGGGCAGGTGACCGCTGGTGACCCAGGTCAAATTTTTCTCTGAAAGTCATTTTTTTGTACCTCCCAACCTCGTGAGGATATTTTGAGGATCAAAAAAAAAAATATTGCACACAAGGAAGTTGTCTTCAACCACAAAGTGCTGCGTGCAGGCTTCTAGTGCGACTTCCCAGAGCCGCCCACGGCCGGTTACATAAATACATGCCTGTTCTGTCCTTTTTCTCTAGAAGCTGGTGTCCCCAGGGGCTGGGCAAGTAGGGACATCACTGGCTGAAGCGCTCAGCATCTGCCTCCAGAGTCCCCCAAGTTTATCTTGAATTCTTTTAGCCTATTTATTTATTATTCAGCGTTGCTGGAAATCAAACCCAGGACCTGGTGCATGCTGGGCAAGTGCTTCATCCTGGCATCCACTGGGCTGCATCCCAGCCCCTTAAGCAATTTCAATATGGGTTCTCAGCCGTCCAGATGCATTTTCTGTTGCTCTTTTAACAAATTGTAATTTATGACTAAAATATCATTTACTTTTGAAGGATGTCTAATTTTTTTCTAACGCAAGTCTCATCCTGATCTCAGTTGGTCACTTTGTTAGTCTTCCTTGGTAATCGCTTCTCTCAGTTTATTCCATTGGTAAACACATCCACTGGCATGGTGCTCCTTCTTTAATTCTCCCCCACTGCAGACCTCCGTGGCCAATGTGGGTCTTAGGAATATGTGTCCTTGACGAACCAGTGCTTGTGAGCTCACCTGGTCATTTATTTGTCATTTAATGCATCAAGCCACTGAGATCAACAACAAGGTCTACGTCTCTGCTCCCTGCTGCTCTTCCCCAGCTACGCCCTTCCACGGTGGCAGGCCACCCATAAACGCACTGAGACCTCCTGAAACTGTAAGCTAAAATGCGCCTCTCTTCTCTTATGTTCTGGGTGTCCAGTATCATATTTTAGCAATGAGAAAGTGACTAAGAAATGGGGTTACTGCTGTGACTTTGGCTAGCCATGTGATTTGGAAACCTTCTGGAGAGGAATTTGGAAAGGTTGGGAGACACCAGCTAGAGAGGCCTTAGAATGCTGTGAGCTGAGCTTGATGGGAGATTCTTGAAGGATCTCAGAAGACCAAAATGCTGACAGAAGTGTGATTTGTAAAGGCCAGGCGCAAGGGACCTCAGATGGGAAGGAGGACTTCATTGGCATCTGGTCTAGAAACCACACATCCTGTGCTCTGACAAAGAGTGTGTAACATTTTGCCCCATCCTGAAACTTTGCCTGAAACTGAGATTAACGACAGTAGACTACTCAGTCTGGTAGAGGAAATTTCAAAGCAGTGCAATGTTCAGGCTATCATGTGGGTTCTACTTGTGGCTTTTAGCCAGCTTTATATTGAAAAGCAGAAAAAAAAGATGCAAAAATCTTCCAGTTTTGCAAGAAGAAAAGGCCCTGTAAATTTATGGCAAATTGGAACATGGTTACTGAAAAGATTAGCAAGAAAAAGAAGTTAGGTGGAATCTGAAGAACTTTTGTGTAAAAAAAAGCCACAGACAACACACATACCTGGCTCTGAGGACACTCCTAACCAGTGCCTGGAAACAGCTGGCACATGAGACAGTCACAGCACGTAGGGTGGTGTACACCTATAATCCCAGCACTTAGGCTGAGGCCGGAGGATTTATATGGGTTCAAGGCCAGCCTGGGCTTACACAGTGTGGACCAGGCTGGACTACAGAGAAAGATCCTGACTCAGAAAGAAAGAGAGAGAAAAAGTCAGAGAATGGATAAGCCACAATGAGAACAGGATGCAGAGGGTGGAGAGCCCTACCCATGGGGAAGGAAAGCCAGGACAGATGAGAGAGGTTTACCAAGGGAGCTGAGTGTGAAAGAGATATGGCAGAGACCATTAAACTGTTGGGTTCCCCCCACTGCTTACTCCCAGCACAAAACTAAGTGGGCTTTTAAATCCCCCCCACACCCTCATGCATGTTCATAGAAAAACCTAGAATTGACTGTTAAAGTGAAGTTTCTCAGGCAAGGCACACTTCTGCATGTTCAGGCAGATCTCATCAATGGCCATACCTCAAAGAATGAGCAGGGAACCACAGCTGGCCAGTCAGTTGCTGCTCTCCCTACCCCATATCTGGTGGACTGTGGTCACCAGCACCACAGAAAAGGAAAGAGACTACTTATCCAAGTAATTCAACACAGTGAAACATTTTGAATTCATGTCAATTGTTCTTTTAGGGATAAAGTTGGGTTTTTTTTAACCTTAACTAATCTACTATCCTTAACAATAAAATCATGGGAAGACAAGATTGTAGAACTGCTGCAGAAGTGCCTGACTCCCCAGAAGTGAAGATCATGGGCCTCGAAACAGTGGAACTTACAGGAAGGGAAGCAGAAAAACAAGTGGACCAAACAGTCAATTGGTTCAAACAAGTCATATTTAAACAAATTCAAGAGATGTTTAACAAGCTTAAAGATGAATTTTCTTAACAAATGATGGTCTTAATTGATTTTTTAAAAAGTTTAGTGAGACACAAAACAACTGACTGAGACACACAAGGCAGTGCAAGACATGAAGGAGCATTTTGGGTATGGAAGTGGACAATCTGGAAAGAAATGAAGCTGATATTGAAGATAAGAAAAATCTAACTGAAAAATTCAAGTAGAAATCTGGCTTGAACATTGTCAGAACAGCATATCAGCCATGGAAGACAATGTTGGCAAATTAAATGAAGGTAGTCACGGACAACCTCACCACAACAAGGTGGCAAGTAGCTGGATACCAGAGCTACTGGACGGCTCCAAGAGAACCAGAGTACAAGCCTCTTGGTGTGAGAGAAAGAGCAGAAAATGAAACAAAGGGTATAAAAATTTATTCACTGATACCTTGGCAGAAAATTTTTCAAATCTGGGAAAAGATGTTAATATTGAGGTACAAATGGCAAATAGAATACCCAGTAATCTTGACCAAAAAAAAACCTTGCCACATCACTTCATAATCAAAAAATCTTAGAAATACAACACAGAGGGATATTCAAAGCAGAGCAAACATTATTTTACCAAGGCAAGCTCATCCAAACAGCTGCAGATGTCTCAATGCGAACTTGAAAGGCTAGGAGACTGTGAAGAGAATGTTCCAAGCTTTAAGAGAAAGCAAGTGACAGACCAGTTGTAGTATCATGCAAAATTATTCCTGAAAATTGAAGAATTTTCCATGACAAAGAATTCCTAATTAAATTTATAATGTCTAAACCAGTATTGCAAAAAATACTTGAGGGAATTCTAGAGAGAAGAGCAGCACCAAAAAAAATTAGGGTAAAGAAAACATCAAGAGTAAGTGTTAACAACAACAACAACAACAGAATCCCAAAGAACCAACACTGAAAACACAAGACAACGGTAATCAGTCAGCAAATATTTTACAATAATAACTCTCTATTCTAAGGTCTTAACTCATCAATTAGATGACACAGATTAGTAGATTAGATAAACAAAACCCAACCATTAGTTGTCTGCAAGAGACACTTGGCCACAAAGAAGCATGAAGAGTGAAGGTAAAAGAGTAGAAATTAATACTCCACACTACTGGAGCTTGAAAACAAGCAGGAGTAGTAACTGTACTATTCTCAGACACAGCAGATTTCAAACCAGAACAGATCAGAAGGGACAAAGATGGTCACCATATATTGCTAAAAGAATCAACCCAACAAGAAGACTTCACAATTGTAAACATATCTGCACCAAATGTTGGTGCACCTGCTTTCATAAAACAAAAACTACAGGACATGAACGGTCAAGTAGACCCTAATACAATCATACTAAAAGACTTCAATGCCCTACTCTCACAAATAGGCCAACCAGACAAAAACTCAACAAAGGAATGTCAGAGATAAACCACACGATGGAAAAATGGACTTAACTGATACCTAGAAAGTGTTCTATCCAACATCAGCAGAACACATCTTTTTCTCAGCAGCACATGGAACTTTTTTCCAAAATAAATCATATCCTTGGGTGTCAGTCATGCTTAAATACATACCAAAAATTGAAATAATTCAGATTGTAGTGGAATGAAATTAGAAATCAACAGCAAAAGTATCTACAGAAACAGTACCAGTATGTGGAGATTAAATAATACATTGTTGAATAAGTGAAACAAGAAGAAACTAGGGAAGAAACCAAAAGCTTCCCAAAGTCAAATGTCAATGGAAGCACTTTATACCTAAATCTAAGGGGCACAATGGAAGTAGTACTAAGAGGAAGATATATCTATGAATGCCTATGTTAGAAGCCAGAACAATCTCAAATAAATAATGATGCAGCTCAAAGTCCTAGAGAAATTATAATAAGCCAAATCCAAACAGTAGAAGGAATAAACAACAAGGATCAGAATGGCGATTATTGATACTGAAACCTGAACACACACACATAATCAACAAGTCAAGGAGTTGGTCCTTCAAAAAGATAAATGTTATTGATAAGTCACTAGCCAAACTCACCCAAAGAAGGCAAGAAAAAGTTCACATCAATGCAGCTAGAAATGAAAAAGGAAAGTAGACGCTGCAGAAATCTAGAGGATTATAAAAATCTATTTTGAAAACTTATATTCCAGTTAATTTGAGAACCGAGAAGAAATGGATGAATTCCTAGACACGTATGAAATACCAAACTTGAACCCAGAAAATGTTAAGGACCCTAAATAAACTGATAACTGGGAACAAAATGGAAGCAGTAATAAAGTCTCTACCAAGGAAGAAAAGCCTGATAGCTTCACCACAGAATCCTATCAGAGCTTCGGGGAAGAGTTAGCGCCAATGCTTCTCAAATTTTTCCATTGATTTGAAAAAGAAGGACACTGCCTAACTCCTTCTTGGAAAAAAGTATCACCTTGACTCAAAAACTAGGTAAGGGCATAACAAAGAAAACTGCAGGCCAGCTTCCTCAGTGAATTCAGATGTAACAATCCTCTACAAAGTGCTTGCAAACAGAATGCAACAAATTATTAAAAAGACAGTATACCATGATAGAGTTGGCTTCAAGGATGGCTCAACATATTTAAATCAATGAATACAACACATCAGGTAGGGGGCAGGGCCACATCGGAGGCGGCGCTCATCCAGGAGGTGGGCCAAAGTGGGCGTGGTGCTGGCGCAAGGGGCGGGCACACAGGTCATGCTGCAGCATGCCGGGGCAGGGTGCGCCCATGGCCGCTGGTCCCGTGACACGGTTTCAAATCTTCAACTGCCTCTGCCTGCTTACCTGTGACCCCCGCGGGCCGGATCCAGCTCCGGAAGCACGGCCTGCTGCCGGCGGGTACCTTTGCAAGAAGGCCGTGACAAAGGGCGGGACGAGGCGGCCATGCCTTTTGCGGAGAAGCTTGTCTTCCCGGCCTCTGGCAAGGCGCCCTGTCGGGGCCCAGCGATGTGGGCGCCAGGTGGCTGCCATGAGCCCCCGAGCCATGAGGATCCCCTGGCGAGGGCCCTTCCAGAACGGAGTCCAAGTTAAAAAAATGAAAGCAACCGGGGCTGGAGGAATGGTCCTGACCTATGCCTGTAATCCCAGCGCTCTGGAGCCTGAGGCAGGAGGAGGGCCCGAGGCCAAGGTGAGCCTGGGCTCCAAAGTGAGTTCAGGCCGAGCCTGGGCTGCAGAGCAGACCCTGTACATTTTTTTTTTTAAAGACCATCTTTGAAATCTCTGAAAACTGATGACAGATCAGAAAAATCCAAATATAAGCCACCTTGAGGAAAATTATTTTACCCTGACTACCTTCTATCAGAGGACATAAAAGACCTAGGAGGGCAAGTTGAAGAACTTCTCAGCAAAGATGTCTGTTATCATATTTCAAATAGAAAGGAAGCAAAATCTGTACAAACTCTGCCTCAAATATCTCTCGTACCAAGTCCAGAATCCGCATATACTGTGGAAACCACTCGCCACATCCTAGTCATGATGTGTGTTTAAGCAGGGGGAAATTGCTGGTTGAAAAAGCTGTCAAAGATCATGATCTTGGGGCTGGAGGAATGGCTCAGCGGTTAAAGTGCTCGGGTAAGCGCTAAGTGCCTGAGTTCAACTCCCCAGCACCACGTGAGCTGGGCATGGTGGCGCATGCCTGTAATCCCAGCACTCGGGAGGCTGAGACAGGAGGATTGTTCAAGTCCAATGCCAGCCTGGGCTCTGAAGTGAATTCAGGACCAGCCTGGACCACAGAGCGAGACCCTGTCTCAAAAAAAAAAAAAATCATGATCTTATTCCTTTAGATAACATTATCAAATGCCTTATCATGGGGAGTAAATGTTCTTCATATTGATGATATTAGATGCTACATTGAACAGAAGAAAAAGGAGTTGTGTTTACTAAAGAAGTCAAATACTTCCGTAAGAATTGTGGGGGAAAGAGTTGGCGCCGGAGCACAGAGAACAAGAACAGGAAGACTCAGAAAACCTTTTATAGAAGTTAAAGATATGAGCCAACTCCATAGGGCGTCTTATCTCCAGCTGACCAATATGCCTTTTATAAATTATTCTGTTCCAAAGCCCTGTAGTTCACTTGATGTAGATAAGCCAACTCGACCCCAAAATCAAACACAGGTTAAGCTGAGAATCCAAATTGCTGTTGATAAGTTCGGCAGAACCCCAATTCAACTCCACTTGAAAGAGAAGAAAAGGAAAGGATATTGTGAACGTTGCTTACAGAAATAGGAAGAACCTGAAACTTGCTTTGTTTTAGGACCTTTTTAGTGAACAACACAGAAATTTTGCACAGAGTAACCAGTATCAGATTGTGGATGATATTATATCTAAGTTTTTAATTTTGTGGAATATGGAAGAGATACACCTAAAAAGAAAAGAATGAAATACAATGTTGAATTCCTTTCTCCTGTGTCATCAAATGTCTCAAAAAAGACTGAACCAAAAGAAAGATGAGAATTTCAGCCTATTTCCCTGAAAGACTTCAGGGATAATAATAAGCAGATGATGAAGAGGAATTTTCTGTATAAAGACACCCAGGAATCTGAACAAAAGCTTTTGTTTATTTCAGAACCCATCCTTTCCCCTTCCAATGAGAGGGGTTACTGAGAAAATGATTAATGAATGTCCCATGTTACAAGCAGTTGAAAATGACATGAAACAGAATTTTACAAAGCTACCTTAATGTAAAAATAAACAAGAGTGAATTCTTGAAATTTCTGAACATAAAGTAATTATAAATGAAAGCAATTTAGAAGAACTAAGAGTTGATCCCTGTCCAGGTAGGCTGCAGACATCTATACGAATTTCTTATTTCAATACAAATAATAGTGCATCCCAACCCAAACAAAAATCAGACACTACGTTTTTTTCTCAAACAATCTAATGGAAATGAGCCTTCATTTAACATTCTGGTCCGATAACCAACAGTTCAAAAGAGCACCAAACAATAAATGGGAAAATGCCATCCTGTCATTCTGAGAAACATAGTGAATGTGACATCGAGAATGCGGATAACTTGCCTTCTGGTAGTATCCGTCAAAAAGAGAGTGTATTATTAGGATGAAATAAGAAAGAAAATCTTGCACCAGATGCTGAATCAAATAAGAAAAGAACCAAATTTCTTATTATGTAAGAAGAAGGCAGAATTTGTATTTCTGGGCTTATTTCAGACCACTGAAGAAAAATCAGAATTTTAGCTATTTGGGAAGAGGACAGTGCAAATCTGTTGTCAGTATTTTTTTTTCTTTCCCCTTCAACTTCTACATTTACTGGCTTTTATTTATTTATTTATTTATTTTCTGAGACAGGGTCTCACTCTGTAGCCCAGGCTGGTCCTGAACTCACTATGGAGCCCAGGCTGGCCTTGGACTCACAGCAGTCCTCCTGCCTCAGGCTCCTGAGTGCTGGGATTGCAGGCATTGCAGGCGTGTGCCACCATGCCTGGCTTATGTAGTGCTGGGGAATCGAACTCGGGTACTTAGTGTTTGACTTAGCGCTTGCTAGGCAAGTGCTTTAATTGCTGAGCCATTCCTCCAGCCCCTTCCTCTTGCCTCAGCCTCCCGAGTGCTGGGATTACAGGCATGTGCCACCACGCCCTGCTTTATGTGGCACTGGGGAATAGAACTCAGGGCCTTGCACTTGCTCAGCAAGTGTTTTAACCACTGTGCCATTCCTCTAGCCTCCAACTGGCTTCTAGTCTTTAAAAATGTATACCTCTCAGAAATAAGGTTCATACAGCAGTTTTTATTCATATATGTAATTCTTAGGATTTCCTGCCAACTTCATTTACACAACTACACTTAAATATTAATGAAATTGATGTTTATAATTTCCATGGAATCAAATATCTGTTATAGAAAAAATATAAAATAAATGATAGACTTTACGTGCAAAAAAATCACATAAACGCAAGAATAAAAATCACATAATTATCTCAATAGACACAAAAAAGTCTCTGACAAAATTCAACATTTATTCATAATAAAAACCCCAATGAAAGTAGGGATAAAAAGACCTTACTGGGGCTGGAGGAGTAGCACAGTGGTTAGAGCACTTGCCAAGCAAGCACAAGGCCCTGCCTTTGATCCTCCAGCACCACGTAAACCAAGCATGGTGGTGCACACCTATGATCCCGGCACTCTGGAGGCTGACACAGGAGCACTGCCTTTGAGATTGTGGCCAGCCTGGGCTACATAGTGAGTTCAGGACCAGCCAAGCTGACAAAAACAAATTGTGAGATCCTACTGCCAATATCATCCTTAATGGGGAAAAACTGAAAGCATTTCCTCTAAAATCAGGAACAAGACTAGGTGCCCACTCTCCCCACTTCTGTTCAACACAAAGCTCAAAGCCTTAGCCACAGCAATCAAGCAAGAGAAAGGAATAAAGCCACAGGAAAGGAAGATGTTGAACTGTCTTTCTTTGCAGATGACACGACCCTCTACAGAGATCTCCAAAACTCCATCAAAGACTCTCAGAACTAATGAGCAAATTCAGCCAAGCTGCACAATCAGCAGCATTCCAGCAGCAGTGGAAACACAGAGGAAAAGGCGAGAAGAGTAGCTCCAGTGGGCTGGAGGAACAGCTCAGTAGTTAAAGCACCTGCCTAGCAAGCTCAAGTTCCTGGGTTCGATTCCCCAGCACCACATAAACTGGGCGGTGCGGCGTGCACCTGTAATGCCAGCACTCGGAAGCCTGAGGCACAGGGGAAGTACTATTAGTTCAAGGTCAGCCTGGGCTCCATGCATAGCAAGTTCATGGACCAACCTGGACTACAGAGCAAGACCCTGTCTCAAAAATAAACAACAAAATTCCATTCACAGTGTCCTCAAAGAAAAAAGTATGAGAATGATCAGCCCTACCTCTATCCTAGAGTTGTGATGAAATTCTACGGTGAGTCCATTGGTGCCTGAGCTTTTCTCCTGGATAGAGACCTTCGCCACTGCCTCAATTTCATTCCTGGTTATCGGACTATTCTGCGTTTTTTATCTTTTTGTTTCAGTTCTGGAATCTTGTATGTGTCTGGGCATTTATCCATGTCTTAGAGATCCTGAGTCAAATTCAAATAAAAATGGGCTGTGAGTGTAGCTCACCATGCAGGGTCTGGGCTTGACCCTCCTCCACATGCATGCACCATCACACGTGTGCACATGCGCGCGTGCACACACACACACACACACACACACACACACACAGACACTGGCCTAAGTAGGAAACCTTAGTTCTGCCATCTGCTGCCCTGCAGGGTTTAGTGCCAGCGTCCAGGCTGTCTCCCAGGACAGCCTCCCCGACGGCACCTGGCACCTTGTTCCGAGCAACTGTGCCGATCCGCAGGGACAGCTGGCCCCACGGCCCCAGCCGGGCCCCTTGCTGCGTCCTTCCACAGCGCTCGGCATGAGTAGGGCTTTCTCCTGTACCTCCTCCCAGATCTGTTGCTGGACGGCTTGCGGTAGTGGTAGTTGGGATTCATTTTTCTTTTTTCTTTTTCATTTTTTATTTTTTTGAGGCAGGGTCTGGGTCTGTAGTCCAGGTTGGATCTGAACTCACTATGGAGCCCAGGCTGGCCTTGGACTCACAGAAATTTTTCTGCCTCAGCCTCCTGAGTGCTGGGATTACAGGCGTGTGCCACCACACCTGGCTTATGTGTGCTGGGGAATCAAACTCAGGTCCTTGAGCTTGCCAGGCAAATGTCTTAACTGCTGAGCTATTCCTCCAGCCCTCAATTTTTTTTTCTGTACATTATTCTTAAAAAGAATGAGGGGGGTCAACAGGCTGATTGCGTGTACATGGTTGGGAAACAACTCATCTTCGCCGTGAGAAGCTGAGGCAGGAGGATCACAAGATCAAGCCCTACCTGGACAACTTAGCACGAGCAGTAAGGTGGGGCAGGGAGTGAGTTCAGAGCAGAAGCCCCGTGCTCCAGCCCGTGTACCACAAAGCAAAAAGCAGAAAGCCCTCGTTCGGAATATCTCTACGTTATGAAGTGGAGGCCAGCCAGGGCCCTGAAGCCAGCCGTGGTGTCACAGACCTGTAACCAGCACTTGGGAGGCTGAGGCGGGAGGATCACCATGAGTTTGAGGTCAGTCTGGGCTGTCTAGTAAGTTCAGCACCAGCCCAAACTATAAAGTGAGACCCTGTCTCCAAAAAAAAAAAAAAAAAAAAAATCCTCTTCCAGGTCCTCAATTCCAAGATGACAAAAAATAAAAATAAAAAAATAGAGGAAATTAGTCGCGCCAAAAAGGGCTGCGGCCACGCCTACTCGCCACACAAACCGCGCCCACCCACTTCATGCCCAGGGATAAGGCCCTTTGAGAAGGTCATCATTCGGGGCACAGTAGGCCCGCAGGCTCGGGGCGCTCCCGAGCCAGGCCCTCAGCGCTTCGGTGCGCACTCGTCGAGCTCCATGCGAGGCTGCGTGACTCTGGGAGCCGTGCGGGTCACCGCAAAGGGTCAGGCGCCCTCCGCGAGACCGGAGGGACTCAGCGCCCGCCGTGAAGTCGACCTGCCCGGGCTGCCTCCCCACCTCCCCCAGCCCGCAGAGAAGTCTACATTAACAGCACTTTTATTTTCAACTTGTTTCAGACAGGGTCTTGCTCTACCATCCAGGCTGGATCTGAATTCACAGCAGTCCTCCTGCCTCAGCCTCCTGAGCGCTGGCACTACAGCTGTGTGTCACCACGAAGGCGCGTTGTTGTGCTGGGCAGTCGGCCCACCGCCTCGCACCTTACAGGCAGGCCCTCTGACCCCTGGGACGCACCCACACCAGCCCTCGCTGACTAGACCTAGCACTGCCAAGAAGCGCAGAAGGCTTTTAAACGTCCGAGGCAGGCTGGGTGCTGCGGTTTGGATGCTGCGCATCCCCAGGGCGGCCGGCGAGGAGGGGCTGGGGCTGAGGGCTCGGCCTGGGAAGATCTGTCAACTTGTCACAGCTGGGACGTGGCAACTGGCCGCTGAGGGGATCAAAGAAGAAGGAAGCACCGTAGAGCCCCAGCCTCGGCCTGAGTCTCCAGACTCGCCAATTCCTGCAGGACTCGGCTTCTGTTGGCAACGGGGTGAGCAGCTCTCCCGCCTCTGCCATGAGCCTTCAAAGCTGCCGCCGGCTGCCCATCAACCGACTGTGTGTGTGAGAGAGCTTCTGACACTGTGAGCTAAAAAAAAGTCTCCTCTGTTGCATCGTGGATGTGGGTATTCTGTCACAGCAAATAATAAGTCACGAAGACACGGGGCTGGGGGTACACATCTGTAATCCCAGCACTTGGGAAGCTGAGACAGGAGGATTACCATAAGTTAGAGGCCAGCCTGGGCTACAAGAGTTCAGGGCTAGCCTGGATCTGAGAGCAAGACCTTAATTCAAAAAGAAGAAGAAGAAGCAGCAGCAGCAGCAGCTGGAGAAGACACGTAGGGTTTGGAACCAACAAACCTTGCGCTTTTCTGCTCTGCTGTAGACTTTTCATACATTTTTACTGCTGTTTTTACTCATGGAAAGCACAATAGTAAACCCAGAAAGGACAGCCTCTGGCAATGCATCTATGACGACTCTTGTCCTGGCCTGCAGGGGAGGGTGGCCATGCAGGGCGCTGGTGCCCACCCACACTGGGCTGCCTTCCCTTGGTGCCTAGGACCTTGACCATATCCCAAGAACCTCCTGGGCTTCCTTGTGCCTCACAATACGTGCTGTTCCTCTGTCTCTCACAAGGTTACTTCCAGAGCCAGCACATGGCCCTCCACTGCTGTGCTGGCTGAGCCCAGACCCCCGTGCCAGGGGCCCTCCCAGCGGCCCTGCCTCTGCATGTTCTGCAGCTCCCACCAGGGCATCTTCCCAATCATTCAGGAGATGATGCTACCTCTCATGGAGGCCCTGTGCAAACTGCACAGAAGCAGGAGTGCTTGAATCTGTGAACGCTGTACTGAGATTTTTTACTTTTTTCCTGAACTGTGTTCATTTTCTGACATTGTCAATTTCAGTTTCCTCTGAAATGTAAAAGATTTCCACGTTACTGGTGTAGCTTTACCAGTTGCAAATTATTGTTGAAGAAAACTTTAATCAAGCAAGAAGCCAGCACATGCTTTTTTACACCACGATTCCATTGTGAATCAAATTTAATCTCCTGAAAAATATAAAGTAGCATCTATACATTGTCAGATGGCTTGGCAAGTCAGATCCAGGCAGATGGGCTGGAGGAACAGCTGAGTGGCTAAATCCTAGCAAGCACAAGGCCCTGAGTTCGATTCCCCAGCACCACATAAGCTAGGCATGGTGGCACATGCCTGTAATCCCAGCACTTGGGAGGCAGAGGCAGGAGGATTGTCATAAATTCGAGGCCAGCCTGGGATCCATAGTGAGTTCAGGACCAGTTGGACTACAGAGTGAGACCCTGTCTCAAAAAAATAAAAATAAAAATAAATCCAAGTAGGTGGCAAAAAGTAGTTTAGGAATGCTCCCTAACTTTAATTGCTAGTATAGTTACTGTAAACCTAGAGAATTTTCTAGATAAAAAAATCTTCCAGTTTTAATATGACTGAGTCCATGTTGTGCTGTTATGACCATTGAAGGGATCATGTCAACTTGAGGGAATTAGAACCCACACCTCCATGAGGATTAGGATTTGTCAGCCACCCTAGACTGGGGATCAAGAACTGGTCAGGATTAGAGTGTGAGTGATTTGTGAGCTGGCCAATGAGAGAAGAGCACCCACCTGTATATGGGAGGGCCAACTGGAACTCCAACTGTATAAGAGAAAGGAAGAGGGAAGATTGTTACAGCTTCTTCCTCTGGGAAAGCTCTCACCTTCTTGATTGTCTACGGACACCGACTTGCTACGCATCACAGATCATCAGCACAGATTTGCTCCAGTCTCGACTTATGCCTGTCTGTCTGTCTGTTGCTGATCTTCAGTCGCCGATCTTCAGGCTTTGGTGTACACCTGAGATCTACAGCAGACTCTCACCTCACCAGCTGTTCTACAGTCCCGGACGGGAGATCTACTGCTTGGCTGAGCAGCCATCTTGGACCATCTATCCTTGGACTTGTAAGCCTTCCTAATAGACCTTTCTGTGATAAAATACATAAATTCTGTCTTTTGAAAGAACCCAAGCTAATACAGCTATTAACTATTTTATTAATTTCATTGTCTAAAATTAAAGACAATGGTGAGGGAGCACATTTAGGACAAGGCATACACCTATTTTTTTCTTTTGGTGCTGGAAATGGAACTTACATCATCATGCATGTCAGGCAGACACTCTACCACTGAGCTACACCCTCGGTCCCTTCTGGTTATATTTTAAAAACTCAATTTTAAGTGCTTACCTTGAGGTGAGGATTAAGCACACTTAGATTACTGTCTTGAATTGCAATAACGATTTTTTTCCCTAGTTGTGTCATCCTATGAGAGATTCTAAATTCTCCTACAACATACTGTTTTTCAGCAGAAAACGAAACAAGACGCGGCTTAGCATTCCCATGCCACTTTGCTCCAATCTCTCTGAAGGTAAGAGTGCATCTGAATCATGTGACATTTGGTTACTAAGAATATTTACATGTATGTCCATGTTTCTAGCAGCACAACTAACAATAGCAGAAATGTGGAAGATGCCAGAACACCTTCAACAGACCAATGGGCATAAATACTGTGGAATATGTCCACAATGGGGTACTATTCCTCCATACAGACATAGATTTGAGGGATTTTCAGGTAAATGGAGGCAACTTGAGACCCTCACCCTCAGTGAAGTGAGTCAGACGCAGAGGGGTAAGCATTGCATGGCTTCTCTAATATGAGAAACCCAGAGTATAGCCTTTTTATAGAACCAAATGGGGGTGACAGTGGGAATTAGGGGGAACGGGAGGGCCAAAAGGAGAGAGGGGAAGAAACTGTAATTTGACAAGATATATAAAATACTCAGGTACATTGTAAACATTATGCACTGTGTGTATATATATATACATATGAAGCCGGACCAGTAGAGGAGCCTGTCACCCCATCAGTCCAGTGGGCTGAGGCAGGAAGATGGCAACCTGGGCCCATCTTGGGCAACTTAGCAACTTACTGAGATCCTGTCTCAAAATTTAAAATAAAAAAGGACTAGGGATGTTGCTCACCGAGGCCTTGAATTCAACTGTTGGTATAAAAAAAAAAAAAAAAGGAAAACAGAAAAGAAAGAAAATACCTACCCACAAGATCAGTGAGGCCTCGGCCACGCAGAACGCAGCCTCCCGTGAGCCAGGAGCCCGCAGCTCCCTGCCTGGTGGGTTCTCGTGGGCTTTCGTGCGTGACGATGGTGCCCAGGGCCACTCAGGCGGGGCGAGTCTCCTCACGAAGCGCTTCGCATGTGCCCCTCCTCTGTGGCGTTTGGCAGGTCACCGTCGTGGTTTGTTGACAGTTCTGACGGCCCTTAGATGTACTCCCAGACGGAGGGACAGGCACACCACTCACTCCACCCACAAACTTGCCTGGATGACTTGCGATCCTCTTCCCACGACCGCGCCCAGTGCCCCGCGAAAGCAGGGAGCGCGTGGGTGGCGGCCGCCTGTCCCTGCCAGGAAGCTGTTCATCCCAGCGCCCCTCCTGGCCTCGCGGGGGGCGGCTCGCTGGGGCCCGCTCCTCGCCGCAGCCGCCAAGGGCCGGCCCCGCAGCTCGGTTTCCCAACGCGCCAACCTTCTCTGGCTTTTCCTGATGCAGGAATCTTCTCCGCGGTCTTCGCGGGGGACACCACCTGCCCGGTTAGGACAGAAGCGACCCTTCATCTCGTGGCACCTGCTTCCCGTGAGCGCCGACCTTTCCCTTGAGCGTGGGATAGGGTGGTGTGAACCCCACATAGCTGGGCGGGTCCACACACGCGCCGCGGGGCCCCTCCGCCCTGCCCATCCTGCTCCTGCCCTGTGCCGCGCTTCCTGTCCAGGACGCTCGCCAGGACCCGTCCTGTCACTGCGGGGAGGGTTGGCAATGGAGCGCTTTACTGGAGTTCATGTTCTTCATGGACGCTATTGTCCTGTTATTCTCAGATCACAAACTCCCCAGGGGATTCTAAAATCAACTCTGCAATTATTACTGATTTGCCGGCTGGTTGTTTCTGTTTCTGATTAAAGGCTCCCCCAGCTGCAGTTCTGACAAGTGGAAGGTAGTCCCCCCAACCTCGCGAGTGCCTTTAAGCCCCGCCAGGGTGAAAACATCTCTCCAAGGTTGCTGAAGGTAACTCAGTTCTACTCCCTAAAATAACTCGCTTTAACAAAAGCCAAGTATTTGTTATTTGGAAAGTCCAGTAGTGCCACTTGCCAGCCACCATAGCTCATTTTATAGGAAACTGCAGGGGAAAGTGCATCTATCGGTTCAAAAGAATGGAGCGGGCTGGAGGGATAGCTCAGTGGTTAAGGCACTGCCTACCAAGTGCAAGGCCCTGAGTTCGGTTCCCCAGCATCGCACAAACCAGGCATGGTGGCACACTCCTGTAATCCCAGCACTGGGGGTAGGCTGAGGCAGGAGGCCTCAGGAGGCAGTTGAGTCAGGATCAGCCTGGACTGCACAGTGAGACCCTGTCTCTAAATAAAGTTCATTTAAAAAATGAAAAAGAATGGACCTTTGTTCAGTTGGGACGGTTATTGGATTTTATTAATTTATTCTCGGTAGCTGATAATTGAGCTAAAAAGAAATAAGTCTGAGGGCTGGAGGAATGGCACAGGG
Source organism: Ctenodactylus gundi (assembly GCA_004027205.1). NCBI lineage: Eukaryota > Metazoa > Chordata > Mammalia > Rodentia > Ctenodactylidae > Ctenodactylus > Ctenodactylus gundi. The sequence continues at coordinate 195,858 of PVKB01000434.1, forward strand.
ACTAAAGCCCTTGCCTAGCAAGCACAAAGCCCTGAGTTTGATTCCCCAACACCACATAAAGCTGGACATAATGGCGCATACCTGTAATCCCAGCAGTCAGGAGGCCGAGGCAGGAGGACTGCCTTGAGTCCAAGGCTACAGAGGACTACATAGTGAGTTCAGGACCAGCCTGGGTATAGAGTGAGACCCTGAAAAAAAATAAAGTAGAAAGAGAGGGCAGGGCCATGCCAGACATGAACAAGTTCTCAACAAATGTTTGCTAAGGAAATAAGTTAAAAGGAGACATGGAACCCTGAAAATTTAAAAGCAGGTTTCTAAGGGGCAGGAGCTCGGATTTCTAGGATCGAATTCCCTTGAAAACAGCTGGCCACTGCTTTCGGGGCATGAGCGTGGTTTTGTCATGGGAGTGAAACGTGTTTCTTCTTTATTAAATTCTGGAAGAGAATTTTAAAAATATGATGGACTTGGAGAAGAAGTGACTCAGACAAAGGAGAGGCTAGAGGAGGGGACGGACAGCCAGCCGCAGAGTGGAGGGGCGGGGGCATGCCTCGCTATCCTAGGTCCCTCTCTGCTTTCTTTTTATCTCCCTTCCCTTCCCTCCACCTAAGCTCAGGGTTCCATGTGGGAGCCTTGGGAAAAATCTGAAGTTACATTAAGTACGACAACACCAGGTGGCCAACTGCAGCTTCATTTTCCTTGCCAAGGGACCTAAAGCTCGGAGCATTTTGTGTCAGGTGGGGAGCCGGGAGCGAGGGGGCAGGGCCATTAGGTGTGGGTGGCCCTGAAGGCCACACAGCAGTTGTTTGAGCGCCTAGCAGATATTCTCTTAGTGCATGCATTATTCCTCCAACTCATCTGTCCCCCAGCTTGGAATTGGCTGTGTAAGCACCGGGGACATCTGCTGTAAGCAGTGTCTGCGCAGGATCACGGCTTCGCTGAGGAGGCTGCGGCGTCTGGGCCAGGCGCGTGAGGAAGACAGGGCCTGCCACACGGGGGGAGGGCGCTGGCTCCAGGGGCAGCTCCTGGGTTCTATTTGTTCTCCGCACCAAGTTGGTGTCCTTCCCGGGGGGGGGGGGGGGGGGGGGGGGGGGGGGGGGGGGGGGGGGGACACACACGGAGGGAGGGTGGAGCACTGCCTGGATGCCTGAGGCCCTCAGTCCATCTCTAGCACCACTAAATAAATAAAGTTGTAGAAACTGTGATCATCTTTTTCTTTCATGCATTTATATCCAAAGGAAAAATTGGTTTCTGGGCAATCCTGAAAATTTCTAGGCAGAGAAGCGCCTGTCACTGGAGAGTAGCCAGGGATGGACTGGATTATCATTTCAGCTCCTAGAGCTACTGGAATCCCCAACCCCTTTTCTGTACAGACGCCTCGCCTTCATCCTGGCTTGCCAGCCATTTCAGTCCTTTGAGCAGTGGTCCCCAACCTTCCTGACACCAGGGAGAGGTTTAGTTGAGACCCTTCTCCCAAGGACAGGAGCACAGGGGGTGTTAATTGAAATGGGGCAAGATGTAGCTCAGAGCTTAGCCAGTTTGCTAAGCAGGCAGGAGGCCCTGGGTTCAATTCCCCAGCAATAACTCTGGGAGTTGTGGCTCACACTTGTAATCCTAGCACTCAGGAGGCTGAGGCAGGATTGCCATGTGCTTGAGGCTACATAGTGAGTTCCGGGCCAGAGCTTAGCTCACTGCTCACCTCCCACTGGCAGCCAGTCCTTCCAAGGCCATGGGGCAATAAGGCCTGTAATCTCAGCATTCTGGGAGGGTGAGGCAGGAAGATTGCAAATTTGAGTAGTGACTTAGTGAGACCACTTTTCTATCTCAAAATCAAAAGTTAATTTGGCTGGGAATGTAATTCCAGGTGAAGGCCCTGGGCTCAATTCTCAGAGCCACGAGGAGAGGGAGAGAAGGAGAGGGGCAAGATGAGTACATTGGAAGGTGGTGAATTGCCCAGGATTCAGATGGTGACACTGCGGTCCTGCCTGGGCAGACCCTCTAGCACGACACAGACCATTACAAGTGTCACTTCTGAGGCAGTTCCCATGCAGACCCGGAAGTGCCCAGAGCCTCCAGCTCACCCCGCACACCTTGCTAACACAAGCTGCCCCATCCATGCTGCAGGAGGCACCGGCAAGGTCCAGGGATGCTTGGTACCCATATTCATGGTGCCCATCTCTCTATTTCCTGGGAAATCGGCCTTCTCAGAATGCGCCTTCAACCCCAACTCTAGGTAAGAAGATCTCACACTATTGGAATTTTTGAAAAAGAAGTTTAAAAGCTATGTAACTAGATGCAAGTCCTGTCCCTGGGACTCAGTCTGCTCCTCTGTTACTGGGCTAATAACAGAGCTTACATCCTATGTTAACTATCATGAAGGAAAAGTGAATTCGTGTACATGAAGCACTCAACACAAGGCTTGCCCCACAGTAGCACTAAAACACTTAACATCGGGGCCATCCAGAACTCCAGGTCCTCCTGGCTAGCAAAAGTTTTCCTTCTTCTTTTCCCTACTGTATTTTTCCCAATAAAATGTTCTCTTCACAACCTGAGAAAACCTAAACACTAGTACATCGTCACTGATACAGTTTGTTTGTGATGGCTTTCAAACCTTTTCCTCTATTGAGGAGGAAGAGCCAACGGTAGAAATTGTTCCATGTTTCCCAAGAGGTGTTTTGTAAGGCTCTGCTTCGTTCACTGAACTTAACCTAGTGAGTTGGCCCACAGGTTTGGCTTATTTGTCTTTTTTCTTTTCTTTTCTTTCTTCTTCTTCTTCTTTTTTTTTTTTTTTTGTTTTGAGACAGGGTCTCGTTCTGTAGTCCACGTAGGTCTTAAACTCACTGAATAACCTAGGCTGGCTCCAAATTTACCACAATCCTCCTGCCTCTTCCTCTTGAGTGCTAGGATTATAGGCATGGGCCACCACACCCAGATAATCATTTTTGTGGTGCTGGGGAATGGAACTCAAGGCCTTGCACCTTCTAGCCAAATACTTTAACAACTGGTCTACTCTCCCCCCCCTCCCCGCCCCTGCATTGTTTTCCCCCAAAGGTTTAGACTCGTGTTATATAGTGACCTCCCAAGTGTCCAACGCAGCTGGTCTTCCTCTTAGCTGAAGGACATGGTCCCTGGGCAGAGGCCCAGTGGGGGATAATGGAAGCTTTCTCAGAGTCCAGGCTCCCAGAGTTAGGTGTGCCTGGACGTTTCATGTCTCTGGGAATTTGTCTTTTGGTAACTAACCTATACTTTCTCAGAGTACGTGGCCTAGGAACTGTGACTCATTCCTAAGGAAAAGAAAAACAAAAAAGTCTCGCTTTCAGTCACACGTGCACTCATGAATATTAACTGAGGACTCAACATCACGTTTGCTGTGAGTCGGGTGTGAAAGGAAGAAACCATCACCAGCTTGGAGGAGGCGCGGTTGGTGGCTGACACACACGCCGCGGCACAGCCATTAGCTGGAAGTGGGAGGCCGGAAGGTACCCGGATGTGAATGAGTAGGATGAATGGGCCAGCGAAGGTAGAAGCAAAAAGGAGGACTGTCTGAATTTAAAATGCTCCCACAGCCTCATGTGCTTGTAAGGTGACGGGATGCAGGGCTACTGTGGTCAGCAGTGGCTCCATTCCTTGACTAGTCCAGAGGCCGAGTGCCAGGTCAGGGGGCGGGGCCTGGCCAGGGTCATGAGGTGTGGCCCTGCAGGGTGAGTTCCGGTCCCTGGCTCCTCCCTCTCCTGTCTCTGCTTCCTGACTGCTGTGGATTGGGCTGCTTTCCTCCATGGTGCCTGTCCCCAATGTCTGTGCTGCAGAGTTAGCCAGTCATGGGCTGAAACCAGGAGCAATTAAACCTTTCTTCCTTTAGATTGTGAGTGTTGGTTATCGTGTCTCAGGGATGAGAAAGTGGCTCATCCAGGGACATCTAGACAATTGTGTTAACAGTCAGAATGTCAAGAGCCATCCAAGACTGTGGATTGCTATGGTGATGGGTAAGAATTTGGGGGGCGGGGGGGGGGGGTCCAGGACATGGTATACTCTCTCCCTCTCCGAGGTTGTATCCCAAGCCAGGCCCCGTGGGTCTGAGTAGATGGCTGATTACTCCCAGGGCTGGTACCCAGACTTACAGAGGGACCTCTGCCTCATTTCCAAGAGAGACTGCTGAGGGTTGTGCTGTAGGTGTATATGAAATCACTCCCATGTTGTAACTTTGCACAGCCGGGGGGATTGGCGAACCAGATAAATGATGTCTGCAGGAACCATTGCCCCTAAAATGACCTAAGACAGTGCACTACATGAAAGCAAGGAGCCCCGGGGTGGAGAGGTGCAAGGTGACTCGGAGATGCAGGTCTGAGGATTACGAAGTGCCTTTGATGTCTCTCCAAGATGCCAAACTGTTTCCTTTTCCTCAGGGTAGGGGCGGGCTGGTAGACTGTCTTTGCACCTCTGCAGTCTGGAGAGTGCTGCTCTAAATGTGGCTGCAGTGTTTCAGGGACCTTGCTGGTGCCTGAGGGAACACGGAGGTGGCTGAGACAAAGAGGAGGGCTGGCTGAACCCTAGAGGTGTCTCTGGGTGTCAAGCATCGTGACCTTGGGATGGAAAACAAAGATGCGGTTTAGGTCTAGAGTATCCTCCGGAAGTCCCATGTGCCCACAGATAAGACTTGCAGAAGCTGATAGATGACGAGGGCTTGGCTGCATCTGTGGGTCAGTCCATTGATGAGGCTATACTTTGATAGCATTATTGGGAGGTCATGCCAATTTAGGAAGCTGAGGCCCAGCTGAAGGAAATAGGTGATGGGCTGTGACCTTGGACACTATTTTGTTCCAGGCCCTTTCATCTCAGGCTCATTCCCATTCTGCTTCCTGGTCGCTCCACCCTTCTCCCATGATGTTTGGTTTGACCATAGGCCTAGAGGCAATGGTCCTGACTGTCCTGGACTGAAGTGGCTGGAACCATGAGCCACATTAACCTCTCACCCAAGTTTTCTCAGACATTTGGTCACAGCAATGAAAAGCTGATATTGTTGGGTGTGTGTGTTTTGTTTTGTTTTATATTGTTGCAGAGGAGGTGTGGGAGAGTTGCCTGGTAGGAATAGTCTTGCTGGTTGTACAGATCTTGGTGAGAGCTGCCCTGATGCTGACCACTCACAGTGGCCAGGTCACTCAGTCCTTGCAGCAGCTGTATGCGGGAGTGTTGTCCCCACTTACAAGAAGGGGGACTGAGGCACAAAAAGGCGAATTAGCTGCCCAGCTTGACACAACCACAGGGGCAAGCTGGACCTGGGTCCCTGTCCACCTGGAAGATGCTTACTGCCTTCCCTGACGTGATCTGGCTGGAAAGTCTGCATTGCCTCAGGACTGGGGAGTCCAGGAGGACTGAGGAGCCTCAGGCAAATAATTTGTTGGAGGGAAGACCAGGAGCAAAAGAAGCCCCAGCCTGGAGGAGATGTGAGCTCACAAGGCCCAGCCTCCTCACTTTCCCGGGGCTCGTGCTGGAGGCTAGAGCGGTAATTCTTGGATGTCCTCAAGACCCTGCAGAGAAGGCAGGGGAAGGGTGGAACAGAGAGGCTCAAGAGGCCTGGAAGCCAGAGGAGCAGGCAGCACAGCCATGTCAGGCTGGGTGGCGAGGGTGGTGTGCAGCTACTAGAGTGTTTGCACACTTGGGAGTTACCTGAGATGGCTTAGGGGCCAGTTAGAGATTGGTGGCTTTGTAGTGGCAACCAAGAGTGCTCTCTTTCTGTGTCCTTCCCCAGCCCTTTCTTATTTTTGATTTTGAGACAGGGTCTCAGGACATTGCCCCGGCTGGCCTCAAACTTACAATCTTCCTGCCTCAGCCATCTGCTGGGATTATAGGCTTACATCACCACACAGCTAGGGTTCTCTTTTTTTGTTTGTTTTTTTGAGACAGGGTCTTACTCTGTAGTCCAGGCTGTTCCTGAACTCACTATGGAACCCAGGCTGGCCTTGAACTCAGGTAATCTTACTGCCTCAGCCTCCTGAGTACTGGGATTACAGGCGTATACTAACACACCCATTTATGTAGTGCTATTCCTCCAGCCCTTGGAGATCTCTTCTTAACCAGAACTGTGATACTCAACCGCTGGAAAAAACCCTTACCCAGGACTGGGGGCGAGAGGGCTTGTAATACAGTAGAATGACAGCTATAATCAAGGCTGCTCAGCGCTCTGCCCTTGTAAGGTACTCACTGTTCAGGGAATGCACGTGGTTGAGGCTACCCAGCGAATAACAGCACCAACAGCCAACTTCTGTTAAATGTTTGCTCTGCTCTAGATGTGGCACTAAGTATCAACATACATTATCTTTTTTGTTTTTTGGTAGTACTGGGATGGAACCCGTGACTCCACACACACCAGGCAACTTCCTTACCGCTGAGCTATGTCCTCAGCCTACATTATCTTAGTCAAACCTGAAACAATACCAAGAGGGAGATGCTGCTATTGTTACACTATGCTCATGAGAGAAAGCCCTAAGCTCCCTTTAGAGAGAAATATATGTACAATGTTACCGCGCACATCGCCTTTGCTCACCGAATCACAATGTCCAGCGTGATGGCCTCTTACTCAGACCCTGAGGCTACTTTGAAGGTTGTCAGCATGTGCTTTCCTTCTTTGTGAAATTCTTATTTTGAAGTTTGTTTTCTCAGCTGTCTGGACTTGTCTTGCACCCTATGGAGTTGTGAAGTGAAGTCACCATCTCTCTGGTCAGCATCTAAAAGCATTTTGGCTAATTTGAAAAGAAAGAGGAGAGGCAGGGGGAGGGAAGTAAAAGCGGTCAGGACAGGACGCGATGTGCATTTGCACAGGTTCCTCAGGTTGAATGCACTTGTTGAATGTACTTGTTAGTACGCAAAGGCGTACTAACATAAAGAAAACACAAGAAGAAAGAAAGGGAGCAGAGATTCTGCGAGCTGCGCCGTCATTGTCCCTGGCCATCTGAGCCTGCTGAGGGGAGCCTGGGGAGACAGTCTGTTCTGCTATTTGTTTTTAAAACAAGCTTTTCAGTCTTGCAGGCTGAGAGGATTCTGTTTAAAGGGTGTACACTGTGAATCACAGTTTCAAAGTCTCAGCCAAGTAATTTGTAAGGCTGGATTGCTGACAGGATCTGGGAAGCGGCTGACAAACAGCCCAACATAAAAACACACTCAAGTGTCTGGATGCGATCTGAGGACTCGGCGCCATGGATGCTTGGGGAAGCCATGCGGCAGGGGCAGGGTCATGGGGCAGAGTGTTCCTGGGATGACCATGCCTGGGGAAGCTGGGGCCCTGGGGCCGAGGCTCTCATGGACCCCCAATGTGCCTTGCTGTAGGACAGGGTAGGGTATACTATTTTTATAACTCATTGACACAAATCACCCTCCACCACCCTCTCAGGAACCTCATGGTCGTTTCCTCAGTAACAACGAGAAATACTGGGCTGGGGTTGTAGCTGTCTCAGTGGTTACAGCGTTTGCCTTGAATGCACAGGCCTGGGTTCAATGCCTCAGCACCACAGAGGAATTAGCCAGGAGTGGCAGTTAAACCCAGCACCCAGGCAGCTGAGGCGGGAGGATTGCCATGAGTTGGAGGCCAGCCTGGACTACATAGTGAGTGTCGGACCAATCTGGACTACCGATGAAGGCTCTGTCTTGATAATGATAATAATAAGCTCTTACTGAGGTTCTACCATGGGAAACATCCAGAGTCTCCTCATGGAACGTGAGCTCCATGGAGTTGGGGACTTTTTTCTACACGCCCTGTTCACTGACATACATGGTACCAGACTAGAGCCCAGCACAGAGCAGAGCAGATGCCCGTTCTGTTTCGTGAATGCAAAAACGCGCATGAGTGCTGGCAGTACTTTGCGAGGGTTGTCTCTGCGCTGTATTGATCCTGCTGTGTTCTGTCGCAACGCTGCAAGCGTGGCATGTATTCTTACTCCTGTTTAACAGGTGAGCAGAGTGGGTCCGGTAGAGCTGCTTAGCTTGCTCAAGGCCACGTTGGATATATGTGGAAGGGGCAGAAAGGAACTCAAGCATCTAGCTCCAAAATTTACTTCTCAGGGGCTGGAAGAAAGGCACAGTGGCTAGAGTGTTTGCCTAGCAGTCGCAAGGCCCTGAGGTCATTTCCCCAGCACCACATAAGCGGGGCTTGGTGGCGCACACCTGTAATCCCAGCACTTGGGAGGCTGAGGCAGGAGGATTGCCGTGAGTCCAAGGCCAGTCTGGGCTCCATAGTGAGTTCAGGACCGGCCTGGACTATGGAGACCCTGTCATCACTTCTGAGCGTACAGGCAGTTGCCGCCAGCCTTCCGCGCTGCGGAGGCCTCTCGTGTTCCCTGCTCCCTCCGCTGCCTACCGTATTTCCTCACAGATCACACAATTTCATATTAACATTTGCTCTCTGTGCCAAAAGCCCTGCCGCGGGGCTCCTTTTAAAGCATATCTTATTCAGCAGTCTTACTGGTTGCTTACGCCACAGGGCTTTGAATTAGTTGAGATGCACAAAAAAATCTCAGACTGGAGAATGACAATATTGCCTTAAAAGAGCCTTAACTTACATTTTCTTCTAAGGAACAGTATAAGCTATTAAGATATTTCTCATAAAAATATATTTATGCTCAAGCTTTCTTCATTATGTAATATAAAAAAAATATTTTTTAGGAAGTAGCTAGTACGAGGCAAAATTACCCAGGCCTTAGAATTACAAAGCATTTCTTTTAATCCTTAATTTTTGTGTAGTGTTAATAATTTTGCAGGACAGAGCTGGGGTCTAGCTTGGGGACAAAGGCACAAGGCCCTGGGTTCCATTCCCCAGCACCGCATAAGCCAAGTGTGGTGGCACACACTTGTAATCCCAGCACTGGAGAGGCTGAGACAGGACGTGGCCTTGTGTTGGAGGCCGGCCTGGGCTATGTGGTGAGTTCAGGACCAGTGTGGACTGTAGAGCGAGACCCGGTACCAAAAATAAAAATAATTTGAAGAGCAGTTGTATCTCTTTAATCAATCAGATCTATGTAAATGACACTGTGTTTAGAGACCTGCAGGTTTAATAATAAAGTGTGGATGATAGCCTGTCACTTTATCCCAGATTGCAGCCTGCTCTGTGCTGTCACTGGTTCAAAAGATCACTCATGAAATGGGTGCATTCCGGTTTACTTGCTCAGGCAAAGCGAGACCTAGTGCTTAGGCACTGTGCACTGCTGGGCTCGCTACGGGATGCTTTGCGGCTAGCTGTGGAACATGCGGTTCATTCACAGCCGCCGAGCTGTCCAGGCGACGGCGCCCCAGCCTGCATCTTCTGGGCTGTGCACAGTCAGGCCTGCCCCATTAATGGAAATCAGAGTTGACCGACCACCACTCCAGAAATTGATCTCCCCTTCTATTTAGCGAGCAGGAGTAGGAGGCAGCGAGAATTTGTCGGGGTACATTTTAGGATTTTCTGTCTAAAACCCAGCGAAATGTGGGAGAAAAGGGTGACAGAGGATTAACTCAGGCTACAGTGGTAACCTTTGTAAAGTTATACCGATTCCTCATAAAAACTGCAGAACTTACAGCCGTGGTCGTTTTTCTCTTCCTTCTTCATTTTCCTTTCCTTTTTGATACTGGGGACTGAACACAGGCCTTCACTCTGAGCCTTATCCCCAGCCCCTTTTTATTGCTTATTTGAGACAGAATCTCACTAGTTTGCGAAGTTGCCCAGTCTGGGCTCTGACTTGTAATCCTCCTGCCTCAGCCTCCCAAAGTGCTAGGATTACAGGCCTGTGCCACCAGGCTCAGTTGATGACAGTATGGCGCTCCAGGGCTGCAGCTCCTGTGCTCAGGGTTTCCATTGTGCCTTGGCTGTCTGTGTGTGACCTTCATCCTTCCTGGCCACGATGACCTGACTTCTCCAGCCCTGTTGGAACAAGTCCACTGGCCTCGATGGCTGGCCAGCGACTGACGACAGCCCTGACCCTAGAGGGAAACAGTTCCCCTATACACATTGCCCACCTGTCTATACCCTAACCCTTCAGGCAACTCTGCTTGGTCCTCTTCTGCCAATTCCCTGGCCCACATGCCAGCTACACAGCCTAGTCCTCAGCCCTCAGTTTGGCTAGTTTGCTACGCTAAATGAAAGCTGTGTTCACACCATAATCCTCCCTTCATCTCTTATGCCTTATGCCATACACCTGGACCCGTCCCCCTGGCAAGGGGTCGTGGGCCTTATACCTGGACCCACCCCCCACGTACACACAAGGGGTCATGGGCCATACACCTGGATCTGCCCCTTAGGCATGGAGTCATGGGCTTTTTCACCTAAACTGGCTCCCCAGGTGTAGGGTCGTGGTGCAGTAAACTTTAGCTCCCGATTCTCTCGTTGATGGTCATATTTTTGGTTCTGCCCACACCCATCTTTGACCTCACATAGAGCCACAGACCCTGAGGAATCAGCTCAGGCGTCCTTGTGGGTCATTTGGGAATTACATACTTGCTAATTCACTGCTGTATTATATTAGAAGAAAAGCAGAGTCACAACTACGTGCTTAAGTTGTTGTAAAAACAGTATTTTACATGTTGAAAAATTCTATGATTAACATGGAAAATGCCACGACGTAACTTGGGTCTATATCAAATTTAGTAGATTTAGTGGAAATAATCTGTACTGCTTTTTTTATGTTTTATTTTTGGATGACTTCTCCATTGACGAGGCCTCCCAGACAATGCATATGCGAAATCTTCACCTGATTTGAGTGTGTGGATAAATACACCATGATATTGTGACATCCCAAAGCTCACTGCGGCCCCAACATGCTGGTGTAGAGCCCTTTCTCCCTAGAGGAAAGCGTTCATCCCCTGCTCATGGTCTTCAGTGATGACGAAGCCTGGTGCCTCTCTGGGTGCACCTTTTCATTTTCTTTCTCTTTTGTCTCTGTACTGAGGATTGAGCCCAGCGCCTTCACATTAAGGTACACTCCCAGTCAAATTTTGGTCTTTATTTTGACACAGGGTCTTGCTAACTTGCTACACTGCCCTGACTGCACTTGAACTTGTGGTTTTCCTGCCTCAGCCTCCATGAGTGCTGAAATGGCAGGCCTGCACCACGGGGCTCAACTGTGTAACTTTGGGGATGAACCCTTCGATGTTTCTATTCTCAACTGCTGTAGATGGCTTTTTTCTTTGTAAAATGGAACTAATCCTTTTCTCTTTTTTTACTCCTTCCTTCATCTTTTCTTGTGCTGTTGTTGCTGTTCTTGATGCTGCTGCTAGGACCAGATCCCAGGGCCTTGTGTACGCTAGGTAAAGAGTCCACTACTGGGCTGAATCCTTGGTGCCTAGAGATCTTCTGCATGTTCCTCATTAACTTCTTAAACCATCTTCTGCCTTCAGAACCACTGCCAAGTCTCTGCGGAGCCCTCCTCCCAGCAGTGTCGGCCTGCATGGCATGGCCATGCCCCCTGGCCTTCCCGCCTGGTCATAGCCCACCTTCTTTGATCCAACATTGACTTTCGCCCTGTGACCCCATTCATCTTCAGCTTCGCTTTTAGGGAAATCATGTCTGATTGTTAGAAATTAAGTACCACCCAGGACATAGCCCAGTGGCTAGAGCAGTAGCCTGGAAGTGTAAGGCCCTGGGTTTAATTCCTCAGTGCCACATAAGCCAAGTGTGAGGGTGCACACCTGGAATCCTGGCACTCTGGAGGCTGATAGGAGGATGGTTGTGTGTTCGAGGCCAGCCTGGGCTATCTAGTGAGTTCAGGATGAACCTGGACTACACAGAGAGGGTCTGTCTCAAAGAAAAAATACAACGTTCAGGTCAGGGGTTGGGCATAGTTCAGTTCCTAGCAGGTTGGAAATCACAAGTTTGATCTCCAGCACTGAAAAACAATCTAACAATAACAAAAATCACCAGGAGGCTGGGGGGCATAGCTCAGTAGTTACAGTACTTGCTTCACAAACACAAGACCCTGGGTTCAATGCCCCAGCACTACACAAACTGGGCATAATGGTGCATGCCTGTAATTCCGGCACTCAAGAGGCTGAGGCAGGAAGATAGCTGCGAGTTGAAGGACAACCTGGGCTACATAGTGAATTCAGGACCAGCCCAGACTGCAGAGCAAGACCCTGTCTCAAAAGAAAAAGATGCGCCAGGTGTATGTAACCTTCATGGTAAATATTTTACAATACCATGTTTCACAGATTTTAAGCTACTGAAGTAATTTAGTGAAGTTCTAAAAGATGACCTGTGGCAATACAATGATATTACTTCTCATTTATTTTCTAAAATTCCTAAGAAAAATGTGTCTGCATGTTTGTATTTAATGATGAGCATACTTTGCAAATACCTAATATAATATGTTAACACCATTGACATCTGTGTTGGCCACTTGCCCATTGCTAGCACAAAACTCTGGCACCCGAAACTTGATGAGATGTTCATTTCAGCTCATGAGTTTAGAGGGTTCAGTTAATGTTGGCTGCCTGCCAGCAGAAATGGCCTGGTGGAAGGGCTTGGTAGGAAGAGAGAGCTGCTCACTGCGTGGCTACCAGAGAGCAAAGAGGGAAGAGCTAGGGACAGAAGTGTACCTGGTCTGTCTGCAGTGACCAAGGCCTCCTCTGACAGCACGTTCAGCATACTTACCTCCCGTGATCCAGTCACCTTTCAGAGCCCCGCCTCTGAACATGAGACTTTTAGTGGCCATTTTACATCAAATCATAATGATGACTCATGAAATTATAGGACGGGTGGGCCCTTTGGCTCAGGCCTTCTTCTGGGAGACTGAGGCAGGAGGATTTCAAGTTTAGGTCCAGCCTGGGCAACTTAGTGCTTAGCAAAACCCTGTCTCAGATTCAAGTCCAAAAATTGGGCTGGGGATGTAGCACAGTGCCGAGACCCTGGGTTCCATCCCTAGCACACATGAAGCAAAACAAAAAAAAAAAAAAGCAAACCCATGCTGATATGATTTGATCCCATAGAAACTGATAGTTCTGCCAGGTGGTACATAATGAGTTAAAGACCATCCTGAACTACAGAACAAGGCTAATCTCTCTCTCTCTTTCTCTCTCTCTCTCTCTCTCTCTCTCTCTCTCTCTCTCTCTCTCTCTAAAAAGGAAACATAAGGGAACATTTGATTTATTATTTTGGCACTGAGGATCAAGCCTGCAGCCTTCCCACTAAACCCACTAGACTATATCCCCAGCCCATTTTCATTTTTGATTTTGAAACAGGGTCTTGCCAACTCATTGTATTGTCCAGGTTGGCTTAAAGCTGCAGTACTCCTGCCTCAGCCTCCCAGAGTGCTGAGATTACAGGCCTGTGCCACCAAGCCCAGCTTGGAGTACATTTTAGATCTAGACCATAACAGCCACCAGAAAGCAGCTGATGGACTTAACCTGCCCCCACCATCATGCATGGCTGAAAGAATCTCCGTCACTCTGTGTCAGCAGTGAGGCAAAGGTCACGCCTCTTGTGCACAGAGCATCGTCGTGTGGCCCTGGCACTTCAGTGTCTCCTCCCACACCTTGTGGGTACACTGCAGCAGGGATCCTAGAACAAGGCCCCTGTCCCAGGGTGTGGGCACATGCTGCCTTGATGGAGCATGGAAGCGATCCCCAGGTGGTCCTGTGGCAGCGCGGACTCCATCAGTGTGGGGCACCACACCCTGACCCCCCGGCCTCAGCTGTTTTGAGCAGATACAAATTTCCAGTCAGATTCTCTCCCCTAGGAATATGCTGTTAGTGTAGGAGAAAGTGACCCCATTTCTGTGACTGGCTACTCTCAGGTGAGTCTAGAGCTGAGGGGAACCCACGCCGTGGGCCATGTGTGAGGAAAGGCCTGAGGGGAGGTGCACACCACTCCATCAAGCACTTAAGCAGGTCACCCCAATCTCCACAGTCTTCTCTCCTGGAGAAGAGAAGTTGGAACTCCTTTTAATTACTTTATTGAGGCTAGAGTGATCCTGACAGCAAAACCAGGAAGAACAGCACAATAGGAAAATCGCCAGTGCTACCCTGCACGAACGTGCAACTCCCACACGAAACACAGGCACGTCGTCAGGGCAACACTGATTTTACGTAAGGTTGGTTTAACACAACGGAGTTGATTAATGTAGTCACATTAGCAGACTGAAGGACAAAAAGCGTAGGGTCATCGGCATAGATGTGGAAAATTCAACATCCACTTATGATAAAAATACTGAGCAACAGGACAGTCATTTCACAGAACTAAATGGGGGGATTGTGGGAGTTGGGGGGGAAGAGGAGAATATGGAAGGAGAGAGGAGGAAAGGTTTGTAACTCTGACATGATTTATATATGCTTAAAATACTCAAGTTCAATGTAAACATTATGTATCACATATATACATGTTAATAAAATGGGAAAAAAAATACTTAGCAAACCAGGAATCGTGAAGGAACTTCCTTTTTGTTTCTTCAGTTGGATATTTTTCTGAAGTTCCTAACCAGCTAAGAAAAGGGGAAAAGAGTATGAGGATTAGAAAGGAAGAAATTAAATATTATCTATTGGTATGATCATGGACATATACAATTCAAAAGAATCTATAGAAAAATGAAAATCAATACAAGCATTTGGCTAGGTTGGTGAATATATGATCAGTGCACAGTGCCAATTGCACTTTTAGACCTTTGGAGAGATGATGTCAACTTGAAGCAATCAGGAACCACACCTGGATTAGGGTTTGGGAACCACTCTTAGACTGGGAATTGAGAACCGGCCTGGATTAGAGTGCGAGTGACTTGTGGGCCAGTGAATGAGGGAAGAGCACCCACCGGATATGGGAGGGCCAACTGGAACTCCAACAGTATTAAAGGAAGGAAGAAGGAAGTTTGCTACAGCTTCTTCCTCTGGGAAAGCTGCTGCCTTTGCAATTGTCTACGGACGCCAACTTGCTACACACCACAGATCTTCATCACAGAATCGTTCCAGTCTTGACTTGCATCTGTCTACCCATTGCTGCTTTTCAGCCACTGATCAGTCTCAGGTCTTCGCCGTTGTTCTTTGAACAGTGGAGATCTGTGGCAGTCTCACCAGCTGTTCTGCAGTCCTGGACGTGAGTTCTACTTCGTGACTGAGCAGCCATCGGATACTCCAGCTCTCGCACGTGCAGGCCACCATCTTGGACTATCTCTATCCTTGGATTTGTAAGCCAACCTAATAGATCCTTTTTAAAAATAATTTATGTAAATTCTTGCTTTTGAAAGAGCCCAAACTAATAAAATCAGCAAAACTGGTTTGAAAATGTAATATTGGTTTTTTGAGACAGAGTTTTGCTTTCTAGACCAGACTGGTCCTGAACTCTCTATGTAGCCCAGGCTAGCTCACAGCAATCCTCCTGCCTCAGCCTCCTGGGTGCTGGGATTACAGGTGTGTGCCAGCACACTCAGCTTATGGGATGCTGGGGAATAGAACTCAGGTATTTAGTGCTTGCTAGTCAAGTGCTTCAACCGCTGTGCTATTCTTTCAGCCCAAAAATGTAATTTTGAGTAGAAACAAAAGTACAGAGCAACAAGGGAGAAGCCTTTTCCTGGGAGCAGGCCCTTCCCGAGGTACTGTAAGACTGTGAGGACAGACAGTATCGGAGGCTCAGTAGATGGGAAGGTGTATTCACAGATGGAAAGACCACTTATTAGTTGTTCCTAGATCGATCAACTTTTTTTCCATCGAGGTCCCAAAGAGTTTCCCCATCCCTTCCCTGCTTGGAAACTGACAAGCTCACCCTAGAGACTCCTGAAGAAGAGTGCTCCCTTCTCGTCACAGCTTACGATAAAACTACTTAACAGGCAATTAGTAGAGGCACAAAGATCAATAGGGAAATCCATGAGTCAGCAGGTATTGCAGATCAACAAAGAAAGGCTTGCTACCCACCCCCCAGTGGATCGGATCACTCTCTCATACATTAGAAATCTATTCTAGTGGTTCAGTGACTTATGTTTGATAGGTGAGCTGGGTGTGATGACACACGCCTGTCATCCAGCATTCTGGGAGAACAGGGCAGGAGGATCACAAATTCAGCCCAGCCTGGGCAGCGTAGTAACTCCCGAAGACCCTGTCTCAAAGTCAAAAGCAAAGCGGGCTGGGGCGTGTCTCCTGGAGGATGCCAGCTCGCGTCTCAGTGTCACTATGAATCAAAAGCAGATGGTGAAAAGGCGATGCTTATGGTCGCAGAGGGTGCAAGGCTCTTAACCAGGAGCAAGTCTTGGTGGTGCAGCGAGACCCTATCTCAAAAAATTTTTTTTCAGGAATAAAAATGACTAGATATTATTGACAAATTGTTAGTATATAAAGTATGTAAATTAAATCAATGAGAAAGTGTCAGCAAAACAGGAAAGTGAGCACGTGCGTGAAGTTACTTCACAAGAACCCCATAAGTGGCCCATAAACACGTGGAAAGGTGCACAGTCTCATTCAATTATCAGAGCAAAAACCTAAAACCTCCCATGAGATACTGTTTCATACTCCCCCAAAACCACAGTGTCTTACAAGGCAAAGTGTGGGAGAGCGTGTGGAGCAGCGGGGGCTCTCAGCTGACGGTGACCTGCCAGCGTGTGACAGGAGCTCCCCCCTACAGACTGCAAGCCAGGCACACGGAGCTGGTGGGGCCGAGCACCCCGGATAGAGGCTAGTAGTGCTGAGGACTCACGCGCCCTTGGAACGTCCTCCTCCCGTCGTAGAGACCAGCAGCACCACAAGTCCACATCCTCGAATCTCAATGATGCAGCGTTCGGAGAAGAAGGCTGATCGCGTGCCTGCCATGACCTTTTAATTTCCACGAAGCATGAACTAGGCAAAAATAGGTAGCTTAGGGATATGTGCTCACTGGGTAAGATGAAGGACAGAAGAGACATTGATGTGAAATTCAGGAACAAGGCGGCCTGGAGGCCCGCGAGGGGGAGGCCCACACGGTTTCTTAGGTCAGGACTCAGGCAACTGGAAGTCAGTTTCCCGGGAGCAGCTGCAACCTCCGCGATTAGGATTCTTTGTGCTTTGTTGTCATCTTGTTTTGTTTTCCTCTGGTGTGTTTGTTGAGGTAGGGTCTCACTATGTTACCCAGGTGGGCCCGGAACTCTGGCTACCAGGATTCTCAGGCTGGGCGTGGTGGCACAGGCCTGTAATCCGAGCACTTGGGACGCCGAGGCAGGAGGATCCCTGTGAGTCCAAGGCCAGCCTGGGCTCCACAGTGAGTTCAGGAGCGAGGCATCAGGTGAGGACACACAGCACGAGAAGACCCAGAGGACACAGGAGATGCTGCCAGGCACAGGCCCAGGAGGGGCCCGCAGAGGGCAGACGCTGTGGGGGGCTTCGTCCTGGACTCCGGCCTCCAGAAGTGGCAGCCCTGGCCGTGCCTTCTCTTGCTGTGCGTGCTGGGAGCTGAGCCCGGGCCTTCCTACAGTGCTACATCCCCTGTGGGGACTTCAGGCTGGCTGCAGCGTATCTGGTGCACAGAGGGGACACGCAGGTCAGCACCCTAGATCGCCTTTCCTGTTTGAGGACCTCACGGACCTGTGTGCTGTGGTGCTGACCAACCCACACTGGCCTCGTCGCACTTCCTGCTTGTTGTCCTTTCTCCTCGCCTTGCTTGGTGAAAGCTTGGTCTAAGTCTCTGATTGGGTGTTCCATACCCTTCCGCGTCTTGACTGTATTTAAGTCCAATCACTTCCTCATTAAAGTAGACGGGTCCCTGGAGTGTGCTTCTCCGTTGCTCAACCCTCCTCGGCTGTTCGGTGGTCTCCGAACCCCGAGACCACAATCCTCAGCCCATTCTTTATTTTTTATTTTGAGACAAGGTCTTGCTAAATAGCCCAGGCTGGGCTGAGATCCTCCTGCCTCATCCTCCCAGAGCGCGGGGATTACAGGCCTATACCACAACAGGCTTGTCCTTGCACAGGATTTGATTTAGCCACTTTCTGTAATGGGACTTTTCCGACAACAGGTAGTCACTGCGTGCCTAGCCGGGCCGGGCACGGTTTTGGGGAGCACTCATCCAGTGAGGCCCTGCAGTTGTCAGAGGAAATGAGAAAGCGGATGCTCCCAGTCAGGGGCTTGCTGGCCATGGGGTTCTGGTGTCTGGGAGGCCCGCTCTGGGGCTGAGCCTGTCTGACCAGAGATGGGGGGTTCCAGGTGGAGGAAGTAGCCCAAGGGTGTGAGGAGAATCGTTGAGGCCGGTGTGGGCAGAGACCAGAGCGCACTGGGTCCCATGGAGCCCAAGGGGGCTGCTGTTCTGCCAGAGGTGGGCAGGAACTATAATAGTTTATCAAGGAGGGGCCAGCCTGGCCGAGTGGGAGGCTGAGGCAGAAGGATCGTAGGTTCAAGCCCAACCTGGACAACTTGGTGAGGCTGTGAGACTGTCTAAAATAAAAAATGAGCTGGACGTGGCGGTGTGTGCCTGTCATGCCAGCGCTTGGGAGGCTGAGGCGGGGGCCTTGCTGGGCGCGTGAGGCTGGCCTGGACAATAGTAGTATGGTGGTAAGTGAGACCTTGCCTCAGAAATAAACACAAATAGATAAAAATGGGCTGGGCTGAGTGTGAAGGGGCTGGGCTTCGTCCCCAGCACCACAGGTAAATAAGGAATAGAAAGAGGGCCGCACAATCTACGGAGGTCGAAGATGCTGCTCTCAAGCTGGGAGGCCTGGCCCGCTCTGGGCCAGCTTGCAGATGGCGGGTACACTGTGTGAGCGCGGCCAGAGTGGCCTGATGGCTCTGGCAGCGGGGCCTGGCGTGCCTTCTCTGAGAGTCGGGCGGGGTGGGTCTGAGCAGAGGTCACGGGACAGAGCCAGCGGCTTGCTCACGGTGTCGCGGTCCAGGTGCCTTCTCCGCACGCAGGAGGCTCCATCTCTGAGCAGGCAAGAAGATGAGTCAGCGGGGCTCGAGGAACAGCTCTTGCCTAGCTAGCGCCAGGCCCTGGCTTCCGTTCCCGGCACCACAAAGCCTGACTGTGAGGGCACAGGCGTGGAAGCCTAGCACTTGGGAGGCTGAGGCAGGAGGATTGCCTTGAGTTCAAGGCCAGGCTGGGCTCCATAGTGAGGACCAGCCTGGACTATAAGGCGAGACCCTGTCTCAAATAAATGGAGCCAGGTGTGGGGAGAGACACAAAAGGTCACAGTGCTGATTCTTGGCGTACTCCAAAAGGCAGTGACTCTTCAGTTCAGAGATGTCAGCCAAGGTGGCCAAATGGAATTGTCAGAAAGGAGGGAAAAATGTCAGCCAGGCCAGGTGGCATGTACCTGTAATCTTAGCACTCTGGAAGGCTGAGGCAGGAGGATTGTAAATTCCAGCCCAGCCTGGGCGACTTGGTAATCTAGTGAGGCCCTGTCCCCACCCACCCCCCCCCAAAAAAAAAAAAAAACTAAGAAGTTCTGGGGATATACCTCAGTATGAAGGCCCTGAGTTCAAACCCAGTATTGCAAAAAAAAAAAAAAAAAGTAACATAAAGACATTTTTAAAGAAGGTCAAAGAGTGATAATATGGAGATCAATGGAAGATACTTTTCTGGGGAGAGGTATAGGCCTGGGGGCTTAGCTCAGTCATTACAGCACTAGCCCAGCAGGTGCAATCCCAGCACTAGGGAGGCTGAGGCAGGAGGATTACCTTGAGGCCACCGACAGCCTAGGCTACACAGTAAGTTTAGGATTAGCCTGGACTACAAAGTAAGTCCCTGCCTCAAACAGAGAGAGAGACAGACAGACAGACAGACAGAGACAGATGGAGAGAGGAATAGTGTAGAGCAGTGGTCCCAAATCTTTGTTTCAACACAGACCAGTTCAGTTGAAGGCCGTTGTCCTATAACCAAGGTGGGGGGTGACTGCAGTCCGTCGTTAGTGGCAGCTTTGGAATGTCAGCAGCAGTGGAGGGGAGCAATCAGCAGTGGCACTAGAGCCTAATAGGAGCCTGCTGACAGGAAGTGGGGCTTCGCTCCTGCTCACCTGTTACTAACTGCTCATCTGTCCAGGTGCCTGCTCCTTCCAAGGCCACAGAGCAGCACAGGTCTGCAGCCTGGAGTTTGGGGATCCCTTTGTAACGTATTGTGCTTGGCTTTAATGCGACACCCAAGCACGTTGGCACACAACTGTAATTCTTGTACTCTGGAAGGCAGGAGAATACCCAAGTTCAAACCCAGCCTGGGCAACTTAGCGAGACCTTGTTTACAAATAAATAAATTGGAAGCTGCGGTTGCACCTTAGAACAAAGGCTCTGGGTTCAAGCCAGGCTTGGTGGCACATGCCTGTCATCCTAGCACTGGGGAAGCTGAGGGAGGAGGATTGCTGTGAGTGAGTTCAAGGCCAGCCTGGGCTACACAGAGAGTTCAAGACCGGCGTGAACTACACAGTGAGACCCTGTTTCAAAAAGAGCGGATAAGAAACACAGAACTTGACTTTTTTTTTTGAGGGGGGGAAGGACTCATTTTGTAGTCCAAGCTGGTTCTGAACCCATTATGGAGCCCAGGTTGGCATTAGGATTCATAGCAATGCCCCAGCCTCCTAAGTGCTGGGTTTATGTTTATAAGCATGCACCACTAAGCCCAGATTTATGTGAAGCTCAAGAATCGAACTCAGAGCTTTGTGCTTGCCAGGCAAGTGCTTTAACCACTCTGCTGTTCTTCCAGCCTGATTGTGGAAGTTTTTACATATGAAGAAGTTGGATCCTTTGTGAGTTTAATTTGCTTACAATCAATGGAAAGCCGGATGTGATGGTCTGCACCTGTAAACCCAGCACTTTGGAGACTGAGGCAGGAGAATTGTTGTGAGGAGTTCAAGAGCAGCCTGGGGCGGGGGCTGGAGGAGTGGCATAGCTGCTAAAGCACTTGCCTAGCGAGCCAAAGGCCCTGAGTTTGGTTCTCTGAGTTTGGTTCCTCGGCACCACATAAAGCCAGGCATGGTAGCACACACCTGTAATCCCAGCATTTGGGAGGCTGGGGCAGGATTGCTATGAGTCCAAGGCTAGCCTGGGGCACATAGCGAATTTAGGACCAGCCTGAGCTACAGAGCAAGACCCTGTGTCAAACAAAATACCCAGCCCAGCCTAGGCTATGTGTTAAACTCAGGACTAGCCTGGACTAGAGAGTGAGACCCTGTCTGAAACAAACCAAAACAACTTGGGGAGTGAGGTCTAGGTGCAAATGGAGCCTGGCTGGTGCCAGGGCTGTGGTTACCCGTGGTAACCCGTGGTGCCCAGGCACAGGTCTGGCCAGCCCTATCCTGAGCTCCGCAGGGAGGACACCTGGCTTCCAGGCAGGGTGGCTGGCAAGACGCTGGGGACCTGCACGCTGTACTGTTGAGATTCTGCTTCCTTTATTTTTTCATTTGAAATTATTAAGTACTCTCTCCCATGACTGAAATAGTTACCACAGCTAATGCAAGCGCTGTGGCTTGAAAAACAGAATCCTGTGGGACTGGGTCTGAGCTGTTCAGGGCAAGTTCCAGCAAGCTGTGTTAAGCTTATTTATACTTTCTCAAAGCCTTTTATTTGGAGTTCACAAATGTATGTTCATGTTGCAATCTGCTTGAGAACCTAACGTGGGTTTTTTTTTTCCCCCTTGTGGTACTGGAATTAAACATGGAGCCTTCACACTGAGCTTAATGATTGTCACTATTACTCCTACCTACCACTATTACTATTTTAAATTTTGAGGCAGGATTTTGCTAAGTTACTAAACTGTCTGAGCCTCCCAAAATGCTGAGGTAACAGGTGTGTACCACTGTACCTGGCTTTTTTTTCCTTTTAACTCTTTTATACTTCCTTTCTAATCGCCTAAGATGAGCTTCTTTCTTTCATTTTAAAAACAAAAGGTGACAAGTTGCTAAATTTAAAAATACACTCTTCTTTGTGCAAACATACTATCTAAGAGACCCCTCGCAACCTGAGATTAGAAGCTGCAGCTCTACTGGAACTCACTTGAATGGAAAACAAAATTGAACATTAACTAAAAATTTTTAAAGTTTGAAATTTATTTGGAAAAGGAAAGTTACGCCTGGCCAGGTGATATAGGCCTGTGAGCCCAGAAAAACATGTCCTGAAGCTGTGGCTCGGTGTGAAGGCCCTGGGTTCCATCTTTGGTACTGAAAAGAGAGAGAGAAAGACAAAAGAAGAATAAAAAAGGGAGAGGAAGTCCTGCGTCCCTTGCGCACCAGCACAGCCCCAGCAGCTGCCTTTCGGACCAGCTCTCATCTCTCTCCATCCTGCACAAACCTCGGTGGCTTTTCTGGTGTCATTCAGGCCACGGAGTCCCTGAACTGCAAGGAATGTATTATACACAGCTTAGTGTTTACAGAAGCCCACTGTTTTCTATGCTCTTCTTTCTAGCCCCTTTTGGGGGATTCTGGGGATCAAGCCCAGGGCCTTCACACTTAGCTACATCCCTAACACTTTTTAGAGTTTTGAATTTTTTTTTCTTTCTTTCTGAGACCCGCTCTTGCTCTGGAGTCCAAGCTGGTTCTGAACTCACTATGTAGCCCAGACTGGCTTCAAACTCATGACCGTCCTCCTGCCTCAGCCTCCTGAGTGCCGGAATCACAGGCGTGTGTGCTAACCACTGTGCTTGTCCTCCAGTCAAAATGTTGTGTTTTGGGTGTGAATTTTCGATTTATCTCTTTTCCTTACTATGTGCTGAGCACCTTTTCACACTGGTACAAATCTAGCTGACACCGTGTTGTGGCTCACCTCACCTGTACGCAGAGCCCCAGCTACGCAGGGAGGTAAAGGATGGTGCTATGGCTCCAGATCACTCCCAGGACAGCCCCGTCTTCTGACCTGGTTTTGGGGCCAGATGGCGGTGGCAGGGGCAAGGGAGTTGGTGGGGAGTGGGGACTCAGAGGGGGTGCGGCCACGTTTTTGGAAGAGCTGTGATTAGAAATCCCCCTGCAGGGTAGCACCCTGGCCCCCAGGGGAGAAGTTGAATTATAGGAGGGGGACGGTGACCTAACGGTCTTATCTGCCTCAGGTCCTGAGTCCGTCCCATCGCAGTTCGGTGGCCCAGTGCCTCCTGGAAAAGTGCTTTCGTCTCTTCCTCTTTCCCTTTATTCCTTCTTCAGGCTGGGGGTTTGGGGAGGGAATGTGGGTGGAGGTAATGGAGGCTACTGCTGAAGGAGGAGGGCGAGTGGTATGGACGAGAAAGGCAGGCCCAGCCCAGTGCCTCCGGCCTGTGACCCCAGCCCTATAGGAGGCTGAGGCAAGACAGACTGAGACCAGTCTGGGGGATTTAGCGACTTAGTGAGATCCTGTGTAAAACTACAACTAACAAATGGCCTGGCGATGTACGGAGTGCAAAGGTCCTGGGCTCTCATTCTAGGGGTGGGAAACTGAACTCATAAGTGGTGATTTGAGTGGTAAAGTGAGTCAGACGCAGAAAATTCATTATGTTAAATATCACATGGCTTCTCTGATTTGGGAAACTATAGAACCAAAATGAGTGTGATAGTGGGAGTTAGGGGGGACGGGAGGGAAGGGATCATAACATTGATGTGATAGGTATGTACACAAAGTACTCAAATTCATTGTAAACATTATCACACACACACACACACACACACACACACACACACACACACACATTAATAAAAATGGTGAGGAAGAAACAAAAAAGGTCCTGGGCTCACGTCCCAGGCCAGTACATGCATGTGTACACGCTCTGCTTCCGGAAGCAAAGCAGGGCAGCCGCTTGGGACCCCTGTCCACATGATGGGAGCCTGTATCCCTCTGTTCTTTGATTCTATACTAAGGAACTGTTGTACACCCTGAGAAAAAGGAAGCAAAACCGAAGATGCTGTGATGTACCATTCACCATCAGTGTCACCTCATCCCCTGCTCCAAATAATTCTCTTTCATATTGTGTTTTATTTTGTTGAGATAGGGTGTCAGTCTGTATTCTAGGCCGGTCCTGAACTCACTGTGTAGCTCAGTCTGATCTTGAACTCTAGGCAATCCTACTGCCTCACCCTTCTGAGTGCTGAGGTTACAGGACTGCGTCACCATGTCTGGCTTTTGTGGTACTGGGGGATCAAACTCAGGGCCTCACAATTGCAAGGCAAACACTTTAACCGCTGTGCCATTCCTCCAGCCCTTCCAAATAAGTCTGTGTCCCATGGAGTCCATCAGTGTCACACCTCCTCAGCTACTGATTGGGAAAGGTTGTGAGAAGGCAGTACAGGGCTGGAGGAACAGCTCAGCGGTTAAAGTACTTGCCTAGCAACTGCAAGGCCCTGGATTTGGTTCCCCAGCGCCACATCATCCAGGCATGGTGGTACATGCCTATAATCCCAGCACTTGGGAGGCTGAGGTAGGAGGATTGCTGTGAGTCCAAAGGCCAGCCCGGGCTCCACAGTGAGTTCAGCCACTACAGAGGGAGATTCTGTCAAAAAGAAAAAAGAAAAAGAAAGAAAACTCATACAAATATGCACAAAGTGGATTGCACCTCCTGAACTAGGTGGGTTTCTTGGGAAAGATGTTGGAAGCCCCTGTGGCCACGGGAGAACCTGTGGGTGTGAGAATCGGGGAGCTGTTGTAGCCAGTGCCTGGCCAGCTTGGCAAGTGCATAGGAGCCCCGGGGTCCAGCCCGGGAGGGAGGTGCTGAGGGGCCCAGAGTGTGAGGAGAGGTAGATGCTTCAGAGGAAGTTTGCTTGAACATCAAAGCAGTCGGAAAGGCCCTGGAAGGCGTCCAAGGAGCTCTGTAAATGTGGCTCTTTCGATGCCCACTCTGTAAAATCAGCCAGGAAGCAAAAGCTGTATTACATCGTGTGTCCGCAGAGCTCCCCTGAGGTAAATAATCCGTGCATTCTTGGTTGAATCTACAACGGTGTATCATAGGATATAGTGTAAACCATCTTAAATACTTAAAAATTTTTAAACTTTTTTTAATGTTTCTGAGTTTCTTTATGTGTGTGTGAGATACTGGAGATCTGACCAAGGGCCTTCAAGTTGAGTTACACTCCCAGCCCATTCTTATTTTTGATTTTAAGACAGGGTTTCACTGAGTTGCTACATTGCCCAGGCTGGGCTCAGACTCGCAATTCTCCTGCCTCAGCCTCCTGGAGTGCTGGGATCACAGGCCTGAGCCACTACGCCTGGCCATGACTGCTTTCTAGGCCAAACAAGGGAGAGAAAGCCAATCTCCAGCTGTTGAACATTCCCTGGGAAGTAGTGGGAAGGACCGAGGGTCTCAGTGAGGAGAGGGTCCCCACCAGCCAAGGTCAGAGGGGGCTGCAGCCCTGAAGAACAGGCACCAGTCGGGCCTGAGGGCCTGCAGAGAACTTCAGAGGTGCCTCAGGAACACCTTGGAAAGGAGGTGCCGGCTCCAAGCTCTTGTCCCTCTAGAAGGTGCCAGTCAGTGGCCATGAGGTGAGGAAGGCCTCTCTGTCCCTTCACTTCTGCTCAACTTTGCCCAACAGGCAAGTGGGGCAGGTAGAAAGAAAACCTGACCTCCCACTGTCAGGAAAGAAGCGTCTTCCTTTGAACAAAGGTTGACGTGAGGAAAAGGATCATGGACCTTTCTTTCTTTCATTTTTTATTTTGCTGTAGTAGGGATTGACCACGGGCCTTTACTCTGAGCTACATCCCCAGCCCCGTTTTATTGTTTGAGACAGGTCTCTCTAAGCTGCTCAGTTATCAAAGCTGGGCTCAACCTTAGGATCCTCCTGCCGGATGAGCCTCCCGAAGTACTGGGACTCGAGGCCTGCCCACAGGGCCTGATCTAATTTCTCGCTGGACGATGTATTTCCTGACTGTAGGACAGTTTCCTCAGCAAGAAGATTGGGAGACCACCATGTTTTCGGCCAGCGGCAGAGGAAAACCCCTCAGTGAGTGGACTCCGAGGAGCAGAGGGGACAAGTCTCATGGACTTTCTGGTATGCTCCTTTGTTATGCTTCATGGAAACACAGTAGAATATCCAGGCAGGGGCCACCCCACACCCTGCAGGGAGGGACCCTGGGTGTGGCTGGCTTTGTCTCTTATCTAGTTCCATGCTGCCTGAATTATGCGAGCAGAGACTGGCTGCTTTGCAACCTACAGAACTGGGCTAGAAAGTGCTCTTCTGGGATGTGGAGGGGAATCTGTGCCACCTCTGAGTCTCCGAGTGGGAGCCGGGTACTGGAAAGAGGGTGAGTGGAAATTGGAGGTAGCCTTCCCTGGAGCCACCATTTGAAGAGTGCATTTTTTTTTTTTTTGACTCTGTAGTCCAATCTAGTCTTGAACTCACTACGTAGCCAATGCTGGCCTCAAACTCACAGCAATTGTCCTGCCTCAGCTTCCCAAGTGCTGGGATTACAGGCATGTACCGCCACGCCCAGTTTATGTGGTGCTGGGGAATCCAACTTGTCTTAGCGCATGCAAGTGCTTTAACCGCTGAGCCGTTCCTTCATTCCACCCCCTTTGGGCCACTCTTGAGGAGCCACACTAGCTCCTGACACGTAAGAACATGGAATAATTAAATATAAAGCCACATGGTATATAATACAGCCTATGGGCTAGGGGCAGAGCTCAGCAGTTAGAGTGCTTGCCTCGCAGGCACTGGGCATGATGGTACACTCGCAAAATACAAGCACTCCGGAGGCTGAGGTAAGAGGGTTGCTCCCAGTTCAGGGCCATCCTGGGCTACATAGTGATTTTAGGATCAGCCTGGACTATAGAGCAAGACTCCTTTTCAGTCAGCCAGCCAGCCAGCCCCTGGCAGGGAGCCAGGAGCTATCTACTTGTGCTGGGCCCTGAGAGCTCTACTCTCCTTATCGTGGTAGGGAGGCCCCTAAACCTCTGCAAGCCAGGAGGGTGAGGCAGGAAGCAGCCCGGGCAGATCTGGTTCACACTGCTGCCCTGGAATGACTTCTGTGCAGACCGAGTTGGTTAGCCTTGAATTCAAGCAATCTTCCTGCCTCAGAATTCAAGCAATCTTCCTGCCTCAGCCTCCTGGGTACTGGATTATAGGCCCATGCCACCATGCCCAGTTAATGTTTATGTGGTGCTGGGACCTTTTGCACAGTAGGCGAGTGTTCTGATCACAGAGCTATGCCCAGCCAACCTTTATTTGCCTTGGTGTCTGAGGATTAGGAGTCAGGGCTGGCTAGGTCCTTGGCTTGCGTTTCATGAGGTGCTATCTGGGTATCTGGAGGCTGAGTTCTCATCTGGAGGCTCAATTAGGGAAGAAGCTCATTCTAAGACATGTATTATGGGCAGAACCCACTTCTCACATGCTATATGGTGAGGGCCCTGGTTTACCAATTGTCACCAGCTAAAATTCCCCTTAGACCCAGAAGTCTCACTGTTACTTCTTCATTAATCAAACATTAGGGGCTGGAGGCATAGCCCAGTGGTTGCCTAGTGTGTAGAAGACTCTGGATTCAGTACTCTAGTACCACATAAAATTAGCTGAGTGCGGTGGTGCGTGGCTATAATCTCAGTACTAGGAAGGCTGAGGCAGGAGGATTGTGGTGAGTTCAAGGCCATCCTGGTCTACACAGTGACTTAGGACCAGTCTGGAGTACAGAGCAAGACCCTGGACCAGCCTGAACTAAAAAGCAAGACTCTGTCTCAAAAAATAAAATAAAATGAATTAAAAATCAAGCATAAAATAAAAATCATGCTAGGCCCTTTGACACAGGCCTGTAATCTCAGTACTTTGGGAGGCTGAGGCAGAAGAATCACAAACTTGAGCCCAACCTGGGCAAGTTAGCAACTTAATGAGACTCTGTCTTAAATAAATAAAAAGTGGCTGGGGATGTAGCTCAATCTCCAGTACCTTGTGTTCAATTTCCAGTACCACAATAAATAAGTAAATATACAAATAAATGGACTAGAATTGTAGCTCAGTATGAAGGCCCTGGGCTCCAGCCTCAGTGTAAAAGTCCAGCTTAAGGCAGGAGCTTGCTAGCTTGCCAAGGTCCCACAACAGCAAGAGACAAGTGTTGAAGGAAAATACATATTTCTTCCTTCCAAAAATAGAAATACTTCTACTCTCTACTGCCTCTTAGCTAAACCAAGCCAGCAAACATTTGCTGTGAATACTCAGTTTCCTGGGCTGGAGGTGTAGTTCAGCAGTTAAAGTGCTTACCTAGCCAGCGCAAGACCCTGGGTTCACTTTCCCAGCACCACCTAGGCTGGGTGTGGCAGTGCATGCCTATAATGCCAGTACTTGGGAGGCTGAAGCAGGAGGACTGCCACCTGCTCAAGGCCAGCCTGGGCTGCATAGTGAAATCAGTACCTCAGATTACTGCTGTGCAGGCAGATTGTAAACACTTTGTTTAGATTTTCTGGGCTGCTATTTGGTCTCTGTTGCAACTGCTGATCTGCTGATAAAACATAGAATAAATCAAACATAAACAGTAGAGCCAATCTGGTGGTGTGTCCTGTAACCCCAGCAGGCTAGGCTGCAGAATCACAAGTTCAAGTTCAGCCTGGGCAATTTAGTGACTTAGTGAGACGCTGCCTCAAAATCAAAACTAAAAGCAGGGCTGGGGATGTTGGTGAGTGTGATGGTCCTGGAGTTCAATCTTTCTTCCTTTCTATTTATTTATTTATTTATTTATTTATTTATTTATTTTTAGCAACTTACTACATAGCCTAGGATGGCCTTGGACTCCCTGCGATCCTGCTACCTCAGTCTCATGAGAGCTGGAATCATAGGCATGTACCACCACATCTAGCTTATATATCGCTAGGTAACTGAAGCCAGGGCCTTGGGTTCAGACTAGGCAAGCGCTTTCGCTGCTGAGCTACACCCCTGAGCCTCATGGGTCCAATATCCTCAGTACAACAGCAAAGCAACAAAACCTCCCACAAAATATGAAACCCTGTCACAATAAATCTTTATCGACATTGAAACATAAATTTTATATCATTTTTGCATCACCAGATATTATCCTTTATTATTTTCAAATATGTTTTTCCAAGAACCATTTAAAAATATAAATTACAGGCATGTGCCACCACACCCAGTGTATATGGTGCTGGGAAATCAAACCTGGGGCCTTGGGTATGCTAGGCAAGCACTTTAACTGCAGAACTATGCCCCCTGGTCTCCCATCTTTATTTTTAACTTTGAGACGGGGTCTGACTAAATCACTGAATTGCCCAGGCTGGGCTTGAACTTGCAATCTGCCTGCCTCAGCTTCCCGGAGTGCTGGGATTACAAGTCTGTGCCACAGGGCTTGGCTGTATTTTTGAAATAGTCCAGCAGTAGTCTAGGAGCCATAGTGACACGTCGTCAGGAGGTTGCTACCTGAGGTGGAGATGAGGCCAGGGGTCCACTAGTGAGCAAACTCTGAGTGGCAAATTTCTTGCAGTCCACTTAGGATTGAGCGTTACCTACCAAATTCGGACTAAGCCCATTTTTATCTTATTTGAGATAGTATCTTGCTTTGTAGTCCAGGCTGGTCCTGAAACTCACTGTGGTGCCCAGGCTGACCTCAAACTCAGGGCAATCCCCCCGCCTCAGCCTCCTGAGTGCCAAGATTACAAGTGTGCACCACCACGCCCTGTTAA
Source organism: Ctenodactylus gundi (assembly GCA_004027205.1). Classification (NCBI taxonomy): domain Eukaryota; kingdom Metazoa; phylum Chordata; class Mammalia; order Rodentia; family Ctenodactylidae; genus Ctenodactylus; species Ctenodactylus gundi. Next base: position 225,304 of record PVKB01000434.1, read on the forward strand.
TTTTTATGTGGTGGAGGGACTTGAACCCAGGGCCTTGCACATGCTAGGCAAGTGCCTTCACCGGTGAGCAAAGCCACGGACCTCTCAAACATTCCTTGCTTCTGAGGGCTCCGGACCGGCGACGGATCTCCCATTGCAGCCCCCTCGGCCCTTTCCCTAACCCTCCCCGCTGGCAGGAGAATCTGGCTCACTTAGACACCGACACACCGGACTCTCATGGACCAGCATTGCTGCACAGAGCAGGCAAGAATGAGTCGACTGCTTCAAGTCCGGCGGAGGGGAGGGTCCTGCCTGCCTACCCAGTCCGCCCGAGGCCCCGGGGCCCCCGCCTTCATCCGCAGTCGCCTCCTAGTGGCTGATCGCTGTGCGGTGAGCAGGCCTGGCTTGGGCAGCCCTGTCCTTGGGGCAGGGTGTCCCGGCATCCGGATCTGGGGACGGAGCGGGCCACCGGGTCCGCAGCCGGGCCGCGCTGCCCCAGGGTTTACAGATCCTTCTGGTTCTTGTTACTGAATGAAGCTCTGAGCCAGCTTGGTTAGGCGAAGGCTGAGCCCTACCCGCCCGGCCCCTCGGAGCTGAGCTCTGCCGGGCGCTGGGCTGCGTGCGCCCTTCCCTGGATCCTTGTTCCCTTTCCCTCTTATCAATCTCCAGTTGTTAAGTGTCTTCCGGGTAAAGAGAGTTTAACTTCTTAAGAAAATGATTAAAATCACGTCCTCGATCTGCTCTCATTCCCGCTGTTTCCCGAGGTGGCTTGTTCTGTCGTGCGTGGTTGTGCGTGTGCGCTTTGTGGGTGGTTAAGTGGGAAAGGACTTGCTATTCCTCGAGGGCTTCCTGTTCCTGGAAGGCCCTGCTCTCGGCAGAGAGGGGGCAGAGGCCGGCCTCGCGCCTGGAATCCTACCTGTCGCTGCGACCTCACCTTACTAGGCGGCGCGGAGGACCAGGCCTGGTGGTGCGGCCGTCGTCCCAGCACTCCAGAGACCGAGGGAGGAGCGAGTTCGTGGATGGCTCAGAGAGGCCCAGTCTCTCTTTCGGTGCTAGGATGGGCCCAGGGCCTTCACACTACGCTACATCCCAGCTCATATTTTGGTTTTGATTTTGAGACAAGGTCTCCCTAAGTCACTAATTTGCTCAGGCTGGGTTTGAACTTGCTATCTTCCTGCTTTAGCCTCATAAAGTGCTGGGATTACAGGCCTGCACCACTGGCTTGGTATTGTTTTAAAATTAAAAATAAAATTGGACTGGAGATGAAGCTTAGTGTGAAGGGTTTGGGCTCCATCTCCAGTACTGTACACAGACTTTTTTTTTTTTTTTTGAGACAGGGTCTTCCTCTGTAGCCCAGGCTGGCCTCAAACTCATGACAATCCTCCTGCTTCAGCCTCCCAAGTGAGTGCTGGGATTACAGGCATGTGCCACCTCTCCAGTTTACGTGGTGCTGGGGAATGGACCCCATGGCCTTGTGTTTGCTGGGCAAGCGCTCTGATCACTGACCTACTCCCCTAACCCCACTCACATCAACTCTCCCCATTCAGCCTCCCAAGTGCTGGGATTACAGGCATGCACCCTGGCTAGTTTTTATGTAGTGCTGGAGAATTGAGCCCTGGGCCTTGCACATGCTAGGCAAATGCTGTAACAGCAGAGCTACACCGCCTAACCTACAGGAGCGAAGGGAGAGGTCTTCAACTTTTGGAAAGGAATACAGATGAAGTGTAGCTGGGTCAAACAAAACATCTGTTTTCAGTGCACTGAGGACTCTGCAGGCTGATTTCCATGGTAGGTGTCTCAGTTTATAGTCCCTTCAGTCGTGTAGAAGGGTCCCTGTCCCCCACAGCCTCACCGGTATCTGATATTGTGTGAGTTCTTGATAACAGCCATTCTTAGTGGACTATGAAGGTGGAACCTGAGTGCTGTTTTTGGTTTGCGTTTCTGTAACACCAATGCTAGTTATCTAAGCCGGATGTTTGAGGAGAAATTACGAGTCAGGGGTTTTTTTTGGTCAGTGTATATGTGTGTGCATGTATGTATGTATGTATATATGTATATATGTAAGTAAGTGGGGTGAGGGGAGTAGATCAGTGACTCTGCTCAGTGTCCTGATGGGCTAATCTGAATAGACTTTAATCAATAAGCTGCCTTTGTCCAGCCTGATGGCACAGGCTGGCAATGCCAGCACTCTGGGAAGCTGAGACAAGGGGGATCACAAGCTCAAGCCCAGCCTGGGAGATGTTGTCTCAAAATCAAAAATCTTCCCCCCCCCCATTTTATTGATATGTACAAGTGCAAAATTTAAGGTTTACAATGAAGTTGAGCATTTTGTGCACCTACATATCTTGTCAAGGTGACAAGGACTTTCCCACTCTCCTTTTGTCCCTTCCCCTACTCACCCCACCCTCCTTCCCCAACCTACCCCGTTTCACTTTGTTTTTTGGCTTAAGTTCCACAAGACAGTTGTGATATGGGTTTCTCATATCAGAGAGACCATTCGACGTTTCACCTTCTGCTTCTGACTCACTTCACTAAGCATGATGTTCTCAAGTTTCTTCCATTTGCCTGCAAAAGCCTCCATGCTGTTGGAATTTATAGATGCATAGTATTCCATTGTGTATAAATACCACAGTTGGTGTATCCATTGGTCTGTTGATGGGTATTTTGGTGACTTCCATATTTTAGCTATTGTTAGTTGTGCTGCTGTGAACATGGGTATACATATATCTCTGTTATGTGTCGTTTTGGCCTCTTTTGGAAATGCCAGCACTCTGGGAAGCTGAGACAGGAGGATCACAAACTCAAGCCCAGCCTGGGAGATGCTGTCTCAAAATAAAAAAAATCTTAAAAAGGGGGTGGGGGTGGCTGGGTGATGTAGGTTGGTGGGAAGATGCTGGGCTGGATCCCTAGTACCACCACACACACACACACACACACACACACACACACACACACACACACAAGCTTCCTTGTCTTTGGGCCATCTGACTAGGTGCCTAGACTCTGAGTAGCCCCTCACAACCATCACGAGTGATTGTCTTCTACCAGGAACCAGGAACAGAAGCCTTTCCAGGCCCTCTGATAGTGAGTGACCGTGGAGCTCCCAGAATGGTAATCTCAGCTGTGATGCTGGCTTTCCCCTGTGGCCTGGTTGTGGCTGGAACGTGGTGTGCCCCTCTGAGACTCTCACTGGAATGGGCTTGACACAGCAGTGGTGTGGGGATCTTTAGTAATGAGCAGGTCACTCCAGGGGGTAGATGCCTCTCTCCAAGGACAAAGTTCCTGCTCTCAGGGGACCAAACAGGTCACTTTCAAGCAGGTTGGTGGGAAGTGAGGCTGCTGCGTTGTCCCTAGCTGCACGAGCCCACTTGCCTTTCCCAGTGCTACCCTGTGATGACACAGTGTAAGCCCATGTCAAATGAGACCTCCTAGTGTTGTGGTCACACTACTGAAACTGATACACAGGTTAATGCAATCCTAATCAAGATACCAACATCATTTTTCACAGAAAAATAATCCGAAAATTTATATGGAATCAGAAAAGACCCAGAATAGCCAAAGCAATCTGAAGCAACAGAACAAAAGCAGGAGGCGTCACAATGCTGGACTTCAAGTTGCATCACAAAGCAACAGTGACAAAAGCCACATCGTATTGGCATAAAAACAGCCAGGTAGATCAATGGAACAGAATTGAGGATGCAGAGACAACACCAAGGACCTTGGGCCATTTGATCTTTGACAAAGGGACCTAAAACATATGTTGGAGAAAAGATAGCCTCTTTAACAAATGTTCCTGGGGAGCTGGGGCATAGATCATCCATTGGGACATTTGCCTAGCAAGTGCAAGGACCAGTGTTTGATTCCTCAGCACCATATAAGCCGGGTGTGGTGGCACACGCCTATAATACCAGCTCTCAAAACAAAAACAAAAATGGCGCTGGGAAACTGGTTATTCACATGCAGGAGAATGAGACTAGACCCATATTATTCATCATATATGAATATCAAATCAAAATGAATCAAAGACCTAGATATTAAAATGGAAACACTGAACTTACTGGAAGAAAAAAAACAGGCAAACCCCTTGAGGACTTAAATGTAGGCAAAGACTTTCTCAATAAACTACCCAGTGCACATGAGACAATACCAAGAATCAACAAGTGGGATTATATCAAATTTAAAAACTTCTGCCAAAGCAAAGGAAACAATCAACAGAGTGAAGAGATAATGGATGGAATGGAGAAGCATTTTGCCAGCTCCTCCTCAGATAGGTGACTATTATCTAGAATAAACAACTGAAAAAAATTAGACTCCCAAAATAAAGGACTCAGTCAAAAATGGGCAACTGAAATGGACAGTTTTCAGAAGATGAGGTCCAAATGGCTAGTAAATACATGAAAAAAGTTCAATATCTCTATCCATCAGAGAAATGCAAATCAAAATAACATTGAGGAAACTGGGTGCAGTGTAGCATACCTGTAACCACAGCACTCGGGAGGCTGAGGCAGGAGGATCACTGTGAGTTAAAGGCCAGCCTGGGCTACACAGTGAGTTCAGGACCCAGCTGGACTGCAGAGTTAGACCCTATCTAAAGAAATTTAAAAATTGAGATTCCATCTAATTCCAGTTAGAATGGTTGGTATAAAGAGCTCAAAAAAAAAAAAAAATCTGGCAAGGTTGTGGAGAAAAAGAAACCCTCCTACCTTGCTGGTGGGATAGTGAAACTGGTGCAACCACTCTGGAAAGTATGGAGACTCCTCAAAAAAACCTGAAAATAGATATCCCATTTGACCTAGCTATTCCTCTTCTGAGAATCTTTCCAGAAGATCATACAAGAATGGCTCATACCAACCCATGTTTACAGCAGTGAAACTTAAAACAGTTAAATCTTAGGAGCAGCCACTATGTCCAGTAATGGATGGATAAAGGATATATTTACATAAATTGATAAAGGGTAAATTTACATATTTTAACATATATTTTCTACCATAAAGAAAGACAAATTATAGTCCTTTTTAGGACAATGGATGTGTCTTGAGAACATTATGCTCAGTGAAATCAATCAGATCCAGAAAGTTAAAGATCATATGGTTTCTCTGAGAAAACCCAGCCATAAAAAAGTAGAAGAGAGATGGAAGAAAGAAAGAAGACAGACTTTGTGAAGAGAGGAAAGGGACATGTGTCGGGTTGGGAAGAGGGGAGGGAAGTAAAAATGATCAAGCTGCCGTGTGTAAAGTCACCAAAATTCCAAGCCAACTGCTAAGAGTATGTATCACAAACACAAACTAATGAAAGAATAAATAAGACAAGAGATTCGCTGATTTTGGGCTTTAGAACTATGTTATTAAATTCATTTGTGGCTACAGAAAGACTTAATATTATAAATATGGTTGAGCTCAAGGCATAGCTCAGTGGTTAAAGTGCTTGCTTAGCAACTGCAAGTCCCTGGGTTCCCTCCCTCAGCACCACATAAATTGGGTGTAATCCCAGCACTCTGGAAGGCTGAAGCAGGAGGATCCCAGTATGAGTCCAGCCTGAGTAACTTAGCAACTTCGTTAGACTTTGTCTCAAATAGTAAGACGGGGCTAAAGGGGTTTGGGGTGTGGAGCGGAGCAAAAGCCCTGTGTTCCATCTCTAGCTCTAGCATCACACACACGAAGAATGTTCACATTGTGTTCCACTGGGACTAGCCTGCTCCTTCCTGGGTCTCCTGCCTCTGCCAGGAGGAGGGACATTCTCTCTGGATGCCACCAGTGCCCTCATATGTGACAGTTACCATCAACTGTGAAATTTTTAACCAGACAGGGACCTCCAGAGGGAGGGACTCAGAGACCGTGATGTGAAATCGGTGGCTGGTGTTTGCTGAGTGAGTGTCCAATCTCTGGTTAGACTGAACTTCTGTGAGGTATTAACACTTTAAGTGTAAAATCTAAGAGTAGTCACTAGTCTGTGTGTGAAGTGTCCCAGAGGTAGGTATAATCTTCAAAATCTCCTGGACCTGTCTTTTTTTTTTTTTTTTTTTTTTGAGACAAAGTCTCACTCTACAGTCCCGGCTGATACTGAACTTAGCGTGTAGCTCAGGTTGGCTTAAAAATCATAGCAATCCACCTGCCTCAGCCTCCCAAGAGCTGGCATTACAGGCATGCACCGCCATGTCCAGCTTATGTGGTGTTGGGGAATTGAACCAAGACCTTGTTCTTGGAAGGCAAGCACTCTAACTGCTGAACTATGCACCCAGAGTCCTCCTTCTTTTGAGACAGGGTCTTGCTCTGCAGTCCACACTAGCCCTAAACTCACTATATAGTACAGGCTGGCCTCAAAGACACACCAATCTTGCTGCCTAAGTCTCCCGAGCAATAGGATTACAGGTATGTGCCACCACATCCTGCCTGTACATTTCTTCTTTACTCTCAATTATTAATTTTCTTTTTTTCGAGACAGGGTCTTATTCTGTAGTTCAGCCTGGTCTTGAATTTACTGTGTAACCCAGGGTGGACTTGAACTCAGTGAAATCCTCCTGCTTCAGCCTCCTGAGTGCTGGCATCACCAGGGTGCCCATCACGTCCAGAGTATATGGTGCTGGGGAATCGAACTCAGGGCCTTGCAGTTGCTGGGCAAGTGCTCTAATTGCTGTTCTATTCCTCCAGCCCCTTAATTATTAACTTTCCAAGGGTGAGATGCTGTGTAACACAATGCCGTCCCTACACAGATGGAGTGTGTATCTATTTCACAAGACTATGGCCGGTTGTAGCTGAAATTATAGTCTGTGTGGTCATACCTGCCCATTCACAGATAGGCCTAATGCCCAGAAAAACCCTAATTAATTCTTAGAGCTCTTTGGGGCATTTCATAAATAATGGAATCAATCAACTGTAAAACATGAGTGCCCAGAAAGAGAAGGGTCATAGGATTTTTTAAACCATAAATATGCAGAATTTAAGAAACTAAGGTGGGCATAGTGCAAACAAAAGTAAACACATAAAATATTTACGTAACACTTGACCCTTGAATTCAGTAATTTTGCTTCTCATTGGGACCGGGTTTGCTTTTTTCTCGTGTGGTACTGTTTTGTTCTTTCTTTCCTTGGCTGTACTGAATCTTTCTTTTTATTTTTTGCAGTACTTGGAGTTGAACCCAGCACCTTCACCTGAGTTCGCTTTTCTGCCGACCTCAGGCCAGAAGCAACGCAGCTGAGCTGAACGCTGTGCAGGCCCAGACACATCTTTACATTTAGCCGTTACTGAGGGGTATATTAGTGAGAACAGGTTCATTATTTGTCACAAAATTGACTCACGGCACCAAAGGACCTGGCATCTAAAATTAAAGGGCATGTTTTTTCATCGATTATTAGTACAAAGGGAATCACTGCATTTTGATAAACCTTTTAGTTAGTGGAGAAGATGTAATCAGCGTCACTCCTATGGATTGTGTTTGGAAAGCTGTCCAGACACTGGTGAACAAATCATGACAGTGACCGAGACAGCGCCGTGTACGTGCCCGTGCTGGCGTTGCTGCTGTCATGAGGACTGGTCTTGCCCCGCCTGTGCCACAGCCACTCTGCGGGCTCAGGATCGTCCGTGGAGCAGTTGTCTTATTCCAAGTGTCTCTCTTTTACTCACCTCTATAACTCTGTAGAATTTCAGCACTTTCCATGTGGAATTTCCTTGCTAAATTGCAGGTGTCATGGAGTTAGTGTGATTTACATAAAGGCCCTGGGTCATGTGTCCTGGGTTTGGTCCAAGCTCTAGCCTACTGTTAGTATTCACATCACCAATCCATATCGTCTCTCTTTCTTGTGGTACTGGGTATTGAACACAGGGCTTTTGCTCCGAGTTGCAGCCTCAGTTCCCTTTTATTGTTTACTTAAGATCTAGCTGAGTTGCTAAATTGTCTGGCTGTACTTGAACTTGCAGTCCTCCTGCCTCAGTCTCCCAAAGTGCTAGGGTTTCTGGCCTGAGCCGCTGGGCCCAACTGGTCCAGTCCTTTCTGTGCCTGAGGCTGCATCTCCCTGGCCCTGCCACCCTGTCATCACTTGCTGTCCTGCTCTGTACTTTGTTACCCTCCCTCTCTGTTATGCTACACGCAGCCCCAGGAGCTCCGTGTTGTCATATGTCATCACACTTAATCCTCAAATGCAGGAGAAGCATCTCAGCAGTTCTATTTCTCAGCTGGTAAAACTGAGGCTGCAGAGAGCGAACATGCCAGGTCCAAGGTACTTGCAAGTGGCTGCCTTGCAATCTGAGCCATGACTAAGGAACTAGTAGAAGCTGCCACTGAAATTGACTTTCAGTGAGGTTTTTAAAGAAAGCTCATACTAACCTAGTCTGTACTCATGCCTGAAGACAAAGGCAGCACCGCTAAGGATGCATAATTGTTACTGCAGACTCAAATCATAACACAAGAAGCAGAAGGAGCTCGGCTGGATCTGTCAGGGTCTTACAAACGCAGCCGCAGAGTGGAAACGGTGACTATCGTGGCCGAACAGCCTTGTGATCAGCCTTTCTCAGGACCCTGGGGACCCCAGAGCTTCCTCTGTGGCCTGGGGAAATGACTCCTGGGTCGCCGCCCTGACCCAGGCCTGGGGAGACAGCACACAGCTCATGCTCAGGCCAGGCCAGGCGAGGGCTGGTTAAGGGCTGTGGGATGCCAGGAGGAAGCGCAACGTGGCAGATCGCGCTGTCTTTGCTATGGCCCCTTGGGACACTGCGACGGAGGAGCAGGGACTCCAGGAAGCGATGATCTTCTTTGTTTCCCTTTTTATGAAAGGGAGGCGGAGTGGATGGATACATAATGGCCCTTATAGACCAGGCAACCCGGCAGGCTGTGCCCGTCTTCCAGCCCCGGGACGCCCATTCTAAATAGGGAGTTCTCCTCGAGCCCCAGGTCTGTGCTGTTCCCCATATCCTAGGAAAACTGGGAAAAACGAATTAACTGTGACTTGGGACAGACTGCCCCCAACGAGGCCGCTGTCCTGGAGTCAGTCGGTACGGAAGACCGGAGATGGGCCTTTCGTCGATTCGGTCCGTTCTGTTTCCAGGCGTCTTCTGCTGGGCCTGCGCCTCCCTCCTCGGCGAGGGCCCGCGCGTCCCGGGCCGGCACAGCGTGGATCCGCGCGGGGACGCTTACGTCGCACCATTTTCAAGAAGTCAATGTACGGAACCGCTGCGGTTTAAGTTCTACGCATTCAAGAGGGTGGGTCACCGAGGGGTCAGCTGCAAACTTGACGGTGGACAGCGGCCTCCGGAGCCCGGCCCGGGCGTTCCGCAGCCTCGCCGAACGCCCCCCGCGCGGACGGCCAGCTCGGCTTTCTACGCGGGCGGGGAGGCCCCGTTCCCGCCGCGTCCGGGCCGGGCGGGACCCGGCGGCGCGATGGGCCGCGCAGGGCTCTAAGCCCCGCGGCAACCCCGACCCTGCTCCTCCCAAAGGTGGGACTGCCCGGCGAGAGCGGCCCTAGCGGGGCGCAGGCACTCGGGGCGCGCGCTCCCGGCGAGGGGACTCCAAGTGACAAAGAGCGCGGCGACCCCTTCCCACCGCCGCGGACACCGAGGGGCGTGGGGGCGTCCCCAAAGCGGGCCGGGGCGGCGCGGGCGGCCGCAGGGGCGCAGGGCGGCCGGCAGGGGCGCGCGGGAGGCGGGTCCGCGCGAGGGCGCGGCGGCGGCGGCGGGGTCCGTGCGCCCGCCCCGCCCCTGCCGCACGTGCGCGGTGTTGTGTGCCCGGCGCTCCGCCCCGCCCGCCGCCGCCGCCGCCGCCCCTCCCCCGGCCCGGAGCGCGAGCGCCACACCGCCCCGGGCCGCCGCGCGCGCCGCCACGCCGAACAGGTGGCCGGAGGCCGCGGGCGCCGCGCGGGCACAGGGAGCCGGACCGGCAAGGCGCGGCGAGGCGGCCGGGCCGGGCATGGTTGCCGAGCGGCCCCCCGGCGCTGCCGCCCGCCCGCGCCCCTAGCCGCCCGCGCCCTGCAGCGCCGCGCCGCGCCCGCCGTGCAGCCGCCCGGCCAGGGCGCTTCGGCCGCGGCCCGCGAGGAGCGGGGCGGCCCGCCGCGGCGGCGGCATGAAAGTGACCGTGTGCTTCGGGAGGACCCGGGTGGTCGTGCCGTGTGGCGACGGCCACATGAAAGTTTTCAGTCTCATCCAGCAGGCGGTGACCCGCTACCGGAAGGCCATCGCCAAGGTGAGGGGCGCGGGGCGCGGAGGCGGAGGCCTGGGGAAGGCGCCGGGATCAATATGGCGCTTCCTGGAACCGGGAGGAGGGAGCGGAGGGAGGCGGGGACAGGGAAAGTGCGGCGGCCGCGGCCTCGCGGGCGCCCCCCGCCCGGGCCGGGACGGCGAAGTTCTTCTCCGCGCGGGCCGGGCCGAGCCGGCGCGGCGGCCCCACCGAGTGCCCGCGCCGGGCCGATCCCGGGCCCGCGTCCCGCGGGGCAGCCCGCCGCACGCCTCCGCCCGGCCGCCGGCCCCGAAATCCAGCCCCCGGCCTCGCCCGGCCCCAGGCCTCGCGGCCCCGCCGCCGCTGGGGACGTGGTCGGTGGGAGCGGCGTCGGGGCCCCGGCGGGGACGAGGCCGCTGGGGGCCGCGCCGAAACCCTGTACCCCGCGGGCGGCGCCGGGGGCGGGCCGGGCCGGTCGCGCTCGGGCGGGCGGTGGGAAGAGGCTCCCGAAATCGGACGCCGGGTTGGAAGTTTCCCTGCCGGGACGTCCGCTTCTCCCGGCCGGGAGCCACTTCCGCGTGCTGCCGGCCGATTTGCGAGGGATTGGGCTCCTCGTTGGTGGAGTGGCAATGCTGTCGCCACTTAACTGCATTCCTCTACAGTGTGTCAGAAGTGAAAAGGCATTTCGTTAGATTGTTTCCATCGTCCGCGCCTGTGTTTGACATCAGCCCACGCTGAAGTTTCTCTGGCACCTTCGTTCCGGGACTGCGTGGCCGACCCATGTTACCTTCTCCGGGGGCTCCGCTCTGCACTCCCGTGGGCAGGGCTGGCGCCTGTGGGCTTCCTCCAGCCCGCGGGAGGGCTGGGGCTTTGTCTGCCGCATTTTGGGCAGCGTGCGCAGGGGGCCAAGTTTCTCTGATACTAAGAAAATAAAACTTGCAGTATTGTCTTCTTTTTAAGCCTATGGTGGAAAGATAGCACGCATTTGGCCTTTTGAAGATGATCTTGGAGGGACATTTAGCATCTTATTCCAAGGACGGGTATGTTCACTCTAACAGCTGTGACCTGTCCCTTACAGGTGGTTGAATCCTTCCTGAGAATCAGACCCAGTCAGTGGAGCTCGGGCAGCCCTCACATCTTACATGTGGCAGTGTTAAGGATTTATGAATGCTGGTTTATGATTTCATGGTGCCAGATGAATAGGCAGGTGTTTCTGTGCTCTGCAAACCAGCGGTGTAAGTTGTGAAAGAAAAGAGAAATAAACCAAAACCTCCGCTGCAGGAAGCCGGTGCCCCCAAGTGGAGGGGGCATGGCAGGCCTTGTGAACTTTGCTAATGTCGCATGTTTAAAATTGGTAGTATTTCGTCGTGTACAGGTAGACGCTGGTTGAATTGGGGACTGTGTGTTCAAAGTGTCAATTGCTTCCACAAAATGAAGTGTTTATTAGGTCTGAGGCTCTGTTGTATGTGCTGGATGTCAGGAGAACCCATGACTGCACTCTGAAAGTGGACTGTTGAACTCCAGCGCAGGAGGCTTGGTGGCCGTCCAAGAGAGGAGGCCGGTGGTGGGCACTGCCATGCTGTGGGGCCCTGTGGGGAAGATGCTGCCCCTCAGATGGTAGGGTGCCCATGGAGCTGGACCTTCCTCTTAAATATTAGCAGTGGTTGTTTTACAGTGACCTGGGAGCATAGGGGCCTGGGAAGGGATCCCCGAGAGGAGAGATGGTGAGAGGTCCGTGTGAGGAGGCAGAGAGGAAGGGCAGTGGTGGCATTAGACCTGGTGCCAAAAAAGAGACACATTCACATGTGATTTGGGGATTTCCAGAATTATTTAAATGCCTTTAAATGCAACACACATTTTTAATAGGTGAGTTATAAGTCCAGCTTTGCAGCTATCCATAGTTCAGTAATTGGATTACAAGACTGTTGACTCCTGTTTTGAGAGTCTTGCTCGGTTGCCCAGGCTGGTCCTGAAGACGCCGTCTAGCTCAGGCTGGTCTCAGTCTCAGTGCAATCCTCTTGTCCCAGCCTCCTGAGTGCCTCCATGCCTAGGTGATTTTTATGTGGTACTGGGGATCAAACCCAGGGCCTTGTGCCTGGTAGGCCTGTAACCACTGTGCCAGCTGCCTGCCCCCAGCCCCAGCTGTTCACTGCTATATTTTGCAGGGACCCACTTATCTTCTAAATCTGTTTGTGTTTTTCTCCCAAATTATTGGGTATGATTAAGATTAAGCTTTAGTCTTTCTTCCTAACTTCCCATATCCTGTGTAAGGTGATTATGAAGCAAACAAATAGTAACACTTCTTTTAGCTTTTATTCTGGTGTCTGTTCTGTGTAGTAGAATAAGACAGATTCTGTGTGAAGAGCTGGGGAGGTTTAGAGATTGGACTGCTGGGTGCCATGTGGTGTGATGAACTCCCATCTGGTAAGGAGGTGATGTGGGCAGATCATGCATATTGTGTAAAATCCAACCATACCAAAAGAAAAAAAGACCTTGACTCACCTAGGCCTTTTCTGCAGTAAGCATGTTGTGGTGTGGTGGTTTTTTTGGCATTATATTTGTATATTTGAGCTGTTTTTTCTTCAGGTCAAACAAATCAATTTTTTTTTTCCGGGCCGATTTAGTATCAGAAATGTCCCCATGAGCAGATATTCGAGTGCTCACGCTTAGTCATAGTGCACATTTTTCTTCCTGGGGTGAGAACCACTCTGAGGTCACGATCACTGCCTGGTGAGATGGCTGCCTGTCCTGAGTCTCTGTCTAGAGCTCCCTGAGCAGGGCTCCGTTAGCTGGGAGACCTGCTACTACCTGGGCATCCGAGGACTCCCCGTGGCCTGACACTAGATTCCTGCTGGATGCGGTACAGAGCACCACCCGAAAGGGGGGCGGATTGTGACGAGATGCGGCTACGTTCTTGTTGAAAGAAAGGACACAAGAATCATGTGTATCCTGAATAACAGACAGTGAGAGGATGACTTGGCAACAGAGTGGAATAGGGTAGTAGCTGCTTCTGGGTTTTGGAGGTAGCAGCCACCATTATGGTGCGGAGGGCTGTGATTTAGTCATGAGGGCTGGCTTTGGGCTGATTCAGGCCAGTAATCTTGGATTGAGGAGCGGCGCATTACCTCTAAAAGTGGGGACCCTCCCTAAGACTCCCTTGACCTCTCCTCAGGAACTTGACTTTCTCAGGAAACCTCTTGCTTTTTATATTCCATAAACTCCTGCTGATTACCCCTGATCATATCAAGAGTTCCTCAACTTGGACATCAGGCAGCATCAGCAGTAACATTCTGGGGGCTCCTCACCTGGGATTTGGAAGACTACTGGCAAGATGGGAGGGTCACAGTCCTGGACTCCACCCGGGCACCCTCGGCCTGCCTGTGAGAACAGTGAAGACTTTGACGCCCTACCCTTGAGAGGGAGGCAGCTCTCATCTTCTGTACTTGTGCTGAGGATCCTCTGAAAAATTAGAAGGCCTGGCCCTGCAGGCAGAATCCCTCGATTTTAACACCATATTACAATTGGATATCTTTGCAAAGGAGAAGGAAAATACACCGAGGCGCCTTAAAGAAAAAAATAAAAGATGATCTTAGAAAGTGCCTGCCTGTCCACCTGGAGATTGCCTGCTGCCATTCTGTCATTCTAGGAGAGGCCAGCAGGGATGAGGGGCAGGCAAGGCATTCGGGCTCTTTGCAGGGTTTGAGCCGGACGGTCTGGCATGATTAGGCAGTGGGGATTGTGGACGCCCAGGCAGGACTGTGGGAATTTACAGTTTGGTAGTGCATGGAGGACAGGGATGGGGCAGGGCAAGAAGTGGTCTCCAGAAGACCCTCGGGCAGCTGTTGGGGAGAGACCGTCCCAAGTGTGGTCATGGCTGCCACTTGCTGCCAAGCAGTGCGGCGGGGAGAGGGGGTGGAGGGGCCGGAGTGCCGGAGGGCCGATGTTGTCCTTCACTGCACCCTCCTGCCCCTCCGCTTCTCTGCCCCTCTCAGGATGGTGGTAGGAAGCTTTACCCTTGGGCACGCTGGCCTGACAGCCTGATTTTCCTCAGTTCTGAGTGGGACACTCCCTTGTGGGGTGAAGGTGATGAATGGGAAACTCATCAGGTACTGGATATGGCTCATAAAGGCCAGCCAAATCACTAGCATAGTTCATATACTGATCAGTTTCCCTCCCTGGCAAACTTTGCCAAGTGCCTCAGTGTTGTTGAGCTTTAACCTCTTTTCATGGAAAGGCCACGTGTAAGTTAGTTGAGGACAGGTAGAATAATAATAATTGCTGAGACTGAGCCTCCATGAGAGGAGCTGGTTATGTCGGGGTGTGTGTGTGGAGCAGACGGTCTAGAACCCGACTGGATGTCTGAGCTTCTGGCTTCAGGCCTTCTGTCCCTCAGCCGTGTCTCTTTAGGATTGTTTAATAATGCTTTGCTGCTGTTTTAGAAATAACTTCAGTTTATGGACAGACATTTTTGGAGATGTGCTTTCTTTTTAGGGACATTTGTGTCTGTGTGTGTGTGTGTATTTGCGCATGTGTGTGTTCCTGGGCATTGAACCCAGGGCTGTGCTAGGCAGGCACTTCGGGGGCTTATTAGCTAACATTCTCTTAGGAGAAGCCTGTGGTTGCCGGGGGCCTCCTTTGTGTACGTGTACATGTTCACATGCTCCCCGTGCACAAACTTACTGAAAACTTCTGGAGAATAAGTCAGTGCACTGTGGCACAGGGGAGGAAAAATAGGGGCAAGTATTAAACCAGCAAAACGTGGGGGTTTTTATGCTTTTGTTAATGTTGCCTGTCTTCCCTTGGGAAGGAGCAAGACTGAGAACGTGGCTGACGCCCCGTCTGCCCATGTTCCGGCTCTGCCATCACGGGCGCTCTGTGCCCGCGCTCCTTTCCCCACAGGCTGGTCCTTTTGCCCCCGCAGATCCTGTTCTGTACAGGGCCCCTTGGGTCCTCGTTGTCTCTCTGTTTCTCGAAGACTCTGCACCTTTACCTGACCCTTGGGGTCTTTTGCCTGTATGTGGCATTTTTTGTTCCTTCTGTCTTTTTCTCTGAGACACGATCTCACCTGTAGTTCAGGCTGGCCTTGAATTCACTGCAATCCTGCCTCAGCCTCCTGAGTGCTCATTCCTTCTGTCTGAAATGCTCTGTGCATGCGTTTGGAGGCTGCCTCTGTGCCCCACACTGTTTGAGGCTGTCCCTTCCTTGTGTTTCTCCTGGGGACTTCCCGGAGCCCGAGCTGTTCCAGGTGAGCAGCTGTAGTGTGTAGAGCTTGGGCATGTGTTTCTGTCCAGGTTGTGTGGTTGTTGTAGCATCCTCGCCTTACCCTCAACTTGTCTAGCCAGTGTCTGTCACATTACAGTCATAAAGGTTGGGTCAATATAGAGTTGACAATGAGTAACATCACACGTGTTGTCACACAGGCTAATCAGCACTTGCTAATTTAGGGGCTTTAAGGTCTGGTGTGTTTGGCATCCTAGTGTGGACAGTAGGTAGTTGGAACTGAGATTTAGTGGGTTGTAGAGGACCTGGAAGATACACTTCTTTTTGGAGTGGAAGAGATGTGCTGAGGATTGACCTCAGAGCCTTCACACTGAGCTGTATCACCAGCCCGTTTTTATTTTTGATTTTGAGACCGGGTCTCTCTTTCACTAAGTTGTCCATGCTCTGCTTGAATTTGTCATCTTCCTGTTTCAGCCTCTCAGAAGGCGGGGATGACAGGCCACTGGAAGGTATTCTTTGGAAGGATCCAGCCTGTTACTCAGAGGAAGCAAAGCCTAACACTGGGGTGTGCCCTGAGCCAGGCTCAAGGCAAGTGCCAGGGCAGTGTGGGAACCTGGCCTTGTTGCCAGCCGAGACTTGGTTTGGTGCCTCTGTTGGTTAGGACCCAAGGGTTGGGTCCAGAAATAAATAGAAATATTTAGGATCTGAGATTCGCAGAGAGAGCCTTGCTGGTGTGAGGCATTGCTTGGCTCATGGCGAGCACTGGTGAATTGGTTGTTGGAGGAGAGGTGTCATCAGCTCCCTGGGCTCACAGATGGCTCTTCTCTGTAGATTCAGGTATAGGGTGCAGTGCTGAACACATGATAGATGGTGGGAGCTGTTAGTTTTCTTTCTAAGGATAGGAAGAAGTAGGTGAGTGTGGGCTGGTAGGTTCTTTCCACAGGTCTCCCCTGGCCGGAGAGGGAGCATCAGGCCCACGCCTGCTCGGCCACTCACTCCACATTCCCAGCTGGGATCGAGGTCAATGGCACAAAAGCAGCAGGTCAGCGAATTTGCACAGTTTTGCTGCTTCATGGTGTCTTTCTTGTTTCACATGGAAAATAGAAAACAAATCTTTAGGAGGAAAAACGTATATACTACGGTGAACAGAGTAGACAGGTGACTAGTTTTGTCTTTTACCTATTATTTTTACTTAATTTAAGTTTTTCTTGGACCAAGGGTCTTGCTCAGTGGTTAAAGTGCTTGCCTGCATATGCAAAGTCCTGGCTTGATTCCCCAGCAACACATAGAGAGGTTAACAGGGTGTGGTGGTATACACCTGTAATCTCATCCCTCAGGAGGCTGAGGCAGGAGGATTGTCATGAGTTCAAGGCTGTCCTGGGCTCCATAGTGAGTTCAGTACCAGGCAGGACTGCAGAGAGATTCCTTGTCTCAAGAAAAAAAAAATTATATAGTAGACATACAAGAGAAATGAACAAATTATAGGCCTGCCCGTGAATGATCATAGAAGCAGTATTCCTTTTTCTCCCCACTATTTTTATTAATATACATATGTAATACATAGTATTTACAATGAATTTGGGTATTTCCTGTACATATGCATCATGTCAACTTTACAATCCCTTCCCATTTTTGACCCTCCCATCCCCTCCCTATCCCTTCCCTCAACTCCGGCTATCACTTCATGTGGTTCTATAGAATGTCTGTGTTCTGGGTTTTCCAAATGAGAGAAACTATAGAGTACTTAACATTAATCTTCCACACCTAAGTCATTTCACTTAAGTCACCACTCTAACTCAGCTTTCTATTCCTCAGATGGGTCGCAGTAGTTAAATCTTGATGCCTCTTCTCTGAATCCTACTAATCCCTTTATTGGGACATTTACCAAAGTTTTTTTTTTTTTTTCCTTTATTTTGCTATATCTTTGTTGCTATTCTTAAACCTGGCCTTACCCACCAGTTCACATTGGAAAATAACTACAAGCATGTAGTTCAGAAGACTAGTAAGTTTGGGAAAGAAGAAAAGAAAAGTTAAATTTCAAATGCCTTAGCTGAATACTGGAAGGTACATGTTTGTACATTCACAGGGTCATCTTTACATCAGTCAGTTTTCTTAGGATAAATTTTCATCAGTGACCTAATAAGTGAATTACTACAATAAAACAAAGTTAAAACTGTATCACATTGAGAAGCAGTATTCCTGATGACCTAACTGACAGGTGGATGTGAGAATATGACATGTTGGGATGGCCGCTCAGCCACGAGGAGGAATGAAGTTCTTGCTTCTTTTTTGAGGCAGGGTCAGTCTGTAGTTCAGGCTGGGCCTGAACACTTTGGGGAGCTCAGGCTGGCCTCAAACTCATAATGTTCCTGCCTCAGCCTCCTAGTGCTGGGATTACAGGCCTGCACTACCACACCTGGCTTATATGGTGCTGGGGAATCAAACCCAAGGCCTTGTGCTTGCTAGGCGGGTACTCTAACCACTGAGCTGTGTCCCCAGCCCAGGATGAGGTGGATACATGTTGTGACGTGGGCAATCATTGATAACATTAGGATATAAATAAAAGCAACCCCAGAGCCCACACGGTGTGTGATTCCCTGGGTGGGAGAGGATCAGGGCAGCAAATCTGTGGGGGTGGCTCCAGCTTGGGCTGGTGACTGGGCCTGAAGGTGACAAGCAGTGACGGCTCCCGAGGACCGGTTTCTTATAGGGGCGGTGGAAATGTTCTGCGTGCAGGTAGTGGTGATAGTTGCACAATTCATTGGATGCATTAAAAAAGTCATTTAATGGCATATTTTAAATTGATGAATTTTATGGTGTGTGATTATATCTTAATAAAGATGTTAAAAATATATTACATAAGCTACTGTGAATAAGGCTCCATTTTTAAGTATTTTATGGTTCTGAGAATCCCATAAAACAATATGGGCTGTGTGTCAGAGATACTCAGACACCGTCAAAGAAAAATGGCTTGCTGGTTTTTTTTTTTTTTTTTTTTGGCACTGATTATTGCACCCTTGTCCTTTGCACTGAGCTGTGGCTCCCTTCCCCAGCCTGTTTTCACTGTGCACTCGAGAGGAGGATTCACTGAGTTGCCTAGACTGAACGTGGACTGAGCGTGAACTTATAGTCCTCCTGCCTCAGCCTCCAGAGTGCTAGCATTACAGGTGTATACCACCGTACCTGGAGAAAATGGGCCGTTTCAAGGGAAGTTACGCTTGAGTATGTAAGCCTCTCTGGCTGCTTTTCCGTGAGCTCTGAACTGGCGGACCCCAAAGCCCCTGTCCCTGCTTGTCCTCCCTGCTGCTTCCCCATCTCCTCTGCTGCTTGGAGCCGGCCAGGTGCGCAGTGATGGACTGGATGCAGCGCTGGCTCTGGGCTCTGATTGGTTTTCAGCACTGACATCTCACAGCTCCCGCGAGCCTCCGTTCCCCCGTCTTTGCCCTGCACTCAGCAGTGCCCGGCCAGCTGTGCTCTCTGCTCCCCACACAGCGCCTGGCCTGAGCGGTTGGTTACGCTGTTCCCGGGATCCTGAGTGGCGCGTGACGTGCAGTGGCCTTCCAGAGAAGCAGACGAGGCACAAAATCACGTGCAACCACGTCGGGAGAATGAAACTATCCTCCTTTAGTTTGAAGTGTGGGGCTGGCCCTCCTAAGGGCATGCTGCTCAGAGTTGGTGCGTTTTGCTTATTAATTCAAGGTAATTATCTTCTCAGATAACCCACATGCTCAGAAATACTAAGCCTGCTCTCTCTGCATCGTAACGAAATATTTGCATACACTATATGTGTGATGTGTGTCTAAGTATGTACGCACATGTACATTTGTGAGCTTGGTGCTTTCATGGTGTACACTTGAGGTGGCTGTACAGATGACAGTATTTCTAACTTCTGGTGCTGAGGAATCAAACTCAGGGCCTTGCATTTGCCAGGTTAGCGCTGTAACCACCATGCTGTTCTTCCAGCCCCTAAGAGTTGAATTTTTGAAATGCACAGGTACAGTTGTGTGTGTGAGTGATTTTTCTATTGTTGTTGGTACTGCACCCGTTTAACTTAGAACACTAATCATCTATGTCATAGAATTATATTTTTGGGAAGGCCTCCTTGAGATAGTTACACTTAAAAAAAACAGTGTTCCCTTCTCTAACAAGGAAGCAGCTCACTGTGAAAAATGACAGTGGCTAACTCATCAAAATATGTTATATTAAATCAAAAGCACAAAATATACTGTTTTTGTGTAGGTAGTTGATACAAGAATAGGATTTTTGTTCTGTTCCTTTTATGTATAAAGTAAGAATGGGAATGTGTTTTCCTGTCTGTGTTTTCATTTTCATTTCTAAATCCAATGTTAGATGAAAATAAAATAAAATAAGCTTTTCCAGGGAACACATTTCCTTATCTCACAGAGGGATTTCAGATGTGTAATTTATGAGTCTGCAGCCTAGAGAGTCACGTCATTTCTGAATGGTCAGCTAGATTCGTGCCTGGCAGAGTGGTGCTTGAAACCGAGATTGCTCTCATTACCGCCAGCAGGACGTGTGAGAGGTGGAGGTAGGTGGCACCGGATCGTGGCCCCTGGTGTACCGTCGCGCAGGATGTGACTAATCCCAAGTCCACGGCGGTTGGCTGTGGCTCTGGGTACCTTGACCGCTTTGCTAGAGCTCTGGAGAAAACCTTGCAGACCAATTAAGGTTTTGTTTCTTCTAGTCCTGTTCGGGACTGCGCTGGATGTGGGAGATGGAGTGTTTGTTAAAAACAGTTTCCTGTGGAAAATCACTCAAGGAAACATTTTTCAGCACCCTAAATAAAATCCCAGGGGCATTAATGGGGCACTTTAAAATGGCCCATAATGGAAGAAGAGTTTTTTCAGCTTTGGCCTTCAGTGTTTTGAGCTTTGACAAACCTTGCAAACTTGTGTGCCTGAGTTTTTACATCTGTAACTGGGACGTTGTCTTTGCTTGTCTGTCACAGAGAGGAAGCGAGTAAGTTGACCTGTCCCTCCTCTATGGTAGATTCTTCGTCTAGGTACTTCTCCCCCGTCTTCTAGGGTAGGGTGTCATGGTGTAGCTCGCACAGACCTTGAACTTGTAGTGATCTCTTGCCTAGCTTCTGGATTGCAGGTGTGTACTATCACACTGAGATTTTTCTTTCTGTTTGAGTTTTAGGTACAAGTTAAGTGACTAATTCATAAATGAACTTGATTTTCATTTGATTCATGAAAGTGTATCATTTTTGAGATGACTTTTTGGAGAGAGAGAGGTCTCACTCTGTAGCATAGACTGGTCCTCAACTCACTATGTAGCCCAGGCAAGCCTTGTTCTCACACCAATCTTCATGCCTCAGCCTCCTGAGTGCTGGGTTTGTGGGGCATGCATCACCATGCCTGGCTTCTGTGGTGCTGGGGAGTCAAACTCAGGGCCTTGTGCTTGCTAAGCAAGTGCTTTAACCGCTGTGCCATTCCTCCAGCTCCTGAGATGACTTGTTGAAGGATCACTATTTTTTCCTGGTAATCAAGTGTTGTAGATATCCCGCTGTTAGTATTTATAAACCAAATGGAAATAGAGGAAGGATAATTCTAGGTATAAGAATGTTCAGGGCATCCAAGAGCTAAAGCTGCTCATCTCCTAGGTCAAGGAAAGTTGGTTTTGCCCGCCTGGCCGGGCTGTGTGCCTGTCCCTGCGCCCTGCAGGGACAGGTCCGGTGCTCAGTGGCTTTGCCTGTGCTGGGCAAGCCTTGCCGTGCATGGGGGTTTCCATTGATCTGTATCCTCTCTAAAACAATTGTAGCCACTACACTGCTAGATCAAAGAAAATGAAGGAAATATTTAAGAAGGCTTTGTTTACATGTCTTCCACAGACAATCTTCTATCACTTGGAAAGAGTAAAACCAGGTCCAGTTCTGAAGTCATGTTCCCGACACCTTTCTGCACTCTTCTCCGGACCTTAAGATGCTGATTTTGGGTGGCCAGATCCACAGAGCAGGGACACGGGACATCTTTTGCTCAGGGAATTATTTGTGAGGGCTGATGGGTTGATGCAACTTTTAATACTGGTGTTCAGAAAAAGGCAGCATTGCAACCACCCGGGGACCTCACCCAGGCCTTGGCCTGTTTATCAGGTTCTGGGTGTGGCTGGCAGTGTTGCTGCATGGCACTCGGTGGCAGTTTCATTTTTGGGAGGACCGTGCCTTCTCATCCTTTGCTTCCATCACACACTGTGGGAAGCTGGGTTCTTCTCTCTGAAGGCCTGAACATCTCATTAAACCAGTGCTTCCTCATCTCCCTGTCTGTCTGTAGGGAAGACGCTAGGTGGTGATCGGGGTTACAGAAGCTACCCCGGCTGTGTAGTTGCTTGTGTTTGGAGGGCGGTCCCTTCCGGCATTTGTCTGTAAACATTGTCTCACGTGAGTGCACTTATAGTCATGGCTTCACTCTCACAGAGGACACGGAGGGGGAGGCTGGCCCAGGACTTTGGCATTTGCACGTGTTAGATCCTGCATGACTTCCCCTCTCCTTTTGTGCTTCGCTCAAGACAGTGCTGAGCAGCGCTTCCAGAAGCTGTTGTGAATTCTCCAGCATTTTGTAACAACAGGAATGGCCAGGGAGGGGGTTGAGATGGGTCTTAGTCTGCTGTGATAGGTGGGATGTTGGTTCCGGTGCTGCTTTTAACCCGTTGGAAGGGGGTCTGGCCGATCCGTGTTAGCATCCCAGCCTTCATTTATGGCGTCGCAGGGCTCTCAGGTCAGGACTGATCATCAGCAGTCCGTCGGCTCTTGCAGTGGATTTGTACATCGGGCTTTGTGTGTATGTCTATCAGCACGAGAGCTCTTGAGAAAGTACCTTAACTGTGACACCCAGCACATTTTCTCAGTTCCAGTGCATTGATGAGTTTCAGGGGTGGGTGGAGAACTCAGACAGTGGCACCAGGAAATAATGATGCCATGGTCACCAAGAGGTCATGACGGTCCATGTTGGGGGTTTATCTGTGCTCTGTGTATGCGTTGGTTCCATGGATAGGTGGGAATGATGTAGCCCTGCTATGCGGCCTGACCTTCCAGGGCAGAACCCTGAGAGGCAGAGACTGCACCATGACTCACTGCACCACGAAGCTCTGATGAGCACCTGGGGATGGGGATTTCACCAGCAGGAGCACGTCATATGTGCCGGAGAGCAACAGGCTCTTTCCTGGCTTGGGTTTGCTTGAGTAGCTCTGGGTTTAGGATAAGAATAGAGCCTTGGGGATGGCTGACCATCTAGTTGCGGAGAGTCAGGGAGGCTTCCTTAGAGATGGTTCATGGAGGAGCAGGCTTGGCGTCTCTTGGAAAGTTGAGAAATCCGGAGTCTTGGACCATGCCTTCTCACTATCAGAATCTGTGTTTTCACCAAGATCTCTAGATAGCACTGGAGCAGTGAGAGCTCAGCCCTGCTTGCAATGTAGGAACACCTGAAGATAAATAAGTTATTTGTTAGTTGACAGTACTGGGTTTGAACCCAGGTCCTTCACATTCAGGTACACCCCCAGCCTTATCCTCCCTTTTAATTTTTATTGTTAGGCATGGTCTAGCTGTGTTGCCCAGGATGGGCTCAAACTTGTAATCCTCCTCCCTCTGCCCTCTGAAAGTGCTGGGATTATAGACATGTGCCAGCATGCCTGGCATGAAAGATTAGAAGACCAAAAAATCTGGTGCTTTCACAAACCAGGGGATCAGGTCAGGTCTCTGGGTGGGTTGGCTATTGGTTCTTATGCCCAGTTCTTCAGGTGGCCTCTGTGTGGCAGGATGGAGGTTATGGCGTGTTGGGATGTGGGTTCTGCTCTGCTTTCTGGCTGTGTGTGAAATTTTGAGAACAAGCCGAGAAGGTCAGCCAGGACACTCCAGGGCAGGTCACTTTGTGACAGTAGGCTAATCAACAGATTTTCATTTCCCATTAGGAAGTTGTGATTCTCCCGATTGTTAATTTTCTTGAGTTTTACTGTGGGAGTGACTGACACCACCTTCAGGCATCCCTGAGGCTTTAGCCCTTAACCTTTGGTGGTGAACCACTCTATTGCACAGCAGTGTGCTGAGGATTAGGACCCAGAGTGAAAAGAGAGCCCTGAGGGAGGGTGGCAGGGGTGAGAGGGCGGGCAGGCCGTTGGGGTGAGGTCTGGGAAGTGTCGTGTCCTCTGGGAGTTTGTGGCATGTAGCAACAGGACAGCTATGGTTTGTATTTTGGGTAGAGAAGGAAGGGCTACGGGCAGTGGGTCAGGTGCCTCTCCAGCCCTACCCTTTTATGCTGACTTTTGTGGGTGTCCTTGCCTGTTGGGGGACTGGGATGGAGAAGACTGCAGCCCTTGGCCTGAGGGTGTGTGAGGAGTTCCATTTACACGCTTCGGTCTCTGCTTCTTGGGACATGGTCGGAGTCCAGCCGGTGCCAGGATGCGGAGGGCCTGGCTGTTGAGTGCAGATGTGTGCTTCCGGCTGAGGGTCTGGGGCCCTGTGGTGGGTGCCTTGCCTATATTGTTACCTTCACTGAAAATGATGCTATGGCGCTGTCCTTTTCTTGTCAAGTGTTGCTCCTTACGGCCTGTGTGTTTGGCCTTTGCTCGGAGCTCCAGCCCAGCCCCTTTCCATTGTTTATTTCAGACAGGGTTTCACTAAGTTGCTAAGTTGCTCTGGCTAAGCTTGAACTTGTGGTCCTCTTGCCTCAGACTTGCAAAGTGCTGGGGTAATAGGCTTGCACCACCCGGCCTGTCTGGCCTGTATATTTGTGTATTTAATTTCCAAACTGTCATTGCAGACACAAAGCCAGCCAGCCTTCCTTTAGAAGCTTGCCCTGGCAAGTGGCTTGTGGCTGCCTTGCCCTTCCTTCAGCCCCTTCCCTGATTCCCTGTGGGGCGGCACTCAAGTGTATGTGGCTTGATGGCTGAGAAGTGACCACGTCAGGGTATGACTTCCTCAAGGAAACCCTTAGAGTTGCAAGGCACGATTCTTTGTAATAGCAAAATACCAAAAATATTGTTTTCAAATATACTGCAGAATAAGAACATTCTAGTTCTGAATTTTATAGACATGATAAAAATTAAGTATATAATGTATATGACAGCAGTGCATGTAATTTTTTTATATTTAGTAGTTAAGTAGCACTTAACTATAAGTTGGTTAGTAAACTGTTGCTTGAAAATTAGTATGTGTTTAGGTATTTCTGCGTAACAAACTGCCCTGAAGTCAGTGGCTTAAGTAGAGCTCAGTGTTTAGGGGTTAGGAATCTGGCCAGGGCTCAGCTGGAGTTCTCTTCTGCTCCACTTTGAGGTTAGCAGGGGTGTTCAGCTGCCCAGTGACCTGGTACTGAGGGTCTAGGAGAGTCCCATTCACATGTGTGGGGTTGGTGGGGGTGGCCCAGGGTGTGGGTCTATAGTGAGCAGCGTCAGGGTAGCTGGATGCCCTGTGCTGTGGCTCGGGGTTTGAGAGAAATCCTACCAGTCAGGGGAGAGAAGCCGCCCTCCGTTAGACTTAGACCAGGAAGCCAGCGCCGCACCTTTGTCCTGTGTTCTGCTTATCACATCTGTCACCCAGCCTGTCGGGATTCAGGGGGGGTGGGCAGAGCCTGCACTTGCCAGTGCCAGGAGTGTGAAGGGCTTGTAGCGATCTTTCCTCTGCCCCGGCACATGTGCATGCATGTGTATATGTGCCTGCATGTGTGTGTATGTTATATAAAACATCAAATATTCTTTTATTTTCTTTTTTTGGAGACAGGGTCTTGCTCTATACCCCAGGCTGGTCCTGAACTCACTGGCATAGCTCTGGCCGGTCCTGGACTTAGAACAGTTGTGTGCACGGCCTTGTGCTTGCAAGGCAGGCGCTTTAACCGTAACCGCTATGCCATTCCTCCAGCCTCCAAATACTTTTTTTGTTGTTACGTGAGATTTATGTTGCCATGTTTTAAAATTGTACTTTTTTGATTTGGGCAGGGATAATCAAATATACATTCCGAAGTTTTGAAGATGTCAAAAAGGAGTAGTTTGTGCTCCTGTTATCGAGCCTGGAGATCCGAGCGCTTGCCCAGGCCCTGGGGTGGAAGAGACGATGATGACACCTTAGGTTTGTGTGGCATCCTGTTCCAGGAGGCTCAAAGCGGTCGGGCTGCTCAGGACTCCTTCACGGCGGTAGCACGCCCAGTGCCGCGG
Organism: Ctenodactylus gundi; assembly: GCA_004027205.1. Taxonomy (NCBI): domain Eukaryota; kingdom Metazoa; phylum Chordata; class Mammalia; order Rodentia; family Ctenodactylidae; genus Ctenodactylus; species Ctenodactylus gundi. The sequence continues at coordinate 250,804 of PVKB01000434.1, forward strand.
CGCAGACAGGCTTGTGCCCCTGCCGGCCTGCTGGTGGAGGGTCGGGCCTCTGGTGCTGTCTGCTGCTGAGAGCCTGGGTGTGCACCGGTCTCCTCAGGGCTGACCTGAACTGCAGTGCAGACTGACTTCGGCGCGTCTGTTGGTATTTCCCCCCACACGCCATCTGCTGTGGTTGTGCCGTGTTCTCGCCTGCCTCAAGTGTCTCCTCAGGCCTGGGCTGTTCTTTCCATGTTCTCTCATCTTGGCACTCCATTCTTCCATGTGCGCTGCTGCCAGGGTGTGCCTTTTTCTCAGAAGGCTCCAGGGGGTCCTGCGCCCGCCCTGCCCCTGGCATGGGAGGAGAACTGCAGGCCCTGGCCCTGACCCGGGAGCTGAGCAGCTGCCCTGAGGCCGCGGAGCCCGGCTGAGGATGGGCTGCTGCCCACGGGAGCCAAGCTGACTGCCTGCGCAGACCCAGACGCTCACGGACACACACTGGCCGAGGTCAAGGCTAGGAGAAGCACTGTGCGGATGTGGGCTTTCTGAGGGGAACTTATCCCAGCAACATTAACTATGCCACCACGTGTTTTATTCATTGTTGATAATTCACAGTGGATGCGCCTCTGGGAGCCAGTGGGCTGGTGCCCTCAGAAGTCTCCTCGGTTCCTCCTGGAGGCCGTCTGCTGTCTCCAGGCTTGCTCTCCATGCCTGGGCTGACTGCGAAGTCAGGGCACTTGTCACCTAAAGATTGGGGGTGGATGTGCCAGTTTCATATAGCGTTGACGTGTCCCATTAAGGAGATAAAAGAGGATGACATGGTGTCCTTCGTGGAGGAGCAGGTACTTAAAGCTGCAGAGCTATGACTAATGCTTAGGTAATTACTTCAGTTCTCCTCAGGCTTTGTGGAGCCAGAGGTTTGTTCTCCCACCTCGTCCTTGTGACGCAAACCGAATGGGTGTTGGGGTGCAGCTTCTGTCCGGCTCTGCTGGGTGGGGTCTGTGACATGGTGGGCGGGCTTGGGGGGAATGTTTGTGTCGCGGTGGGCATTTGGAGTGGGGATCTCTTCCTTTTGGGAACTGGGGAGATCCCTGGCTCAGGTCCCTTGTCCCACCTCCTCCCTGGGCGTCGGGAGGGACAAGGGGTGCTGCCCATGAGTGGCCGAGAAGTTGGAAAGACTGTGTGGAGTGGGGAGTGGAGCGACGGGTCCACATGCGGCTCTCTCTGGACAGTGTGTCGGAGGTGGCCGCCAGCCGTGCCCTCCTGGGGTGGTGCCGGGCGGTTCTGTGCTGAGCGCTCCTGGTGCTGACCCTGCTCTTTGGTTCTCTTACCTCGACGTTTCTCTCATGACTGGCTCTTCCCCGGAAGGCTTAAGCAGATCCTTTGAAGACTCACCCTTCCAAAATTAAATTTATTTATTTTTTTGGGGCAGGATCTCATTATGTAGTCCAGGCTGGTCCTGAACACCAGTGTACCCCAGTCTGACCTTGAACTCACAACCATCCTCCTGCCTCAGCCTACCCGAATGCGGAGATCACAGGTGTGTGCCATGACACCCACCCAAACCCTCAGCCCTTAAGTCAGAGCTGAGTGGTGGCCGAGCGCACAGCTTCTTGGGGAGGAGTGAGCTTGCGGAGAGCGTGGCCGGGCCTCGCGCCACCCTTGCTGGCAGAGCCTGGAGCCCTGGAGGCTGTGGGCGCAGGGGCACCAGGCCTCATCAGGAGGCAGCGCCCCATGTAATGGTCGGTTGGTCTGTGCCCGGCAGCAGGTGCACGTTCCTGCGCCTCTCCTGTGTCAGGAGACTTCGCAGCCCAGGGCCTGGCCAGCCTTAGGAAGGACCTTATGGGAAAAACCTCTCACGTGGCCCAGGCGCACGGAGGAGCCAACAGTTGGGCATGGAGCTCCTGGCGGCTGTGCCACTCGCTCTCCTCGGTGCAGTTGTCGTATGCTTTGCGACGCCCTCAGACTGTCCCAGCGCGTCGGTGACTGTGTGCATCAGCTGTGTGTGTGTTTTCATGGCTGTGCGTGCTGTGGGGCGGCAGGGACTATTTCCGATTTCCAGAGGACGTGATGGGATTTGTTTCATACGTTCAGGCCGTCTTTTGGTGTCTTTCAAGTACTAAGTGATTCTGCTACATGACTCCATCAGTTAAGGAGATGCAGTCAGTTTTTAAATGGCACAGTAAACCTTTAAAGGTAGCATTCGTGGGCTGAGGGTGTACCTGAGCCCTAGAGCACTCGCCTAACAAGCACGGGGCCCTGAATTCAGTCCTCCCCACCACATAAGCTGGGCGTGATGGTACCTGCCTATAATTCCTGCACTCAGGAGGCTGAGGTAGGAAGATTGCCATGAGTTAAGGCAGCCTGGGCTCCATAGTGAGTTCAGGACCAGCCTGGGCTGCAGAAAACAAGACAAGACAGCAACACCAAAACCATTCATGAGATGGGGAGATGTAGCCCAGCGGTAGAGTATGTGCCTAGCAAACATGAGGCTCTGAGTTCAAATCCCTAATACTGAAAAAAAAGTGACTTTCATTTTGAGATCTGTGCTGGAATATTTAGACAAACTTATAATAAAACCTTTCTTTCATTTTTTTCATTCTTTTTGATTTCATGCTTCTGTGACTTGATTTTTTTTCTGCTGATTTTTTTTTTCTGTGAATCCTGCCACTGCATTGCATGAATGCTTTTGAGTGTCCCAAGGGTGGAGGTTCTCAAGGCAGGACATCGAGGCACCTGCCTGCCTTGGGGAGAGGGCCCCACGTTTCGTCCCGTGTCGCTGTCAGTGGGTGCACGCTGTGCTGTGTGTTGCTGGTGAACTCACTGCAGCTTCCCTGCCTCCTCCCACGGTCACTGGCTCCATGGCTCTGCCCACCTCCCCGGGGTCTGTTACTGAATTAGTGCTGGCAGAGGCATGGGAGATAATGCACGAGGATGTTTTATTTAAATAAGGACACTGTACAATTTATTTGATTGGATTTTGTCTTCTGAGCGAGAATACCATAAGTATTTCCAGTGCAGTGCAGAAACTGCTCGTGCACACCACATCGCAGACCAGGGAGAGCACAAGAGTCTCTAATAGGGAGGGAGATGGCTTTCCAGGGCCATCAGCGATTAAGCAGGAGTAGGACGAGCCTTACCGCAGGCGAGCTGCACTGCACTTGGGGTTGTGTCCCGTCTCTTGGGATGTCTCCATAGTTCCTGGCGCAGGACCCGACAGCTTGCAGCCACCGAGATGCTGGCTTGAGTTGGAAGACGTGTGGTAGGAGTGTTGGGAAAGGTTGAAAGTTTTAGAGCAGATAATAAGTGACTCATGATTTCATCCCTTAGAATAATCTAGAATGTAAGAGTGCTGCTACTTTTCAGTCTTTTTTCCGTGTTTGTGTGTAGATTGGCCCAATTTGAGTGAGTCTGCGTGGGCCAGGCGTGTGCTGGAGACAGAGCCGTGCTAAGCCCTGCTCTGCTGCTGTGCATGCTTTAGCCCACAGATACTTTCTAAAATATCTGAAGTTATAGTGCATGGGAAATTCTTCCTATTTATTTTACTTAATGTATTAACATTTTCTCTCCCATCCAAGCACCGACCAGGCCCGACCCCACTTAGCTTCTGAGGTCAGCCGAGACCAGGCGCGTTTGGGGTGATGTGGCTGTAGATCAACATTTTCTCATGTTTATTTATTTTCTGTAATGTTTAGAAGCTGTTATATGGTGTTCCACTCAATAGATACATGAATACCTATTTGGCTTTACTGAAAATTCAGTTTTATTTCCTTTAAACCTTTGTGTGCCCCCCCCCCCATTGAAAATTGAACCTGAGACCTTTGCACTGAGCAACATCCCCAGAACTTTTTCTGTTTTTTATTTTGATGGCCCTGACTGGCCATCTTCCTGACTCAGCCTCCCATACAACTGGGATTACAGACATCATACCTGGCTTTGTTTTTCACTATTCAAAAATTATAGTAATTTTACTGTATAAAATGTGGTCCACAGTTTAAGTTTTCTGGAGTGTGAGTTTTGACTGAGATACAGTGTTTCACTTGCTACATTTTGGTTACCTGTAGCTTTGCTACAATCCAAGAATATTAAATGGAAAATTTCAGAAGTAAACAATTCATACATTTGAATTGCTTGATGTTTTGAGGGGTACGATGAAACTTTGTGCCATCTGCTGTGCCCGGCCTGGGGCCTGGGGGTGAGTCACACCTGTGTGGGTTGCTTAGTGGAATCCATATCTAGCTTAATAGTGGCCTGAAAATGCAGTAGTGGTGTTGCAGAGGGGAAACTGGACGTAAACAGGGAAGGGCGGATTAATGCTGGTGCTCTGTGGGATCCTGCCAAGCATAGAACAACAAATAGTACAGCTCCTTTCTGTGGCACAGGCTGTAATCCTAGCAATCTCGGAGGCTGAGGCAGGAGGACCCCAGCTTGAGCCCAGCATAAGCAATTTAGCTAGACCTTATCTCAAAAGAACTAAAGAGGGCTGGAGGAATGGTACAGTGGTTAAAGCACTTGCCTTTGCAAGTGTAAGGCCCTAGGTTCGATTCCCCAGCACCACCAAAGCTAGGTGTGGTGGTGCATGCCTATAATCCCAGCTCTTGGGAGGTTGAGACAGGAGGATTGCTTTGAGTCCAAGGTTAGCCTGGGCTCCACAGTGAGTTCAGGACCAGCCTGGGCTACAGAGTGAGAACCTGTCTCAAAAAACGTGTGTGTGTGTGTGTGTGTGTGTGTGTGTGTGTGTGTGTGTGTGTGCGCGCGCGCGCGCGTAGAACTTGTGTTACCCAGGCTGGGCTCACCTGGAGATCTTCCTTCCTCAGTTACCCAGAGGACTGAGATTATAGGCACATACCATCATGCAGCCTGTGCCACCAGGCTGGACTTAACCTTTGTACTCCCGGAGAATGTTGCAGTTTTGCAGGCATATTTTGGTAAGATTCCAAGAACTGACAAAGGATGGAAAAATAAAACCTGGTGCTTTTCCACTTCGTTGTGAGCGTGGAATGGGACTAATTTTTGGTGTTTGACCTAGCTAAAATAATGATGCGTATTATTTGTTTTTTTTCTTTGAATTCCTCATGTCATTTTTGAGTTCTGTAAACAAATCTACATGTACATATTGGAGAAGAAATACCTGGAGAGTCCTAAAACTAACTTTTAGGTATTATTCATGTGATTATTGTTTGGCAGAACTGGCGATTCGACCCAGGTTCCTCACACTGAGCTACGTCCTCCTTTGTTTTGTTTTACGGTTTTGATTTTTTAGTCAGGGTCTTGCCTAGTTGCTCAGCTAAGCTCATCCTGGAGATCCTCCTGCCTCATCCTCCTAGAGCACTTGGGCTACAGATTTGTACCACCATATCTGGCTTATTTTAAGTTTTAAAAGGCCTGTGTTAGGCATTCAGTATCAGGAATGGAGACATTTGCAGTGGCTCTTTAGGGCGGGTGGTTTAGGTAGAGATGCCGATGGTCTTGTGGCGGCCGTCCCTTCCCTGTCCCTTCTTCCCTCACTGCAGGCAGGCAGGCACTCCCCATTGCAAGCCGCGTTCCTGTCTGCCCTGGCCGTGGTGGTGTGCGTGTCGCCATTCCCATCCTCAGATCCTTTTGCCCTTCCCTGGTAGCGGGCTTGCACTTCGGTGCAGGGTTGATGTGGCACCAATGCTGTGTTTTCAAACGGTTGGTTTGTTTTCATTTGGGCTGCTGGTAGGCAGTGGTTATGGGTCAGAGATCGGGCCAGCTGGCACAACCGTAGAAGTTCACATTAGGATCACGGATTGGCAGTGGCCTCAGTAGCTAGGACCATTTGTAATACAGTGTAGTTCCCTCAACAGCCTCGGCAGAGCTTGGCAAAGCTTGGCAAGGTAAGCAGGCCGAGCTGGGGGGCTCAGTGGTCAGCGTCCTTGCCCAGTGTGAGCAAGACCCAGGTTCTCCAGCATTACGTAAGAATCAGCTGAGCAGTTAGTTGGGAGTGGTGGTACACGCCTGTGATCCCAGCACTTGGGCGGAGACAGGAGGACTGCCATGAGTTTGAGGCCAGCCAGGCCTGCATAGTGAGCCCAGGACCAGCCTGGACTACAAAGCTAGACTGTAAAAAAAGAAACTGTCAGGAAGTTTCCTGTATGCTTCCATTGATGAGTCTGCCTTTGTCTACTGTGGTGCCTCGTTGATTAATAATACAGAATGCCAGTGAGGAGGAGCTTGGGGGGCAGAGATGCAGGAAACTGGCTTTTTGGTTTTTTTTTTTTTTTTTTTTTGGAACGTATAATGCATGAAATGGTTTTGCTCTAATTATTCTGAACTTTTCCAAGAGTGTGGAGTTTTAAGTACAAAATTAAGCAAGGAGAACATTGGCGTTACAAAGTGTAACTGTGAAATACTGTCAGGTTTTTGGACGTTAAGGTTATTTGAGACTTGAAAAGCCATGCATTTTCAAAAGGATAAAAATCACTCACTTGTGTGTTCAGATAAAGCTGTAATCTAACATTTCAGGCACCTTTGATTGTGGACTGGAGGTTAAAGGAATTTTTAAATGAAGCTCTGACAATTCTTTTTCCTGCAAGTATTATTAGAGCTGTGCGTAATATCCAGTGTAAAGTTTTTCTGCGGTACCCAGAATAGGCAATCAGCTTAATATTTGTTGCTATATATTAATGTGAACAAATTCTTGTAGATACTTTAGCCGCTTTCAGCATGGAGGAACTCATGGTGGCCGGAACAGGAGTGGATTCTAGAAATATTACTTTGGTAAAGCGGTATTGTGCCGATGAGCAGTTACGCTCCTACTTGATAGTTAGGAAAGCTTAACTTTCTCAAAGTTGCATAAGATTAAGAGAAAGGAAAAGAAAGGAAAGGAAAATTTTTAGAAAGAATGTTAGAAAATGCCAGGAAGCTGGGCCTAGTGGAGTACACCGTGCAATCCAGCACTGGAGGAGAACACAGGTGAATGCCCAGGTTCCAGCCTAACTTAGGCATTGGCGACTTAGTAAGACCACTCGAAGTAAAACCCAGCGGGGGGAAAAGCTCACCTGTTAAAGCACTTGCCTAGCTAGTGCCAAGTACCAGAGTTTGATTCCCCAGCACCACATAAGCCAGGTGTGGTGGCACACGCCTGTAATCCCAGCACTCAGGAGGCTGAGACAGGAGGATTGCTGTGAGTCCAAGGGTAGGCTGGGCTACCCAGTGAGCTCAGAACCAGCCTGGACTACAGAGTGAGACCCTCCTGTCTCCAAAACAACCCAAAACCCAAAAAACAAAAGAAAAAAGAAAAAAGAAAAAAAATTTTAAAAATCCAAAAAGGGCTGGGATGGTGCTTGAAGGAAAAAAGAGAAAACATAAAACGTGACAGTAAGTGGGCTAAGATGTATTCCCTTTGCAAATTAAAAGTATTATCTAAAAAATTGAAGCAACCAGCTGTGTTAAAATTTCTCAGTAGTTGCCTGATTTAGGTATGACCTTTCAGGATGCTTAAGAATTGTGAAGGAAAAATCTATTAATTACATATACAATTCTGTTTGCCTAAAAACTTCAATGATACCTTTGTTGCTGTCTGCATGCTGATTGTCTGAACCCTTCACCTCATTCTTGGAGCCCCTGCTAGGGCACCCTGTTCTCACACTGGAGCCCCTGCTAGGGCACCCTGTTCTCACACTGGAGCCCCTACTAGGACACCCTGTTCTCACACTGGAGCCCCTGCTAGGGCACCCTGTTCTCACACTGGAGCCCCTGCTACGGCACCCTGTTCTCACACTGGAGCCCCTGCTAGGGCACCCTGTTCTCACACTGGAGCCCCTGCTAGGGCACCCTGTTCTCACACTGGAGCCCCTGCTAGGGCACCCTGTTCTCACACTGGAGCCCGTGCTAGGGCATCCTGTTCTTACACTGGGGCATCTGCTAGGGCACCCTGTTCTGTCACTGGTTCAGCTGCTTTGCCTTGTGCCCCCCAGGACTGTGAATTCTAGATTGGGGCAGTAGTTTGCATTCTTTACATGGTGGGGACAGCCTTCACAGTGCCGCACCCTCTTCAGTTGAAGGTGTTAATTTATTTTTGCCGTTTCCTTCTCGTTAGCATTTCCCCCCTAGAAACCTTACCTGAACTCACGAACAAATAATTGGAGTTAGATATACTGTTGAAAAGGCATGGCATATTGAGAAATTAGATCTGGCACTCTCTTTAGCATTCTGTTATATATGCCTAGCAACCCACTTGAAAACGCTATTGGAATGTGGTTTTAAAACTGTTTTGTTTTTCTGGTAAGTTTCCTTTTAAATCAAGCATTAACTGTGATAAAATGTTGAACTCTGGTCTTCATTCTGCAGTTTCTTCTGCTTTGTTTTTCTAAATATGGAAACCACCAGAAACTAATAAAAAATAATAGGAAGTGACTGACGGGCAGACAGGAAATATCAGCTTGCCCAGGGAGTGCTGTCGCTGATCCAGGGACACTGGGGTCAGAGGGGCCAGTGGAATACCAGAGTTCCTTTCTGCGCTGAGTGCCTCTTTCTGCAGGAGCAACATTTGTGGCTGTGGAGCCTCTCAGAAACGCCACGTGTCACCCAGAGTCTTTGGTTTATTTCCATGTCAGCCTCTGTGTATGTGGGTGCTCAGGGAGCCTGATGGGGGATGGGCCCCCCAGGTCCTCAGAGACCAGGAGATTTATTTGGGAACAGAGCCTGGTCTAAGAAGCAATCATGGGCTAGAGTGTGATCCACCCCAAGTTCAAGGAAAGTGTAAAGTCAGCAGAAATACTGCCCTTCAAACAGAGGAAATCCCAAGTTGCTTTTATATTTCCTGCTATAGCTGTGTGAAATAATATCTTGTGATTTAGCGTTAATGTTGAGTTTCACCTCCGTTGTGTGTGCTGCTGTGAGTTTGGGGTTGCTGCAGTATGTCCGTGGGCAGTGGGTTTCATCTGTGCATGGGTGATGGTTCTTCGCTAGTTTAGAAGTCTTGGTTTACCCAGAGAAACGGTGCAGGAAGATACTAGCAATTTGGGAGTGCAGCTGCCCCCTTCCTCTTATTATAAAAGTGCAGCCTCTGTAAAAACTGGCAGAGGACAGAAGGCAGCATATTGTTGTCCCTGGGGAGGGGACAGGCATGAGACCAAAGAACTGAGTTCCTCCTTAGCAGTGATTTCATTAATGAATCCCAGGAGATTTTCAACGGCAGAGCAGGACTTCCCCCTGTTGTGTGTCCCGATGACCTCCAAGACATAATTCCGTAGCAGACTACTCGTGTGACATCTTTCTGATTACAGGCTTGCAACAATTAATGGTTTTTTCCTCAGAAAATATTGCCAACAACAATTTATTAAGAGTGCAAGGGAAGTGCTTATGAGCCATATTATGTGAATTGTTACTTAATAGTCCACAGCTTCCTAAAAGGTTTTGAGAGCTCTGTTGAGCCGAATCCCTGCAAGGCCTACGCTTGCACTCCCTGTGCCTGTGAAAGCTCGGCGCCCGTGATCACACATCCCACCCCAGCCTCCTGGCTGGAGAGCTCCTGTCTTTGGGGGAGGAAGTGTAAAATCAGAACAGCATTGGGGGAGGGGGGTTGCTCTTCAAGGTTGGGTTTGACAATGGAAAAATAGTACTTTTTAAAAACGAATTTTTATTTGTTTACATCTTGCATTTCTTTTCCCTTCCCACCCCATTCAACCCCCTTCCCTCTCCACAAAGTCCATCTTCTTGTGCTCTTCCATATCTCTTACATTTTTTTATAGCTTCATATTGGAGAAACCGTATGATATTTTACTTTCTGGGTTTGGTTGATTTCACTGAGCATAATGGGCTCAATAAAATAGTATTTTTATAAAATCTCCGTAGCTTTGAAGCTGTTCATTTAGAAGGTGCAGCGTGACAGTGGACGTTAGAGTAATTTCCATGGGGATGGCCAACAGGTGGAAGGCGTCCCAGGGAACAGAGGATGGGAGAAGAACACGGGGCCATGGTGGGGGTGGCGGAGAGGAAAGCTTGCAGGCCCTCCGCTCGAGGGACTTGGAAGGCACACACCCGGGAAACCACGGGGGAGTTCTCCTGCCTGGGGCCTTACCGTGAGATGGCGTGTCGCCCCGGCAGCGCACAGCGCAAGCCCGACAGGCTGACTTCTCACAGGGCAGTTGTGTCCAGGATGGAGCCAGGAGTCCTGGCTGCCGTCTCCCCCTGCCAGTTCTGTGCGGGTCAGCTGGTCAGCCTGCCCTTCGCAGCTGCAGGGCTCTGGGGGTTCCCCAGAGTGATAGCTGGCCCTACCTGCAGAGTTGCTTTGCTGTACGGATGGCTCCAGTAGCTTTACACTTACTAATGCTGATTGATGCCTACACTGTGTGTGCTGCAGGATGCTAGGTTTTAGTACGGTTGGAAGTTGACAGCTTTTTAATTACTAGCCGTTTTGTCAGTCCTTTGTGAACAATGATGTGACCCCCTCCACTTTAAGAAAACTTGCGAGGTGAAATGAGATGCATTAAAAAAAAAACACTAAAACACTGAAGAAAATCACACCAGTTTTTTAAAACAATCTCTTAATGTTATTAAACATTTATCAAAATGTTGTCATTTATATGAGTTCAGCATAGCTTCTTAGCCTCTGTAATTCATAGAAATAGAATTCAGAGTCATAAAGAATCTAAGATATTCCTTCTAAACGTGCAGAACTGAACAGTGTGGAGCCACTTGGCCTGCCATGTCTGCTGAGGGAGTCCGGGGCTGCCGTGGCCCTCACTGCTCAGAGCGGCCAGGTCTGGGGGTTCGCCCTCGTGGGTGGGAGCTGTGCTGTCGCCCTAATTTTTGCTCCTTTTTTTTTCTGTTGCCGACTCTATTCAGGATGCTCCACTCTTCCCTCGTGGTACCTGGGACGGGTCGGGGGCAGCACAGAGCCATTGCGGACTGTAACCAGCGCTTGGCTCTGCTGTCTGGGTCCATGGGACGGTGAGCCAGCTGAGATTGCAGCCTAGCACTCTTCTTCCTGCCCCCCCCCCCCCCCCCCCCCCCCCCCCCCCCCCCCCCCCCCCCCCCCCCCGTCTCCCTGTCCACTGGTAGACAAGTGCCGTGGCACTCTGCGAGCTGTGCCAGCACCACACCTGCTGGCTTGGAGTGTGTGAGGTCCCTTTCAGGGATGGGATCAGTACAGGACAGGGACATTGCTCTCCCAAGTTGAAATGATGCTTGTTCCTGCTGGCCAGGTGCAATACCCAGGCATGTTTGCCATCGAACTCACTGTTTACCACCTAATCCAGCATCTTGGAAAATTCTGTTGAAAATATTTTGCTGGCATTTGGCAGCCTGTTACAGAAAGCAGAAGGTGGGTTTCCTCCACTTGGCCCTGGTGGTGCACAGGTCGGAGACAGTGCCTTCCGCTCTTCACTGATCTAGCGGCCTGCTGGCACTGGTCTCTCTGCCTTCTCTCCCTCGGTGTGGCAGCCGCTGGCCTCACAAAGGGAGGAGACACAAGCCGCGGCCACTTGTGCACCAGGGGTGTGCAGCCTTCTCTTAAGCGCATTGCTCAGCCGCCTTTGTCTGGCGCTCTCGCACAGGGAATGTCCAGAGGGAAGCTCCAGCCCGGAGCCACGTGCGTAGTGGGAACGTGGCCCAGCTGGCCTGCCAGCCACGTCTCTGGGGAGGCAGCGCCGTGTTTGTTTCCTTCCTGATGGCTTTCCTCCTCGCAGGATCGTTCCTTTGGGAATTCTTCGTTGCCGATGAACTAACCAGTGCTCTGAGAGCAGGGTTCCTGTGCTGGTGATGCGGGCCCCGAGTCCCCAGTTCAGCGTGGGAGGTGAAAGTGGGGCAGGAGATACGTGGCCACTGGACCTGGGGGTGCGGGGAAGGATCCTTCCCTTCGTTCCATCAGGGACGGCAAGTGGCAGGCCAGCTGGAGCAATGGCACGGTGGGGGGGGGGGTATTGGGGAGGTGTACTTGAGTCTGCAGGAGGCGGGTGGGACAGTGGAGGGAGGGGGCTGGGAGGACTGAGCCAGGGGCTCCTTGGTGCAGGGAGGAGTTTGCACCTGCTTCCACAAGCTGCGGGGAGTATGGGAGAGTGCCTTAAGCACTCTGACATGAGGGGGCAGAGGATGCCAAGTGTTTTCTCCCCTTTTTTGCCAGGCGTAGGCTTCTGATTTTCTGTTCACATACTTTTCCCTTCGCTAGCTTGAAGATCTCGTCAAGAGGACCCCCCCACCAATAGCGATGATGGGTTCATAGTGGTGACATTCTGAGCCACACTGAGCTTTGTTCTTTACTGGTCCCAATACAGCCTAAACGTTGTTTTCCTCATCTACTTAAAAACGTAAATAAATAGAAACTGGCCCATGATCTTCACCTGCTTCTGGCACTTCCCTTCCCGGCCGAGTCCCCGGCGGACTGCGCACTTGTTTGCTGCCTGGCCTGGCGCCTGCTGGGGTTCTCGGGTCAGTTGTCTGGAACACACACGCGCCAGTCCCTCAGGTTCATCACTTGGGACAGTGCTTCCTTGCCACCTCTGGTGGTCGTGTTTTGGGGTCTCCCATCACCTCTTGAGGCTGTAGACCTCGGCTGTCCCCAGTGTGGCTCTTCAGCGTTGGGGGAGGGCACACAGGGTTGAACACTGCCTTCTCAGTTCCTGCTAGTTTCCAGTCATGCCTTTCCTTTCCTGCAGGCTTCCTGGCTGCCTGAACTGGTTCATTTTGGTCTGAATTCTGGGCTTTATTTTGTTTTATGCCTCTTCGACATGCCCATGAAGAGCCATGTTGCTTTTGTGGGAGGGCAGAGTTGTTCACGGAACAGAACGCGGCGGCGGAGAAGAGCCCCGCCTGTTCCGTCTGCAGAGGCAGGGCAGGAGTCTGAGGATGTACTTCTCCATTTACTTCTGCAGTGATGAACTACCACGTCTTGGTTTTGTGTAAATTTGTGGTTGAAGAAACCAAAGTCCCCTCTTTCTTTGGTCTTTGTGGATGGGCCTGCTTGGCTGCTGGCACTCAGGTTGCTTCCTGCTCTCAATGCATATGAACGTCTGCATCTATAGTAAGCCTTTTGGATGGATGCAGGGCACTCAAGATGGTCAACCTTGTATGCCCCTCGCCTGCCATGCCTTGTCCTGAAAGGAGATTTGTTCTTTTTGATGGTTTAAGGGCCCTTAAAATGTAGAATTCTGTTGTAGCTGAGCAGTTTCTTTGCTGTATAGGTCCTATGCAGCTCCTTTCTACCTGTTTAATTCCTGTGTTAAAAGGTTTTTGGATTTCTTAAAAATCTGCATGTTTTCCTCAAGATTTTCCTTTTTTTTTTTTTTGATACACTCGGTCCTTGCCTCTCAAAGTAACAATTGCTGAGAAATCTGAAATGTTGATGCAAATTATATAGTGTGTGCGGTCTGGGGATTGAGCCCAGGGCCTTCCCACTGGTCTATATCCCCAACCATGTTTTGGTTTTGATACTGAGATCAGGTCTGGCTAAGGTGCTGAATTGCCCATGCTGGGCTTCCTGCCTGCGACCCTCCTGCCTCAGCCACCTGCTGGGATTCTGTGCCTGTGCCACCAGGCTTGGCTGATTTATTCCGTGCACTTCCTCCCACCTCAGCTGGGGATTTAACCAGTTCTGAAAAACTGTGTGTCCAGCCCTTTTTTTCCCCCTCCCAGGCCTGAAGAGAACACTGTTGGGAACAGTATAGAAGGGGGAAAGGGGTGAAGCCAGTGCTGGTCTGGAGTGGACCTGGGAATGTGGGTTTCCCCTCTTTTTTGTTGTAGTATTTAATTTTGACACAAGATCTTGCTGATTTGCTAATCCCCCAGACTGAGCTCAAACTGTGATTGACCTACCTCAGCCTTCCAGAGTCCCAAGATTACAGGTGTGTGCCTCTGTGCCCAGCTACTTCGTTAGTATTACTTTTTTTTACTAAGTAAAATTCAGGGAGTTACTAAAATTTCCTGTGTGTAGAGGAAAACCTAGTGTGGGATTACAGTCCATCGATGGCTTGAGTGCACTCTTGCAGAGTCTGAGGCTCTAGGTGCCTGGCGGAACTGTGAGGCTGTGGCGGGCGGGTCGCGTGCACGTGGTTCGCACCCCGTTTTGGGCAGGCTGTCTCATCCATATGTCATCAGTGTGGTGCTGAGTTCCTGTGGTTTGTGATTGCCGCGTTTGCTTTGGGTTCAAATTTTACATTAGTTCTTTGGTATTACCATTTTCCGTTTACCATTTATTGCTTCCTGTGCACTTAACCTGTACCAATTCGACTACAAATGTTTGTTTAAAATTAAGTAGTCCTATTTTTTTCCACGCAACGTTCCCTGAACATGCCAGCCAGATGCACTTCTTCTGTTATTCAATAGAAGTGAGATTAATCTCTGCTGATATTGCAGGACAGTGGGCAGCACTGGTCTCAGTGGAAGACAGTGAAATACTCAAAAAACTACACGTGTTTACTGCAGTGTGGGCTGTGTAAGTCTTTTTCCCCTCTGAGATGGGGGCTGGTCCTGAACTCACTGTGGAGCCCAGGCGGCCCTTGAATACACAGTAGTCCCACCTCAGGCTCCTGAGTGCTGGGATTACAGTTGTGTGCCACCATGCCTGGTTTATGTGGTGCTGGGGAATTGAACTCAGAGCCTTGACTTGCTAGGCAAATGCTCCTAACTGCTGAGCTGTGCCCTCAGCCCTGCTTATGTTATTTTTAAGGGTAATTTTGTTTTGACTTTTGCCTTCAATTCAAATGCTAGGCTCTTGGTAAAAGGTAACTTTGCGTAGTTTGTTGTGAGTTCTTTGGCCAAGTATATGGGGTGCAATAGTGTGCTCTTTGCAACAGTGTTTTGGGGTTTTACTGGCCTAATGATGAGAACTGGAGCCATTTCCTGTTACTCAAGTCGGAATCATCAGCGACCCTACTTCTAAATAAGGGCCCTTTCTCCTTCGTTTTGTCATTCGTTTCCATTATTGAGTCACTTTGGGGAGGGTAGCGGGCGGGTGATGTGGCCTGTGTTGGATAACGAGAGACACTGGCTTGACGGAAAGCACCTGCCTTGTTTCCCAGAGCCTGTGGCAGCAGCAACATAGCGGTTTACTTCTGAACATTCATCCAGCTGATGAGGGATAGAATTAAGTCTCTATTATTCTTCTAATATGAAAGCTTCTGATTGAAAACGCGGGGCACTTAGGGTGCACTTGGACTCCATCAGATTTATGAGGAAAGCACTAACAGCCAATGGGTGATTGCCCAGGGGACTCAGATTGGTGATTTGAAAGGAGGGCATTAACCAGTAAAAAGCAATGGAAAAATGGTGAATAAAACTGATATTCAAAGACTCAAAGCTGGAAATATTTTCCTTTACTGTACTAAATTGAGCACACAAGACACAATTAATGTGCCCAGTGCTGCAGAGTTGCAGCGACCTGGGGTGTTTGGCCTCACTAGCATTATTCTGAGGATTGCTCCTCTTTGAAAAGCAATTTGGCAAGATGATTAAAATCTGCAAAGATCTTTATACCCTTTCAGTCCTCTGAGATACTCATTCTTTCATGAACAGTGGGTGAGAATATTCAATGTAGTATCCCTTAATTTCCCAAGCAACAAGAATAACTCCCAAGGTCCAGCAGGAGGAGCCTGGCTCAGTAAGTCTTAATGTTTCTATTAGGAGAAATAATATGCAGCCATCAAGTGCCTGGGTGCACAAGGCCGATTGGGAAAGGGACAGGATCCAAGGAATCTGATGGTCCAGGTATTAAGCAGGTTGTGGCTAAGGTTATCCCCAGTGTGGTTTGTTGAGGGCTAGAGAGCTTATACATCTATTTTCTATTTTTTGTTTGTAATTAAAATCTTCAAGGTAAAGAGAAAAGATCAGAGAAGGCTGTGGAAGGATGAAGTTGACATGCTGCATACCTCTGTGTGTGTGTGGGGTGAGGATGTGTCAACTTTGGTGTGCTGCCTGCTTCTGCAAGCCATTCACTGCTGTGCAGGTGGACATAGCTTTCCAGGATGCTTTGGAATGCTTGAGAATTGTTTTGGTAAGAGTAACCCATCTGTGGCGTGTGCCTGTGTCTACAGAGGTGTTTGCTGTTGTTGAGAATATGAACCGTAGAACAGTGTAGAAACAGATTTTTTTTCCTATGCACTTTAGAGTATATCTTTTAGTTATGTTGTGGTTTGGATCTGAAGTGTCCCCAAAAGCTTCATGTACCTCTGGAGACTGTTGTAGTGTTGGGACGTGGGGCCTGGCTAAAAGGGGCCAATGCTTGAGGCTTAATGTGAAGGGACGTGTGCTGGTTCCACCCTTTCTCCCAGACTGGTCTGAGTTCTGCCATGTTGTTGTGAGCATCTCTGTCTCCTCGTGGAGACATGAAAAACTTTGCCTGGAGAAGTGTACCCCAGGACCAGAGAGAAAAATGTTTGCCAAAAGGAATTCAACCATCTAATAACTTGGAGACTTCTACAGTGTTTGTCCAAGGAGGTCAGGCTGCTGCTCAGGCCTGTGGCAGGCCTTGGCAATGTCTACGTGGTCCTGGCTTTATAGACTTGAAGTGTACAGGAGTTGTCGGTTCAGGGTGGCTTCCCCCCAGATTTCAGAGGAAGGCCTCAGAGGCCAAGCAGTGTGCCCTGGGAGGGCAGTGTGTGACGCCGAGAAGGAGAAGCCTAAGGTGCAGTGGAGAGCCCAGAAATTTGGAGAAGCCAGGAGTGTGGATCATCCGCTGAAGACAGCTGTAGGCTGTGCGCAGATCCAGCCCGAAGGAGAGAAGATGGAGGTTGCAGCCAGCAGCCCTGCTGTGGGGGTGGGGGGGGGGTCCGTCCAAGCCCTTTGGAGTTCATATCTTGCCACAGTTTACTCTAGGTGCTGGATATGGGGCCACAGGATTTAACTGCTGCCCAGCTGGATTTAGGTATTGCTTTGGTCCAGTTGCCTTTTATCCTTCTATTTCTCCCTGTTGAAATGGGAATGTTTACCCTTTGCCATTGTATGTTGGAAGTGCTTTAACTCTTTGGTTTTTAACAGGAATTCACAGCTGAGAGTTTGCCTTACATCTCAGAGGAGACTTTGGACTTGGAGTTTCTTTAACACTGCTGGAACTGTTAAGACGTTGGGAGACTTGGAGAAGGACTAAGGGAGTAGAAATGAGTGTTTTGAGGCTGGGGTCGTGGGGGGGGGGGATGTTGTGGTTTGGATCTGGACTTTCCCCCAAAGCCTAATACACCTGTGGATACTGTGTAGTGTTGGGAGGTGGAGCTTGGCTGGAAGGGATGGATGCTTGAGGCCTAATGTGGAGGGCCCTGTGCTGGTTCTGCCTTTTCTCCCAGACTGTCTCAGTTCTGCGATGTTGTTGTGAGCATCTCTGTCTCCTGGAGCAGCTGCCCACCTGTGAATGGATGGTGACTTTCTGCAACTGTAAGCTAAAATAAATCTTTCCTCCCTAAAGTTGTGGATGTTGGGTATTGAGTCACAGTGACAAAGATGTAACTAAGACAAATTGTCAAGTGTTTTGACTCTTTCTCTTCATTTTAAAGTGTTGGATCATTTTCATTTACTTTAACACTGTTAGTTGATCTCCATATTTTAATAAAGGACTTAGAATTGACATAGTTACTCATGCTTTTAGGGACACATGTACAGTGTTTACTCCCTTTTTGGCAGTGCAGGGGTCATACGTATGGAATCCTCACAGTTCAACCAGGATCCAAAGTACTTGGGTGGTTGTAGTAATGCCCGTTCGTGTGTCCTTGGTGGATCTCAGCCACTGCAGCAGCACCTGTTCTACATGTCATTGACTTTCTACCTAAGCTTTTGTTTGAACATCTTTTCTTTACTGTTCTATAGGAAGCTCAAAATCACTTAATAGAGAAAATGGTATTTTAATAAAAAATAATTAGAAGCACCCTTTTTTTTCTTCCCAGTGAGGACGAGCCTGTGTATGAGACAGTAGTAGTGCCTTTATGTTTGTGTTGGTGTATTATGGTGAGGGTTACTTGAGATGGCAGGTGTGCAGGTGGTTCCCAGTTTAGTTACATGTCCTAAAGAATCTTGTCAGTGAATGGGGAGGGAAAGAAATGGAGAAAGGGCCACCTTCTCCTAAAGCTAAGTTGTTTCTTCTTCTTCTTCTTCTTCTTCTTCTTCTTCTTCTTCTTCTTCTCCTCCTCCTCCTCCTTTTCCTCCTCTTCCTCCTCCTCCTCCTCCTCCCTTTTTGAGACGGGGTCTCACTGTATAGTCCAAGCTGGTCCTGAGCTCACTCTGGAGCTCAGGCTGGACTTGAACTTAGCAGTCCTGCTGCCTCAGCCTCCTGAGTTCATATATTAGTTGAGCACTTATTAATTACTAGGCACTTGGTGAAATAAAGACACATACATAGTATACAGACTCCGTCTCCAGCGCTTTTTTGCCTTTTTCTTTTCTTTTATTGGTGCTGGGAATTGAGCCTAGGGCCTTGTGAAGTCTAGGCAGGTGCCCCCCTGGCTGAGCCATACCTGCAGCCTCTTGCATTCTTTAATTCTTTCTTTTCCTTACTGAGAAAAGGGCACAGCCAAATTTAAATGGTGATCATTATAATTATTAATTATTTATTATTATTGGCAGTTCTGGGAATTGAACCTGGGCCTTTGCAGTAAGTTACATCAGGAGCCCTTTTTACATTTATTTTGAGATAGGGTCTTGCTAGGTTGCCCGGGTTGGCCTCAAATTTGTCATCTTCTTGTCTGACCTTCCCTAAGTAGGGGGTTACATGTACCACCCTTCTCTTTTTTTTATTTTTTAACAGTTCTAGAGAAATGTAGGGCCTTGCCCATGCTAGGTAAATGCTCTGAACTATACCGCTGCTGAACCCTGAGGATATTAAGTCACCCAGAATCGTAGGTGATGTCCATTTGAAAACTCACAGCACAGGCAGGCAGGTCTGCTTTCTGGTAGGACTGTCTGCTCCGTTTTTATTCTGAAGAATCACTATTGATCCCTCAGGAGTCCGGCCCAGCTGCGGCTCTGTGACTCAGCACTGCAAAATCCGTGGGCTTAATCTGCAGGTCCCTGGGGTTTGAAAGTGTTTGAATTCCCTCCTTTTAATCGTAATTACGTGTCTTAACTTCTGAAGACAGTGCCGATTTGATGTCAGGCTAATTGCAGGCCTGGTACGTTATTTTTGGTGAGCAAACTTTGTCATTTGAATATTATAGTGAGATGATTGGGGTTTTACCACTGTTGTGCTGGGGAGGCCTGGTTTTAGGAGTTTTCTGCTGGTAGGTCAAAGGTTTTTGTTTTTGTTTTTTTTCTTTCCACGCTCTCCTGGAGTGGTGCAGGTGTAAATGTAGTGTGCCCAGGAGTCCTGAATGTTGGAGACAAGACAGGTCCAGACTGTGCGGGCTGGGCGGGGCCTCATTCTGGGCGGCCCTGGGTCTGCGCTTCCTTAGGAGCAAGGAGCACAGGCCCGCCTTACCTTGACGTTCTTTGAAATCATTTTTGCAATGCAGGACAGAACTTTGTCACCTGGTTCTTAGCGTGATTTTAATATTGCTGTGGGAGTGGACTGTTTGCTCTGTGGTTTTATATCTGCTGAAATGTCAAGAACCAAAGTGAAACAAAATCCAAACCTCTCCCATCTCCTCCTTCCTCAAGCTTGCTAGAGAAATAGCGTTTAAAAAATTTTACTTACCGAAATAAGACTCTTGCTCCATTTGAGTAGCGGTGCTTCCCAGCGTTAGGGAGACCCAGCTTATGCTGGCTGTCCCTTGTGATGCGCCTGCGGGTGACTGAGGCCAGCTGCCATCATAGCGGGCCCTAGAACATCTGCCGCTTCGGAAAGAACAAAAGTGGCTTTCTTTTACCTTGAATTTCTTTGAGTGTCTGTCATTTTGGTGCCAAGTGTTTTGAAGCAGAAGTGATTAAAGCTGCTTAAGGTGATCGGGAGTCGCACAGGGGTTTTTCCTTTCCCTTTGGGAGGCTGGGTCTCAACTGTATCTCTTTCACAGAAGTATCTATTGATAAACAGACATTTTGAACAAATATAGGGAAATCAATTCAAACAGCAGATCCACTACTCATTAGGTTAGTCTGACTTCCAAGATCTCGTAACTATTGGAAAGTTTTATTTTTATTGCTTTATTGCTGGCATTTGAGATAATATTTAGGGAAAAGCAATAGTTGATGTTAAAAGGCTGACTTTAAATTGGTTGGTTCCTGCTGTTTATCATACTAAGAATCTTTAGGGCATGTATTTTGAAACTCAGCTGTGTCCCTGATATGTCAAATTATGTCTGTTTCTCAATATTGAATGTTGTAAGTTCTGCTAAAATAATCACTTGGGACTCCCTTCCTTCCTTCCTCCCTCCCTCCCTCCCTCCCTCCCTCCCTCCCTCCCTTCCTTCCTTCCTTCCTTCCTTCCTTCCTGAGACAGTGTCTTGTGGCCCATTTTGGCCTTGACCTCCTGCAACAGCCCCTCCCTCAGTGCTGGGTTTACACATGTGTGCCACCGTGCCCAGCCTCTTCTTCTTTTGCGTACTAAATATCGAGTGCCTTTTTTTTTTTTTTTTTTGAGACGGAGTCTCACCAAGTTGCCTGAGCTGGGCTCCATTTATGCAATTCTCCTGCCATAGCCTCCTCCCAAGATGCTGGGATTATCGGCATGTACCGTCATGCCCGGTTTTCATTCACATATTTAATGTAATTGAGCCAGGTGCAACTTTTTATTTCTGCCAACTTCTGTATGGTTGCCTTTGCTCAGCCATTCAGTGTCGCTCACACTTGTCATCACCGTGTTAGGTACTCGCGATAGCATCTATCCTGAGCAGCATCAAAGTCATCGTGTGTACAAATAAGAGTGTTAGCTCTGTATTGTGTGAAGGCATTTCCTGCATTCGCTTCTGTTAGCACTGATGGCTGCAGACCCAGACTGTGCAGTCTTTACCAGCCAACTACCTTAAGAAATGCGTAAAGTGGGTGCCGCAATCGAAGCCTGTGATCCTGGCCCTTGGGTGGGAGGACAGCAAGTTCAGATCTAGCCTAGAGATTCATAGAGATACTGTCTCAAGACAAACCAAAAATAGAATTTCTTTTTTTTTTTTTTAAGGACAGCTGGGAATGTACCTCAATGTGAGGCCCAGTCTGGGCACTTAATGGCTTAGTGAGACTCTGACTCAAGTTTAAGGAAAAAAAAAAAAAAAGTGGGAGGGAGTGCAGCTTTTGTGTGGCTTACTGTGAAGGCCCTTGGTTTAATCCCCCACTGCAAAACAGCACAACAACCAGTAACACCTTGAACGACGTATGTCAGAAGGTTAGCATTAACAGGTGTGCCTCCGGGAAGGGGTGGGTCGTTCGTCCAGTGAGTGGGGCTGCGTCTTTTTGGTGCCAGCCATTGGAATGCAGTGTGAGTTGAGCTTGGGGTTTATATCTGCTGTGAAGCTGATCATGGTGCTATTATAAGGGAGGAGTCCCTTGGAGAAGTGTGTGCTGGCTTCCAGCTGGTCGACTGCAGTGGATATGGCCTGTTCTGCCTTCCAGGCTGGAGGACTTGGGGTTCCTTCTCAAAGGAATCCTTGGCCCCCCTTCTCTGGCCCTGACACCCCCCACCCCCACTGGGGAGCTCATTTCTATCAGATTGTTTTTTTCAGAGTAGACCAGCCTGAACTTGTGGCTTTGCCTGATCACTCGTTGTTTCTTAACACATACCACATGTTGAAAAGAGTTGGTGGAAATGGTTCCTTGGCAGCCACCAAAACCCAGCACCGAAGGCCAGCTTCTCTATGACCACAAGACTTACATGGGGAGGACTGGCTGGCGTTATTTTCTGTCTGCGTTTTGTGTATTTTGTTTTTAAAAACTTTGCTCGGACAGCATGCTGAGGGAAGGCCTCCTCTCCTTGCGCGGAGGTGATCTCCCTGACGGTGCTGGTGCTCCTGGTGATCTGTAGTTGTGCACTGCCGTGTGTGTTTGGTACGGTGTTGCTCACAGGGCGCCGTTAATCTGGGTCCTCCTGTGTGGTGGGTGACTGCCTGCCCTCAGCAGTTGAAGTGGGAGTCCCTGGCGTCATGGTGGAGGGGCAGAGCCACGTCCCCGCCTGCCACCTGTCTGCATGCTGGGACACTGTCCCCAGGGCTCCATACTGGCACTTTGTTTCCCTCATTTGCTTACAAAGTCCTGAACATTGTAATCAGAAGGCCCTGTAAATTTACTTTTTGTGCCGATTCCTGATCAAAGTCAGGGATGCTTGCGTCTTTTCAGATGACAAGTGCTAGTAGTTGGTCAATCACCTTTCCTCCCATCCCCGCCCCACCCCAGGATGGTGGGGAGTATTGACATGCAGCTATTGGTTGGAGGATAACTGACTCCTGTGTAGCCCCAGAAGGTGAAGCCCCGCCTCCTGTCAATCAGCAGCGGCTTTAGAACCTAATAGGAACACGTGGATAGGACGTGGAGCTTCGCTTGCTGCTCCTCAGCCGCCCTGTCCTGGTTCCATGACCCAGGGCTTGGGGACGCATAGCTTAGAAAGACAGCAAAAAGTGATAGTTTTAATCACTGGTTGAAAGCGCTTTTACAGTTCAAAAGTATGGGGTTGATCCTGGTCTTATCATAACGGGGAAAGGCCTTAGGGTCGAAGGCAGTGGGGAGTATATCTTCAGGCCTGGAACAGTTGTGCAAGCTACTCACTGCAGCAGCAGGGGAGCCACAGCGGAAGGGCTGGGGGGCAGGTGTCAGTGCGCCAGCGCAACAGGAGGTATGTGGCTGGATGACGCTGCTGCAGGTGGACGTGAGGTCCAGCAGTGACTGACGAGTCATGGGAGGTCTTGAACGCGGAGCAGTCAGTGGATCATTAATTTGGAAGTAACTGTAGCCATGGAAGTCTTTAAACAGGGGAATTAAATGATTGGGGCTAGATTTTAACAAAAATAAAGCTGATTTGGTGGTAAGGGTGGGTCAGCACAGGGGTTTGTCCCTCCTTCCACTCTGAAATGATGTCACTTAGGCAAAGTGCCTTGAGGCTGAGCAGCTGGAGGTTTCGTTAAAAAGACACTTAGGGTTTACACCATGCTCCTGCTCAGATGGGCGCTGTCAGTGGAGAACGTGGATGTTCTGGGCTAAACCAGCCATCTTTGAAATAAAGGATTGCATTTGTGACCCTGGAAGCAGGCATCTACTGGGTTAATTAGAGGACACGTTAAAGGAAATTAATCATTCTCACACGTCTGGAAGGGATGTATTTTGTATGTGCCTTTTGTAAAGTTGATGACTGAATGTGGTTTTATAGAAAGGAAAAAATGTATGGATTTTTGTGTAATGTGATTCTCAATAGTCAGTGTGTCAGAATCAGTGACTGCATAGCCTGTATTTTTAAAAGCCCTTTGAGTTGGTTTTTTGTGGTATGTAAAAGGCTAAAAGTACAGTTCTGTTTTTAATATGTGAGAACTGACAAAAATTGAGGCCAGTTTATTTGTATAATTCTCTTGAGGTTGAAATTAGTTAATGTAGAACAATTTTATAGTCTGTTATTGCTGCTTTCTTCAGTTGGCTTCCCTAATTATGTGTTTAAGAAGTCTTTTTTTTTTTTGAATCAACTTATTCTTCCCAAATCTCCTGATTCCTCTTTTTCTTTGTAATGCTCACTCTGTCTTTGTCACTCAGCCATCCTGGTTCCCTGCTTCTTTTTTTTTTTTTTTTGAGACACGGTCTGTCTGTCCATCTTTGTAGTCCAGGCTGATCTTGATCTCACTGCATAATTCAGGGTGGCCTTGAACTCACAGCAGTCGTCTGCCTCAGCCTTCTGAGTGCTAGGATTACAGGTGTGTGCCACTGTGCCCAAATCACCCTGGTTTTCTTTAGCATTCCTTAGCAGCTGCAGTGCGATTAGGCTGTAACATGATGCTACAGATATATTTGTTATCTGTATTCCTGCCAGCCTCTGAAAGTGAGAGCAGGGCTGCTGTTCTTGTACCTGGCTGCGTACATGGCCAACAGACATAAGAAATGGATGAACACACACACACACACACACACACACACACTTTCATGCATGGGCACATTGTATACAACTTGGAGTGAGGTTGGCGTGCATTTTGGGGAGTAACACAAGAATGGTTGTACATGCTGTAACCAGCTGCAGGAGTCTATCTTGCGAAGGAGGCAGCAGATGTTGTCGCTCCCCTGCTCACATGTTGTGTTAGAAATAAGTGGTGAAGTCACTTGCTCATGCCACATAGAACGTGGCAGGGAACCCAAGAGGGCCCTGAGGGCCTATTCACATGCACGCCTTTGTATGGAAAGCCCTCGGCTGGGTGAGGCCAGAGCTCCAAGTGTTATGCTGTGTGACGCTGTGACAGTGCATGGCACAGAGGAGTCGGGCGTAGGACAGGCACAGGATGCTGGTGGCTTCCATGAAAACAGCAGCGAGATGTAGGATGCAGGATCTGCGGTAGTGACAGGGTATGTCTGTGGTCCTGTGGGAACTGATTGGAAAGTGGGTGGTAGTGTGAACGGTGGGGGAAGTCAGGCCCTGGCCACCGCTTTAGGATGCATGGCTGTTGGGAGCAGAGGTCAGGCAATGAGGTGTTAGCGTGGGAGTAGGACAGACAGGGTCGGTCTCTTCTTTGGCACCAGTGCATTTGGTGTTTACCTTAAAGCCACCTGATGGCAGGATTTGGTGAGAATTTGGTTGTAGTGGTTGGTTACTGTGTGTGATAGTCTTGGTTGGGGCTTTGGTCAGAGAGCAGAGGCCAGGATGGCTAGTAGACCTAGCGGGGTGACATCCATTGGTGGGGTTCAGCAGCTGTGCCCCTAAGTCCTGTGTAGACATCTGCCAAGTGAGGTGCCTGGGTCTAGGGGAGGGAGGCTTGCTGATGGCTGTATGGTGGAAGTCAGGACAGACGGGGTTGTGGAATTGTTTGGGCAGGAGGCAAAAGCTGGAGGATTGTAAAGGGGCAGAAAGGAACAGAGCGGCCTTGGGTGATTTCAGTGGTCACATGGGCAACATCCAGGATGTCCATGGGCAGCCCAAGGTCAGGGCCAGGACTTGGATGTTGACCTGTTTATACCTGAGGGAATCACACCCCACGGAACTCCATCACCTTACCTGGGCACCTGGCATATGGTTGGTTGTGCCCTGATTATGCTCAGCAGGTGATGGCATGCGTGTCAGTCCTTGGCCAGGGCTGGGAGCCAGCAACCCATCGCTGTGCCTGGCTCCTTGCCTCAGTGTCTACACAGTAACTGTGGTCCTGGGCCAGGCGGCTTCCTTTCTCCGCCCGCTCTGCCAGTGACTGTTGAGTTACTGTCCAGAGCTCAGAGAATCCTATTGCATGCATGTAGTTTTTTCTTTTTTTTGAAACTCATGCTTTTTATAGCGAGAGTGGAGTATTACCACTTAACATTTTGTATTTTCATCTTTTAAAAAGTATTTTATTAACATGGGAGTCATGCTGAATATAATCATTTCCTACTTTGAAAAATATGCAGGCATACACACACACACACACACACACACACACACACACACACACACACACACGTGGTACCTCCTCACTGCCATGCCGGCCCTCACACAAGGCCTTTACCATGCTAGGCAAGCATCCTGCCACTGAGCCACAGCCTCAGTCCTTCTTGTCTTAATGTTATCACACCATTTTCAATAGCTGACGTATTTCTTTGTATGGATATAGTTTCTGTTTGAATGTTTGATTTGTTTTATAAACAATGCTGTGTGAACTTACATGTAAATGCGTATCTGAAAATCTGAGTTTATCTTCAGAGTCCACAAGAGGAATTTCTGAATCCAAATGTAGCACCTGTTGCCACGCTACTTGAGAGGAGAGCGGGCCGCCCGCCCACGCAGCTTCTGGAGCCCTAGTCCCGGCACCGTCTCCCCACACCCCAGGGTTGCAAGAAGGTGCACGCCTCCATCTTTCTCTATTTATAATTTTAAAAAATTTGGCTAAATTTTGTACAAAAACTGCACTTTAGGGAGGTCTCCTGTTTGCCTGTGCCCCTGGAGCTGCGTGGAGGGCCCAGCAGCACTGGCACCAGCCTTGCTGGACTGTAGTTGGAGCCCCAGGGGGACCACTGCCCTGCCGCTTCCCACGACACTGGCGCTCCTTGAGGTAAGGAGAAGCCCTTTTGCACGTAGCCTCTCAGGAGCTTGGTTCATGAAGTTGGGAGAAGAAAGTCCCAGAGAGGAGCTTCCTGGCTGCTCAAGTGCCCCTGTGGCGACCCAGGCCTCCAGCCAGCCCTGCCCCTCGCCACTCCCCTGAACCCGCCTCACTGGCCTGAGCTGGGGAGGGCAGGGAGGGCGGCAGTCCCCTAGGTCCTGGCACCTTGTTTTTTCCTTCTGTGTGCTGCTTAGGAGCTGAAATTACCTTAAGCTTTGTTCCCTCCTGCCCCCTGGAATCCGATCCCTGTTAGGCAGGGGTTTTCTCTCTTGCCCTGCAATTCCCAGGCTTGGCTCAGGCCAGGTGCTCGCTGGCTGCTGTGCTTGGACACGGCAGCAAGTATGTGTGCGCCAAGCCTGTGCCCTCGAATTGCTGTGTGTGCTGCAGCCTGCCTGGCGGCCACATCTCCACATCTGCCTCCTGGTTGGCGAGCTCCCCACAAGTGGAGACCAGGACTGGCTGCCCTCCCCGGGGGAGCTCTCCGAGACACCTTAATGGCTCCAGGGATCCCTCTCTTGAACCTTGGAGAGTCTGTGTAATTATCTTACCCATGCCTTGCAGCTCTGTCTCACCCTGTAGCCTGTGGGCCTTTGTTTCTGGGACTCTGGGAACCCGGGGTCTGGGCAACTCTGGTTCACCTGCCGGCCCTGAATCCACACGTGGGCTTCCACACACAGAATCTTCCACTCAGAGGCCTGTGTTTCCTGTGTTCCTAATTTCTCCCCATTTCTGCCCTCTGACAATTTTCTCAGCGTCTCTTTGCCTTATAGTTTTAAGGATTTTTTTTTCTGATTCAATATTTAAAATGTTAGGGTTGATGGGACTCTTGGCCAGTGCCCAGCCTGGTTGGAATGGGTACCGGTACTGCCGGTTTCCCATTAACTTTTGCCTGGGAGCTTCCAATCAGCTTTGGGCTGGTAGCAAATGTGGGTAATTGTTTCCTGATTAGGACTGGGGTTTGACACTTCCTATTGAAATGTTTTGCCGTCTGGGATGTGAAGCAGATGGTTGCTGATGGCAGAACAGATGTCTGTGTTGAATCAGAGCATTTTCAGTCTGCGCTGACACCTTGAAGTGTTTCCCTTAGCCAGTACCCACTTCGGACCTGCTTGCCTCAGCCTTGAGCGCCTCCCCCAACAAGGGGCACAGCGACCCTCACAAAGAAATGGGTAAAACAGGATAACGAGGCGTGTTCCGCACTGCCGACCCACACTGCACCCTGCTGTAAGCGTGCGCCTTCCTTGACTAACCGTGGTCTGCTCACAAATCCGCAGATAACACGAACGCGGTACTGACTCTTGACACTGGCGAGGGGCAGTTGCAGTTCATGACACTTTGACTCTTGAGATGATCTGTGGCGCCAGTAGGGCAGCTCTGAGCCTTGGGCCGGCCTGACCTTCAGCTCTGCCACCAAGGCCTTGGTCACCTCTGGGCAAGCTGCCTCGCGCTGCAGCAGCCCAGTGTCCTCACTGTGTGTGCACGTGGCGGCAGTACTTCTCAGGTTGAGCGAGGTGTGCATGCATTAGAGAAAGGCCAGCAGGGCTTCCTGGCTCGGAATCATGCCAGAAATGTCAGCAGCTTTTATCAGTCAGCGTTGTTAATGTGTTTTCTTCATCCTTTGAGAACTAAAGTCTCTCACTCTTGAAAGAAATCAGATAAGGCATGTGGCTTGCTGGTGTGTGGTTACCTGGCTTATCTTTTCCCCTCTTCTCAGGTGCTAGGTAGCAGCTGCTGTTAAGAAGGGTACAAGTATATTCAATGCGGGGATATCCAGTCTTGTTTAGATTTGAGATTTTTTACCTGCGTTTGTGGTGAACCCAGGATCTAGTACATGCTCTGCAGGCGCTTAACTACCACTGACCTTCATCCCACCCCCTTTATTTTCTGTTTGGACACAGGATCTGGCTTGGTTGCCCAGGCTGGGCTCCAGCTTGCCATCCTGTGTTCTCAGCCTGTAGATTGGCTGGGATTGCAGGTGTGCGCCACCATGTTCACCTTGAGTTTTCCCTTACTGTTTTTGTTGAGGAGAGGGATATTGAATGAAAGGTATTAGAAACTTAGCCCCAGAGGCAGTTTTATGTTTCTTATTATGACATTTGTATCTATTTTCCTTGATACTATGTGTTTGTATCTTTTTCCCCTTGATACTATATATTACTTCATTTTTTCTGGGTGTGTAAGTGTGGGGATGGGGTTGCCTGCAGAGCTGCGCTCCAGCCTTTGATACTATGTACTACTTTTAGCCTAGAGAACACCAAAGACCCTGGGGCCCAGTCCTGGCAGATGGGTGCTTTTCCTGCCCTGAGGAGGGGGGACAGATGGACGGACTGATGGACCAAGAACTATGTGATGTAACCACCTCTTCTCGCCCTGGCCCCTCATAGGCAGAGTGCCTGAGTCGTGAGAGCACAGGTAGTTTGTGACTATCAGCAAATTTTCCTGAGTCTTTTGTGCTGAGCGAACGAATGGGAAACCCAGGGCAAGTTCATACCCACAGCCCCTGCTCAGGAGAGCGCTCAGAGCCAGCCCCAAGCAGGAAGCCTGCATGGGGTCTTGGGCTCCCACAGCAGCAGCCCCACCCCTCAGCTCTTGGTCCCCTCTCCACACACCCCAGGTCCTTGTGGATAACTTTTCTTCGCTATACAGTGATCATCTGCAGGTCACTAGAAAGTGCATGCGCCTCAGGGACCTTGTACCAGCATCCGCATAGACTTGCGGCCAGTGTTGTTTTATAGTTCCCTTCCTCTGCCCCTGCTGGGTGAGTTGAAGTGAGTTATCCCAAGTATGTTTTTTTTTCTTTCTGTAAATTGATGTGTGTATATCTCTGAAAGATTGGGATTTTACGTAGCATTAACTTTCAACTATATTTCTATGTTTTCCAATGTTATTTATTTTTGTTGTGCTGATGTTTGCACTCAGAGCTGGTGCATGCTGGACACATAGTCTGCTGCTGGCCTAGGCCCCCAGCCCCTAGTCACCGCTTTTTTTTTTTTTTGAGGAGATGATTTCTGCTGAGATTATAGCTTTCTGTGACACACCCAGCCACTGCGTGTTAGGAAATCTTGTGTTTAATGAAGAACTTCGATCTAGGTGGCATTCACTCATTTCAAGGCATTCTGGATGACTTGTTTCTTCAAAGTCTTGCAGACAGAGCTCTGTTGGTGAAGAGGTTTCTGGTGGTGGGTTTCTTGAAAATTTGAAACCGGTGATGCTATGTGGCTGATGTCTGGAGCATTACAGCTTCATAGCCAGCATGTGGGGTGATGGCCCCTTAGTCCTTAGGAAGGACAAGACTGGACATCACCCTCTCCCTTCGTTGTACAGATTACGTTTTCTTCGTGTGTCCTTTTCTTCATGTGTTCTGTTTCTTCATGTGAAAGGCTTGGGAACCAATGCCCGCTTGTTGCCGATGACCACGTGAGTTGGAAGTGGAAATCCAGCAAGATTAGTTTGTTGGTACATTTGGATCTTGCAAACATGTAGCTAGCATGAGAAGAGCTCAGTAGAATGTATTTAAAAAATGAAAAGCAAGTTCTGTCTGCAAACTGGAGTCAGGCAGTAGTTCTGCATAGTGAATATGCCGGCAGAGGCATGCACAGTCTTGTCTTCCGGCAGGAGCACTGAATTGGGAGCCAGGGAATATCTCCTCTCCTGGGGTCCTGGGGTCCCTTTGTGAGACACAGCACTTAGTCTTAGTTTGTGTGGCACAGATTTGGAGTGGGCTGTAAATGAGGTAAAGGTTCATTTGGCTGTAGCAGGATGGTGAGGACAGGCTACAGGCACCCTCTTTGAAGGCTGACAGCAGGGGGTGGGAGAGGGGTGCCTAAATCTGTAAGACTGGGTATTTCTTTTTACCTTTCATGTTGAAATCATTACAGATTCACAGGAAGTCACTGAACAGGACAGCCTACTGATGGTGTGGAGGTCCGCAGCTCAGAATCACAGCTGTCGCTGCTGCAGGCCTGGGTCTTCCAGAGTGGTGGTCACCTCATAGAACGTTCTAGGGTGTCTTCTTCCAGTTTGTGTGGTAACCACATTCCTGAAATATGGAGCATAATTGAAACTGGGCAAGAATAGTGTGTGTTTTATGCTTGTGGTTCAGAAAATTACGGGCAAATTGCTTACCTGTCCAGTGGGATCTTCTGATGTTCAGAAATTGAAGACAGGGCCTCCTGTTAGAACCCTGTTCTGTTGCACTATGACAGACACTTCCAGAACGCTTTCAGGGGTCCTGGGAGGCCTCCATGGGAGATAAACTTACCTTCTGGCAGAATTTGTTTCTTATGTGCCATGGTGGAAAGAAAATTTTTGGTGCATGAAGTGTTTGAACTACGTGACACCAATGTTCTAAATCATAGTATTTTCTGTTGTCCAGTATAAACTGTAACTTACGTATATATTATATTTGCAAAAATAACAAATTGATTGCTTTGGGGAATAGCTTTGAGAATTATTGATGGCTTTATCTAAGAACTCTGGAAGGTTTTTCTCTCTCTCTTTTTTTGGTGGTACTAGGGATTGAACTAGGTGCTTTACACTGAGCTACATCTCTAGCCATTAAGGGTTAGTTTTTGTTTGTGATGTGTCCTTGTTTTGAGACAGTCTTGCTAAATTGCCCAGGCTGGGTTTGAATTTGCAGTCCTGCTGCCTCCTCCTCCCAGAGTGCTGGGATCAAAGATGTGCCCCACCGCACACCGCACACAGTTTGGGGGCCACCCTTAGGTCCTATCTCCCGAGAGCCCGGTCCCCTGCCAGCCCCTCATGGGCAGCGAGATGGCAGTATGTCCTTTCCCCCCTCTCCCATGGATCAGAGCTGTTCGGGGAGCCAAGGGCTTGGGTAGCTGGTTGTGGTGGTGAGAAGGAGCCGGTAGGCAAGGGAACTCAAGGCTGGAGCCCGGGGCAGGAGGGACAGAATGGCTTTCAAGGCTGGAAACTGATTTAGACGAATCAATGCTTAAGATTTTTTTTTTTTTTTAAGTGAAAGGAAAGCTTGTTTCAGTGACAGTAAGAGTGATTCTCAAAGAACATCAGAGTTGCCTTCTTAAGGGAAGCTCAGTGGCCTTTGTGCCTGTGGAGGTGAGTAGGGCAGCCTGTGTGTGAGGGAGAGCCTCCTCAGACCTGTGGGCACCCCGCACTCCCTTCCTGCAGGAGTCCTGCTGTTCTTAAGCAGAAAGCCAAGCCCCTTCTGTGAAAGTGGAGAGAACCCCTGGCAGGAGGGGGCTTTTGTCTCTGCTTCCTGTTCACCAGGAAATAGGCCCTTGCTGTTAACCGCTCCTGGAAGCCTTCTGTGAATGTTATGGTTTGAATGTATTTCTAAACCATTTCGCAGATCGTGGTTTTTGAGAGTACAAGAATATTAATCCAGTTTGTTTTATATTAGCCTAGGATGTGTGTAAATTTTTATTTACATCTGCAAAATAATCCAACCGTTATTTGGTACTGGGGATTTGAAAACCGGGCCTTTTCACTGTGTTGCATCTCCAGCTGCTTTTATTTTTGATCTTGAGATACGGTCTGGCTCCGTCACTAAGTTGCCCAGACTCTGTTTAGCCATGTGCTCCTCCAGCTCCAGTCACCTACAGTACTGGGATTACAGATGTGAGCCCCCAAAACCTCACCTCCCCCCGCACCCCCCACCTTGACTTTTTAATAATAGTGGAAACTTCAGTATATTTGTGCCCCTTCCTTTTTTGATTGAAGTGTCCCCAGATAATGGTGTGTCTTCTCTGACAGGTTCATTCATATAGACAAGGGAATTATTAGATTTATGTGCTTGTTTAATTGCTACAATTAGTCTATTGCAATCTAACATATTATCCCTGGATTCGGTGATTTTATTTAAAAAAATAAGATCCATGCTTTTGTTGACTCCTAGGTCCTGTAGCTTTGCAGGACCTCCCCGACTCCTCTGTCCCGGGAGGTGCCCTCCTCCTTCCGGGGAGACTCTTCCTAGTTCCCCGATGTGGCTGTGGTCTGGAGGCGCTGGATCCTGTCCAGGTGGAGCCG
Organism: Ctenodactylus gundi; assembly: GCA_004027205.1. Lineage (NCBI taxonomy): Eukaryota > Metazoa > Chordata > Mammalia > Rodentia > Ctenodactylidae > Ctenodactylus > Ctenodactylus gundi. The sequence continues at coordinate 282,837 of PVKB01000434.1, forward strand.
GCCTTTCTCCACAGCCAGCCTGTAGAACCACATGCTCTCCCTCGCCTGATTTGGAAGGGGCAACCCGTCACTTCTGCTGTGTTCTGCTTCCTGGAAGTAGGTCAGGAGGAGATTACATGGGGACGCGCAAGCCAGGCAGTTGGAGATGTTATGGCCACTGTGCACGCTGCCTACCACCTAAGGCAGACACCTTGTGTAACGCCGGGCATGTTGAAATCTGTATACCCGATGGCAGCATGGAGATGCTGATGAGCACAGTTGCTTTTACAAAAAAGAAAGACATCCCAGTCCAAGGAAAAAGCGTTCTTGAAATACACAAGTGTTCTAGCTGATCTTTAAAGCAAGGGCAGCAGGTGGCTGAATAGTACAGACAGAGCTTTTCAGAATGAGTCCCGAGATGATTTCAGTTTCATCTGTGAAGTGCATTGAGTCACGAATTGCCATCCTGAGTTCCTTCATTGAGTTCTTCAGTGTCAGTTTTTTCCCTCCTGTTATGTTGCCCGGTATCCCTGTAGTTACATGTTATTTACTCACAATTTTTTTTTTTTTACCTCAGCCTTTGGGGAGGTGGTATCGAGTTAGCCCTAAACCAGCTCTTAAATTTTTATGATGAAAACAATTTTAATAATGATAACTATTATTTTTCTTTGGTCTTTACTTGCTTTAAACTGGAATGTATGATTGCTAAGAAACTGTGTCTTTTTTTATTCTTTTCTTTCTTTTTGTTTTCTTTTGGTGCTATGGGGATTGAACCCAAGGTAGTCAACCTGGGCTATATCATCAGTCCTCTTCCAATTTTTATTTCGAGACAAAGTCTTGCTGAGTCTCTGAGTCAGCCCAGAGTGGGATTCAATTTATGATCCTTCTGCCTCAGCTTCTAGGAGTTCTGGGATTACAGGCCTGAGCTACTGGACCTAGCATGTGAGTCGTCATTATCAATTTGTATTTAAAAAGCATAAATCAAATTTTGTTAGTCAGTGCTGGTTGTGTCATACGGAAGCTCAGTTTTGAGTTTCGATTGGTGGAGACAGTATTGCTTTCTCTTTTCAGTTGCCTTTATCTTCAGTGCCCGTGGTTCTGTAGCTGCTTTTCCTTTTCCTTTCAGGTGGCCTTGGCTCTCAGAAATCACCTCCTGCTTAGGTTTTGTTTGCACAGCTTCCTCTGATCCGGGCCTTCTGTGGTGAATGTGTTTAGCTGTTCAGATAAAATAATTTATAATTCACCCCGTGGGAGATTTCCAGCAGAGTTAAGCCTTCCTCCTCAGCCTGAGTGTAGGGATCCTTTGGAGTCCACCTTCCAGTGGGGTGGGCTGTGGGGAGGAGCCCTTCTCAGGAGGTTCCCCGCCCACGAATGAGTCACAGTGCACTGATTCCAGGCTCAGTGCATCAGGATTAAAACGCATTTACATATCACAGAACCCAAAGGTCTAGGCACCTGAGTGTCCTGGTGCTTAACTCCATATGATTCATTGTAGGGTGCCGGTCTGTGGGGAGAAGGACTTAGCCCAGGAAGTGGCAGGTGGAGCAGTGACTCCCCTGATCCCGAGCCACTGGCCTGTGGTCCAGAGCTCCCCCTAGCATTGCTCTGAGCTGGAGTAGAAAGGCTTAGAGTGATGCTCTGCCACTTTTTGTCTGCACTGATTGGACCCTGATCTCTCCTGATCTGTGAAATGGGGGAGAATACCCCTTTCCTTGGAGGGGCTCGCTGAAGATGAGTAAGGCTGTGACATAGCATGTAGCATGGTGTGTGGACACCCAAAAGGGAGTGATTAAAGCTCTTCAGCGTTCCCACGGGAACTGGCCGCAAAGCCCCACTGGGTGAGGTTTCATTTAAGTCCCAAGGTGTTAATTGCAACATTTTCTAGGCATTTCCTTGTTTAGACAGGTATTGGAGAACACTGTAAAAAACACTGAGTGTTTCAAGAGGGGTCAGGAACAGAAAAATTTTGGAAGTAAAAACTCAGTGAGGAAGTTGGGTTAGGAAGTTAAATCCCATGCCTAAAATTTTTTACATCTACAAAGGCAGGATTGTCCTAGAGGACAGAAACAGAATAGCACAGAGAAGCGTATGCAGTGAAGCTCTGGTAATCCGAGGGCAAGGCACCGTCATCTGTCCTTAGAACAGATGCCGGGCACATGTGTCCCTTATGAAGCTAAGGGGGCCAGGACAGAGCACTGTCCCAGCTCATACAAGTGGAATTTGCATTAGCTTTTCAGGGTGTAGTGTTTTCTTAAGATACTTTAAGACTTCAGTGCATGGCCTACTGTGGTGGCACATGTCTGCAATCCCAGCTGCTCTGGGTGCTGCAGCTGGAGGTGGCAAGTTCAAGGCCGTCCTGGGCTATTATTTTGTGAGGATGCTGTTAGCTTCAGTCCCTCCTAGCTCCTAGTCTTTTTTTTTTTTAAAGGTGATTCCCCCCCGTGTACTTTTCTCCCGTCTCTGCCCTGTGCACTAGGAAACAGCCTTGGTGACTTTACTTTTCCAAGACTTGCTCTGGTCTGTGATTATCAGCTTTTCTCTGTGGGCTGGATTGGCTGACCTAGAGAAACAAGAGTTTTCGGAACAAATGACCACTGGGGTTTTATTAATCAAACATTGGAATTACCAAAATAGATACAATTGTATTCCCCACTGTAAGGATGGGCTCCTGGAGGGTACACTCCCTGATAAACCCTTAAGTTAAGTAGCATTCACTTGTATCCTCCTGGGTGGTTTGATGAGCAGCAGTAAAACACAAAGTTGTATTATCCCCTGGAGCATGGTTTCTTCATGTGAAAGGTTGGTTATGGTAAGGTCTTCAGAAATACTGTGACCTTTGACGTTTTAAGAGACTACTTTCCCAGGCCTCATTTGTGGCAAATTGGTCTTAACTAGGAGGATTTTAAAGGCGTTAGAAAGGGCTCGTAGGAGTTTACCTGTCGAAACAAAGGATGGACATGGGAGGCACGGATGACAGAGTATGAGGCTCTAGTTTTCTTTTTGCAAAAAGGGTGACCTTCCCACATGCAAGTGGAGAGAGGCACATGGAAAACATACCGGACACTGACTTAAATCCCTAGGTCTCAGGGCCCTCCCCCTGCCTCTTCCTATTGGCAGGATATTCAGTCTTCCCAATAAGGTCTAAGGCACGGGTTGAGAGCCAAGTTTATCACAGTGTCATTACATTTATCCCTCCTTTCCCTTTCCAGCATTGTCTGGTCACCTGGTCAGGTAAGGCCAAAAATGTAAAGATCCACCACCTTGAACAATGTGCCAGTGCTACTGCTAGGTGACGCTCACAAAGGTTGCTTCCAGATAAGAGTGACACCAAGGGTCCAGCTCTCACCACTTGGTCTGTTCTTTGAGGTTCCCTTGAGCCGTCTGCCTGCTTCGTTGGGTATGGGCATGTCCTTGGCTCTTGGTTGATTTTTCTTTTTCTTTTTCTTTTTCTGAGTCAGGGTCTTACTCTTTGTTTTTTTATCTGGGGGCTCAGGGGGGAGTGTTTGTCTTTTACTTTTTTTCCCCACTATTTTTATTAATATACAAATGTAATACATAATATTTACAATGAATTTGAGTGTTTCGTACACATATGTATATATCAACTTTACAGTCCCTTCCCATTTTCTACCCTCCCACACCCTCCATATTCTTTCCTCCAACTCGGGCTATCATTTCATATGGTTCCAAAGAATGTCTGTGTTCTGGGTTTTCCAAGTCAGAGAAACCATACAGTGTTTAACATATTAATCTTCTGCACCTAAGTCGTTTCACTTAAGTCACCGCTCTAACTCAGCTTCCTATTCCTTGAATAGGTTCACAGTAGTTAAATCTTGATGCCTCTTCTCTGAATCCAACCAATCCCTTTTAATGGGAAATTTACCAAAAGTTTTTTTTTCTATATTTTGCTTTATCTTTGTTGCTATTCTTAAACCTGGCCTTACCCACCAGTTCACAGTAGAAAATAACTACAAGCATGTAGTTCAAAAGACTAATAAATTTGGGAAAGAAGAAAAAAAAGTTAAATTTCAAATGCCTTAGCTGAATACTAGAAGGTACATATGTGTACATTCACAGGGTTATCTTTACATCAATCAGTTTTCTTAGGATAAATTTTCATCAGTGTCCTAATAAATTAATTGTTACAATAAAATAAAGTTAAAACTATATCACATTGCTGCATTAAATGAACTTAAGTCTACACCACATAAATATACTTAAAGTAACAGATATGAAGGCAAATTTAGTTATTTTAGAATTTTTAAACTTTCATAACTTATTTACTCATACTTCACTGATTACTAACATACTTTTTTCTCAGCTCATTCTCCTCTAGCTGTTGTCGCTTTTCCTTTGGGGTCATTGGTGTTGCTGGCCTCCCTTTCACTTTCTAAGTTTCCTGTAAGTATTCTCTGCAATACTGGCTCAGTGGCTGCAAATTCCTTTAAGTTTTCTCTGTCATGGAAAGTTTTAAGTTCTCCTTTTAAATTAAAAGATAATTTTGCTGGATATAGCAGTCTTGGTTGGCATTTATGTACTTTTAGTGCTTGGATGACATTGCTCCATGGCCTCCTGGCTTTTAGAGTCTGGATTGAGAACTCTGAAGTTATCCTGATGGGCTTATCTTTGTAGGTCACCTTCTGTTTTTCTCTTACCGCTTTTAGTATTTTCTCTTTGTGTTGGGTTTCTAGAATTTTAATTGTGATGTGTCGTGATGAGGATCTCTTCTGATCAAAGTTGTTTGGTGTTGTGTATGCTTGCAATAGTTCCATGTTCATTTCTTTTCTTAGATTTGGGAAATTATCTTCCATTATTTCATTAAACATGTCCTTTAAGCCTTTTGTTTTGTCCTCAGTCTTCTCCTCGATTCCCATAATTCTGAGGTTGTTTCTCCTTGAATCGTCTATCAGCCATTGTAATGATTCACTTTCTTTATTTGCTTTGTGTTCTTCATGGCCTGTATGTTGCAGCTCAGTCACTTTATTTTCTAGGTCTGACATTCTATTCTGAAGTTGCTTAAAGTGGTTGCTTATTATTTCCTGTGTGTTTTTCATTTCCTGAATATCTGCATTTGATTTTTCTATATCTCTGTTGTGTTCTTCTCTTAATTTCTTGCATTGCCTTCATTATCTTTTGGTATATTTCTTCTTTGGTCTCCCCTAGTTGCCTTTCAAGGCTTGCTTTTTGCTTAGCTATGTGTTGGTGTAGCTCTTGTGCTGTTTTATTTTCTGCTTTAATTCACTGAATATCTGGGCCCAGAAGTTCCCATCATTTTTGCCCTTTTCATCTTTGGATTCTGTATTTTCAGTATCCCTGGTATCATCATCTGGGGTGTCAGGTCTTTTTGTAGGAGATTTGTTTCCACGTTTCCCCATGGTTCTGCTACCTCTGGCTGTTTCTTGGGTTGAGGTTCTGGCTTTCGGACCTTCTTCCATCTGGTCTGTGGGTGCCGGCAGCTTGGGGCTGCTCCGAGAAGGCTGCTTCTTTCCTCCTCTTCCGATGTGAGTTTGGGATTTCTCATCCACCCGCAGCCTCGTATCCGTTGTTGGGGTGCACCGTTCCCTCCCAGCTCCGTCAGATGTTCAGGTCCCTGTGAGCTTCCTTCTGTCCACAGCTGCCTGGGGCTCCAGCCGTTTGCAACCGGCTGCGGCAGCTTCCTGGGCTGCTGGTATTTTTTTTTTCTCTGCTTTTGATGATCCTTCAGAATTTATGGCCTCCCCCTGGCCGCCTTTCAGTTGTTGGGGATGCTCTTCTCTTCTCTAGCTACACCAAACACACTTTTTCTAACTAAATTCTTGACTTTTTAAGTGGGTGGATGTGGAGACATTGTGCAGCGCTGTTAACTCAGCTGCTATCTCGCTTGGATGTCCCAGGGTCTTACTCTGTAGCCCAGATTGTCCTTAGACTCAGGACAATCTTCCTGCCTCAGCCTCCCGAGTGCTGGATCACAGGCATGCACCACCATACTCCACTTCCTGTGTCAGTCCAAGTGAGCTGGCCTCCTGGAGGGGCACCCTGCGTCCCACTCCCCATTGGTGAGAGGACATACTCCGTTTGCACACAGCCCTGAGGTCAGGGGCCAGGCCCGGGGGCTGAAGTGCTGTGCTGAGGTGCGCTACGGTGGTTTCTACCTGTGTTTCTTCTTGCTTTCTTTTGTTACGATTATCCTGTGAGGGAACATTTGGGAATGTAGGTGGTGGTGGGAGAAGAGAGAGAATTTTCTTTGCAGTTTTGAGATTCTTCTCTGAATGTTTGGGACGGCAGAGGTGGGCCTTCTGGAAATAAAGGCTTTGGCTGCGGCCGGGTAGCCCCTGGCTCTGCCCATCCCTGTAATCACAAACCATATCCTTTTGGTGTTGGTGAAATCACAGTGTCTTTTGTTCAGTGGTATGGCAACCAGTAGGTTCTCCTTCTGACTTAGGACAAGCGCTTTGTTTCAAGTTTCTGTGTGCACAGTATGGGCCTTGGGTTTGGTTTTAATACTGTGAAAAGATATTCTCCTGAACTGAGCTACAGTGTTTCATATAGGCAGTTTACTGTTGATCTCAGAAAACATTTCAAAATGCCATGGATGCAGCTTTGGAGAGATGATCCACTTTGCTATGTCTTGAGAATCGTTAAACGACCGTTCCTAAAGCTTATAACATAAATAATACACAAGCCTGGCTTGGCCAGTAGCTTGGCAGTATGTGCTTCCTGCCAGATCAGGCGTGCCGCCGGCACTGCTCTGTTTAGGTTTTCTGCTGACTTTGACCTGGGGTGGGAGGAAGATGGCCCTTCATCACGTGCTTTTTATGGGATCAGAGGTGGATGGGTCTCCTTCTCCATGGTTAGTCCCACCTGCCTGTACATGATGGGTTTACGAGCACCTGAAGAGCTGTTTTCTCCTCATCCCTTAGAAAAATCTCCCATTGAAACAGTTAATTTTGTAAGAAAATATGACAGGAATATTACATACTGGGAAAGCCATTAGATTAACACATTAGAAGAACTGCATGTCTCCGGTAGAGAACTCCCTCCCCATCCCTTCTCCCAAGCTCAGAAATCTGCAGTTTTGAGGTAGTACTGCAGATGTAGTAATCGTCTCTCAGCATAGCAACCACACCGATTTATTTGGTAATTATGTGGCAAATTCTAGGTCACTTTTGCTGCATTTAACCCTTAGGACAGCTTAGCGAGGAGAGCATGAGCTTCATTTTGCAGGTTGAGGCTGGTAGGGAGACAGGCAGTTTTCCTGGGGTCACACCCGTGATGTCTCGAAGTGGTGGGTTCTGACCCTGGCTCTGTTTGATGGCAGTGCCTGTGTTTCTCTGTGTGCTGCATTCCCAGTTTATAGTAAGAAGGGCATAAATAAAACAAGGGAAATGACTCACGTGCAGCCGCCACGAGGCATTCACGTTGCCATTACAAGTGCACAAACACTTGGCAAGTTCAAGCAGCTTAGAGCAGAGGCCGGGCCCTTTCCCCAGCCCACCTCTGCAGGTGTAAGCGCACCAGCCGTGTTGTGTGTGTGGCTCCACGTTGCTGTAATTGTATGTGTGTGTGGTGGGAGGGGCAGGGAGAGGGGGATGCTGGACCAGCCATAGTCTCAATGTTGGTGTAACTGTGCACGTGTATGTAGCCTGCTAGAAATGTAGTTTCTGAGTCATTTTATTTTAAAAGCAATCCTTTGTGCTTTTGCTCAAAATGCCTTATTTTCAATAAATTAAGGTATGTTTCATACTACAGTATTTTTAGTGTTCTGTATTTCTGTCCCATATTTTTGGTTTTTCTCTTCATCATTCCAAACTTCAGACGATGCATCTCCATGTTGCTTTTTGCTTCATAAAATTTTCCAGTGTTTTAATTTCTATTTTTCAAAATAATGACTGCACATTCATTTTGCCAAAGCGAGTCCAACCCCACAAACAAGCACAAATAGAAATCTCACATAATGAATTAGGAGTACATTGTATTTTTGTATTATTTCAGAAGATACTGACTGACTTAAGTAAGTTCTGACTCTCCAAGAAAAAAATACATATAGCCAGAAATAGTGCTGCAGTCTCCACGGTCTAGATACCTGGACTCCATGATGCCAGAAGATCTCCAGCTTACCTGATGCCTCAGTGCGTGATGCCCACCTGAACACGTGGCTCCTGGTCAAAGCCCAGGTGTGCAAGGAAGGTCGTAGGAGGTAACTACCAGGCATTGTGAGCAAGGCGTGTGGGAAACATGAGGGAATTTCATGTGTGTACCCATAGCTTGTTAATATTTGTGAAAACATTTCAAAATCTGAAGGAGTCCAAGATTTGAAGTACTTCTGCTCCCAAATATTCCAGATGTCTTAGTTTCTCATCACTGTGACTCAATACCTGACATCCACAACTTAGGAAAGATTTATTGTAGCTCACAGTTTCAGGTCTCAGTCCACTCATAGGTGGGTGGCTGGGAAATGGTGGAATCACATGGTGGGGTCCACAGCTAGAGCCAGAGCCACCCTGGAGACAGATCATCACAGCATGGTGGAACAGAGATCAGCCTGGAAGGGCAGTACCAGCAATGGCCCTCTAGGTCAAGCCCCAAGCATTCGCCCCTTCCAGCCGGGCCCCACCTGCTAACAGTACAAAGTACCCGTAGGTACAGGAGGCTTTTGGGGGACACTACAGATCCAAGTCACCAAACCAGGTAAGGAATAATCAACCTGTATATATTCTTTTACCTAAGGTTTTGTTTGTTTGTTTGTTTGTTTGTTTGCAGTGGGAGTGTCACTTCTTAGAGTTTTCAGAGCTATACATTAAGTTCTATGCATTTGTTTAACAGTTTCCTTGGCAGTTAATCTTTTGATTATTATTGTCAATTTCTTTTCCATGTGTACACACACACACACACACACACACACACACACACACACATATTTGTATTTGTTATGCACATATAAGCATATGTGTATATATGCATGTGTGTGTGTGTGTGTGTGTGTGTGTGTGTGTGTGTCTGTGTCTGTGTCTGTGTCTGTGTACAATTCTGAGATAGGATCAGACTAAGTTGCTAAGTTGTCCAGTTTGGCTCAAAATTAAGAGTCCTTCTGCCTCAGCTTCCCAGAGGCCTGGGATTTTAGGCCTCTGCCACTGGGCCCAACTTCTCATTATAATATGTCTGAATTAGTGATAATTTATGTATACACACAAGCAAAGCAGTGGTTTTATAACTCTTACAACATTGAAGACCAAGAATTCCTTGTTTTTATAGGAATTCAAGTTAATAGCTTGGGGTTTTCAGACCTGTGATGCTAATTATATACAAAGAGTGATATGTTTATCTGCTTTCTGTATTTATGGCTTTTACTTTGCTGTTGAATTGCATTGGCTAGCCTTTCCAGAATAATTTTAAAAAATGATAATAGAGCTAGTGAGCATCTAGTTAAATATGTTCTTTTATATAAGGCTACCAAGGTCTAGCATAAGAATGTGTTACTCATGCTACTTAGTATAATTTTGGGACCAGGTGACAAAGAGAAAATAAATTAAAAGTATATGGAGGAGATAAGGAGAATAGATTTTGTAAAGCCGCACAGTGGGAGAAGATCAGTGGGTTCAGGTGGATGGCCCTCCTGGAGGCCAGGTGCCTTGTGGCTGATCAGTTGGCATTTCGTAACCAGTTGTTCCTCAGGTGCGTGTCAGGTTGGACAGGGACTGTGACGGTAAGGAAGATGTGAGGTGCCTGGAGCTGTGTGTGAGTGAGGGACACCTTGGTGGTTAGTGTGGTAGAAACCTGAGTGTTGTGGTGTATGGAGTGATACAAACAGTCATGGATTGTGCTGGAAGGCAGCATCCCGGAGCATCAGCAGTCCCAGCGCTGGAAGCAGTTGCCCGTGTCCCAGCTAGTGGGGAATCTTGGCCCTCGCAGTGCTGCAGGAGGGAGCTGGGTGCTTGCAGGTGGAGGATGGTGAGAGCACAGGGGAGCTCACATACAGTGCTTGTGGATTTCTGGCTGTTCAACGCAGGAAGTCTTATTGGGAGCCAGAGTGGGCAAGGCTGGCGCAGACGTGGCTCAGAGCAGAGCTCTCCAACGGGTGCCGGGTGGGGGACACTGGCTCCCGGGATGTGTGTGCATCCCAGCTTCTGGCAGGTTTGCGTGCAGTCACTTCATCTCATGTTTCCCACAGTTTCCCTGATGCTCAGACAGGAAAAGTGATGGCTGGGGCACTTCCTCTGTCAGCCTTGAGGCTCTTGTCCCCACTCTACAGCTGGCTTCGGCTGAGGCCTCAGTGGTTAGGACACAGAGTCTTGCGGTTATGCCCAGCTGTAAATGGAAACTAGGCCAGTGAGTATGAGAGTAAAAAAAGATTATTTAAAAAATATATGTGACTATTGGAGAGATTATGTAAATTTGAGGCAATCAGGAGCCATGCCTGGATTAGGATTTAGGAACCACGCCTAGATTAGGCAATTGAGAACCAGCCTGGATTAGAGTGTGAGTGATTCATGGGCCAATGAATGAGGGAAGAGCACCCACCCAGACGTGGGAGGCCCAGCTGGGAACTTGAATTGTATAAAAGGAAGGAAGAAGGAAGGAAGATTGTCACAGCTTCCTCCTCTGGGAAAGCTCTCGCCTTCGCAGTTGTCTGTGGATGCTAACTTGCTACACACCACAGATCTTCAGCACAGGTTCTCTCTAGTCTTGATTTGCACCTGTCTGCCTGTTGTTGATCTTCAGTCCCAATCTTCGGTCTCAGGTCTTCGCCATTGCTTTTCGAAGAACCGAGATCCACAGCAGACTCTGATTGGCTGTCCTGCAGCCTTGGACAGGAGTTCTTCTTCGTGGCTGAGCAGCCATTGAATACTCCAGCTCTCGCTTGTGCAGGCTGCCATTTTGGACTATCTCTATCCTTGGATTTGTAAGCCTTCTGGATAGATACTTTTTGTTATAATTCCTGCAAATTCTGCCTTTTGAAAGAACCCAAATTTAATACAATATAGTATAAACTAATTATAAAAGATTGTCTGGGAGCCACATGATCTGAAGTGATTCATAAAAGATTTTCTCGAAGGCATTGGCTGGCAGAGGTGCTTCCTTGTTACGTCTGCCCCAGACCACAGATGTGATTGTGTCTGAGGTACCCTCACCAGCTGCCTTGTGCCAGGTGTCAGCATCACCCTCCCATGGGGAGTGGAACAGAGGTCCTGGACTTGAAATGGTTGTTATGAAAAGTAAGTCGATGGTAAGGTGCATGCAGATCTGTATCTAAGGGAGCATAGTCCTACGGCTGCTCATTTCCAGAGGTGATGGGGGGGCAGGTTAATGAACAGGGTGGTGCAGGAGTAGAAGGACACTGACATTGGCTGCGGTATGAGAGACCATTGGGCCAAAGCATGGGGCTGGAGCGCCAGCACCTGAGGGACCCAAGCAGACATCAGAGCATCCTGCCAAATGTGGCCAAGAGGTCATCCTCTGGAAACATCAGTAACTTGTTGGTGTTTTAGAGCTGGTACCCACTGGACTGTCTGGTTAGCACCATTAAATTCCTGTTTCTCAGGGAAGATTCCTGGAAGTGAATATAACATAGAAAACTCTTCAGCACCTTTCATGACTTTTCAGCTCTATTTATTTCTTCCCTCAGCCTCCGAGTAATATGTGTGTGCCACCATGCCCAGTGTATGGGGTGCTGGGGAATCAAACCCAGGGCCTTAGGGTTTGCTAGGTAAGTGCTTTAACTGATGTGCTCTTCCTCCAGCCCTAACTTTTCAACTTTAGAAGAGTTATTTATTAGCACAGTTGACTGTTTTTATTTAATACAGATGCTTGTAATTATTTTTCCCGTGTCCTATGAAGCTGGCTAAAGCTTTGGGCTACTCACGGATATGTTTGCAACACTTAGAAAACTAAATTTGACTTTCATGACTTAAAAAATACGTTGTCCTAACTTTGAAGCACTTCAAAGATATTTCAGGCGGTACAGTGGTTGTTTGAGGTGCCAGTTTCTGAAGTGTTTTCTGATAACCATTGTACTGTTTGCACTGTATTAAGGTTGCTAGGCTCAAATACAGCAGCTATGTGCACAGCCATTTCTTCTGCGTGGGGAACATCAAGCCTACTGTAGTCTTTGGAGGAAACGGTGTGTTTCATGTGAAGTTTGTTAATGCGGGTACAGACTGCTTCAACAATTCTCAGTCTTCTAACACTGACAATAGGTTTATGTGCCTGTGTTGTGTCTCTCATTTCTTGTTAAGCCTTTGGCACAGTGCTACTTAGAGAAATGCCTTTAATAAACAAATTCCTCACAGGTTGTTGGAGGACTGGCACTCTTTACTGCCCAGCTGTGGCGTGGCTGTACAGGATTTGTACACAGGATTTGATTTAGTCTCCTTGGTGGTCCTGTGATGTGCGAGGTGCGATTCACATTTGGACAGAAAGCTTCACTGAGCCCAGTGGGATGGAGCTTGCGCGCTGTCTTAGAGCTGTGAGTGAGGGAGGCCGGGTCAGGCCCCAGGACCGTCCTGGAGGGGCTGGCTGGGAGGGGAGGAGGTGCCGTCTCTGATGTGAGATGAGGGGACCACCATCGAGAGTGTATTTTGTGCAGGAGCTTCTGGCACTGGGAAGGAGGGAGGGAGAGCCTGGGCTTTGTCCCGATCCTGAGACTCCAGGTTCTGTTGCTCATCCCTCAAGTGAGATTCTTGGTGCTAAAGGTCAGCGAATGAGAGCAACGACAAACCACACGTGTGACTCAGCCGAGTGGGGTCTGCAGCAGGGGCTTCATGGCGGACGTTGTCACATGGGTTGGAATCGCCGGTGGCCCCTAGGAGAAGCATGGGGCCTGCGATTCTGGGGACCACTTGGAGAAAATTTTCGTGTTGCCCTTCTTACTCACCAGGACACGCAGGTAGTCTTTCTACTGAAACATTTGGCATTTTGTTCATCTTGTAATTTCTACATTTTTTCCACTAATTATTGTGTTAACCTCTTTATCATGAGTATTAAATTTTGGACTTGCTCCAACTCCTGCCTTGTAAACTCTTGAAATTCTTTGTAGTTTGTCATTAAAAAATAATCAAAGCGAAGCAATTTGGTGGTTTAATCAAGAGATCCTAATGAGAGGCTGGTGAGCAGTGCCTGCTTAGGCTGGTTTTCACAGGCGCTGGGCAAGGGCAGGTGGAAAACCTAACAGACAGAGCTGCCGTGGGATGGGCATGTCCCTCAGTGGTGGAGCCCTGGGCTGCGCCCAGCAGTGTGAAGCAGATACACACCCCACTGCCGCCATCACCACTGCCGCCCTGGCTGCTGCCACCACCACCCCTGCAGGGCCCGCTTAGAAGGCCCCGCCAACTTCCTCTCCTGGGGTCAGTGTCAGGTTTTTATTGCTGGATGGTAAATCATAAACAGCCAATGTTGGATTAAATTTAAAATTTTAAGTGACTGTTGAGATAGCAAATGTAATATTGTTTGCCATTGAATCCTTAAATAATAATTTAATAACAAAATATTTATTTTTCTTTTGTGGTGCTGGGGATAGAGCCCAGTGCCTTCACCCGAGTTATATCCCAGCCCTTTTCTTTTATGTGTGTGTGTGTGTGTGTGTGTGTATGTATACGCATATTTATAATAAGTAATATATACATAATGTATGCTATACCCTCTCTCTCCTCTGTCTCTGTCTCTCTGTCTCTGTCTCTCTGTCTCTCTGTCTCTCTGTCTCTCTGTCTCTCTCTCACACGACAGAATCTCGCTCTGTAGCCAGGCTGGTCCTGAACTCACTCTGGATCCCAGGCTTTAGACTCATGACAATCCTCCTGTATCACCTTCCCAAGTGCTGGGATTACAGGCGTGTGTCCCCGCTCACAGTTGATGTGGTGCTGGGGAATTGAAGTTGGGTACTTGGCGCTTGTCTTAGCACTAGCTTGCAAGCCAGTGCTCTAACCACTGAACCATTCCTCCAGCCCTTTTCTTTTTTATGTTGAGATGGCATCTCACTAGTTCACTAAGTTGTGCAGGCTGGGCTTGAACTTGTGATCTTCCTTCCACAGCCTGCCTGAGTGCTGAGATCAGAGGCCTGCCTGTACCACCAGGTCTAGTGTCTCTGAGCCTTTAAGTGGCGACTTGTTGTATTTATTTTTACATGTTATTTCAAAATCAGAGAGCATTGTGTGTTTTCATGTTGTATTTTGTGATGTCTTGAAGTGTATCTGTATTTGGGATCGTTACAATGTAGTTAATAAGTGTACTTTTTCACATAGTTACCATTTTTGTGGCAATAACACGTAAATGCTTTGTACTTTATTTTTCAGAAATAGGATTGTATTGGTCAGCTTCTTTTTTTTTGGGGGGGGGGGGAGAAGGAGTATTTACCTAAGTTTGTTTTTTTAAATATCTTACTATATCTTCGTTGAGATTCTGTAACATGGCTTTATTCACCAGTCCACATGAGAAAAGAAAAATAACAATACAATTCATAAGGCTGGAAAATGTGAGAGAGAAAAGGAAAGAAGGTAAATTTCAAATGCCTGAGCTGAGTACTGAAAAACAAATGTTTGTATGTTCAGAAGATGTCCACGTTATCATTATATCAGTTTTCTTAGGATAAACTTACATCAGAGACCTAATAAATGAATTGCTACAATAAATGAACTTGAGTCTGTATTGAATTGCCACATTAAATGACTTTAAATCTATATCACATAAGTATATTACACTTAAAGCCATAAATATAATGGCATACTTAGTTATTTTAGAATATTTTAACTTTGATAAATTATTTACTCTCATTTTTACAACCGGTACTATTTTAGAAGTATACCAGTTAAATGATTCAAATGCCAGTCTATTTTTTGGTTACATTTTCTCTTTAGATGTTTCCATTCCTCCATTATTTTTGGTGTTACTTGTCTCTCTGCCTGTCTCAAAGAGTCCTCCAAGTATTTTCCTGCAGTGCTGGGAAATTTCTTTGGGATACTTGGTCATGAAAAATTTCTACTTCTCCTTCAGTTTTCAGGGGTAATTTTGCTGGATACAACAACCTGGGTTGACACCAGCTGTCTTTTAAAGCCTGAAGTATTTTACTCCAGGCTCTCCTGGCCTTTAAAGTTTGCACTGAGAAACCGCAATATTTGCATGGGTTTGCCTGGGGAGAAAAATGTCTGTTTTTCTTCTGCTGCTTTCAGTATTTTTCATTTATGTTGTATTACTGAGGTTTTGATTGTGATATGTTGTGTCGAATCTTGTTGCTGGTTGAAGTTATTTGGTGTTCTGTAACTTTTTCGTACCTGAAAATTAATTTTTTTCATAGGTTTGGGAAATTTTCTTGCATTACTTCAGTGAATAAGTTCTTGATACCATTGGAGCTGTCTTCTCCTCTTTCTCCCACACCCACGATTCTGAGATTGGTTCTGTTGTATCCAGCTACTTTGCTCATTTTTAATTTTGGACTCATGCCTAGTTGTAGCATTTGTTTCCTGAGCCTTGTGTGCAAGGTCTGAAATTCTGTCCTCACAGTGTTCAAGTCGGCTTCCCTGCTTTCAAATGAGTTTTTCATGTCCTGAATTTCAGCTAGATTTCTTTTCAATATTTCCACTTCTTTATTGATGTTCCTTCATATCTTGCATTTCCTTGCTTACCTCAGCCAACTTTTTATTTGTGTCTTCTACAGGCTCCGTGAGCTTTGTCTCCGTTAGGACCACTATTTGCTTTGTCAGCTCCTCTGTAAGCCCAGTGATCAGTGCTTGCATTCTTTGAGAATATCTTGTTTGAACTGGTGGTTCAACTCATTTATTGGTTTTTCTGACTTCCTTCCCTATGAGTGCCACTATTTCAGGGACCATAACATTAGTTTCTGGGGTTCCAGGCGTGTTTGTGGGTGTCCTGTTGCCTTGTCTTCTTCCCGTGTTTCTATTGTTGAGGGACTTCCCTTGAAAGGCCTAGCTGAGAGGTTTCTTTGAGTGAGTATGAGAGAGCCTAAATTCCTCCAAGTTTTATGCTGGGAGTAGGCAGTGAGGGAGGTCCTAACAGTCTGATGGCCTCTGATGTGTCAAGATCACCCCCAGCCACCTCAGCAGAGCTCTCCCCCCTGTCCTGGCTTCCCTCCCCTGAGGGTGGTGCTCTCCACCCTTGGAGGTGCTCGCACTACACCCAGCCATTCAGGAGGTCAACATCCTTTCTCTCCTCTCCGTAACTGTCTCTCGTGCCGGTTTCTTCCTAGACAGTGCTTCAGAGTGACCCCAAAAACCCTGGTGCACGCTTCTGAGCTCTCTTTTACTCTAATCAGTCTTGGGCTCTTTTTCTAAAATGGCTCCTGCTTATGTCTGGGATTACTGGTGTTTGCCATCATGGCCAGCTTATGTGGTGCTGGGGAATTGAACTTGGGTACTTAGTGCTTGACTTAGATCTTGCTGGGCAAATGCTTTAACTGCTGAACCATTCCTTCAGCCCCTTGGTCAGCTTCTGATCACGGTGACCCAGTATGTATCTGAGAAACTTAGCTGAAAGGAGGATATATTTGTTTTGGCTCATAGTTTCTGAGGTTGCAGTCCTTGGCCTGCTGGTTGCATGACTTCTGAGTGTGGTGAGCTGAAAACATCATGGTGGAATGGCATGGTGGGCAGTGCTGCTCCCCTCCTGGCTGCCAGGAAGCAGAGAGAGGAGAGGACCCATGCGGAAGTGGCCCAGACAGGACAGGCCTTTCATAGGGACATGGCCAAGGGACTGTGGAGACAAGGCTGTCTCTCATGACCAGTCAATTCCTGGCCTCTGGACACTGAGCCCTTCCTCCGTGAGTCTCTGGGGGCTGCTTCACACTTAAACCCTAACAACTTCCCACTGTCATTACTGCACTCACCAGGCATGCCACCTGCTCCTTCCCTCTCGTGGTTCTGTGTGCCTTTCAGCCAGCTTCTCCAGTACAACCCTCCTCTTGCCCACCCAGTCCCGGACACCCTCCTCTCCATTTCACGGCGAAGTGTTTTAGGGCTGGAATTTGTCCTGGGAGGTGTGTCAGGATATGGACGGAGAGTACAGGTCTCCCTGTAACATGGGTGATGTGAGGAGGACCAGATCTGCCTGGATCTGTGCCTTTTAACTTTAAATGAAGTTGTCACGCTGCTTACCATTTCCACGTAGTGCCTCACGAGCCGAGGCATGGCCCGCCCAGCAGCTGGTCTCTGCTGCTCTGCCACTGGGCTGGCCAGGCTGCCTGTTTGCTGCTGCGTTGGCAGGGTCACAGTGTCCGGGGATCCCTTCCTCGCAGAGGCATGCTGCTAGCCTGAGGAGCATCACAGGTGCCCATGAGGGCTGTGGGAGCCTGAGGCAGGGCCCAGCTCTGACTGTATCCCCAGTCTACTTAGAGAGAGCAGGGCAAGGGCAGCAGTGGGAGGGCCCGCCAGGCCCGAGCCCTGAGCAGTGGCTGAGAGCAGGCGGGCATTCGTGTGCCCCTGGTGCCCATCTTCCTTTCCTCCTTCTGCCTTGGGTGAACTCTGGACCTGTCGTAGTAAGTGGAACAGAGGCTTCAACTTCCGACATCCACTGCCAGTCAGTGGCGTATGTCAGAGCTTGTCAGAGCTGGTTGGGGTGTCTGTGTGGCTGGCATAAAGTAGATTTTACATATGGGCAAGTTTGACTACCAGCGTTTGTGGTTTCTTTACTCTGTATAAATTTGCATGAGATTTCAGGTCCTAAATTTCCATGTGGATTTTAATCCATTTTCAAAGGTGAGTGTGGGGTTTGGTCTTGTGTGACAGGTGCTGATAAGTTGGGGGTTCATTAAAACAGGTTTATTCTCTGGGCAGTGTAGACAAGAGGACTCAGGCTTTTTTGTTGAGGCGGAGTCTTGCTCTATAGCCTATGCTACCTTGGACTCACGGCAGTCCTCCTGCTTCAGCCTTCCAAGTGCTAGAATTACAAGCATATACCACCATGCCTGGCTTTATGTGATTTTGGGGAATCAAACTCAGGAAAGCTTGGAAAGCAAGTGTTTTAGCTGCTATGCTGTTCTTCTATCACAAGAAGATGCATGCTATGGACAAGTTACCTGTGTCTGATTCCATAGGAGGCTGCTCACCTGGTGGCGACGACAACAGGAGGCCAGCGCTGTGGCCCAGGGCTTCTGCCAGACCCTTGGTTCCGTCTATACTCACGTCATTAGGCATCCTGGCATGTTTGTTAAAAAGGTAGAAAAGAAAAGTAGGAACAAGAAGATGATAAAATTTGAGTATTTTCTAGGTCCAGTGTATCCTCCTGGTTTTCTAGCATACTTTATGATCCAACAATGAGGTTTTACCATTATTTCCTTAGAAAGGAGTTGAGACTTAGTGACATTAGTAAATGGCTGAGCAAGACTTGGTCCTCACGACCCTGCGACACCAGTTTGTGCATGTAGGACGTTACGTGCCGCAGAGATGTGAGAGTCAGGGTTTATGATGATCATGGCTTGCTCTTCCTGGCTAGAGGTTGTTCAGTATTGCTTCCTTTTTTTCAGAAAGATAAATGTTTTAAAAACCATAATAAACTTGGAAGGAATGCGGTCTCTGCCGGTTTCACTTCCTTGCCGGGCAGGCGGTGTGGGAAGGCCACCTGCTCACCTGCTCTGGGGTCCACTCATCGTCAGCCAGAAGGTGGGTGGTTCATCGTGACACCTGCGATGCTTTTGTTCTTAGGAGGGTGGGGAGGGTGAGGTACCTCCTAGCTGTGCTCTTGTTTATTTCCCTTTGTGACTTTCTCATTCCCATGCGTGGGTCCTGCCACGTGCAGGCTATCCATTTAGATCTCAGTGGATTCTGCATACTTTGAAATTAGCAACGTTTTACTCCATGGAAGCCTGGATATGAAGTTCATTTGCGGTGGAGCTGTTTTTTCAGCGGGCCTGGGTGAGTGTAATAATAGCTTTGCCAGGACCCATGGGACTTATTATAAAAGCCTGAACATTCCCTCTAGCTGTCTATTAAAAGTATTTTCCTTAATTCAAGATCAGTGTAAACTATGTATTGTACTTATACATATTCATAAAATGGGGGAAAAAGTATTTTCCTTAAAGTTGTAGATGCATATGTGTGAAGTAGGGAAAGAGAGAAGAAGGGAGGGAGGGAGGGAGAGAGATGTTGAGGATGGGTTAGAATATTTGTTGGGCAGTGCCAGCACTGAGGTGGACACAGTGGAAGATGATTCCTTAAACCAACAGTGAAAAAAAGAGTTACATCAGAATGTCACATGGTATTCCTTGAATAAACACAACTTTTATATATTAGGGCACATGTGTGTGAGATATGGGCGTTCAGCTCAGTGCCTTCACACTGAGCGGCATCCCTGGCCCCTTGTTTTTTTATTTTTAAAGATTTGATATAGGGTCTTGCTAAATTGCCCAGGCTGGCTTGTATTTTTTGATCTTTCTGCCTCAGCCTCCCTAAGTGCTGGCATTACAGGCCTGCACCCCCTTACCTAGCGGATGTGTCAGTTTTTAATAGGAGAGAGCAGAATAGGAGCCATTTGAATTTATTACATGTAGTGAGACCCACAGTTCAGTGGTTTGGCTTATCCGCCAAGTCGTCCACACACGTCCTGCTTCCCGTCCTGCGTCTTTCCCTGGTGTGACCTGAGCTCCTCATGGTCCACTTGGGCATTGGTTGTGCAGGTCTCTGCCTCAGGATGCCCTGTGGTGGCACGTCCTTACTTTGAGGCATGTCCAGCTGCTTGGCTCTGTACCTTGACCATTTGTACACTCAAGCCTGGGCAGCTTATAAGCAACAGAAGTTTAGGTCTTGTGGTTCTGGAGGCTGACAGCCCTGCCCGAGGCTCTGAGGGTTGTCTAGGGAGGTCTGACCGCTGCTTCCAGAGTGGCGGCCTGCTGCTGTGTCTGCACCCAGTAGTGGAGGAAGGGCTCACCCAGTTCTTGTGGGCCCTTTACAAGGCTCTGCTTCCCTCCTCTCCCTAGTACCGTTGCATGTGGGTTCCACTTCACCTATGTCTTGGGGAGGGCAGGAACGTTCCAGCCAGGACACTGAGCTTTTGCCTCCTCTAGTTGGCGGGAGTGGGTGTGACATCACCTCTGCTACCCTAGACACTTGCTGCGCAGTCATGTGACCAGTGCCCTCCCAGGCTATGGAAGGGCCACCCTTTATGTCATAACACATCCGGGCACTTCACAAAGAGCCATTAGCTTTGGATTGTTGTTAGCATGGGAGTAGGCAATCCCTTCCTGCCTGACCACATAATCACAGAATAAACTTTGGCTTCTTTTACAGTGAAAGGCAAGTTGTATGAGCGACAGACCTTTGACCTCCTTAACTGTTAGCTTAACTATGTCAATAGACACACCATGTCAGGAGTCCTGGGGCCGGGTCAGCGCCACGCGCCCCTTCTTTCCTGCAGCCCATTTTTGTGTCTGTGGTGAGATCTGGACATTCTGGTGCAGGGGCAGCCCCTGGGGTGTGGCCAGTGCCACATGGCCATGCCTGTTGGAGAGGTTATTTGGGCTTGTTTTTGTTTGCATGAAGGGTGGAATTCAATACTCATTTTCTTGTGACTCTGGGCAATCATGGCTTCTTGTTTTTCTATTTTGTCTTTCTTTATACAGGATCTTGCTCTGTAGCCCAGGCTGGTCCTGAGCTCACTAGCGCAGCACAGGCTGGCCATGGACTCAGGATAACCCGCCTGCCCCAGCATCTCCGTGCTGGGATTACAGGCGTGTGCCACCATGCCCAGCTTTATGTGGTGCTGGGGAATCGAACTCAAGGACTTGTGCCATTCAAATAATCTGTTCTTTTTTGTTGTTGCACTTGCCATGTCATCCCTTCTTTCTTTGGCTGTCACGTATATATTTGCTAAAGTTGAGTTTACTTTGATCGTGTTGATGAGGGAGGGTGTCCTACTATAGGGTTATGGGGGGCTGAGCCCGTGGCACCGGGGGCTGGGGTGGTGGAGACCCATGTGCCTGCTGCACTCCCTCAGCACATGGACTTGGGGCCTCAGAGGGCCACCTGGCAACAGAGAGGCCTCAAGGGTGGGAGGCAGTCTTTGTAGGAGAGAGGGATTGGGGAGGCTCCCCCTCCTCCCCACAGTGTGGTTGGCAGGGAGCTACAGGACAAGCAGGACCTCTGCTGGTAACTGGGTCAGGAGCACTGTGACCCTGGGGACCTTATTGGCAGAGCGGGGAGAGGAACTTCTTTCAGACCCTTGGGACCTTCCTGACTTTTCCCAAGGTTGTCAAGGCAACACACAAGATTGAGGCCTTAATTTTCAGTCTTACACCAAATACTTGACTTGAACCAGTGCTTTATGTGTATTTAATACTACATGTAAATTGGGGTCCGTGATTGCTGTGTGGGCTGCTGGGAACTGAGCAGAAGTAGGCAGCAGAAGGCACCTGAGAGAAGTTCCACCTGCATTTACAGCAGTCCACTGCTTGCATTACCTCCTGAGCGCCGCCACCTGTGGCCTCAGACCCTCCTGGGAGTGCGAAGTGCACAGGTGTGGGGGCTGTCCAGGTTGCACACTCCTCCAGACAATCTAGTGCTTGATGGTCCGTGGCAGCCACTAGGTAGAGAAGCTAGTGCCGTTTCACTCCATCCGTGAGAATTGTCTTCCACAGAACTTGTCCCTGGTGCCTGAAGGTGGGGGCTGCTGCTGTAGAGAATTCTTTTTTTTTTTTTGAAGGCAGCAAACTACTTGAGAAGATAAGACAAGCACACATAATTACCGTATCAAATTACTCCAGTGTGGAACAGTATAAGCTCGTGGTGTACAAGGCATGGCGCTCTGGCTTCTGGATGGGTTGGCCTGGCCCCCAGGGGTTGGCCCAGGGGTGGTGGGCGTGCTTGCTCTCCCTTGTCCCCAGGGACTGTAGCTCAGCTTGGTTCTTCCCATGGAGAGCGCCTTCTAGTGCAGGGTGCTCTGTCACACTCCTGGGATCTTTCTTCAGAGAGTTTTAACCCCAGCAGTTGCGCAGAGGGAGGAAGCACACCTCAGCAGCAGCAGTGACAGCCCCTGGGGTCTCGGGCATGGGCGCCCACCTGGCTGCATGCCAAAGTAGGGGTGGCGTGGGGCGCTGTCTCCGCTTCCCTGGAGATTTGTTCAGGAGCAAAATGAAATACTGGGCACGGAGAAGGGAGATGGCCAAGTTTGTGATAGAAAGTGAAGAATCGAAGTGGTAGGTTTGTGGGTGTTCCTAGTACAGTGCTTACTTGTGTGTTTGCATCATTTTATAGTAAAATAGCGAGAGGACAGTCTTTCGGAGTAAACGGCATGTTTTAAGGTCGGTGAGGCTGATCTTAGAAAAGAGACTTCGAAGTATTTGAGAGCACATGTGTTGGGATTGTTGAGTAGATTTTTTTTTTTTATGTGTGAGCTGGAGGTTTTTGGTGTAATAAAAATGTTGTCTAATTTGCAGTCCCTGGCCTCACATGTTTCCTTTGTAGTAGAGAGTGCGCGAGTCATGTGAGACCCTGGGAGGGAATGTGTGACTCTCATCCAGGTATGTGGGGGAGAAAAGCATGTGGAGAAAAGCTGTAATTTTTTCATCCCAAAGTACTTACTACACAAGTGGAGTGTATTCTGTATATAAAATATTTTTGAAAACCTGGCTTTTTACTTCAGGTACTCCTCACACAGAGGATGATAATGTAGAATATACAGAGAATGGAAAAAAATAAAAGATCGGATCAAAAAAACAGCAACGTAAATGAACAGTTTTCAGAAGAAGCCCAAATGGCCGATGAATACGTGAAATGTGTTCGGCATTTTTAGCTGTCAGATGGATGCAAATCAAAGCACCAGTGAGGTTCTGACTAACTCCAGTAGGAGTGACTGGTACCAGGAACTCAAAAAACAATCAGTGTTGGTGAGGATGTGGAGAAAAGGGAACCCTTCTAGGTGATTCGTGGGGCTGTATGCTAGTACAGTCATTATGGAAAGCACTATGGAGATTACTCAAAAAAATCGAGACAAGATATCTGATTTGATCCAGCTATACCTCTTCTAGGTGTGTTCTCAAAAGAGTTAAAGTCATTATACAAGAGTGATAGCTACATATGCATGTTCAGAGCAGCACAGTTTATAATAGCTAGATCTTGGAAGCAGCTGCTAGGTCTATCAACAGATGAATGGATAAAGAAGATGTGGTGTATTTACACAAAGGAGTATTATTTTGTCATAAAACTTTGAATAGCTTGTTGGAAAATGGATGCACCTTGAGATTGTAATGCTTGGTGAAATGAATTAGACACACAAGGTTAAATATCACAGGACCAAATTAGAAAAAAAGAAGTGAAACAGTAAAGTAAAAGAAAGATGGAAGTGGGAAGGTTGACTTTCCACAGAGAAAAAGGGGTTGTAGGGGATTTGGAGGGAACTAAGAATAATCAAAATGTGATACGTAAATGTACCAAGTCTCATGCCGATTGTCATGTATTGCAAATACATACTAATAAAAGCATAATAAAAAATTGGCATTCTTCTATAAATGATTACAGGAAACACTCTAGGAGACTGAGTCAGGAGGATCATAAGTTCAAGCCCAGCCTGGGCAACTTAGTGACACCTTGTCTTCAAATAAAATGAAGCAGTTGGTGAGGGTTGTGGGGGTGGGGGAGTGCTGGGACTATAACTCAGTGGCAAGACCCTGGGTTCGATCTCCAAGGAACTCACCCCCGCCCTCAAATGATTACAGGGAGGTTGACAATGTAGCTTGTGGTAGAGTCTTGCCCAGTGTGAGCAAGGCCATACCCAGCATCTCAAAATGAAAAAAAATAGCAGGCAAATTGTACTTTGAAATGAAGCACTTAAAAGGGTTTAATTGCTTCCATTTTCCTGCTCTAGAGAGCATGATGAGAGTGAATGGTTGCATGTGTTGGCTTTATTATCTCAGGAAGTCTTTGAAGCCTGTTTGGTGAGGCCAGGTGACGTTTTCATGGGCATCGTTGGTGAGGTCAGAGGCATGGGATGCTTCGTAGCTGCTGTTGAGAGCTGGCAAGCAGACATGTTGGGTTGGCATAGATCATTTGAGGACCAGGAGTGAGAGATAAGGCAGGGTACTCAGATGGCGGTTGGTGAGGTTGGAGCACAGGGCCGGCTTGGGTCTGGGTTTCACTTTGAGTCTGGGGAGACTCTTGACTGTACTTCCCGCTTAGTGTCCCCCTTCCCTTTCCCAGGGTCATCTGTTCCTGGACCCTAGATGGTGGCTGTCTGAACTCAGGGGAATACTGAACTCTCTGTAGACAGTTGCCTCTTGTTTCCATGAGTTACACATCTGTGGATCCAACCAATTGTGAATGGAAAATAGTTGAAAAAAAAGATATCTTCACCTACCATGAGCAGATTCCTCTTCAGCGATCTCTAATGCAGTGTAACATCTATTTATGTGTCATTTGCATTGTGATAGGTTGTATAAGAGACCCATAGCTGTGACAAAAATGGTTTATCCCTTACCTGCTTTATATTTTATGGGAAGATGTACAGAGATCATATGAAAATATCCTGCTGTTTCATACGAGAACCTGTGCAGCTGCAGAGGTTGGCACCCTCAGGGCACTGAGGGACATGCCACACAGGAAAAAGAGGTGAAGTTGGAATTCTAACTAGGCACAGTGAGAGATTAGCAACAGTAACCTTGTTGAAAAGAACCTGCACACATGTTAATCTTACATGACTGTGGTTGGCTTTAGATTTAAAAATATTGTTAACGTAAAACCTGTGGGTCAAGGCAAACTCCTGCATGCCATGGTAGTAAGCGAGCTGACACAGGTCATCATTCCTCTAATGGCATTAGTCTATTTTTTAAAAATATGATAAAAACAACTGCTGCTACAACTTTGTTACTGAAGTATTCTTGAATGTGGGCATTTTCTTGTGGAATGTGGACGAGTAGCCTGGGGCAAGGGAAGAATGTGTGTTATATCTTGTTTGATACTGACAAGGTACTGAAAAGGTAATTTATCTGTTCGTTTCCTGTGACTATAAAGTCATCTAGTTACAGATTTTTGGGGGGCCATTTGCATAAATAAAAAAATAGCATGTCACTGCTTCCGTACCCTTAACACTGATGATTTCCATCACGTCCCTCACATTTTTGTCACAGAATTTCCTATTTATAATCTGCTTTTCTTTTGGCTTGTTTTCTTATATTCCCTCTGTGGTAGGAGCTATAACTGTGATACATATTAAAGAAATAGTTTCTGGGTTTATCATTTAACTTTTTTACCATTCTCTGTAGAAACTCAAAGTTTTCTGGCTTCTGGGTTTCAACATACAGTGTCTTATTTAAGAAGTCCTTACCTCCAAAAAGGAAAAAAAAAAAGACCTGACCTCGAATTGAAAAAATATTTTCTATTTTCAAATACAATACAAAATAATGAAAGAAAACACTCAGGCTCTAGTGTTGAGTTCACCTGAGTTTCATGCCGTGCTCAGTGAGGTGGGAGTTTTAACTGTTCCCCCTTCCCCCGAGTAGAGGTTGAGTTCTTCTTCCTTCCCTTCTTCCCTCCCACCTTCATGGGTTTCTTTCTCGATACTGGACCTTTACACTGAGCTGCGTCCTCAGCCCTTAGAAAAATTTTTTTTTCTCACTTGAGACCCGTAACTCTGCATTGCCCAGGCTGGGCTGAACTTGCAGTCCTCCCGACTCAGCTTCTATAATAATGCGGGATTATAGGCCTGTGTCACCAGGCTGGGCCGAACCAGTTGTTTTCATATGGCACCTGAAGTTTTTGCTTGCGTTTGTTCTGGGACGAATGTGCCCTGATCGTCTTACATACTGGTGTGCCCTCACACCCCATGAGCACACTGTCATGTTCTGTATGTGTCACGAAGAGCTTTGTTGATGCAATGTTGTATGTCTTCCTGCTCCTTGAGGGTTTCCACAGATCTGATGCATCACATTATGACAACAGTTTGCAGGAGGAGTTTCTTCTGAGCCTGCGACATAAACTATAATTTTCTAACTCATTAATTGGTTAGGAAATATTTTATTTTACAGTTCATTGACTGTGGCTTTTATTTTCTAACTGTAATAAAAAGTTTATTTTTAATATAGATTGCCTTTTCTTCAATTTGTATAACTGATAACATAAAAGTTACGGGGATACCATGTTGTATTTTGACCCATTGTGCTCTATGACATCTCCAACCACATAGTTTCTTACAGATTAGGAGTGGGGAATCTTTTCTGCCAAGGTTATTTGGATATTTAAGGCATTGTTTGTGAGCCATACAAAATTATCAATTTAAAAATCAGTCTACCACGTTTAGTGAAAAATTTACTTGTTAAATTAACTCACCCGCTAATGTGATAGTTCCTACTGTGGCTGGACCAAATGATTTTGCAGACTGAGTGTTCCCACCCTGGCTTGTAAGTGCTACACACTCATTTTTAAATGAGTGAATTGTTTTTATTGTTTATGGAGCTTATTTTGTTAATGGGAAGTAAGTTGAAATCAGCTTTGGTTTACCATTATGAAGGAATAATCCATTTTGTGTGTGTGTGTGTGTGTGTGTGTGTGTGTGTGTGTGTGTGTGTGTATAGACTGTAGTTAATTTTGTATTAGGGTTTTTGAGAAGGTGTATTAGATTTCAACCTGTTTGTCATTATAAATACCTAATAAAGACTCCATTTGTGCTTGTCACTTGTTTTTTCTTAATTTTTTTTATTTTGGTAAAAAATTCACATGGCGTAAAATTTAACTTTATTTTTGTAAATACACGAATTCCACATTCTGTAACACATTAGAACCATGGGGCTTGGGGAATTGGTGAGCGTCTGTGTCCACCCCTTTTTCAGAGGTTCTCTCCTTTTCTATCTGACTATTTTGTTCTTTTAAACTGGATGATTTTTCTTAGTCACCGCATAGAAATACGTTTGCATTAAAAGTTAGGCAATGGCTGGTAAAGAACATGTTCTTCTCCCTCACCCCAAATTTTATTTTAGAACAAGTCCTTTGAAGAGGAATGGCAGTGAGATTTTTTAATACCAGTAGTCACTGTCCGTGATACTAGCAAAGTCAGCTTCTAAGGCTTTCAGGAAATCTGGTCTGGTTGTGACCTGGCTAGTCACCTTCAATTGTGACCTGGCTGGTCATCCTTAGTTGTGACATGGCTAGCATCCTTTGGTTCAGGTGATTAGGATGCCACCTTTGAACTTCGGTATGAAGTCTAGGTAGAGAGACGCAGATGATTCTTGTAGCACTGAAGCTTTTATGTTTGCAGTAGTTAGGTGTGTTTGGTTCTGCACTGTGTGTTTCTTGAGACATTTCATGTGTGGTTGTCTGACTTGGCCCAGGCTCCTTTCCTCTGTCCGGTAGGAGAGAAGGAAGCCCAAAGAATGGGGAAGAGGTAGGGAGGAGGTCTGAAGACCTCCAGAGGAGCCCTTGCCTCATGTCGGAGAGTGCCTGGCTCTGGTTGTGGTAGTCTTTATTTATGATGTGCATCCTGTTGAATACCAGGACCACCGGGGAGGTGTGGGCTTCTCAGGGGTGGTTGTCTGTTGATCGGAAGGCTTAGCTTTTGTTTTACTGTGATTAGTATTGTGGAGAAGGTTGTGAATCTCCCATGCACTGAAGAAACAGAATCAAGATATCGCAAAGGAATTCAAATACAGTCCGTGTGGAGGATTGGCTTTCTTTTGTGTGTCCTTGGAAAGATGTACGTGGACCGTGTTACAGGCTCTACTATACTTTTGCTGATATTGTTGGTGACTGTTCTGTAGTGTAGCATTTTCATAGGATTGTGTGTGTGATGTTTTCTTTAACAGTTCTTTGGCGGAAGAAGGAAGGTCTTTTAATGTTAGAAACAGGGAAAATACCCGGCATGCTTCAAGGAAAGATTAATAGCTGTGATTAATTTTGCAAGCAGCTGTTCTTCCTGAGAATTATCCATGTGAAAATCTTTATTCACCGTTTTAAAAAAAATCTTAACATATCAATCCTGAGATGCTGAAGTGTGAGCTTGGGTCCTTTCCCACTGTCCTTGCCTGGTGCATTCAGCAGGCCTACCGCTTTGCTTACTTCTTGAAATATTTGCAAATTCATATTTACTTTTCCTGTGATTTAACTTAAAAGTTTTGGGCGAAGCGTAGCATGCTGAGAAAAATACTATGCTATGTGTGTTAGAAATGGCTTGTAGAAATTTACCTGTCCAAACACAGTATGGACATGGGAGGCATGGATGACGGGGTATGAGGCTTTAATTTTCTTTTTGCAGAAAGGGTGACCTTCCCACATGCAAGTGGAGAGAGGCACACACTGAAAATGGGGTCGGTACCGACTTAAATCCCTAGGTGGCAAGTCCCTCCCCCTGCCTCTTCTTATTGGCAGGATTCACAGTCTTCCCAAGAAGATCTAAGGCACTGGCTCAGGGCCAAGTTCATCACAACGTCATTACCTTTATCCCTCCTTTCCCTTTCCGCTCTTGTCTGGTCACATGGTCAGGTAAGGCAACAAAATGTAAAGATCTGCCATCTTGAACAATGTGCCACTGCTACTGCTAGGTAACGCTCACATGTGGTAGAAGATGAAAGTTTTGGTTTGCGTTGAACTCCTATTTAATTTAGAAAGAATTACTATTTGATTTTGATCTGTAACATTTCTTGGTTGTTTCTGATGCCTCTGAGCTTTATAGTCTTTTAAAATTTAGACTTATTTTATGTCTTTTCATGCTATGAGAGGTGTTATTTGTGAAGTACCTTAATGTTGCAGAATGCGTACCTGTAGGCCTGGGTGCTGCTTGCCTGCAGACATGGAGCCGTAGGTCAGATGACCAGGTTTCTGCCTAGCACGTGGCCCAGCTGTGGAGCAGAAGTGTACCTCTTACAGGTGCCTGTGCCAGTGATGGAAAGAAGGGGAAGTACCTTGCCAGGTAAGAGGCTAGGTAGAAGATCAGCTTTCCACGGAGCCAGTGGCTGGAGGTTATAGCCGGCAAGGGTCTTCTACTTGGAAACATGGTCTTCGCACACATTCACTGCATGACAGCTTATGACTCTGACCTGCTATGTGTGTACTCCTAAAAAAAGACTGCATCGTTTTGTGTTTTGACATGTTTTTCTGAATCAAAAGATCATGATAAAACAGAAAGAATACATAGAATTAAAAAATTGCCTCAAGCATATTTTGTAGGTACTTATAATGTTTATAGCTTAACAGTCATGTCTTTGTCACCTGGAGATGGCCTGTGGATATTTCTGTTTTCAGAATTCTTAAGTTTGGAGAATAAAGCCATGCAACGTGTGCTGATGAGATGCATAGGCTGGCTGGCTGCATCCCGCCCACATTACTAGGGCAGTAGGCCATTTCCCTTTGATTGAGAGGCGTTCAAATAAGCATACCTTTTAAACTCAACTCTGGATCTGTAACAGATGGCTTTAGGGAGAAGATTTAACTGTGTTCTCACTGAGCATTCTTCTTTAGAATTTGTAAGAGGGGTGGAGCTTAAAGCGCTTGCCTAGCATGTGCATGGCCTGGCCCTGAGTTCAGTTCCCCAGCACCACGTAAATTAGGTGTGGTGGTGCATGTCTGCAACCCCAGCGGGCAGGAGGATTGCGGTGAGTCCAAGGCCAGCCTCTGGCTACACAGTGAATTTCAGTCTGGGCTACAGAGCGAGACCATCTCAAAAAAAAAAAAGAATGTGTAAATGTGTAATAACTTCATCTTACTAATAGGAATGGTTGTATCTTTCATCTTTGGCTTCTCCTTGGAAGGAATTCTCTCCTGGGGCGGGGTTCACGTTTCCCTGGGTGACAGACCTCCTGGTGGGGCTTGGAAGGCCACATTTGGCTTCCTCTCGTTCTCAATGTTTGATCTCTGTATTGCTGACTTACAGGTCATGTAGAATAATTCTGCAGTATGCAGATTTGCAGCTGTATATTACAGTATAAAGTTAGTGAAAACCATCTTCTGTCTGCACACTCAAGTCATTTGATTCCTGAACCCTGTTCATTCTTCAGAAAAACAAAACCAAACCAAAAAAATTTGGATTTTGGGGAGATGGAAGGGGAGGGTTTCGGTTGTAGACAGAATTCCTTTCTACTCCCAACTGCTTCTTGTGATTTTATTATTGGATGCAATTTGATGATAATTTGTTACTGATTTTTAGGTTTATTAGTGTTCATTTGTACATTAGGTTTGTGCTGATTTTTAAAAATGAGTGATGATGTGTTCCCTACTGGTTCTCAAAAGAGTTTAAATTAATGTCACTTATTTTTTAAAGTGAGTTCAACAAGGAAGTCACCGAGTCTAGTTTTCCTTGTGGGGAAGTTATAAATTATGGATGTGTGCTTAAGAACAGATACGGAGGGCTGAGGTTATAACTCAGTGTTAGAGACTTGCCTGGCACGTGCAGGGCCCTGAGTTCAATTCCCAGTACCAAAACGGAAAAAAAAAAGACACTTCACAAGAACAGACATGAAGTTTTTTTGTCTCATCTTTTATTAGTTTTTGTGATGTGTCTTTCAAATAATCGGTCCATTTAATCTAAGTTGTCAAATTTAAATGGCTGAAGGTGTGTATAATATTTTACTGTCTTTGTTTTAATGCTGTGTGGTTTGCAGTGATGCCTTTGCATCATTGATTTTTTGGGATTTCCTTTTCCTTGATTAGTCTAGCTGGAAGTTTATCACTTTTCAGGGTCCCCATGTTTAAAAGCTTGTTTAACTTTTCACATTTGTCCACTTTTTACTTGATTCCCAACTTAACCTATTGTTTCCTTCTCCTTACTTTGATTTAATTTTTTTATCTTCTTAAGGCAGAAGCTCAGAAAATGATTATTTTATTGTTTTTTTTCTTTCTTTTCTAGTCTAAGCATTTAGAGCTGCGAATTCCCCATCAGGTGTTAGCTGTGATCCCTAAGTTGTGATGTTATTTTAATATCTTGCAGTTCAAAATATTTCTGATCTCTTTGTGTGTTGTTATTTTTTCCCAGGTGCTATTTAGAAGCATGTTCTTTTACTTTTGAATATCCAAATGCTGATTTTCCCAGTATCTTACTACTGAGTTATAATGTAATTCTGGCAAGGGAACATGAAGTTTTTCAATGTTTAGAAATTTATCACTTTTTCTTATGGCCCACATCTAGCTAGCTAGTCTTTGCAGATGACCCATGTGACCTTGATGCCCTGTTGGCCTCTAATTCCAGACCTCAGAGGAGAGACACGTGGGGTTGAGGACCCAGTGCTGTGTCTTGCCAGGCTGCTGCGAGGGGCGAGATGGACTTCGCTGGCCTGCTTTCTGTGCAGGGCATCCTGGGAGTCCCCTGCCTTGCTCAGCCGACTGCAGAGCCAGGCTAGCGGGACAGAGGGGCATTTGTGGTAGATGGAAACAGGTTATTTCATTGGGTCCTTTCTGCAACTGTGAATTCCCTCATGTGCTCTAGATAGCTGAGAAATGTGATGAAAACCAGATGCACCTTCCTAACATTCTGCTGCTTGTCAGCACGGAGCATTTGTGTGTGATGCGCAGGCAGAGTCTCAGGATGGTAATTTCATGGATGGTCAGATTCAGACTGTTTTGTTGTGACATGGCCACTCAGGTAGTATGTATTTTTCCATGGAAACACATACTGCAGTGTAGCTCATGTAGTATTTCTGTTGTGGAATTCTGTATCTGGAGTGAGCAGGTGGACTGAAAAACCTGATGTAGCTAGGACACAAGTAACCATATTCTCTTACGGGGTTAGCCACGCCAGGACTCTGTCCAATCAACTCAACCACTTGGCAACACTAATTAAATTTATGTGACTATTTACCAACCGAATTTCACTTACCGCTAGGTGTTGGATTATAAAAACCCCTTTGAATGGTGTGATGGGTCATAGATCTTGACCGAGCATATCAACAACCAAAATGGATAGTAACCTCATTACTTACAATTTTAGCATTCACAGTAGAGTGATAAAGGACAGAGAAGCACTTCTGTGAAAGTTAGATTTCAGTCAGACATTGAACCATAGTCGTCCATTGAACATCATAAAGGTTTTAAAGTATTCACTGTATCTTTTGGAAATCCTGGTAGCTTTCCATTTTTACTGTTTTTTGATATTGACTTCCCATCGCACAAGTTCTCACTTATGGAGGTCAGCCACTTCCGCATCTGTGCATGTAGCTGCTCACGAGGGCTTTGATTAGTTACTTCTGCACTGCTGTCGAGCCCAGGGCCTTTGTGCTGTGACAGCCCAGCCCCTTTTTTGTTTTTCTTTGGGCACACAGTCTCACTAATCACTGCATCACCCAGGTGGGGCTGGGACAGTGGTCTTCTGACCCGGCCTCACAAGGTGCTGGGGGGCAGGAGAGCGCAGCGGCCTTGGAAGGTGTGTATCTGAAAGATGAGCCGCGAGGTTGGAGCTGTTCACACATCTCCCACGATAGCTGGCCTGTCTGCCGTTCACGGCTGTAGGGATTTCAGAACTCATAATAACATTTATCTTTGGTCTGTGTGAAGCCCTGAGCATTTATTTTATTGAGTAATGTAAGGAAGACACTACAGGTTTTTTTTTTTTTTTTTTTTTAAATAAATGGCTCTTTAGTTCTGGTTTGGACACACATCCCAGATAGCCTCTGCTGTGGATAGGAGCGGTGGAGGGGAAGTTGGATGTGGTTTTTACTGGAAGGCTCTGCTCTTTTCCTCCTTGTTCTCAATTTGGTGTATCCCTGGGGCCTGTTCTCAGGAGTCCGTGACAGCCAGAAGCAAAGTGCGTGGAGTCCTTGGCCTGTCAGGTGCTTCCTGGCTCCTGCGGGAGACTCGTCTCTGTGTAATAAGGTTGCTTTGCTGTGGGTATCGTCCTTAGTATATGGTTAGTGAAGTCTTTTGGGTACTTAGTTGTCAGATCGGTCATTGTAGTCAGAATTTTAATAATAAATCAAATTATACTACCTAGACAGATTTGCCTTCCATGTGACATGCGGCATATCCCAAATTGTCCTAACGGTCCTTTTCTATATACATAACTTTATGACTTCGCAGAAGTAGATTGCTTTCATGTGTAGGTATGAAGATAAATCAGAGTTTTGCCTGATATGAAAGCCAGGCTACTGCATTAAATATGCCAAGCCACTTTAAAAGTTAATGTGCCATGTAAAATTTTTAATTTTTAATTGCTTTCAATGAATTTTTAAAATTCTCCAGATAATGAGAAGTTAAAGACAGGCATAAGAATGGTTGTGCGCTACTGGACAATGGAAACTGTGCCGTGTCTCCTGCACTGGCCTCGCCTGAGTCCAGGCCATTTGAAGGCGGCCATGTTGTATGTGAGTTGGTAGGTGGTGTCAGGATGCGGGGGCTGGCGTTCTGCAGTGGGGAGTGCGTGGAGGCCCACTGCTTTGCAGCTCGTCCATCCGTGAGGACACGTTTTGTGATTGCAGAGGACTTGGTGGCTTGTTTTTCTGAAGTGGCTGTCTGTGGGAGGATCCAGGATTAGGGGGCATTAGCCAGCTGCTAAGGAGAATGTGCCTGTCTCCTCCCCTCCCCTCCCCCATCCTCCCTTTGAGACAGGGTCTCTCTGTGTAGTCCAGGATGGACTTGAGCTGACTATTTACCTATCCCAGGTTTCCTTTGAACACACAGCAGTCCTGCCTCGGCCTCTGGATTACACACATGTGCCACTACGCCCTGATTTTGTGATGCTGGGGAGTGGAAACCAGGGTCTTGCCCTTGCAAGTGTTCTCACTGCTGTGCTAGTCCTCTAGCTCTGAGAATATTTTTCTAATCTATGAAAATGTTTAGAAGTGATCCTTACTGTCAGGCTCTTTAAATATTCCTGTTTAATGCACAAGATTCTGAAGTATATTTGTACATCTTTGAAGCACTATATAATTTTGTTAAATGTTCAGGACTCTAAATTGGAGAGTGTTTTCTAGCAGCTGTTCTAAGTTCTTGACTGAGGGAATTGGAGAACAAAGGGCTCTCACTGTGCTTGCTTTCATGGTCAGGTCCATGGTACACACTGCTCAGCTGCGTCAGGGGCCTGATGGGGTGATCTGTGGGATGCTCGGTCTTTGATCTAGAGTGCACTGAGGCAGTCCTCTGCAGTGTGTCTCAGGACTCTGTCAGGGCCCTCAAAGGCTCGAGTCCAGCAAATGGTCATCATGGAGCTGGAGTGAGGTGTGTGTGTGTCTGTGGGGGTTGAAGACTTGTCATAAATTTTAGAAGAGCTTGCCATTTTTAAATAGGAGAGTGTTTACAACAAGACTGGAAGGATTTTATTCTTCCAACAGTGTGTAGGATGGGATATGGAGAGAGGCCAGGGCTGACAGAAAATCCTAAAAGCTTCAAAGTGCCCATGAATTACCATGAATATGAGCTTGGATCTTCTTTCTAACATCACTATTAAAACATAAGCACAATGATCTCTCCCTGCTGGGTTCAGACTTGCTTCAGTGAAGTGATTTTCAGTCCCTTTCTGCAGTTCCTGGAAGTGGTTCTGTGTGCCTTGTGTTTGAGGGTCAGGGATGGGACACAGGTCTGTTTGGGGTCCTGTGAGGCCACCCTGCTTTTGGGGAGGTGACTCAGGCTGTGTTGGTTCCAGGCTGCCTGCTGTAGCCAGCCTGACAGCAGGGCAGGGTGTGGCGGGGCCTCTGGAGCCTTCAGATGCTCCTAGAAGCGTTGTGCCCTTCAGACACTGGGCCTGCGTCCGCCTATGTGATTGTGCCCTGGGCTCCTGTGGGCACAGGCATGGAGATTCGTCCAAATTTCCTATCACGCGGGGTAGGCCCCCCCCCCCCCCCGCCGCCCCCCGGAGGAGGGACGGGTGGTCTGTCCTGCAGGGCTGGGTCCTGAGATGCCGTCCTGCCTGCCCACTTCCGGGCAGGGTGGCCGGACCTCTCACCCAGGGCTCGCCAGCTTGTGCATGGCCCAGTGGGGCTCTGGCCATATCTAGGCAACAGAAAAGCTTGGGAACTGAGGGAGCAGGAGGCCCTGAGGGCTGTAGGAGAGGCTCTTGGGCTCCGGCTCTGTGCAGTCTCTCCTGGACGCCTGGGACCGAGAGCAGCTTTTGTTGTACAAATCATTTTTTCCTCTGACCTAGGTATAAAAATAGACCTGGGACCTGGAGGAAGACTGTGGCATCTGTCGATGGCTGCAGCTTATTTTAGGCAGAAATGTGCTCAGTACTTATTGATTACCTGTACAGACTTGTACAGAGGGAAGGAATCTTAAAATCTGATCTAGAGGGGGGAGAACATTGTTTCCCACAGTACAGTGAATTGAACCCAAGGCCTTTACCATGAGATATATCCCTATCTCTTTAAAATTTACTTTGAGATGCAATCTTGCTAAGCTGTCCAGGTTGGGCTCAGAATTGTGATCCTCCTGCCTCAGCCTCCCAGAGTGCCAGTATCCCAGGCCTGAGCCACCACACCTGGCTGATGTAGAGAAATTTATGCTAGATGTTATATTTGTCTTGTACCTCACTGAGAATGTATTTAACCTACAAATATACTCATGCAAGATAGAATTAGTCCCCATGAAGCAAGCACTGCTTTGGGTGTGGAAGAGAATGTGCTCTTCTGCAAGGGGACTTCCAGTCCTGGGGGGGTGGGCAGCACCCCAGGGCCTGTGGTCCCCGGCCACACAGGGCTGGGCAGGCCCAGCATAGCCCCTGTGAGCCTGCCCATTGCTTCCAGCAGAGGCAGTGCCAAGGCCCCGGAGTGCACAGGGCCTGTGGCCTTTGCAGGGAAACTGGCCTGGGACATTGCTGGCCCCCAAAGATTTTACAATGCATCATTTGAGGAAGGCAGGGACTTTTTTAAAAAAATTTCTGGCTCATTGTCACAGCACCCAGTACTTTTTGAGCAGTGACTCAATGCCATCAGCTTTTAGAAAAGCTTTGAAGGTTTTGGTTCATTTAATCTTTTGACGACTCGGTGAGTTGCTCACTCCTGTGACTCAGTTCTCTCGGCCAGAGGCCTTTTCTCCCGGCCAGGCGGAGACTTCCTTCTTAGCTCCTTGGCGTTAAGGCCTGTCAAAGAGGGAGCTCTGGACCTCAGAAGCCCTATCCTCCTGCTGTGCGGGCCCTTCGCTCACAGCTGCCCTCACCCCTCAGAGTACAGCATCCAACACATTTTCCTCAGGGAGGATAGCTCTTGTTAAGTGTCTCTTCTGTTTTAAGCCGGGTGTGGTAACTGATGCCTGTAACTCCAGCACTCAGGAGGCTGAGGCGGAGGGTGACAAGTTCTAGCTCATCTTGTCGTAGTGACCTAGCAAGACAGTCAGAAAATAAAAAGGGTTGGGAACGGAGCTTAGCGCAGAGGCCCTGGATTCATTCTCCAGTAGCCCCCTTGCACAAACCCTGTCTTTAATTACCACATAATAATTGCATAAATTTACAGGATGATGGCCAATTTTTTTGCTTCTTGGCCTTAATGAAGACTGGCCAATTTAGTAATGTATCTTCACTGTAGTGTTTTCTGTGGTTTTATGTGCTATATTTATATGGCAATAATCAAATTATTTAAATTTTTTTATTGGTATTAGAAAGAGGGCAGCCAGTTGTACATAAATTGTAACTGGAAAGTTTAGCAATTTGCTAATGAATTTTTCTTTTTCTTTTTCTCTTTTTTAACAAGCAAACTTACAAATTGTATGAACTTGAAAACAGCAGCACAGCCAGGAATAGTGGCATGAGTTTATAATTCCAGTACTCTGGAGGCTGAAGTGGGAGAGTCATGACTTGAAGACCAACCTGGGCTACAGAGCAGGACCCTGTCTCAAACCAAAACAGACAACAAAAAACAGCAGTAAAGCTGGGATATAGCTCAGTGGCAGAGTGCTTGCACAGTGTGTGCAAGGATCCGGAGTGTATCGCCAGCACCACAAAATCAAACCGATAACAGAACCAAAAAAACTACATGACAGTAAAAACAAAACAAAACAAAAAACCTAGGCTGGGGCTCTTTCTCCACAGTAGCACACATTTGCGCACTTACACACCAGGCCCGAGGCTGTGCGTGCGAGTCTGAGCGCCACAGCAGAACAGATAACAACAACCCCTTCCTCGTGCCTGCAAAACCCAGCTAGTCCTGTGAGAGACCTGAAAGGAACTCAGCAGGGGCACGAGGGTGTGGGTGCTGGTGCAAGCTTTTAGAAATGAGTGTAGTTCGAAAAGCCACTTTAATGGACCGAGAAAGCCATGTATCATGATTTCAGTTTTCACCTACATATAATGCAGTGATTTTTTTAAACTGTAAAAAGAGTGGTATCTGGAAAAAATTTAAGTGATCCGAGATTTGTTTTGTAGCGTCCTTGGATTGCCTGTGTTCTCATTGACACTTGAGTTTGTTCATGTTTCAGATGAAATTCTTCTTTTTGCCGGGAGACCCACCTTCTTCTCCCCGACAAGAGGATGCGCTCTGTGCTTGTGCTCAGATACCGCCCTCTGCTGGCACCTGTGGGTTCTGCCACCACCCAAGCCGTGCAGGTTGACCCTATCCCGGGCGTTCTGCTGGTAGCCTGGACCACCTGGACTCTGGGGCCTGTGGATGGCGCCTGCACAAGCCGTCCGCCGTTCGTTCCCCTGCGTTCCTGCAGTGTGGTTGCGCCTGTGGGTTGTCAGAGCCTCCTCTCTGTCAGTGGGATCAATGCTCAAGCTTAATTTAAAACACGATGTACTAGGAAGATGCAAAATTTATGAGGTGGTTTGCTGTCTCCCCCAAGCTGGGAACTAGCTGTGAGAAGTAGGAAGTTTAAGCATTTTTTGACATAATAACACTGAGATTAATGACTATGATCTGATGGATACTTAATAGATTTTGGTTTTTAAAACATTATTCGAAACAGTTAGTACTCTGAGCTGAGAGATGTTTATAATCTTTTCTGCAACAGACATTGGCCTTGCAGTTTGGGAAGGCAGAGAAGTCACAAGTACCCCATGTCTTTAAGGGCAAAAAGCAGCCAGAAGGGCGTAGCCAGCGCCGTGCTGAATGTCCAGTCCTGCTTAACTCACTGTCCCAGGGGTGGAGGGCCAGGCCTGGGCCACCCGGTCATCATGTCTGGTGGGGTTGGGGGGAGGGCGGCGGGGAGAGTCTTGTCAACCTAGAGAGGGAATCAAACCAAACAGAAAACAACCTGGAAAAATGAAAACCAGTGGCGAGATTCTTGGAAGAACGCTGATGATTTATATTATTTGGGCACAGTGGAGCGTTGCAGGGGGAGTATTCCTTTAGGTCAGCTTTTCAAGCTACTTTGTTATTGTTCTTGGCCCTGAGGTGCAAGGGAAAGTTTTTTAAAGGCAAAGACAAACAGGGATGACATCACACATTCTGAAACAGTCTGGCTGCAGTGATTGATAACAAGAGTGGCTGATAACAAGAACAGCTCCTTCCCAGGTGGAGCCCAGCAGATAGGGCTCTTCTTGTGTGAGCGCCTTTGCACGCGCCCGTGTGTGCGCGTGTGTGTGCGTGCACTGGTCAGGGATCACGCAGGTGGCTGCGTTTTGATACCGGTAGTATTCACATTCCCTTCATTTTCTCTGACTGCGTGTGGCCACTTCTAACGCTTGGAGTCAGCACGCTGTCGTTTGTCCTCTGTGTAGATGGCTTACAGTGGGTTTTGTAAGGGTGCATGGTAGGATAGTGGTGAGGGAAGTCTTACTACTGTTCAAAAACTGTAAGGCTACCCTTTTACTGGTGTTAATCGATGTGTTGTTTTCAATATAACAAGTACACATTGAACCCCCGAATACACTTCTTCTTGTATGCCCTGGGCTATCAGTTGATGGCCATTTGTGTCTTACACTGGTTGGGCTATTGCTCTGTTCCCTGATCATGCCTGGACGGGAGGCGCCGTGTCCATCGGGATCTGCTTGTGTTTGACCTGGGAATGGCCACCCTGTGTGGGCCTTGGGCCCCTGGTCCCTCGGGTCTTCTCTGCGGGCTGACGGGCCTTCCCAAGGAGCACTCTGCTGTCCTCTGCGCAGTCTCCTGTCCCGGGGTGGGCGGGGCCGGGCCATGTCGCGGTCCTCGCAGGTTCTGCCCAGGCAGGCCATGTGCCGTGGACGCATTCCTGAGGTGCAGCTTTCTGTTGTTTCTTTTTACTTTACCCCTTATTCTTCTCACAGAGGTGTCACTCTTTTCACAGGAAGGGTGGAGGCTTAGGAAAGAAAAATTGGAAGTTAGAGCTCTGCTATTTTTAGAATGCACTTTCTGAAATGGATTTACTTTTTGGTTGCCGTGGGCCTTAGTAAGGGTTTGTGCATTTGCCTTAGTCTCGCGTTCCTCCAGGGGAGCTTTTCAAGCTGCTCTGCTTTTGTTCTTGGCGCTGAGGATAGAACCTGGGGCCTCCTGTTTGCTAGGCAAGTGCTCCACCACTTGCAAACCCAGCCCGCCAAGGGTAAATTGAGAATTTACTGTAAGTTTAAAGTAATCAGAATTTTCAGGATATTTCAGTTGCCTTTCTTGTATAATGCAACACAAATTTCTGTCTAGTACAATTAGCTTGCAAAGTGTTTTCATGATAACATTGTGGCTTTTACTTGCAAGTGACAGTTCTTTAAGACAAGCTTTTATTTAGATTTGGTGCATTTATTTCTACTAAATATTTTTTGATTGTTTTCAGGGATCCATTGGTATATACTCAGGTATATATCTTGGTCATAATTTTTTTTTTTCAGGTGAGTTAAGAATTCTATTTTTTTAAAGGTCTTGCTCTGTAGCCCAGGCTGGTCCTGAACTCACTATGGAACCTAGGTTGGCCTTGGACTCATGGCAGTCCTCCTGCCTCAGCCTCCCGAGTGCTGGGATTACAGGCGTGCACCACCACGCCCGGCTTATGTGGTGGTGGGGAATTGAACTTGGGTTCTTAGCTCTTGACGGGCAAGTGCTTTAACTGCTGAGCCATTCCTCCATCCCCAAGTTAAGAATTCTCACTGTAGTACAAGTGTTGTTATTTCCAAGGTAGATTTCTTTTTCTAAGAAAAAGCAAAAACAGCAAGAAAGAACAGGGCTGGTCATACCGTTGATCTGTGCACCTAAGGGGGAGTTGTTTCCTAGCACAGCTTGTGTGATGAGCTTCCTGCCGCCAGTCCTATTCTTTGTGTGTCCAGCCCAGAGAGGCAAGTTTTTGCAGGACCGTCAGGTGACTTCTGGGCAGGCCTGTGCGCGATCAGGTTGGAGGTTTTGCACCAACACAAACCTCATCTCGGTGGCAGCTGCGCTTCCCTGCGAGTGGCTTGGCACCATCTAGTCTCGATGGGAGGAGCCTCGATGCACTTCCTGAAGAGGCAGTGTGGCAGCTGAGGGCCTTGACTGTGAAGTCACGCATTGCCAGGCCCGAGTTAAGCTGGAGGCGCCTTGGCTAAGGGAAGGTCTGACGGCCTGTGTGGAGGGTCCCCTGGAGTGCCCACTGCTGTGTGGCAGGAGCAGGTCTGGCATGACAGGAGGTGCCTCTTCTTGCCCTCATGGGAGTGTATTTGTGGCCTCAGTTGTCAAACGAGTTTTATGTTTCCCTTGTCTAGTCTTGTTGACCTGCTATTTATTTTAATCTTTTGATACACAGGAAGAGTTGCTGCAGTACACTAGGAGAATGTTTTCAGGAGCTTTTAACAAATGTGAGGGACACAGGTCTAACCTGAGTGACCCACCCTCCTCCCCTACCCCCAGGGAGGGGGAACCTGCAGCCCTAAGGTAATTGAACAGTGCTTATAGTTCAGGAAGCTTTGATTTCAGGTCTCTTAAAATGCCCTTTTTCTCTTCAGAACACAAACTGAGGGGTCATTCTCGCCGCATCTGTTGCACAGAGCAAGGTGACACTTGGAGATGGTATCGGGGGCTCAGACTCAGCACCCGCCTTCTCCACAGGTCAGAGTGCCCTGGCAGGGATTGTGGGTGGGCCAGCCCAAGGCATACATCATCATGGTGGGGTATGGTGATAGAGGAACGAGTGTGTGAAAACATGTATGCCAAGTGCCTTTATTCCTGATTACTCAGACTTGCCCTGGGTGACCTTGTCTGCAGATTCCCTGGATTGAGGTGAATTGACGATAATTCCTTCATAAAGTATTCTTTGTCTGCAGTGTTTCCAGATTTTTCTAATCCCTATACCACGTGGTCACACTGAACCTTTATAATTGGGTATTGTTGGTGAACTTTCCGCATACCGATGGCCTGCCTCCCAGAAATGATGCCACAGTTGTGTACCACAGGAATGACCTCATGGACTTGACGGTACCTTCTTTTCTGCAGTGTAATTACTTTCAGGCTGAGGGTTTCTTGTTTTGTTTCTTTGGTTCTGAGATTGAACTTCTAGCCTTGTACATGCTAAAGCACGTGATCTGCTACTGTGCTGTCCCTAGCCCCCAGCTGTTAAGGCCCTAATTGACCGGTGGCACACACCTACCATCCCGTTACCTCTGCTGTGTGTGTTCACATGTCAGGAAACTCCACATGGCTGGCTGGTCTCACTGGCAGGTGGTGGTCCTAGGAACTGGGTGGGGCGGATCCCCACTTCCCATGATGTGCTTTTTTACTTCGATGGTGTACATGTGGCTCTAAACACCATCACCGGGCACTTGGGTTCAGATAGCTGTCCAGCGGATGGCTTAAGATGCTGCTGTTGCAAGGACCTACATGTTTCTTCATATATGTTGAACAGAAAATGTCACAGAGAAAATTGGGATGGTTTTAGTTTTACATCATGAGCTGTTTTGAGACTCAGGTTGTGTGTTGGTAGGAGTGGTTATTTTATTTGTACCTAGGAGAAGAAAAAGCTGCCTGGAGTGCACGTAATTTCTGTGGCAGAGTAGTATGTGAACCTCAGAGGTGATCCAGCCCCTTCGCTTTTATGCAGAAGTCCTCCGGTGCCCGCAGAGAGGAATGGACTTGTGCCTGGCCTCTTAACCACACAAGCCTTTTGTTGCCTTTTTGTGGTGGCGATAGCCAGGACCAGGACAGACTCACCAGGCGCCTTGTCATCAGCCCTGGGACTCTTGTCTTGTCCTGTCTGTGTGTCGGCAAAGGCTCACAAACTAGTGTCTCTGATTCCGTCCCGTCCCGTCGTCCATCTGATAATTTTATAGTTACACATTTCTTTGTTGTTTGAGGTAGTCCCGCTGACTAATTGCTACTTGTGTAATTATATTGAGCCTAAGTTCCCATAGAGCTGATTTGTTTCTTTGCTTCCATTGAGGACTTTTTGTCAGAAACTTTACTTTTAAAATACTTTTAAAATATCCTACAGGGTATGAATGAAGATTAGTTCTATATTTATACTTTCTGTGTTTCCTGTTTGAGTGCTTACATCCTGTGACTTCGTCACCCCCATCCCCGCCCAATACTATGTAGCATAAATTCTTAGAAGGAATTTTTTGAGGACAGGAGCAACTAAACTTCAAATATCTCATAAGGGAAAACATCAGACACACAGAACTGAACATGTGTTTAAGGAGTTAAGGAGCTACCTGGGACGGGACGTGTGAGCTGGTGCCTGGCTGTAATCCCAGCAGTCTGGAGGCTGAGGCAGGAGGATTGCTGAGAGTTTGAGGACAGCTTGGGCTACATGCTGAGTTCAGGACCAGCCCGGACTACAGAGCGAGATGCTGTCTCAAAAAATGTTAAGTGGAGTAAATAAATATAATCTTTACATATATTTCATAAGGTGTCTTGGAGCCCTTATTCTGAAATTCCCTCATTTCAAATGGGACCCATATCAGGAACTGGCCATTTGGGACCAGAAGCAGCTCAATTCACACTCAGGCCTTTCAGAGTGCCAAGTATTTTGAATCAAATAGGCTCGTAAAAGAATGCAAATTGATCTTTGGCTTGCGATTACCAGTGACCTATGGCACTGAATATTTTGGGTGTAGGGCTCTGTGTGCTGCAGTAGAGATTGGGGTTGGGGGTGTGGTCGTCTAGGTCACTTCCCACCCTGCCTGGACTTGCTGTGAGGAACTGCTGAATGAATGAATCGCGTTGCCTGCACCCATCGGGCTGTGATGGTACAGCGTGCACGTGTGTGAGCTGTCGCCGGAGAGACACGTGTACGGTGAGTGGGCTTGAGGATGGAGGTCACACAGATACCTGCAAGCTAGGAATGGAAATGGGTGTGAGTGTTGCCTTGTGTGAGCGATGGCTGTCCAGGAGGTACAGCAGCAGCAGGGAGAGCCTGTGCAGGCACTTTCTGCGCCCTGGCTGGGAGTGCGTCCCCAAAGCGGATGCGTGCGCCTGGCCTGCAGATGGTGCCCGTGATAGTGATCGGCCTGAGCACCCTCTGGTCTTGGGCAAGTCTTTTGAAGATACCATCACGGCTCCCTCCCTGGCTGAGGAAGGACGATTCAGGAGCCCCACCTCCAGCCCTAGCCACCTCATCCCGAGGAGACGTGGACACGGGCCTTCTACTCCCAGGCTACTGTGGTCTGATTCCTGCTCGAAGCTCTGCTGCCTGGAGCCTTTGAGGTCACGCTGGTGTCCTGGTGATGTGGTGCTGTGGGGCTCCCACCCGGGCTCTGTGCGGTGTGGGCTGTGCTGGCTTCGAGTGCAGGGGTCACCAGGTACAGCTGGACAGCTGTCTACTGAGGCGTCCAAAGAAAGGACTAGCGGTAGGTGCGAAGACCCTTAGCATTCCTCACTTCAGGGTCTCTCTTCCCCATTGAGCCGTGTTTAGTAAAGCTGGGTGTTAAGGGGTTATTTATGTCTGATTACATAGTTGTGGAGAATTTCTTTAGGCAACACATCAGAAAGTGGTTTTGGATCAAGTAATACAAGGGGAGCCGGTAGAATGGGGGGCTGCTTTGAGGACCAGTTCTTGCTTCCTTGTGTGCTACCTAGGGTGCAGAGCCATTTCAAATGTACCATACTTCAGTGTGTTTTCATTTCCTTCTGGTGTGAAGCTCCCTCTGTTTGGAGAATGAGCACATGAGGGTGGGTGTTTTCTTCTGTTGGGCGGGGTGAGAGTCTCCTGGGTTGGTTGTTTTGGGTAATTTCTTTTATATGAATAAGAGAAACATTTGGCATTTTAGTTGGCTTAAAACACGAGACAACGTAGTAGTTACTCTCTTGCCTGCCTGTGTGCCTTTTGTTTTCAGAAAAGAAACTTTATTTAAAAATATACATATTTTTTACAGGCATGGATGCTTGAAAAAGCTTTCATTAATTGTGTACGGACAAAATAATAACATTAGTATAATGGGCTCTGAACGTGGGGGCTGAACCGGTGCACTCGACACGGATCTTACAGCTGTTCCCGCGAGGGCCATTGGCCCGATTTTCTGTTCACGGTTCTTTGCCCCGTCTTTCCTGTGTCCCTGCCGGGAGTGGGACAGGAACGACACTAGGCAACAGGGTGTGAGCTGGGCGCTCCTTTCTCGCACTGAGGTGAGTCAAGTGTGTCAGCTGGTGATCAGGTCTACTTTCATTATGCCTTTTTGTCCATTCTAACTTAAAAAAAAAAAAAGAAACAAAGCTTTCAGCTCGGTTGGTGCTCCCTCTTCTGCCTTTCACACCCACCCCCGGGCAAGTCTGCTGGCCCTGTCTGCAAGGTGGGTGCTGTGTCTCGGGGAGCTTGTGGCTTCCAGGTCGGAGGTGTCAGCGCTCGCAGCGGCTCCCTTGCTGTGCTCCTCCGCTCCAGTCACATCTCCGGCAAGGCGAGTCTCCTGCTCCTTCACCTCCTCAAGAGCGAAGTGGAGCTGAGCCAGGTCCCGTGGTGCAGGCCTGTAGTCCCAGCACTCCGGGAGCCTGAGACAGGGGAATTTAAGGTTTGAGCCCTTCCTGGGCAGTTTAGCAGCTTACCAAAACCGTGTGTGGAATACACAATAAAAATGGGCTGGGAATGGGGCTCAGTGT
Organism: Ctenodactylus gundi; assembly: GCA_004027205.1. NCBI lineage: Eukaryota > Metazoa > Chordata > Mammalia > Rodentia > Ctenodactylidae > Ctenodactylus > Ctenodactylus gundi. The sequence continues at coordinate 327,514 of PVKB01000434.1, forward strand.
GAAGGCCCTGGGCTCAGTCTCCGGTGACCCTCTCCCTGTCCTGTATACTGCCAGAACAGAGAGAACAAGCAAAACAAGGGAGAAAAACAGCCAAATGAAGCTGAAAGCATTTCTGCGGTAGGAGCATTGTGGACACAGCCACGCAAAGGCGCTTGTCACAGAGCTGTGCTCAGTAGTGGTGACTCACTGCGGCTCCTTCCTAGAGGGGACAAAGGACTGGGCCGCCCCGGCAGAGGGCCTGCTCCAGGGCCTCACGCCTGCAGAGCTGCCAGGCAGTAGTGCTCACTGCCTTGTTGGTCTGGGCTGGGTCTCACGGACTGGGGCTTGGGCGGCCTGTCTTGCTTCCCCCCTGTCTCCCAGCCTACCTGGTGGTGTCAGTACTGCCGCCTGCCCCACCCCCTGGAGTGTGCTTGTGTTCACCAGGGTGGCAGGGAAGAACTTGGCCTGCCAAGGTGAGCGTAGGTCCTGAGCCCTCCTGCGGCAGCCTCACCTCCGCTGGGGACAGGCTGGCCAGAGGCAGGACTCCTGTGAGCTCTAAGGGTGAGTGGGTGCTCATACCACAGTGTGGGCTCCTCATCGTGAGGCAGAGGGTCCAGGTTCTCCCACACCCACATTCAGCTCGTGCCTGGAATGTAGGGCACAGTGACCAGCACAGAGGCAGGCTGAGGGAAGGACTGCCTGTCTGTCCTACCAGGGCACAGCATGTCCGCAGCATTTCTTTTGGCAGCGAGGAGAGCACAGGCTCTGTTTGTTGTCTCAATTCTTGGAGAAACACTTACGGGAAATCTTTCCTTTACCCAATCAGGTGACCATTTTTTATTTTTTTCTTTGGAACACACTATTTGTACACCACAGTGCTTTGTTCTTTGTTCCATGATTAAAAAAAAAAATACTGAAGATGATCTCTTGCTTGGGGATTTTACTTAGAGAACAGAGGTGCACTGTGGAAAGAAGTGGCTTTTCATGGCTTGCCTGTGGGCTGTAGACAAGAACCTTAGCGTGGGCACAGTTTTCAGGTCAGGTTTTTGAGCTAGACTGGGAAGGACGTTTGTATTTGGGGAAGTTGGAGGTGTGGGGTGTGGAAGAGAAGAAGAAACAGGATCACTTATGTGCTCAGTGTGTTCCCTGGGCATGGTTCTGTCTCGTACGCTGCTGAGTATGGGACAGAACAGGGAAGATTGAGCTAAGGGAAGGCTGGCCCCAGGCCTGGCGGGGACCCGGGGCAGGTCCCAGAGCCACAGAACGAAGGCGAAGGCGGGAGAGAGATCTGGTGGTTTGGCTAAGGATGCTGGAGTTTGACCTTTAGAATGTGGTGAGTCAATGGAAGTGACTCATACTGTGGGGCAGTGACGGATAAGAGGGATAGTTTGTGGGATCTGTATGGTGGCAAGATATGGGATGGGATTCAAGGGATGGAAGCCTGAAGTAGGGAAACGAGTTGGGCGGTAATGACACACAGCAAGAGAAGAAGACACGGAGACGGACGAGCTATGTTCAGTAGTTGTTTACGATGATGATGACGTTAAGGATGGTGCATGTATATTTCTGTGGGAAGTGAGAACATATGGGCAAGCGGTGCTGGCTTATAGGGTGCATGTTGTTCAAACTAAGATGGAGACCAGGTGTGTAGTGATGGTGTCTGTGATCTCAGCTCAGGTGGAAACCCAGGTGGTGGGTCCTAATTTCAAGGCCAGTCTGGGCAACATGGAGAGGTCGAGTTACAGAGTATGTTCTTGAGCTTTTTAAGCTGTTGATGTGTCTCATTGATTGAATATACTCTGTTTCTCAATATTGCCTGTACAGCTGGATTCCTATCCTGTATAGTTTTACATGCAGACATTTGCCATGTGAAAATATCTTGACCACATAACCTTCTCCACATTTTGATTGCTGGGTCAGTGAGTATGTGCAATTTTAAGCTTTTCCCCCTTTGGTACCAAATTCCACCTCTGTGTGCTGGAGGTGTAGCTCGAAAGTACGAATAGATTGCTGCCCTAAAGCCCAGATCCCCAGATCCCCAGATCCCCAATGCTAAGGGGGAGGATCTACTCCTGGCCCCTCCCCCAATGCTTGTGGCAGTATAGCAGGCAGGAACAGATGAGAGAATGCTGGTTCCCAGTCTTCTCATGAGCCCTGGGTCCTTACACTTGTTTGCAGTTAATCTGGTTTCTAATTTGTTGTGAAAAACTCAGTAGTACTTGAGGGAATCACAGAGTTCAGCCCTTTCATTTGGGTTGTTGTCTTCTGGCTGGGCTTGGCCAGGGAAGGCTTGGTGCAGATGGGGGACTCCAGGGTGAGGCGGCCCCAGGAAAGAGCCCTCATCTTGCTCAGCTGCGAGCTCTGGCTGTTCCTGGATCCTTGGTCCTCTGTGCATGGGCCCTGGGCCTTGCTGCTCTTCCCTCTAGTCCTGAGGCTTGGGGTTGTTGTGGCTCCTGCTGCTGTTCAGCTGGGCATCTCAGCTCATTTCTGTTGGGAATCTCCACTTTTCTTCCATCCTTGTAACCAGTTACTTCTGTCACTTACCTCTGTTTAAAATATTGGAACGAGTCATTTTTTTTGGTGGCTCTCTGCATGCTAGGTGTGTGTTCATATGTATGTGTGTGCAGAGTGTTATTGTGGCTGTGTGTCTCGACTCTCCTTCTCCATGTGGACCGTGACTGTGTGCACACACAACAGATCTCCCCATGTGCTGGGCAAGGAAGCATGAGCCGTGGTGATGATGCTTCAACTATAGGTACCTCAGAATGTGTCTCTTAAGAATGGGTATCTATAAAATCTAATGCAATTAGAATTCAGAATAATTTCTTAGAGTAGTAATCTATTACTGATTCTGTATTAAAGATTTCTAAGCTTGACACCACGGTGTCTTTTTTTTTTTTTTTTTTTTGAGACAGGGCTCTGTAGCCCAGGCTGGTCCTGAACTTGGGATGTAGCCCCAGGTGGCCTTGGACTCATGGTAATTTTCCTGCCTCAGCCTCCTAAGTGCTGGGATTATAAGTATGCACCGGCACACCCACCTTATGTGGTGCTGTGGAATCGAACTCAGGTACTTAGCACTTGCTGGCAAGTGCTTTAACCACTGAGCTATTCCTCCAGCCCCACCAAGTTGTCTTTTACAATGACTTTTTTGATAACAATCCAGTCAATATTTATACCTTGTGGGTGTGTTGGCACATGCCTGTAAAGAGGCCAGAGGGTGTCTATGAGTTCAAGGCCAGCCAAGGTGAGTTCACCTGGCCTCCAAGGTGAGTTCAGGGCCAACCTAAACTATAGAGCAACACCCTACCTCCCAGAAAATAAATAAATAAATAAACAAGTAAAGAAAGAAAGAAAGAAGGAAACTTGCACCTTGAGTTTGGTCCCATCTCCTTACTTTCTTTGGTCTAGGAGAATCCTCTAGTTAATTTTAAGGTCACAGACATTTAGCATTTTCTCTTGAATATTTCAAAATCTATATCAGAAAACGAGCCACTCACACACCGTTTACCTAGATTCCCCTGTTGGTGCCCTTCTTTGGCATCTCCTTTCTTCCTGTCTGTACAAGCGCAGGCATACGTTAGCAACAGTGACACTGACTGCTGCTTTTTGGTATGGAGTGTACTGGGTATTCGAACACTTCCCATTTTTCACCTCCCTCCCCCAAACTTCAGCATATATTTCTTCCAAGCAAGAATGCTTTTTTGTGTAACCATAGCACAGTAGCACATTCAGGACAGTTGCCCATTACACGCACAGTTCTGGTACCTGATACGGCAGATCTCCTCAGTTGTCTCACCACCCACCCCCCACCCCCGTGGTCTTTTTCAGAGTGTTTTTTTCCCCTGAATCATGATCTGTTGTAGTTAGCTGTCAGATAAAGTCAACTTTTTTATTTTTAAAAAATCAGTTTATTTGTGAACAAAACAACAAAAGTCATGTACTCTGTGTCTGTTGGTGGTTTTCCTGTGGCGTCCTTCACCTTGGTCCCCCCACCCTGCCTGCAACTCCGGCCCTGTCCCGGTTCCCTGGCCCCTGTGGCTTCTGTGCAGGAGGTCCTGGCTGATGAGGTTGCTTGGAGGAGGGCACCTGTTGCTGCTGGGGGGATGAGGAAGAGAGCAAGCCAGCTTTAGAGAGAGATGAGGAATGCTCGCTGAGTACATGGGAAGTAAACAGATCCGCGCTGAACGCTGTCCAGATTGGCATCCTTTCTTTCCTCCTCTAAGATGTCCTGGCCAGATTTCTGTGATGATCTGAGGCCGGAGATGAGGGATGGAAGGGGGAGCCTGAGGGCTCTGGTGCGGAGCCTGGTGCAGGGGAAAGACCATAGCAGAGATGGAAATCCATCTGTGTCCTCGCTGGAGACAGACCTGTGTGTGTGAGTTTATGGTAACTGGTTTTAAGATAGAATAAATAACACGTTGATTTAAGAAGTCTGCACAAAAGCATCAAACGCGTGGACTCGATGGGCTCCTGTCTACTATGTAGAAGAAACAGAACGTCTTTACCTTCTGCCCCCTGTGCTGTCCGCCCGCAATGTGTGTGGGATTCTGGGGAGGACTGATTTAGAGGTGTGCTGTGGGTCCTGCCCTGAGATTTTGAGGGCCACGTTGGAGCCCGAGCTGTGGCATTTCTTAGGGTTCCAGGCAATGTTTCTGCTGATCTACACACCCAGTTTGAGGACCACTGCCTTATATTGTGGGTGAGATTAGAATCTGTGATAGATTTGGTATGTGAATAGGATTTCCCAAAAACCTTTGAAAGCCCAAACTTTTTTCTTCCTTTTTTTCTTTTTTCTTTTTTCCTTTCTTTTCTTTCTTTCTTTCTTCCTTTCTCTCCTCCTCCTCCTCCTCCTCCCCCTTTTTCTTCTTCTTTTAATAAGAAATGTTTCATTGCCCTGATCTCTATGCATTCTGTTTTACAACAGGATGAAGGAGCACTGTAGGGATGGTAGCTCAGTAAAACGCTTGCCTGCCTCTGTGAGGCTCTGCACAACAGAACAAAACCAACACAAAGAGGCTGGTCAGAATCAGGGCGAGTGACTCCCTATGTGGTGCATCAGAAGCCATCAGTGTCACCTCAAGAGAGGGCCGGGACGTGAGCTAGCACTCATAGGTGGAGCCCGGGCTTGAGGCACTTGCCACTTGGGGCCTTTCCTCAGCCTCATGGTCTCTGGGCATAGTGCTCCCTGCTGAGGCAGCTCTGTGAGCCATGCCCCACGTGGGTGATGCACAGGAATGTGTTTTTAAAATTTTACAACACAGCGCGGAGCTAACTGTCGGCTGTGCTGCCCATTCATGCCTTGGCTGCGTCCCAAGCCACGTCTCTGTCTGGCTGTCCCTCTGTTCCTGGGGGGATGGTGGAAGATGGAGGGCCGTGTGTGACTGAGTGTGGGTGGTGAGCCGCGGCTTCACCGCCTGTGTTCCCAGGGACCGTGTGGCCTCTTGAGAGGTTGTGCTGGGGTGTGACCTGGGGCACAGAGGCAAGGGCAGGAGTGTGCCCTTGGGGTTCCTGCCATCCCCGTGTGTTGTGGTCCACTTGTCCTGGAAGGGAGGAATGAACAAAAAGATGCAGACAAAAGACACACACACACACACACACACACACACACACACACACACACACACGAAGACTGCAGCAAGGAAGACTGCACTCTTTATTTTTATAGGTCCCTAATCCAACCCCCTCTCTTAGTAGCAGACCTTTACCCTAATTCTATCTTGCATCTCTTATTAGACCAACTAACTTTGTTACCTAGTCAAGGAGTCTCAAAGTCTGCCATAGTCTGCTTGCATTTGTTTGCCACAAGCCAAGAGAGGCCCTCATTTGCAAGAGACCTCCAGCCCCTCCCGTGTGCAGGCAGTGGCTCACCTTGGATGGCAAAACAAGGATTGTCTGAGACCCCAAGCACTTCCTGTTTGCAGGCAAGAGCCCATCACCTCAGACTAAAACAAAAGACTACCTGAGATTCCAAGTCCTTCCTGTTTGCAGGCCAGGTCTCTTCATCCCAGGGGGCCAGACAAAGATACCTGTCTCCATTGAGAGAACAAGAGTCAAACTCCAGACTAGTTTAATTATTCAAGCTTTGGTGGTCTGTGTCTTTAATTCTTGGTTCCCTTCACCCATGGGCATCCCAGCTGCTGCTGGGTTGTTGTTTAACATCAGCTAGACACCTGACCACTTCCATCATCTACCTGAAGGAGAAGGCAAAAGAAAAGTGTTCACTTTTTAACAATGTGACTGCAACGAAACTGAAAAGGAGTCCTGTTAAGACAAGCAGCACCCTTGACCAAGTCAGGGCCCCCAGGCCTTTCCCGCCCCGCAGCGCCCTCCTCCCCAGGCCGTTCTGGGGACGACATTCCCTCTAACTCAGGCAGCGTTTGTGGGCCTGCTTTTCTTCTCACACACAGTCAGTGCTCTTTAACTGCTTGTCTGTATTTATCTGATAACTTTAAAATTTTTGTTGGTTCGTTTCTTTTTTGAGACAGGATCTTGCTCTGTAGACCAGGGTTGTCCTGAACTCACTATGGAGCCCAGACTGGCCTTAGCGAGCTGTGATTGTGGCTTTGTTTTCATTGAGGGCTTCTCACATGGTAAATACTTGTTTTTTGACCAGTGTGAACTCTAAGTGATCTTCCTCTAGTCTACGTTCCCTCGCGGATCCCCATTGCTCCTTGCATCGGGAGGGGTCAGTTTCTAGTTGCAGGTGCCTTTCTTGCAATGTATATGGGAATGCAGTGCCCAGGGTGCATTGACCCTTCAGGTCACAGCTCCCAGAGCCCATGAGCCTGCTGCCCAATGCCACGATGCTCTTCAGAGAGTAGGAGAGCCCTGGGAGGTCCGATAGTGGCCAGGGCCCATCACCGAATCCAGTGGGCACTCGGTGGTTTTGATTTCCTCCTGATGGCCCAATGAAGGAATGCTGTTGGCTTTGTGTGTTGGGGTGGGGGGTGGGGGGTGGGGGGCGGGGTTCTGGGATTCAGTTTGGGACCTTCACATTGAACTATATTCCCCAACCTCCATTTTTTGAAAATTGTATTTATGTTGAGGCAGGGTGTCACTAAGGTGCTACGTTGCTGAAGCTGAGGTTGATCTTGTGAGCTTCAGCCTCAGCTTCCACGGTGCTGAGATTGCAGGTGTGTGCCCCTGTGACTGACTCCCCACCCCCCTCATAGTTTTGTCTGGGGATTAGGCCCACGTCTTTGCATTGAGCCACATCCCAGCCACCTTCCTGCCTTCTTAAAGTTGTGATACGCTGCTTGCCCTACACTCCTGGCCTCAGGCAGTCCTAGGTAGCTGGGGTTGCACATGTGGCTGGCGTACTGGCCTCATAGTCAGTGTTTAAGTGCTTGGCTGTTTTCAGTGAATATACCATAAACAAGATACTTTGGTCATCATTTTTATCCAAGTTCATATATTTTTTTAATGCTAGTGACTAATGGAATTATTATACTTCAGTGTCTTTGATAGTATAAAAGGCGGAGAGCCACAACTTTTGTTAGTTACGTTCCTCAGTTTCTATAGACAGGATGGCAAAGATTTCTGTTATGGTTGTCCTATATTTTTATTGCAGGCTATTGCAAAGTAGAACCAACTTCTATGGGTCTGATAATTGGTTGTCCTTTAGAGATACTGCAGGTCCTTCATTCGCTGAAAGAGAATTGTGCTGCTGAAGCAGCTGCTTTAAATTTCCTGAGAAGTCCAGTCTAGACAAGTTAGCAACTTAGTGAGACCTTATCTCAAATAAAGAAGGAAAGGGACTAAGGATGTAGCTCAGAGCAGACGCCTTGTGTTCCACACAACAACCGAAAAAAAAAACCTCACATTCCCTTGAGACTACTTTTCCAAGAAACTATATTTTATAGTGGCAAAAATACCCTTCCTGGACTTTATCCCTGGTGGGAGGTCATTTTTTTTTGCCCTGCTCACATCTGGTTTTCTTTGTGCAGTGGGCTCTGTGGGATCGCTGGTGGTCTCCTCCTGTCTCCCTGAGAACTCACTCTTCTTGTGTGGGCACGGATGAAGTGGCACTTAATGTGCTGGGGCCTGAAGCCTGCCTTGGCACGACACTCTCGTGACCATTTAGCGTAGCCGACTGTTGACCCAGGACCCTCCAGAGGTCACAGTGAGCAATTTCCAAATCAGAACAGCCTGGGTTAGCTGACTGGAGGCCTGTAATCCAGGTTATAGGATATCTTAAAGGGCTGGGAGTGACTTCTGGTGTTGGGTTCTGCTGGTAGAACCAGAGAGGAGGGCTGGGAAAGAACCTCAGTGAGTAGCAAGAAGGGAGGCTCGTGCTGAGTAGAGGTGCAGTCTGGGAGTGTGGGGGAGGGAATGGTTCCCTGTCAGCAGAACATTCTTCAAAATGTTTTGTGGGAAGAGGATCTGAGTATTGGTATAGTAATGAGAAGGGAGGATTTAACATATAACATATTTAACATATTTAACATATAAGAAATATAACATTTACATCTTGTAAAGGTATGAACTCGATATTAAGGATTTTAGGAACATTGATAGTGGCGAGAGGTAGACTTGTATTTCCCAGGGTGTGACAGTCAGGAGAGTTGTGGTCCATGAGGATGCCGGGAAGACTTGGTGAAGGGCTGACTCAGTCTGGGGAAGAGGCAGGACCAGGCCCTGGGATGTCTGGGAGTAGCACGCGGGTGAGGCTTATGGTAGGCTTTAAGAGGGGAGGGGAGGTGCTGGGACAAAGGCCGGGATGCTCAAAGCACTGGCGGACGTGGTTATGAGGCCAGGAATTCTCTGGGTGGGGATTTGCTTTGAAGGGGCGGTTTGAATATATCATATAAAGGCTACAGGTAGAGTTTCAAGTGGACGGTGAGGATAAAGACCTGTTTTCATAAGCTGCTGTTGGTGCCTGTTCTGCTCTTGTGTGTATAGAATTGCCCCCCCCCCCCTTTTTTTTTTTTTTAAAGAAAAAACAGGAGTTTTCGCTGATTACTTCATGCTAAAGTGTGTTTGCTGGGCTGGTCGACAGGATGTACCTGTGGCAGGTGGCCAGGACGTGATGGTTAAGGGCACTTTTTCCATGTTCACTCCCAGGACGTTGGTGACTCCAGTTTCCTCTGTTAACGGCACTTGGAAGGAGGCTAGGAACTCGCAGCTGCATTTATGTGGGATTCTTCTGGGACCTTGTTCTTTGGCCATTCTCTAAGTTCAGAAATGACAGATTCTGGAGGATTCATAGTAGTGGGTTCTTCAGGATGTGCTGGGTAACACTGAAGTTTGGGAATTCATGTCCAGTCAGATAAACCCCCCACACACAGAGGATGGCCAGGTGTGTGTGTGTACGTGCGTGTACATGCGTTATACAAACCTACTTCCCGCTCTGATGATGCCTTTCCCTGAGGTCAGGAGGGGTGAGGGTGCAGACTAACTGGAGGATGTTGGCATAGCAGTTTTTATGGTAATGCTTAATAGCTGAGCATTACAGTCTGAGCTGCAGCTTTGCTGGTTAGAGAGTGACAAGAATTTGTAATTCTGCTGTATTTTCATAAGAAGTGTTGCATGTAGCAGCCTGGAGGCAGCCTGCCTTCATTAGAGGTTCTCTGGAAGAACATCTTAAGGATAGAGTTTGTGGATAACACCCCCAGAGGGTCGTGTTCTGTATTATGTGACAGGATTGGTGTTTCTGCTTTTGGAGCTGAAGCCAGACCCTCACATTGTGGTACACCCTTAGGCCATATTTGGGCTTTGACTTTGAGTCAGTCTTGCTAATTGCTCAGTTGCCCAGGCTGGATTCTCAAACCTGCGATTTTCCTGTCCCAGCCTCCCAGAGTGCTGGGATTGCGGCCTGCAGCAACCAGCTGGCCTGGGAGTCTGTGTTCCAGTGATCAGTAATCTTATCTTCTCTTTCCTTTTTTCTTTTCTTTTCTTTTCTCTTCCTCTCTTTCTTGGTTCCACTCACTCTTTGGGAAAGACCTGGACCAGATATCCTTCCTTTTTTGATAGTAGTGGTGCATTTCAGGAACGCAGCAGCTGATGGCAGGGCACATTGCATCTGTTGTGATTGGGAGTGTTCAAAATAAATTCAGTCTGGTGGTGCAGGTTTGTACTGTGGGAGGCTTGAGTCAGGAGGATAGCCAGTTCAACCCTAGCCTGGGGAGCTTAGCAGTTTAGCAAGACCCTGACTGAAAATCAGAAATAAAAATGGGCTGTGGATGTAGCTCAGCGTGAAGACCCCTAGTACCACAAAAGCAAAGCAAACAAAAACAACTGGGTTCTTTCTTCAAATGTTTTGAAAACAGGAGTTTATGCTTTCACGTGTACCCTATAGAAGTGTATAGAATTTAGGATGTTGTCTTTAAAATTTTTTTTCTTCCCCACTGCTCAGCAGTGTCCACGGCACATTTGGTGTGTGTGTTTTCCAGACACTTTCATATGCACAAATGCATTGTGTACGGCTTTGCATGCGGTTTTCTATGAAAGTAAGTTCAAACCATACAAGTGGTATCTGAGCCTGTTCTGTGTATGCGTGGTCTGGTCTGCAGCCTTTATTGCCCTCGGAGCCGCTGTGGTGTGCGCCCTGTTTGCACGTGAGCACGTGAGTGTGCGTTCAGGTGCTGTGTGCTGCCTGGAGCCTCTCTGCAGAGGCACTGAGGGACTCATCAGGAGTTCGTGTATTGGGCAGCAGAGGCTTAACCTGCTTTGGGGGTGTTCGAGTTTTGCTGGTTTCTGTAATTTCTATCATAGTCGTGTATCAGCACATGAGCCAAGGGGCAGAGTCTTTTATAGAAGAAGCGAAGATACGGGAGCCGCCCCTGCATCTTCCATCCGTGTGGGGCTGCTGACGCTTGTTTTCTTGAATGGACAGGCCACTGTTGTGGTTACCGTGGTGGATTCCTCTTGGTGTGGCTGACTCGCTGTACTCAGTGTTCCTGGTCTTGTTCCTAGGATCCGAGCTACTGGATACAGGTGCATCGTCTGGAGCACGGAGATGGCGGCATCCTCGACCTGGACGACATCCTCTGTGACGTGGCAGATGATAAGGACAGGGTGAGTTGGTCCGGCAGGCTGCTCCCAGGGCAGTTGTCTGGGCGTTGGGACGGGTGGGTAGAGAGGAGGACTCCCCTTTCTGCTTGAGGCACATAGTTTAAAGCTCGTTTGAGCAAACCCACTCTAGAGTGTTTTATCGCAAGTATCAGAATCTTCTCTGCCCTGAGCACCAGAGTAGGATGATTTTCCTGATCAATGCTACGTTTTGGTCTTCTTTTAAAATTGAAACATTGCCAAGTGGGTTTTGTGCCATTTCCTTGTTTTCCCAAATGTAACATGCTCCTAGACAACTTGGGTTGTCTGTCATGACAATGGCTGTGATTCAGAGTGGGTTGTGCTGGGTTTCTGAGCCTGCCCCGTGATGGTCTGGAGGTGACCCATCCTGGTGGCTGCTGGCTCTGCTGAGGCACTGTTGGCGGGGGTGGGGTGGGGTGGGTGGGTGTGGCCCAGGCCACCTCTCTGTGGCCTGCTGGCTCCCTGGAAGATGTCCCTTCCTCAGCCATGGCTGTGCTGTCTTTCCACATTCGCATTCTTGTTTCCATGGACTCTGGCTTGTATGTCATGCGGGGTGTTGACTGCATGCGGGGGTGGGTGAATTCCTTACTGCAGTAAGGCAGCACCTTGTGGGCAGGCTTAGAAAGCTACCTGGCCACGCCTTCTGTTGTGTTTAAGTTGAACTGAGTCAGCTCAGACCGCTTACACAACCATGTCATCAAGCTGTGCTTACATCACGCCTGGTCCTTCCATGTCTCCCGAAGCCAGGCTACAATTACAGCTCAGGGTGTTATACGAGCTGGGCGACTTTAGGATGTGGGAAGACATGAAATCTTCAGACCGCACCCTGATCTCTTCCAGATGCTCTGGTTTCTGACCCACTGTCTCCTCTCTCACCAGTGCCCATGGGGCTGTTTGCTGGTGAGCGCAGCTGCTGGGTCTTTTTTGGACCCACATTTCTATCAGTTAGTGTCATTCCTGCTCCTGTGTGTCTTCCTGACTTCTGAAGGAAAACAGTTCAGATGAAAAGTCATGTAACTTCAGAGACATTTGATTCCCTAGCACTTGCCCTGGTGAGTGCATTTTCAATGGCTGCACTGGGCCAGGGTCATGCTGTGTGCAAAAATGCAGATATTTTCTGCCTATTTATAATGTGGTGCAGTTTCTCTTGGTGCCGTTTCTGTCTTTGGGGCCTTTTGGCCATCTAGTAGTAGAGTAATTCAATTGCTTTCCTGTCTGGTCCCAAACCCAATATGTAGCCCAGGCTAGCGATAGACTCAGCAGTCCTCCTGCCTCAGCCTCCTGAGTGCTGGGATTGCAAATGTGTACTGCCACGCCCAGCTTTATGTGATGCTGGGGAATCAGCAGGGTGTTGTTGCCCTGTGCTATTCCTCCAGCCCAGGAATTTTGTTGCTTTACTACATATAAATTATATACATACAAATGTAAATATTTATGTATAGAAATGTATATATATATATATGTGTACACCATATTATAAATATATATATTTCTTTTCTGTGGTACTAGGGATTGAGCCAGGACCCTCACAGTAAGCTGTGGCTTCAGCCTATTTTTAGTTTTGATTTTGAGTCAGGGTCTTGCTACGGTGCTAAATTGCTTAGGTTGGGCTTGAACTTGTAGTCCTCCTGCCTCAGCCTCCCACGGTGCTGGGACGCGGGCCTGTGCCACCAGGCCTGGAGAACTTGGGGTCCTAGAATCCTGTCACCCATGTTGGGAGTGTGAGGTGGTGGAAATCAAGGGGTACGAGGAGACCATAGTGAAGAGCTGCTAAGATGGAGAGGAGCTGGGGGTGCGTGAGAGCCCTTTGCCTGGGGCCTGGCGTGGTGGGGATGACACTGTATCACAGGTGGCCCGAGACTTTGCCTCCTCACTGAAAATCCTAGGATTAGAAATGGCAGCTGCAGATGAGCTGCTTGGGAGGGCAGTCAGCTTGTTGTGTGCTTCAGTTCTAGAGTTTAATGTCAAATTATGGAGATTCATAAAGAATTCATCCAGATGCCCTCTCACAACTATAATATTAGGAAAGGATGAACTGATGTGCTGATCTTTTTGGTTTTATTTTGTTTTCCATGTAGTCTTGAGTTTGCTGTGTTGCCCAGGCTGACCTTGAATACATAATCCTCCTGCTTCAGCTTCCAGAGTGCCAGAATTGCAGGCATGCCTCACCACACCCAGACGATTTTTTATTATTATCTTTTCCCTTCATCTTCCTTTTTCTTTCCTTCCTTCTCCTTTCCTCCTTCCCCTGGGGACCTGGGCTCAGTCCTCAGTAAGACACACAGACACACATGCACACATGCACACATGCATTTGTGCACGCATGCACAAAGACAGAAAAAGAAATAACAATTCCTTGTGAGGAAAATTGTAAAATGTGAATATTTCTAAAGAAGAAAGCACCACCTGTGACCCCAAAGCTCATGGTCATTTGTAAGTGATGTACATGCTCAGCACAGGCCCCTGTGCCTTTGGGCCCAGGAGGTACCAGGTGCTGTCTCCGTCCTTCCTTCCTCCATCCCCTCTTGGCAGGGATTCCCTGCTAGGGTATATATTTTGAGTTGGCACAAATCTTAGATTGGGGGCAGGGGTTGATGTTGTTGAGGTCTTTGGGGTGATTGAGCAGCTAGAGTTGTGCTATCTTCTTCCAGCACATCTACTTATTGGATGCACATGCAACACAGGGGTCAGGCAAGCTTCAGTCTTCTGGGATCACTGCATATTAAAAATCACAGAATTCTGTGTTCTTACGTGATTTTTAAAAATTTGATAGATTTTTTGAATTTGATGATTTTTTTGAAAACTTTTTTCTTATAGTACTGGGATTGACATTCTTGAATGTTCTACCACTGCCCTACACCCTCTGCTCTTTTAAATATTTATTTTTATTTTTGAGATAGAAGTATGTGAGTTGCTGAGCTCAAGATCCTGAATCGACTTGAACCTTTGGGAGGAGATGGAGACTGAAGCTCTGCCTCCTGTCAGTCAGCAGTGGCATTCGAACCTGATAGGAGCGGGCTGACAGGAGGCGGAGCCTCGCTCTTGTTCACCTCCTGCTGGTGCTCATCTGTCCTAGGGGCTGGGACCTTCCAGAACGGAGATCAGTGCTGGCGCCAGGGAGCTGGGAACCTGCTTTTGCCTCTGCAGTGCTGGGAGTGCTGGGATTAGGGGCATGTGCCTCCACACTCAGTTTAAGTTAAAAAAATTTAACCTAAGGAGTTGTTTTAAACAAGAATAAGTGAAATCGCTTTGTAAAGACAGTTTTATATGATACGGTTGAAATCATTTTTCAATTGGAAAAAACTGTAAAAAGTATTGTATACCAAAGCCCTAAATAGCTTTTAAACCGGTGCTTCATTTGCTGAGAAATACTTGAATATGGATGTCATTAGATAATTCAGAATTCTTTCACTGACTTCTAGGAGAGAGAGCTCATTTTCAGTAAAAGATGTAATTAACAGTCCGAGCTCAGTCCGTCTGAAATCACGGGCGTTGCTGAGCGCATGGTTTCAGGCAGGGATTGCACGGCGGTGCCGTCGGCCGGTGGTCCCCTCCGCGGCTTTGCCTCTCTGCTCTGGTTAGTCACCCTGGAACGTTTCAGCATTATGGCAGCCCCTCTGAGTTACCATCTCTGCACCTGTTTTGCTTTACATGACAGAGCTCCTAAATATTGAAATCCATCCTGTTTCGTCAGAACGCCCTTGTTGAGTGTTTTGAAATGAAGATGCCGGGTGGGGAGGTAGAGGGGGGGGTCGGGTCTGTCTGATGAGCCCCACAGCGGCGGTTTATGGTCTCTCTGGTTGTGCTCAGGCTCACTGAGCTTGATGCCGTAAGGAGGAAATTCTCGTAAAGGTGCTTCTGTGACACTGGATCACCGTGAACATGCCGTGTGATGAGAAGTTATTCTCTGTGGAGAACAGGTCAGGATCAAGAGGTGGTATTTTAAACGATAGCTAGGGAAGCTTAAGAACTTAAGCAGCCATAATTTTGCTCAGATGTTCTGGTCATCTGAGGCCCGTGCTGAGCCTGAGGAGGTTCTCTTTCCGTGGCCGCTTGTCACTTCTTAGGGTTTTGTGCCCAGCTTCCCCCATGGTCGCAGGTCCTTGGAATGGGCGTTCTCTTCTGCGGCAGAGCACGTCCCAGATGCACTTGGCGCACCACACGGAGCTGCCATGTCCGCCTCCGGGGTGCTGCTTTCTCTTTGGGCAGGGAGGCTGTGTGTGTTGTCACCTTATCGTACCCACTTCATGCACACAGTTCTCAGGTTTCTCAGTTGACTGGTGCCTGATTGTGAGAAGCCGATGCGGATTTCCTGTTGTTGGTAGCCACCATGGTCCTGGCTGTTACCATTCAGACCCACCACGGCGGGTCAGCCTGTTGGAGGTTGCGCCGTGTCGAGCTGCGTGTTGTCTGGTGTTCTTTCTGGTTGGCCTTCATGATTGTGTCAGAGCCTTCCCCAGGGACTCCCGTGTGGGCCTAGGATGCTCCTGTAGCTGCCTCTGTGCAACAGTTAAGTCCAAAAATTCCCACACGTAGTACCAATGGGAAAATGTCCAGGAGGGGATGCGTGACAGGCTGGGCGGTCTAGTGTAGGAGTGGCAGGACGCTGTCTCCCTCTTCATACATGTTGGCACCCTTGCTCATGCGTCTTTGGTGCCGATGGTGATTTACGCAGGGTATCCTTCGTCACCCTCGGGTCTCAGTCTTTGGGGCAGAGTGATGCTGTGTACGGACTGTTACGGTGGTGGCCTGGCAGAATGCCTCCCTCCACCTGTTTCCTGCCCTCGGGAAAGGAAGGGTTGGTGGGGTAGCCCGTGAAGCTCACTCTGAGAGGGTGTTTATCCTGGACCCCCACGCGAGGCCAAGGCCGGGCCAGCGGAGACCTTGGCTGCTGCTGCTGGTGCTTATCTGGTCTGGGATTCTCCAGGGACAGTCTGGCCGCTGTCTTCCCTGGAGGACATTGGGGAAACGAGTGCGAGAGATGCTGGAGGGGTGACGAGCATGCAGCAGCTCCTGCGTGGAGGAGAAGGCCTGGCCTGGGCCCTTGGCCCCCCATGCCACTGGTGGGCTGCTTCTAAATTACAAACTGATGCAGTTTTGTCTCATATTGGTATTTTTTTTTAAAAGAGATATGCCGTTGTACATTTGCTTTTGAAATACAAGTATGGCATTGCTTCTAGGTTAAGAAACATGCCTTAATTTTGATAGTTCACATCTTTCTACTTTCTTCTCTGGTGGTGCTGAGGTTTGAACCCAGGGCCTTCACTCTGAGCTTCATCCTCAGTCCCCCTTTTATTGTTTATTTGAGAGAAGTTCTTGCTAAGTTGCCCAGCTGGCAGTGAAGTTGCGATTCTCCTGCTTCACCCTCTCAAAGTGCTGGAATTTTGGTAGATTTATGCCATCTGTGTGAATGTTGGATAAAATATCAAGAGCTTAGTGCTATACAAAGTTGACCACAACTGTATTGATTTATGTTCGTTTATTTATGCCTCAAACTAAAGTTATACTTTGTTTGAACAGAGGTCGAGCAGATCTCGCGTGCACGCTCATTTCTTCTTTCACCTCCATTAACTTAGCCACTACCTGTTAGTCCCTCACGTACCTGGGGGCGAGCCAGTGGTGCTGAGGCCGTGCCAGCACGCAGGGCTGCGGGTGGGTTCCTGGTCCGTAGAGCTTCTTGCAGTGAGGAGCACAGGGTGCAGGACCTGAGCCAGGGGTGCGGCCCACCCTAGGCCAGAAGCTCTGCAGTGGGGGAGTGGACCCAGGAGGACCAGGCGTGCTGCACTGTGGCCAGGAAGGTGCCAGGCCTGGAACTGCCAAGGTAGTGCATTGTAGCCGAGGAGCCCCAGGTGAGGAATGTTGAGGGGGAAAGTGGAGTGAGGCGTTCAGGGATGCAGAGGGGCCAGTGTGGCCAGGTTAGGTCAGCAGGAAGAGAAGGGAGAGGCAGGGCTCACCCAGGCAGGACACTAAGGCTCAGGAATTCGGAGGCTTCACACTAAGTGCAGTAAAAGGCCAACCGCACTGTCAGAGTGGGCGGTGACACGATCACGTGTGTTTTGAGAAGGTTGCTTCAGGAACAGGGTATAGGTGTGCAGAGAGGGGAGAGGCCAGCGGGAGGCTGTCGCTCAGCGAAGCGGGGTGGGCGGTGGCAGCCCCCACGTGGAGCTGGGGAAGTGAGTGGGGTGAGGTCCAGCTCCGAACTGGGATTTTCGTAATTTTAGCCTGTGAGGACTGAGAGCAAAGAAGAAACTCAGGATGCCTTGGTTTTAAGTGGTATCAGGCCCCTTGGTGCAGCCCTGTCATCCCAGTGCTTTGGAAGCTGAGGCAGGACAACTGCAAGTTCAAGCCCTGCCCAGGCAACCTAGCAACTTAGCGAGACCCTGTGTCAGATGAACAACAGTAATAATAATAAAAAGAGACTAGGGGTGTAGCTGTGATCAGAGACCCTGTGTTTAATGTCTAGTACCACATGGACGAGGAGGGGCTGGGGAGAGTTCACTTAATGGGATTTGGAAGGGAATGAAGATTCAGGGTCTGACCAGATCTTTTACTGGGATGTTTAGCTGATTTGGAATTACTGATGACACATTGAATGGAGACATCCTGGAAGGCGCTGGCTGAGAAGCGATCAGAGTTGCAGATAAGAATTTGGAAATCACGGCTAACAGAGTACACATTGTTTATAGGCACGTGACAAATAGCATTTCCACATGGAGAAAACTTGCAATCCTCTTTACCTAATCTTTTTAGATTCCCCTAGGGGTGCACACCCTTGACTTAATACTAGCCCTTGTCTGTGATGGAAAATACTGCTGAGTTTAAATTAGGAAACAGGATAAAATGGGGAATGGAACTTGTTAAATTTTTATATATTTGAGTTAAGCCAGGCATGGTGGCGCATGTCCGTAACACTAGCTACCCTGGAGGCTGAGGCAGGAGGATGGCAAGCTTCAGGCCAGCCTAGGCAACTTAGCAAGATGTGTATCAAAGTGAGAACATAAAGAGGGCCGGGGACGGTGCTCAGTGGTAGAGGGTCCTGGGCGCCATCCGCAGTACCACAAACGCAAGCCAACAGCCCAGCCAGACAAGTGGGCCATGAAGGGGAAAAAATAAAAATGAAGTTGAAGGAGAATAATGTAAAAATTCAGATTTTGAAAGGAAATACTGATGATGTCCTGGTCCTGAACTCACTATGGAGCCCAGGCTGGTCTTGGACTCATGGCAGTCCTCCTGCGCCAGCTTCCTGAGTGTTGGGGTTATAGGTGTGCACCCTCACACCTGGTTTATGTCATGCTGGGGAATTGAACTTGGGTACTGAGCACTCAGCGCTTGCTAGGCAAGTGCTTTAACCACTGAACCGTTCCTCCATTGATGTTAGAGTGACAAGCTCTCATCTACTGCCTAGAAAAAACCTTATTTAATATAATAAAAGCACATTGTTGCCACCAGTTGGGAGGCTGAGGCAGGAGGATTGCTGTGAGTTGGAGGCCAGCCTGGGCTGCACAGTTAGTTCAGGACCAGGTGGGACTACAGAACAAGACCCCGTGTCAAAACAAAAGACAACAAAACATGGCTGTAAAATCAGGAGTTCTCCTGGAACAAGGAATCACTGCATCCACCACCCTGAATTTCTTTGAATCTCGTGTGTAGCATAGAGCTTGATTTTTCATTCTCGCAAAGGTTTTCATTTCTTGCAAAGAAATCCCTCTTCCAGAGGGGACAGTCACATGACGGGCATCTCCCCCCCCCCCCCCCCCCCCCCCCCCCCCCCCCCCCCCCCCCCCCCCCCCCCCCCCCCCCCCCCCCCCCCCCCCCCCCCCCCCCCCCGGCCTCTGTTCGCCCTGATGTGCAGAGCCTGTGCAGTCCCCATGGACCAGTGGCTGACCCACAGTGCACCTGCCCTTCTGTGGTGGCGTCACACACCTGTCTGTGGAGCCTGTGAGATAAGGGTCTGTTGTGAGACAGGAATATTACGTGGCCAGCAAAGTATTTCAGCAACAAAAGTTTGTCTTAGGTTCTACAAAGTAGTTATATCTTGGTGGTCATGGTGGCATAGGCCCGTAATCCTAGCACTTTGTGAGGCCGAGATGGGAGGATCGTAAGTTCAAGCCTAGTTTGGGGAAAGTTTGTGACTTAGTGAGAAATTGTCTCGAAATAAAAAAGTAAAAATGGGCTGGGATGGAGCTCAGTGTGGAGTCCCTGGACACCATCCCCCGTGCCAAGGGGAGAAAAAGGTGGCTATGTCTTACCTCTTTCTCTCTCAGTATAATTTAGTTGCAAGTGCTTTTACAGAAAGAAATGTTCCATATGCAGGAATGTTCAGGCTGGATAAATCAAGAGGCTCTCTGGGGCTTTCAGATGAGCCCGCCTCCCGCCTGCCAGGCCCCTTGGGCCCACCTCCCTCCCGCAGAGGTGGTCCGCAGTACTCTACCTTTAGTGAACACGGCTGGCAGCTACTAATGCTTCCTTTGTGAAGGACTACATATATTTTCTGTCTTCAGTCTGTAGCAGAACAAGAGTTTTGTTAATTACAACGCAAAAGAATTCCTAGGAACACTGGCTTGTGTTAGGCATGCGTTTCTTTCATCTACTAGAATCAGTTGGCATAAGCCTTCTCCGCTGTGCTGCTGCGCCTCCAGGAGCTTGCTCCAGTCCCTGCTGCTGTTGGCTGGATCTCGCTTGGAGAAACGCTGTCGTATGTTTGCAGCTCTTCATTAGACGTTGCCGCCTTCAGATCTCCTGTGTTTTTGTTACATACCAGCTTTGCATCTTTGGTGCCAGCTATAATACTGGGTGATGTAGCTTCTTTAATCGTCAGAGTATTTAAAAAAGTAATTGTCTTTTTCTTTCTTTTCATTAAAGAAAATTTAGCTGGGCCTGGACCTGGGCCTCAGCC
The DNA here is from genome assembly GCA_004027205.1 of Ctenodactylus gundi. Lineage (NCBI taxonomy): Eukaryota > Metazoa > Chordata > Mammalia > Rodentia > Ctenodactylidae > Ctenodactylus > Ctenodactylus gundi. The sequence continues at coordinate 347,420 of PVKB01000434.1, forward strand.
TGGGCCTGGTGCTCCATGCCTGTGATCCCAGCATTGTGGGAGGCTGAGGCAGGACGATTGTGTGTTGAGTGCAGCCTGGGTGATTTAGTAGCTTAGTGAGAACCTGTCTCCAGCTGAAAAGTGGGAAGGGATTTGGTGTAGCTCAGTGCAAGGGCCCTGGGCTCAAGTCCCAGCACTGCAAAAAGGAAAAACAAAAAAACAAAACAAACAAAAAAAAAAACAGGCTTAGGATTCATAACTAAGGTGAAAATGGTACCCTGAGTGTATTCCTCTCAGTCCTTGGGTGTGCGATCAAGCACTGAGGTTTGTGTAGCGTATGGATAATATCTGTAGTGTGAGTATTTGTGGCTGGAGACACTTGGTAGAAAGCCCTCTCTCCATTTGCTCACTTTATTTTATTTTTTATTGCAGGGAATGTGCTCAGGCCACGGGGCGAGTCTTCCCCTGAGCTCCGTCCCCCGGCCTTGGTGACCTCTTCTCACGCAGTGGTCAGGTCCCTTCTCTGAGACCTGAGAAGAAGTGGGGAGAGATGGGCTCCTGCCTGCAGAAAGGGAATTAAAATACTCTTCTTTTCCCGTGGGACAGAGGAGGGGGTGTCTGACAGTCCTAGTGCACATGACTTGTGAATTCTTTGTACTTTTTGTGTGTGCTTGCACACCTGAACATCGGAAGAGCGAGCCGCAGCGCTTATCCACGTAGTCCTCCAAGTGGGAGTTACCGTCAGATCCCACCCTGGAGCCCCCTGTCTCTTTTGGCAAGCAGTGATGAGAGAGCCATCTTTGAACCGAGTGCGTTCGCTCACACCCTGCTGACTCTGACCTGCCTCGCTACACCCTCTTTTGCTGTTGACAGGCTGCGCCTGGCCTGTCTAACTGGTGAAGGTTGATCTAGTTTGGTGCCAGGCTCCCTGGTGAGCGGAGCTCAGCACTGCCACTCACAGCAGGTGTCCTCCCTTGAGGGTTAGTGTGTGGAATAGCTTCCTGTCTCTCTCCTCCGTGGTGCCCTTCCCTGAGAACTGAGCAAAACACAGGCCGTACATTTGGGATCCAAGGACCTTCCCGGGAGGTGATTCCTTCTATGGCTCGCTGAGAAGTCCGGGCACTGTGGATGTGGCTCCTGATGGACGGCCACAGAGGCAGAGTGAAGAAGCAGCCAGCCGGGAGGCTTCACTCCTTCTCTGGTGCCTCCAGGAAGGACTCGGTGAAGGCCCTAAGGCTGTCAAGGTCTCTGAACCTCAAAAGAGCCACTGTAAACGTCAGCAAAAGGCAGGTAGGCACAGACATTTCTGATTTCTCTAAATTTCCGTTGGAATTCAAAGGTGACATTTATTCTTTCTGTTTACTTCCTAGTGTTCTTTTGAAAAGTGTTTTGATTAGTTTAAGCATTCTTTCATGGCTTAAAAATCATACAGATATTTTCTGTACCACCAGTTGACGTATGTATGCTTATTATTTGCGTCACAAAGATTTCACATCTCTCATCTCTCATATTCTGAGGAGATGCTGAGTGGGAGCCGGGAATCTTCTACTAAAACATGGTTTCAGTGAACACCATTTTGTTTCCCAGATGTCTCCCTGAAAGGATGTGCAAACAACATTAGATGAAAGGCCAGGCCAGTTACTGTTTGTATAAGTATAGGAATATTCTTCTGTAGGGCTTGAATTAATTTTTTTTTTAAATAAAGAATACTCTGAGGCTACTGAATGCTGGTGATAGGAAGGTGTTTGGACAGCACCCTTGCTTGGAAACTTTGAACTACTGCTTCTCTGTGGAATATGCAAATTTGTGTCATTTGAACTATATATAGCTGAACTTTTAACAGTTGTCCATTAAAAGCAAAGATCCTTTTCTCAATGCTGCTAGTTTTGGAGACTTTTAAAATTGCCAAATACATGTCGTAGGTTAAAAGTAAAACAACTTCATACATACAGATGTGATTTTGTTTCTGGTGTGTTTTTGGGTGTGTGGCAGGGGCTGTGGGTACCCCTTTAGGGGGGGCATAGACTAGCTGGAAGACTGGTATCTGCCCCTTTAATGTGGCACTCATGTGACTAGGATTGTCTTCCTCTTCTAAGTCAAGTTCAAGTTTGTCTTTTTTAATGGTGGATCTTTTTTTTTCAGGTTTGGTACTGGGGATTGAACCTAGGGCCGTGAGTGTGCCAGGCAAACGCTCTGCCCCCAGGCTACATCGTCAGACCCCACTTGTTTTGGGAATACCTCTTGTGATGGAGAGATGGCAGCCCAGAATGGTGACGGGCACCCTTGTACTGCACCCACTGTGGTCCTCACACGTCTGCTCAGTCTCGGGGCATTTCAGTTTCTTCTCCCTCCACTTTTCCTTGCTGTTACTGACCTATTGAAAATGAGTCAAGCCTGAGACTTCCCCATCCCTGTGTTATAGAGTGTGCCTCCTCTAGCAAAAGTGTCAATCACTGTGGGTGTTGGCTGGTAAAGACTTTTCAGCTGTCCTGATTTACTTCCATGTAAATCCTTTGTTTGGGTCAGTGTAATCTGCGTTGTGACACGTGGTAAGACCTGTTTTTGAGGCATGAAGTCTCTGTAGAATCTGTGGAGATGTGGCCGTGAATGAGGAAGTTAAGGTACCGCCCTGGAGCTCTGCCGTTGATTGGCCCAGGTGGAGGATTGTTTGCCCTTCTCCTCTGAGGAAGCCCCAAGCCTAAAACTGCTGAACCCGAGGGCGGGGCTGTATGCTGGCATTTTTACACGTGAGAGGTTAAATATGAGGACGAGTCTACTACTGTCATTAGAGTCCTTGACATTGTTTGTGTGAGGAGGGCGTTGACCTCCACCCAGATCCAATTTGTTTAATTAAATTCTTCGGAGCCTAACTTCCTGCCCTCAACTACTTCTAATTGCTTGTAGCTTTACTGGTGGTAATAATAATGATGGTGTTCTACTCGTATAAACATACTTTTAAGTTATTAATTCCAAGCTGTTGGGTACAATGGTATGACTTGTCTTAAAGATGAGCTGTGGCCTTCAGGGGGGTGTGTGGGGACACTGGCGTGGGTGAAGAGTGAGAGTGAGTCCTGTACTGTTTCCAGGGCATTCTTTTTATAAGACAGCGTCTCAAAAAAAAAAAAAAAAAAAAATGCGAGCTCTGTGGTCGAGTCCAGTCCAGACCTCTCTGTGGAGCCCAGGCTGGCCTCCAACTCACAGCAGTCCTCCTGTCTCAGCCTCCTGAGTGCTGGAATTACAGGTGTGCACCATCATGTCTAGTTAATCGTAGATCGTTTATTAATGGCCGTGTGCATGTGACACTGATGGAATGACATTTGTTTTTTTCCTGAGGTAGGAGATGCCCCCTCTTTAGAGCATCGATTTTCTGCTACAAGCCAGCCTTTGAAGCAAAAGTGGCCCAAGGCATGAAACTTCACTTGGAGGAGAGGTTTCCATAGAAACAATAAATTCAGTCCCCCTCTACCCCCTTTTGGTGCGGGACCAAGAAATACTTAGAACAAGAATGTAGTCATCCCTCTAAGAATTTTAAAGAGATTGGGATAAAATGAAAAGAATTCTGAGAGAAATGGAAATATCGGGGATAACAAGCTGAAGGTCCTGAGTTCAGTTCCCCAGCACATAGGCCGAGTATGGTGGTGCATGCCTCTAATCACAGCACCCAGAGGCTGAGGCAGGAGGATTGTCTGAGTGGGAAGCCAGACCAGTCTGGACTACAGTGAAGAGAGAAAGCTTAGGGAGAGGGAGAGAGAGCAATAGTGTGTGTGGGAGAAGGAAAGAGAGAATATATGTGATTGAGATTTCTGCATTAAAGAAAAAAAGATCTTTTTTTCTTTTCTGGTACCAGGGCCTTTGCACTGAGCTACATTTCCAGCTCATTAAAAAAAAAAAAAAATTTTTTTTTTTTAAATATAGAGACAAAGTCTTGCTAAGTTACCCAGGCTGGCCTTGAACTTGAGATCCTCCTGCCTCAGCCTCCCAGAGTGCTGGGCTTACAGGCCGTGGGCCTGGCTGAGCCTGGTTCTTACAGTAAAGGATTGAAGCTGGAGGTGGTGACACACACTTGTAATCCTAGAACTTGGGAGACTGAGGCAGGAAGACTGAAAAATGGATCCCATCTTGGGAAACCTGACAGCAACCCATCTCAAATTCAAGATGAAAAAAAAAAAAAAAAAAAGGACTGGGGAGTGTAGCTCAGTGCAAGGCCCTGGGTTTCATACCCGGTACCTGCCCCCCACCCCGCCATGCGCAAAAGTAAATGGTTAAAATCTTCCAGAGACTTTTGTCATTTTCATTGACACCTAAGTGTAATCATGTCTCTGTGTGTTTCAGTCTGCATGCCAATTTCCACGTCTTAGCTTTGTAGAAAATCCCAGTGCAGATGTGGAGCGAGCACGGGGGTGCTTCTGACAAGGATGCCTGGTGGTGGAAGAGCTGTGTCACTCAGGAAGTTATAGTATGACTTGAATTCAACACAAACTATTTACAGGTGGAGCTTAGCAATACGGTGTGCGTTGCCTGTGGAAAGGGCTGCCTTTCCAAGGAGGTGTGTATCGCACATGTAGAACTCAAGCTTCTGTGGTCACGAGGGTGATTCTTTTGAACATTCTCTGCACACAGATGCACGCACGCGTGCACACACACACACACACACACACACACACACACACACACAGAGTGGGTTTGTGCCACTCACTCCTAATTAGCAGTGCCACTTCTGGTTAATGAGGAAATGCAAATATATCTTGGACGATTTGAAGTTCAACACTGTTTACCATAAAATACTAAACTGGGCTTATGTTCTGATTAATTGCTGTGTTAGAAAACTTCTTGTTAATATCTAAAGTGTTAGGAATGTAGGACTCACCTTTTCTTTCTAAAATGATAATAATCCTGGCATTAAGGGGGGTTACATGCTATGCAGGGGTAGAAGCGTGGCTTGGATTCCAGAGTAGACTCTCTAAATGTGGTTGACTTTCAAGAGTCTTGTCTTTTTTTTTTCTCCAATGTTCCAGGTCCCCCAAACAGTGTAATTATTTTGTATCACAAACACTGAAAAAAAAAAAGTCATGTGCTCCTCCTGGTGTGAATGTCCCTCAGGACCATGCTGGGAATCGGAGGGTGGCACCTGTGTTGGTGAGGGGCCCTGGCTTTCCCCAACTACCTTTCCTGGTAGCTCAGTGTGGCCTTTTTCTCCAGACCCCCTGCTTGTGCCTCCCCATGAGCTGGCACAGTGGGATGGCACCTCCACACCTGGAAAAGTGTTTTCTCTTCACTGCCAGAACAGTGTCCTAGCAGAAGGGGTGGATTGTCCTCCTAATGTCACCTAGGCCTAAAGGAACAGTGTATTCTTGATAAGTTTTGTGACATTACTTTGCAATATAAGCATTAAAATATTTTAGATCATAATTTTTACTCTTTTGAGAGTTTTATTGCTGGTTTTCTAGCAATTCCAGTTTAAGTATTATTCATGTTTTTAAGGATGGCTTTTAAGGTATACATGTTAAATTTAGCTTACCTCATGTTAATTAGGTGAAAATGGGCATACTCAAACTATTAGTTTTAAACACAAACCACAAACCTTAAATATTTGCTGTGCTGAGATTACCTGATGGTAAGGAAGCTTTCTTCCAAAACCTCATGGCATTCCCCAGGGGAGGGATTTCTGATCTGAAGGGAAGCAGGCCCTCCTGCGCGAAGTGTGCTGCTCTGTTCTCATTGCTGCTGTTAGGTGGTTGGTTCTGAGATGGAAGCCATTAAACAGGGCCAAAATAACTCTGGATTTAAGGGTGGAATATTTGAGGGCGTTCAAGACTTGGATATTAAAGTGAAGCCCGGTAGGTGAGCAGGAAAGGATAGAATTAGTTGTCCTAGAGGTGTTGAAAGAACAAAGGAGCGCTGTGTGCAGTTTTACTCAGGAAAGAGTTGGGCTGGGGATGGAGCTCAGCCTTTGAGTGCTTGCTGCCATGAGTAAGGCCCTGGCCTCATTGTCCACCGTGTATGAGGCCTTAGCCCTGGCCCTAGTCCTGACCCTGGTCTCCAGCGTGTGTGAGGGCCTGTCCCCTGTCCCCACTGAGTGTCAGGCCCTGGCCCTGGTCGCCACAGTGTGTGTCAGGCCCTTGCCCCAGACCCACCCTGGAAGACTCAGGCGAGGTCTTTCAGCTTTGTTCTTATTCCACATCATTTGCTGCAGATAGAAATTTTGCCACATCTGAATTCTGGTGCTGGCATTGGCTGCCAAGACACTCAGACCAGAGTCGGAAGACGAATGCACACACTTTTGAAAGACAGTGTTGTGCAAGGATCGTGCTTATTAAACAAGGTGCATTTGATGCAGCAGATCAATTAAGGAATGCATGTATATTAGCAACAGCTTGTTATGCATGATTGCAGGAAGGAGCTGTTTCTATAAAATTAAAAAATGATTGCCTGTGCCATGTGGGACTGGGTGAGCACCAGTGGGTGCCCACCTGGTGGTAAAGTTTTTGTTTACCTTTTTGGGGCTGTGAACTAACTGCTTTGTAATTTATGTTAATTTGTGATTTGAAAGGCTTCAGTTTTTTACGTGATGGTAAGGGTGAGGAGGAGCTGGAAAATACACATAAGTAATATATACCTTAACCTAGGGTTTTGTTACCTGTCTGTCTGTCTGTCTGTATGTGTTTGGAACTCATGACCTTAATTTTCACCTTGGAAAACTACTTTTGAGCTCTTCTAGAAGTGCAATTGTGCCATTGGCACTGAGATTTGAAATAGAACAATTGATGTTAGCTCTTAAAAAAATCAATTCTCTTAAATTTGGAAGTACATATAATCTTGTTTTGGCAAGCATCTACGCTTTGCCGTTTCTGCCTGTTCCTGCAGTTTGTGTATTTTCCTGCATTGTATGGTAGAGGCAGCCTCTTAGTGTTTTTCTGGATTCTAATATTATTGCACAGTTTGAAATATGTATGTAACGCATCACGTAAACATCCTCCCACCTGTCCCTGTGTCCCTGACACTCAGCGTGTTGTCCTCCTGGACTTCAGTGAATCATCCTCCCTAGCCTTCCTGGCCCCACCACAACTGGCTCTACTGCTGTGTTTTATTTTTTAAATTTACATAAATGTATTTAAATATGTATAAATTTATGTATTTAAAAGTATGCAAAAATACATTTATTTATAGTATGTAGATATATTTATGTACTATATGTATGGGCATTATTGTATATACATTTTTTGGAGGGGTTGTTGTACTGGGGATTAAGCTCAGGGACTTTGCACTGAGCTACATGCCCAGTTCATTTTTTCATTTTAATTTTGAGATAGGCCAGAGTAAGTTGCTAACTTGTCCAGGCAGGGCTGAGACTTGTGATCCTCCTGCCTCAGAGTCACAGGTCTGTGCCACCAGGCCTGACTACTACTCCTGTATTTTAATAGTGAGGCACTCAACAACTTATAGAAAGCCTTTTTAAGTTAAAAGTTGAACATTGTGAAAAAGGAAAGCATGGTACTTGAGGAAGTCGGCTTTAGATTCTCTTTTTAATTTAGAGTTGATTCATGGGCATCAATTTCTTCACCCAAATTGGCATTTCATGTCAGAATAGCTGTCTATATGTGTAAGTTCCCTTGGAACTGTTTCTTCCAGTAAGAAATTTGAGAGCCAGTACTTACGTCGCAGGCCCGTGATCTCACACTGTGGGAAAGCCGAGGCAGGAGGATCACAGGTTGGAGGCCGGCCTGGACAACTTATCTAGACTCTCAAGAAAAGCCAGTTCCCCCCATGCCTTCAGCGAGGCAAAACCAACCAAACAGACCACAGAGAAACGGCGGTGGAGAAGTCAGGTGACTTGCCGGAGCTAACAGAACTGATCAGTGGTGAGTTCGAAGAACCTAGTGGCCCTCGAGCGTGTTACCTGTTACCAGGAGGAGGCGAGAAGCGCCTTGTTGAGAGGCCCTGAGCATCACGTGAGTGGGAGCCGCTGGTGGGTGGCTTCGGCTTGCAAATGTGCCCACCATGTGCTGGGGTTGGGAGGCCGGCCGCCGGCTCCCAGGCAGCTCCAGGGCTCCTGGACTGCGCCAGCTGTCATGGTGCAGGTTCGGGTGGCCTTCCTTTAGGCCGAATGGACAGTGTTGAGTCTCTAACCTGGCTCTTTCTTAGGGTTCTCTAAGCCTTTTCAGCTTAAATCATGACTTTGTTAATAGTCATTTTCTGGTGATTGAACTTAGGGTGTTCTTTTAGTAAATGCCTTTGAGGTGATTCGCGAGTTGCTTTGTCATACGGTGTGGGTTTGTGTTTAATGATTTCACTTTTATCATATGAGCAGAAGCCAAGCTTTAAATGAATGAATCTGTGGTGTGTATCTGGATTTGAAGGCTGTCTGAGGTGTCAGATAGTGTGTATAACATTCTGTCATTCTGCGTGAAAATCACTTCAGTACGGACACAATACTCAGAACAGCTGAACAGTGGGAAAGAGGCATTTTGCAGAGGAGTCTGTGTCTTTTCTTTAGTTTCAAGGTCCTTATTACCCCTGGAGTCTCAGGTTCTTCCCCCTTGTCCCCTCTCCTGTGTTTGCCCGCAGTATTCACTGCTGTTCTTACCACATACCAGAGCCTGTGTAGGATGTTTAGTTGATGAATGGGCGAACCAGAAGGATTTGAATGACTATCCAATGTGTCTTTGCCTCAGGAGGGTCCTTTTGTGCAGGTAAGTTTTTCTTTTTGCTTATCCTTGCAGATCAGATGTTTGCTGCTCGATTTCAGTATACCTTCCTGGTGAATATTTGGAGTGCTTGTTCTTCCCATATCTGAAGACATTTCTGTTGTGAGAGTCAGCATCGTGAGATCTCACGAAGCCAAGATTGGAGAAAGCGCTTTGTCTTTTCCTCCTTCTCTCTGTCTCAGCGGCCTGTGTGAGTTGGATCAGGACTGTATTCTGAAAGCCCCGTGTGTTTGGAAGGAGATTCAATCATGGCGGTTCATCTGTTGATTCCTGTGCTATACGAGTTGGGCCTGGTCAGGGGGTGGATCACGGGGTTGGCCTGGAAGGATATGTGTGCCTCCCTGGTTCTACCTTTGCCCATGCTGCTTCCTGTCTTGCCATATCATGAAGAGCTTCTTCCCCATCCAAGCCCTCTGCCACACCCTTTTATCATACCGGCCATCTATGAATGGACCGAGGGCTGTGAAACCGTGAGCTAGAATGAAACTTTCCATCCTCAAGTTGTAGATGGTGGGTATTCCGTCCCAGCAACAAGAAAGTAGGACAGTCATTCATTAGCTTATTCATTCATTCATCAACCTGTTGGTTCTGGGGACTGAACCCAGGGCCTTCACACTGAACTATATCTTCAGCCCTTTTTCCTTTTCTTTTGATTTTGAAGTATTTGAAGTATTTCTTAGTCACCTAGGCTGGGCTCGACCTTGCAGTCCTCCTGCTTCAGCCTCCTAGAGTGCTGGCATGGCAGACTTGCACCACTAGGCCTGGCCAAAAATCATCTTAACTCATTACCCTTTTACGGTTTAGCTCTAGAATGTCCCTGCAGTCTCGTGTGTTCAGATGTGGGTGATTTAGAGGTGATTGGGTTCTGTACTCATCAGTGGGCTGATTAAGATTTCCAGCTGCATGCGCTGTTGGGGCCTCCTTGGGCATCACGGGTCTTGCTCCCCTCCTGCTTAGCTGCCGTGGGTGGGCAGCTGCCGCCCGCCATGTGCTTTCACAGTGCTGCGTCTGCCCTGGAGCTGAACAGCCGAAAAGACCGAGATCGTGAGCCTCGTCACACCTCCTCCCCTCCGAGTTGTGGGTGTCAGGTGTTTGTCCCAGCCACCGGAGAGCTGACTAATACAGATTGTAGAAGTAGCTCCTTTTCAATACAGGGTCCCCATGGCCCAGGGAAGAAAAAGATGAAGGCATCATCGTAGTCTCATATGACTATCACTCTTGGTGACCACCGTGAGTGCCGGGCTGGTTGAGGCGTGTTGAAGGGTCACTTATGTTGTTCGTAAAGATCTGTGTTTGGGTCCCGGTGTCACGACCAGGCCCTTCGCACTGAGTTATCCGCCAGTCTGTTTTTTGTACTTTTGAGAAAGTCTTGCATTAGGTTGTCCAGGCTGGGCTCAGACTTGGGATCCTCCTGCCTCTGTCTCCCAGAGTGCAGGGAGTACAGGCCTCCACGTGCTCTATGAGGTGACAGTGAGAGTTTAGAAATGAAATTTTTACTTTTGACTTACTGGCAATTGCTTCTACCAGCTACCTAGGTTTGGCCTCTGATAATTTATTCATGGTGATGTTTGGATTTCCCAAACTTGATTTTTAGCCCATATGTCAGTAATCATATTAAAGGCTAGCTGTTTATGCTGAAGCTTAGGGTCTTTTTGTTTGTTTGCTTTTTGAGGTTCTGAGGATTGAGCCCAAGGCCTTCATACTGAGATATATTCCCAGGATCCCCTAACCCCCTTTAAAAATGTTTATTTTGAGCCTGAGTTGGGCTCAACTTTGTCACCCTCTGCTCAGTCTCCCAGAGTGCTGGGACCATTGGCTCGTGTCACTGGGCCTGCTGGAGTGTTTTTGAAAGGTCTGAAATAGATTGGGGGAGGGGAGAGATGGAGCAAAGAGCTCACTCTGCAGGATCTGGTTCAAATCTTCAGTCTTGAACAGTCCTGTAATCCCAGCGCCTAGGGGACTGGCACTGGGGGATTGCAAGTTCCAGCCAGACCTGTGCAATTCAGAGACCAAGTGAGACCTTGGCTCAAAAGCAAAAATAATAATAAGAAAAAAGCCTGATGATGTAGTTCAGTGTGAAGTTCCAGGGTTTGACCTCTAGTACAACAAAGAAACAAACAAACAGACAGACAAAGCCCCCAAACCAAAGCAACAGCACACAAGCCAGCCTTCAGCTTTTGAGGCTTCTGGAGGTACTCCCTGGCGTGTTCTGCTGAGCCGCTCCTTGCTCCACCTGCAGTCCATCCTGCGGGGAGCGGCCTTCAGCCCCCCACAAGAGCAGGGGGATTCTTAACATTTCCATATTTTACCATTAACAGATTTAGTGGCAGTTGGAGTTCGCAGTGGTTTCTTCTTACTTGATTAGTTATGTGACCTGTCTGTTTTACTTATTTATTTATTAGTTTGTTTATGATGGTACTGAGGATTGAGCCCAGAGCCTTCACAATGGGCTGCATCCCGGTCCAGTTTTTATTTTTAATTTCCAGACAGAGTCTTGCCAAGTCACTGTGTTGTCCAGGCTGGGCTTGAACTTGTGACCTCTCTGCCTTAGCCTCCCAGAGTGCTGGGGTTGTTGGTGTGAGTATCATTAATGCTCTTGTACTATTTTTTCTACACATGAATTATTTTTCTTTTTCTGTTTGAGAATTGGCTGTTATCTAGCAGTTTAAAAATTAGGTGGTCTGTGAAGATGTCTCTTCCAATTTGATCATCTCCTAGCTTATTGGAATTGTTTTACCTGTTTTGACAAATGCATTCTGGAAAATTTAATTATTAATTACTTTCCCCAATGATACTTGACAAAGGAAACTTTTCCAAGGAAGCTTCCCCCCCCCCCCCCACACCCCCCCTTAAATCTAGGTTAAAGCTTTTTTGGGCATTCATATATATTACCTCCTTCCACATCCCATAATCATGAAGCAGTTCAGGACTGCAAATTCTGTATTTTAAGATTTTCGAGACAGGGTTTCAGTATGGAGTTCAAGTTGATCCCAAACACTGCCCTCGGCAGGAGTGCAGGGATTATAGGCGTGCGCCACTGTGCCTAGATGGTTCACAAGTCCCGTACAAACTGGCAGGCGAGCAGGTCAGATCTGCCTGGGCACTGAGCAGCGAGTGGGAGAGACAGGCCCCGCGCACGGAGGTCGCCCTGTGTGGGCTTCCGCGTCTGGTCCGAAGGGGCTAACCCTAAGTGGGTTCAGCGACAGGTTTCAGTGGCTTTTGCTACTCAGACAGATGGTCATATCACCAACATAGAGAAAGGACTTTCTTGAAAAAAAGAAGTGCAAGATTTATAGAACAATAGAAGAGTCCACTGTGCCACGTGGCTGGGAGGTCGGCTACCTGGTGCCTGCCTGGCATTTTTGGGCCCTTCTGGGCGTGTAGGCGGGCCTGGAGGAAGAACAAGGGGAGGATGGGCGGAGGAGGCAGCTCCTCAGGGCGCCATTGGTTGGTTCCAGCCCCTCAGAGGTGCCACCGTTGGAGCAGTACTAAGGATTGAACCCAGAACCTCGGCACTGTCCCTCCCCCAATCCTGGCTTTTAAAATTCTATTTATTTTTGAGACACTGTCTTGCTAGTCAGCTAAGTGGCCCTGGCTGGGCTCAGACTTGTGATCCCCTTGTCTTTTGGCTTCCCCAGAGTGCTGGGATTACAGGGAGGAGCCACCACACCCAAGTTCCAGGCTCCCTCCCCTTCTTTATTTTTAGCTTCCAGGGATGGAGCCCAGGGCCTTTGCTCTGACCTATATCCAAAGCCCCCCCCCCCCCCCCCCCCTTTTTTTTTTTTAAGTTTTGATTTTGAGACAGGGTCTTGGCAAGTAGTTGGATTGTTCAGTTTGGGCTTGAGTTTGTGATCCTCCTGCCTCTGCCTCCTACAGTGTGGGGCCTGCCACTACTGGGCTCCACTAGCCTCTTTCTTAAAGAAAGTGATCGTAGATAAAGTTTGTGTATCCTCTGCCACACTTACCTGCAACGGAGTGTGGAAGCAGCTCCCTGCCCCTCACGTACCTTATAGTCAGGCGTGCTGCCGGGAGACGGCTTTGACCCCTCCCCTCCTGCTCACCTGTGGGACCTGGTTGGGGGTCAGCTTTGGAGCAGGACTTCTGGAGTGAAAGTGTGTTTCTTTCTTGTTTGGCTGAGCTGCTCCAGGATAGTACTCTTACGTGGCACTAGTGGGACACGGTGGTCCACCCGCCACTTGGACGGTTTTCCTGGGATCCCCAGCCTCCTGTCTGTGTTGTCGTCTCCTCTCACTGTCTCGGAAGCCCCTCTGCCCCCCAATACAGCTCTTGGTTAACACTGTGGTGTGGAGCTCTGAGTCGTGATTCTTTAATTACAGATTACAGAGTCTGGACGAGGGCCAGGGGACCTTCACCAGGCCCAGTTTTGCCTGTAGGTGATGGATGAAGTTAGACTTATTGTTCCATCTTTTCTCTCCTTGGCTCTATTCAGAAGAGATGCAGCTGTTGTTATAGCTGTGCATCTTATTTCTGGCCTCCATGGACAGCACATGCAATCCCAGCAGCAGAACGCCTTACCTGCGTGCCCCAGCCTGGCGGGCCTGGCCTGGCCCCTCGCACCCCTCTGCGCCTCATCTATGTCTCCATTAGCGTTTTCCTTTCTGCTGACATAACTTCTTCATCTAACCAAAGCGAGAGTCAGGCAGTGTACTTTTCTTGCATCAAAAGCTATGGAGTCGGGGGGTGGGGGGGATAAAAAGATCCGTTGAATTAAAAAGCTTGACATTTGCACTGTATGGAAGCCCTAGGTCACCTTATTTGTACATTTGTTTTAGGATAGTTGAAAAAAAGATGCTATGCCACAGTGAACTGTTCCTTAGCTAGCTAGTTACGGATTCATTAGCTTTGTCAGCGTGTGGGGTACACCAGATGGGTCTTGTTCCCTGTTTCACGTAGAGGAATTGTGGCTTCACTTACAAAGGAGGTTTGTTGGGGCTGGAGGAATAGCTCAGTTGTTGAAATGCTTATCTAGCAAGCTCAAGGCCCTGGGTGCGATTCCCTAGCACCACAAGTTGGGCATGGTGGCACATGCCTGTAATCCCAGCACTTGCGAGGCTGAGAAAGGAGAATTGCCGTGAGTTCCAGGCCTGGGCTACAGAGTGACACCCTGTCTCAAAAACAACAAAACAAAACCAAAGGAGGTTTGTTGTCGTGTGTTCTCAGTGTGTCCTTTGGGGCTGTTATATAATCTGAAAACATCTGTGCTACGCAGAATCCTCATAGTCGCTTAACCAGTCCGGCCAGTCATGGTTGTAGCCTTTCTGCCACGTGGAAAACAGATGCAGTGTGTGAAGGATGTTGATCATCAATTCATTTTTCTCATTGCACTTCCGGGGGCTCGGGCCTGGGGATTGGACCACGACGCCCCCAGAGCCACATTCCAGGCTCAGTTTTTAGTTTTGATTGTGAGTCAGGGTCTGCTGTGCCACTAGGCAGGTTTTTTTAGTTATATTTATTTAAACTCCTAGATGGTTAGCTCAGTAGATTTTGCTCTTCAGTGCCAGCATCAAACACGAGGGCAGATAGGGACACAACTAAAAAGTGCTTAAAAATTGTAATGAAACACAGTGTTTCTGTGTCAAGTTTTAAAATAGTTTCCAGAGTTGGGACAGCTGAGCTAACTTCTGCATAGTGGCTTATCTCCCAGCGCTCCTGCCATTCAGGAGTTTCTGTCCTGCTTGGTTCTGGTTGAGCCTGGTGCTAGCAGCCCTAGCCGTGGAATGTCTAATGGTCGCTGGACCTGCACTCTGTTTAGTTTGTTTGTTTGTTTGTTTATTTATTTTTTACTGCTGGATGGAGCTCAGGATCTTGATTTTGATTCGAAGGTCTTGTTAAGTTGTTTAGGTTGGGCTCTAACCTGTCTTCCTCCTGCTGCGGACTCCCAGAGTCCCTGTGGCCCTGTTCCCCAGGCCTGGTGCCTACGCTTTATAACCCATGAACAGCCTGTCCAGGGTGTTTGGTGTCCCCTATCCTTTAGTTAGTCATTGTGGCCAGGTCAAGCTGTGCTGTGCATTGCCAGCTGTGTCCAGGTCCAGGGTATGTGCTCTGCCCTTAGCAGCTCATTTCCCAGGCTGCTGTGGAATGCACCAGCCCTGTGCACCCTTATGCACATCTCTGCAGGCTTCTGAACATACCCCCGTGCTGAAAATTATTTTATATTCTGAGGCATTTTTGCATGGTGGCACATGCTTGTAAACCTGCTACTTCTGGAAGCTAAGGCAGAAGAATTGCAAGTTTGAGGCCAGCCTGGGCAATGCCATGACTTATATTCTATGTTTAAAAACAAGTTCTGGGAGCATAGTTTAGTACAAAAGCCCTGGGTACTGCCTCTCCCCCCAAAAATTGTTCTAAGTTTTTGATTGCTGCTTCTTCATGAATCATACGCATTTGAAGATGTTCTGTGTAGTTCTACTTTTGTTGTATGGTACAGCTTGATGAATGTCAAAGAAACTTGAAATTAGTCTCAAGGTAGGCAGTATTGTATTGGAATTGGGAGAGAAATGCAGTGAGGCAGAAGAGGGAAGGCATAAAATGGAATGTACCGTATTTCGTAGTACTGGGGGATCAAACCTGGGACCTTCACATGGAGCTACATCCCAGACCATTGCTTAACAGATTTTGAGATAGGGTCTCACTAAGTTGCCTGATGGTCCAAGCTAGTCTTGAACTGAGGTTCCTCCTGCCTCAGCCTCCCAGTGTGTGGGATTATAGGACTATACCACCAGGCCCAGCTAATATATAATGTACTGTGCAGCTATAGTTTAACATTATTTTAGTTATGAATCAGGTTTTTTTTTTTACAGTGACTAATGTTATGGACTATTTTAACATAATAAGGGAAGATTCAGGTAAAACAAACACATTTTAAATTAATACGTTTTCTGTCTCAGCCTCTGAGATTAAATACATTTGATGGATTCTCAAGCAGTTCTTTAAAAAATCAATTTGGTGGAAAAAGGTGTTAATTGGAGCTGTGGCACGTGTGAATAAACTTTGAAGCGAGCAGGTCTCAGGAAAAACAGATGCTCTTCCTAGCAATGTGGTGGTGCTGATTTCAATAGAAATTATCTGAGGTTCCTGGGGTGGCGCTTTCGGACCGCTAGATGGCGCTGCGTAGCCGCTGAGTTTCTAAGAGGCACCTAGTACAGAGAGCACCGGAAGTGGAGTGGGAAAGGCTTTTCTATGTCACAGTGACCCTTGAGGTGGAAATTAATGACATAATCCTGAGTGGAACTTTGCGATTTTTGTATATGGAGTCATTTTAAACTTCCTTTTTAATTAAAAATGTCAGTTGACTCAAATGGGGAGGTGGGTAAAACCAGAAGTGGTTCAGACTTAGCTTTAAGGAAGAGAATTAGTAATGCACTTTTCTTCACTTGGGACTTGATTTAAGTGATACCAGGTATCATTTAGTAGAACACTGTGAACATTTGAGAAATGGCCTCTGGGTACTGTAAGGTGGAAAGTGGGATTTCTTTTAATATATATACCCCAGCTGAACTAAAGGAATGACACAATATTTTGTATTATTTTGTTCTGTCTTAGTTTAGTTTTTGATACAGGGTCTCACTTTGTAGTCCAGGTTTGTTCTGGACTCACTACATAGCTCAGGCTGATCTTGAATTTATGACAGTGGGGATAAAACAATATCAGCAAGATTTATTAAAGTTCTATGAGAGGTACCGAAGGAATACATTAGACTAGCCTGTCTACTTTTTTGTAAGTTCAGAAAATGATGCTATGGGAAAACCTAAAAAGAATTTTTCCATTGTGGTTTTAAGTAACAGCCGGAAGGTCAGCCATCCTTTTATCTGGCTCCCTGTTTGGTTGAAGGAACTGGGGAAAGATGGCGTGTGTAGCTCTGCTGTGTGTCTCAGAGCTTGGTGGTCGGGGGTCCCGTGGGGGCAGAGTAGCTGGGGCCTGTCTGCGGGGTAGGATCAGGTTCCTTAGGGTGTGCACCTGGCTCATGCTTGTATGTGCTCTTGCAATGCACAAATTTTAGCATAAAGTGGAATTTATGGTACATTCTAACCAGTGACATTGTAGCAATTAAGTACAGAGACCCGACTGTACAGTGCAAATCCAGCAATGTTGCTGCTCTTCCACATGTTGTCACTTGTTGGCTGATCACCACTCGGAGTGTAGTTTCTGATGTTTCCTTCTTTTATGGGTGAGGAAGTTGCGGCTTCACATACCAGCATGAAGTTTTTCTCAGCTCAGGTCCATCGTGGTGCGTTCAGTTAACTAGCCAATTAGAATAAATGGCTATTTGTTGGTTTTCTTGGGAACCAAGTGGACTTTTTGGACATTTTTTTCCCTCCTCACACAAGTTTCAGATTCCCACAAATGCCTGTTTCCAGTTGTTGTGTTCTCTCTTCCACCTGGTGTATAGGGCACCCTGAAAGGTGTTGGGAAGTGTACTGGCCTTAGATCTGGCTTTCTTTACATGTGTGCTTGCCATGGGGTGCTCGCAGACCTGGGCGTGCTTTACAAAAGCCTTGGGTCAAAGTTGGCAGTGAACGTAATTCCATACAGAGTGAAATGCAGGAACAGTGACAGCCTGACCGTCCCTCCACCCCCTTGGGTGTGGGTTTGGATGTGTAATAAAAGCCTGCTCCTGCCCCAGCATTGCCGTCCAGCTCACAGGCACCTTAGCTCGGCGCTCCTGCAGTCTTTACCTGGCACCTGTTCCTGGGTCTGGGTGCACTAACAAGGCCTTGCTACAGATAGCGTGGGGCCAGTGGGGAGTGGCACCTGCGGGTTCTGCTGGCTTCTGCCATCTTGAGGTATTCACAGTGTAAATTCTCCCTCAATTCCCAGCGTGTGCATAGTTAATGGAGAAGACTGTCCGAGGGACCCTGCCCATTGCAAGTAGGTCACCATGACCAAATGTTTAGTTATTGTTGCTAAGAAGCCTTTGGAGTAGGTACCTCATGGAGCTCCCAGGATGCAGCACATTGCAGTACGCAGGTCCCTTCTGGTTTTGATGGGTCGGTCTGCGGTGTGGAAGGGTGATTAGAGTGATTGCCTGCACCACACTGGTGTGCTCTTCCCATCGTGTCCTTTGAGAAGAGGCAGCAGTTACGCAGCATTTGACATGGAACGCACACCCCCCTCCTTTTTGTCCATCCTCTGCTTTCCTCCCATGGTGCCAACTTCTAATTAATGTGCTTCAATAGTATGAAAACTTGAGCACCGATAATTACATCTTTAGTAGCAATATTTAAACACTTTGCCTGTAATATATTTATCATATAGCCTTTCCTAGGATTAAGATCAGTCTTCTTGAGTTTCAAGAAAATACTGGGTGGGTTCCAGATGGAGTTCTTGAAGATGAAAAATACAGGATATAAGAAAAGTAGAGAAAACCCCCGCACAGGAATAGAGGAGGGCTGGCTGGCCCTCTTCCTCACTGTGCGATTATTGTAGTGCGTGCAGTTGTGCAGTTTTTGTGTAGTTAAGTGTTTTATGTAGTGAGGCAAATAAACCTGAAAAAGATGGGGAATTAACAAAATTACTCTCATACATTCACTTTTTAAATCTTAAGTGCATATACTATAAAAAGTTTTGGCATTTTGTTAATTTGTGAGAGGTCATCTCTAAGCCATCCTTCTCGGATGTTTGATGTTGATTATAATTAAAATGTTCTTCTGGGTTTTAGCAATTCAGTTCGGCTGGACCCATAGCGCAGGCCAGTGGTCCCAGCACACCAGAGACAGGGACAGGAGAATCACAAGCTCAAGCCCAGCCTGGGCACTTTCGTGATTGAGGAAGACGCAGTCTCAAAATCTAAAAATGAATGGGCAGGGTGAGCAGCTCGGGTGAAGGCCCGGGACCAGGTTCCCAGTGCAGCGCGCGCTCCCGAGTCCAGCTGGGAGGAGCTTGAAAGCTTGGTTCATTTCTGTTCCAGTGTCTGAGAACCAAGCTTCGGGTCTCCAGTGAGGTTTAGGTGGGCCTGCGGGCTCCCCCTTGTGGGCGCTCAGTGTGTTGTCGGCCGAGGCGCTTGGGTCCGCCGCGCTTCCTTAGTGTCCTTCGCAGAGTGAAAACGGCCGTGTTCTTCGAATTTCCTCCTCCGTGCGTGTATTCTGTCCTTTCCTGTGGGCTGCAGTGGCATCTAGTACACCCATCGTGGCCGGGAGTATGCGAGGAGGCCAGACCTGGTTGAGTTTTACCGAGAGAATGCCCACACAAATCAACGCCAACTTTTTTTTTCCTTTGTGGTGCTAGAGATTGTATTCAGGCCCTTCTCATTGTGTGAGCTTGCTTCTCTCTCTCTCTCTCTCTCTCTCTCTCTCTCTCTCTCTCTCTCTCTCTCTCTCTTCTTTCTTCCCTTATTGTTCTTGCATTCGTCCATGCATTTGTTCTTTTTTTTTTTTTTTTACTCATAGACAGTTTCAGTAAGTTTCTAAATTACACAGGATGGACTCAAACTTGTGATCCTTCCTACCCCGGCCTCTCAGAGCGCTGGGATTATAGGACTGCACCACAGGCCCCACTGTTATGTGAGCTTGTAAGCTAAAAAGATACATAGACAAACACTATGCCCTGTGGAAAACTAAGACTATGAACCTAAAAGAGATATTCAGATAGAGTCTGTATGTCATGTACAATTTAAGTGCCACTTTTTTTTTTTTTTTTGGTGGTACTGGGGATGGAGCTCAGGGCCTTTGCACTGCTCCACCCTGGCCCATATTGTAGTTTTGGTTTTGAGACACGGTCCAACCAAGTTGTTCATGCTGGGCTCAAACTGGTGATCCTTCTGCCTCAGCTTCCCACAATTCTTGGGTTCTAGGCTTGTACCAATGGGCCTGGATTGAAATGCCGCTGTTCAGAAACCTGAAATGACTGGCTGTGGAGCCAGGCTTACTTGTCTTTTTAACAGGCCTGCCCTGAAATTGCTCCTATAATGCAGGTAAGGTTGTAGTGTGAGCACATAACAATCACCTAGTAATATAAAGGAAGTAACTCTTCTTAATAGCTTTGAGTCTCTACGGATTAAAAATATTCCTGAAAAAATTCCATCTCTACTAAACATTTTCAGACTTAATTCAGTATCCCTTAAAATGATGGAACATCGATTTACATAGCTTTGCATTGTCTAATAAGGCGTTAGAAGTCCTTCCGAGAGGAATGTGGTGTGCAGGAGTGGCTGAGGTGTGGGGTGAGGAGAGTGCTTGCCTGGCAGGAACCTCCTCCAGCTCTACAAAACTTAAGGTACAGGGGAGGGTGTGCACGTGCCCTGCAAATGCCACACCATTTTGTATGCAGGACCCAAGCACCTGCTGATGTTGGTCCCTGTGGCGCGTCTCTAGGTCAGTCCCTCATGAATACTGAGAAAGAACTGCTAGAAGATAGTAATGTGCTCAACAATTGTTAGAGTTTCAAACTCAGAGATAGCATCTGTCCTGGGGCTTTCTATTTTCATAATAGGAAAGAGTACAAGGTAACTTTCAATTAATCTGCTAGCTCTAACTTCAAAGCAGTAAGCCTCCAGAAGAGTGAAATTGCTAATGGAGGAGCAGTCGGAGACTGATTGTGGGTTTGGAAAGAACAGCTGAGGGTCAGAAACTATTTCATAGGCCATGCCTGTTGGCGTAGGCCTGTGATAATGATCCTAGCATTCTGGGAGACCAAAGCAGAAGGATCAAAGTTCAGGTCTAGCCTGGGCAACTTCAGTGATTTAGGGAGACCCTGTCTCAGAAATCAAAACAAAAATGGGTTGGGGATGTAGCTCAGTGTGAAGACCCTGTGTCCCATCCCTGAGAGAGAGAGAGAGAGAGAGAGAGAGAGAGAGAGAGAGAGAGAGAGAGAGATTGTTTTACACTTTGGAAGGCTCAGGCAGGAGGATTGTAAGTTCAAGCCCCAGCTGGGCAGCTTAGCCTGGCCCTGTATCAGAAAAAGGAGTGGATGATGCAAGGTAACCCGGTGACATAGTACCCAGGGTTTGATCCTAAGTGCCACAGAACTGTAATTTTGTGGATCAGCGCGAAGGAAAGCCGAGATGTGGGAACGCATTGCGTGTTGGTGTAACAGGAGAGTCCTTACTAGGGAGTGGTTTGGGAATTGCTACCAACAGGACCATCTTGAGATTTGGAGTTCTGTGTGCTAGTGGGGCCACTGGGGTGAAGGGAGCGGAGAATCATGGAAGTGGGTTTTGGGGTTGGGTTTGTGTGTGGGATTTGATGTAGTTTAGCAGCATAAGCTAAATTCTCTTGTTCGTCAGCAGCACTTTTGCTTTCCCATGGAGAACTGCACGCATTTTTCATACACAGATGGGCAGTGCGTTGTGGTCCTGGAGTGCAGTTTGGGCTCAGATGCCAGCCCTGCTGTTTATTTGCTGGGTGTCCTAGGGCAGGCCACTCAACCTCTCTGTGCATCACCAGGGTGTGGCCAGTGTCAGCACTCTCACTTGGTGAAGGGAAGGAGTGACCTCCTTGCCTGGCATGGTGTCACTGTGTACACAATAGCTGTTTCTGTTGTCACCATTATGTAGCGGTGAGTTCTGTCCCCGAAGCCAGCACTGGAGTTACGTGTGTGCCAGGTCGCCGAGCGGTTGTTCACAATTTTAATGACGCCGAGTGTGTTTCTCCTCACCTCACCCGATTAGGGCCACGCAGTTGTGTTCATATTTTTGTGAAGGTGTCATTTTAACATTAAAGCAATTAATAAAGACAGGTGTGAAATATTCTGTTAACTCCTCCTGGGGTGAGTGCTTGGCAGTCTGAGCTCCCTGGGGTGATGGGTGTGCATGCCTGCCTCGGCTGGGTTTCCTGCCTGCTGCCCTGGGATCGTACTATCTGCCATCAGCAGCACCTTTGTGGGCTGGGTGCTCCATGGACATGCCACGGCTAGCTCAGGGGCCCCCTGGAAGGCTTGGTTGTAAGCCGGGCATCCAGTGATCTTTTCTGTGGAGTCCTTGGGCCTGCACGCCTTCCCTCCACCCCCTGGGGCTTCTGCTCCCATCATGGCTCTGGTGTTGTCTCACGCTACACGTGCTGGGCTCGTGTTCCTTTGCGGAGCATGTGCAGTGTCTCAGTCCTCAAACCTCACTGTATCTCTGTGGGGATGTTGGGCTGTGAGGGATTCCTCGCCACTACCACGTGGTGGTCACATGGGGTGAAGGGGCTCAGAGGACCTCAGGCACTTAAGAGGGAGGCACCCACGGCTGAGGCCTTCTCTTGTCAGTGGTAGTGTTCCTGTTTTGTTTGCTTCCCACGTGCCTGCGTCTTGTGTGTGTGCGCGTGCGCACCTGTGTATAGTGCATTGGGTGTCGTGCCCAGAGCTTTCATACTGAGTGACATTCTCAACCCACTTTTTTATTTTTGACTTTGATCTGCCCCTTCTGAGTCTGACCTCAGTGCCCCCCGCCCCTTCCAGGTGTGGAAGGTGTGGTAAGCCCCTCACCACGCACCTGTAATCTAATCTATGTGCCTGTAACCCACCCCTGCAGACCAGGCCCCAATCTTTTAACAGAACACATGGTTTCATAGACAGTCAGTAACATCCAAATACATGAGACTTTTTGGAAACATTCCAGATCCAAATCACAGTCAGGCCCGCGATGCGAATGTGATAGGAGCACTGCCCTTCAGGTAACAGGCAAGAGTGTAGATGAAGGGATGGAGAAGTTTAGAGGTTAGAGTGCTTGCCTAGGAAGCACAAGGCCCTGGGTTCAGTTTCCTGCCGCACACAAGGCGGATGTGGTGGTGCCCACCTGTAATCCCAGCACTCGGGGGCTGAAGCGGGAGGATTGCTTTGAGCTCAGGGCCAATCCTGGAATATATACTGAGTTCAGGACCAGCCTGGAGCACAGAGAGAAACACTGCCTAAAAAAAAGTTTGGGCAGGAGTGTAGGTAAAGATGGAGAGGGTGGCCAGCCTCATGTCGTGCCGGTCCCCACACTCAGGTGCCCTCTGGGCCATGTCTCCATGCGTAGCAAGGGGGCACTGCTCTGCGGTGTCCGCACAGCTTTCCCAGAAAAGCCAGGCACTTCTGGAGAAGGCAGCTACCTCCCAGCCGTATGCAGCAGTGACACAGATGCTGCCGTGAGAAGGAGGGCTAACACAGACAAGTAACCAGTGGTGTACACGAGTCAGATTTTGGCCTGTTAGGGAAATCTGTGCTGCAGATAAAGGGAGGGTAGGCAGGTGCAGCAGGGGGACGAGGTGGGACACATGCCTGAGGTGCTCCTTTCAGTCACAGATCCCGAGCTCTGAAGGCATCATGGAGCAGAGTATAGCCAGAAAGCCTGTGTGTGTGCCAGAGCTCCAGAATTCACATGCTGGTGTTTCCTTTTTCTAGCATTTAGCTTTGGAAGAAAAGGAAGCCAAATCCTTAAAGAAATAGGATGTGGAAACCAGAAGCTTCTTGGGCTTCCCTGTTCACCAACGAGGAAGAGGATCTCTGAGCGCAAACCCTCAGTGCTCACTTTTTGTTGGGCTTCTACTCACTGAGGTGACCTAAAAGCAACCAGCTAGAACAGCACCCACAGAAAAGCCCCATTCATTAATGGTCCCCACAGGGCCAAGGCGGGGCCACCCAACTGGACTCCTCACTTCAAAGACAAGCACAGGATTCTGACTCTGTGTCCACATGCAAACACAAATATGTGTTCAGGCAGCACGTGGCCTGTGCTAGGTCCGTGTATGGCTGTCTGTTGGGTATGACTTGTGGCGAGCTGTGAATCCCGAAAGTTCAGGCATCTGGCGGACCCCATCTCTTCAGGGCTCTGCATGTGTAGCTCCATGGCTGTATAGTGGTAGTTTCCTATTTGGAGGGTTGGGGGGGATTATTCGTCGGTGACTGTACCTTTTTTTTTTTGAGATAGGGTCTTGCTCTGCAGTCCAGGCTGGTCTGAACTCACTGTGCAGCCTAGACTGGCCTTAGCTCTTGCCAGTTGTCCTGCCTCAGCTTCCCAGGTGCCAGGATTACAGGTACACACCACTATGCTCAGCTTATGTAGGTGACTACCACAGGTTTCTCCTGGCCATTCCCCAAAGAGTAGCAGGAATCTCGACCCATCTAGGAAGTGTTAAATGACAGGGTGTCTGGGACGCTGGGCATCCGTGAAGGCATCTGTCACAGGTAGGAATATGTATCTGTGTTTGAACAGTTTAGGTTTTGCAGTATCACAAGATACTCTTTGGTCTTACCAGAGACTCCTGCCTGCATTACCAACATGAAAAGGGGGGCACTTGAAGCTGCTTTGGGTTTAAGATGAAATACATCAATATTAAAAAAAAATCCCTATAAAACATTCATGAAAGTTTTTGGAGTTTCTTTCAGGAATTTCTTTGAAGTTGACTTAACATCGTTGCATTTATTACAGTCAGTGTACAGTTCAGCTCGTCTTTATAGGTTTGAATCTTGGGGTCCCATGTGTGTTGGGATGATAGAGCATTCCAGGAACCTCGGCCAGGTCATGTAAACCAGATGCAGGCGTCAGGCCCATGTGTAGGCCACATGGTGGTGCAGGAAGGAGGGAGAGCTGCTTTTTGGAAACAGATGTACTCGTGATTCTCTCCCCAGTGATCTGCATGCAGGATCTCTTGCTGGAATCCATGTACTTCTGCATGTCCAGAGGACAGTGACGAAGCATCAGGGACCTCAGTGACCCTGGCCTTTGACACCTTCCTTTGAGGGCTTAGCTGTGCCCCGGAGCAGGGCGCACGGGCTCTGCCTCAGAGACCAGTTCCACACAGTGCCAAGCCCGGCTTTCAGAGTGTGCTTGCCATTCTCGGTTTAATGTTTGCAGACACTGACTCATCCCAAGGAATCTACAGGGCTTCGCAGCTGTTAATATCGATCACCAGATAGAAAATGAAACTGTGATGTATGTGTGCGTGCTCACCGGAAAGTTCCTTAATTAGGGGTTCACGTTGGTCTCAGGTTGGTAGAATCACCAAAGAGGACTTTCTGGAGTGCACGCTCAGGTGGATTCCTGATTTTTGTGGCAGATGCAGCTTTGTTGTGTGTGCTCGATGGGTCCAGTTTTGCTGCCTACTACTGCTTACATTGTAGGATGGTTGGGGTTGCTACCTTTGCGTGAGCAGACACCTTCCTGTGTGACTCACCCATACTCTGTCAGTATGGGAGTGCAGCAGCTGGAGTGTGAGTGTGGACA
This sequence comes from Ctenodactylus gundi, assembly GCA_004027205.1. Lineage (NCBI taxonomy): Eukaryota > Metazoa > Chordata > Mammalia > Rodentia > Ctenodactylidae > Ctenodactylus > Ctenodactylus gundi. The sequence goes on from PVKB01000434.1 coordinate 372,245, forward strand.
GGGCCTAGCCCGGGCACACACCTGGCCTCTCCTTGCTACCCTGGTCATTGACCCTCGGAGGTTCTTCTTAGAGAGGGACAAGGAATGGACTGTTCTTAAAAATGTCATTTAAGCTGGGCCTGTAATCTCATAAGTCTGGAAGCAGGAGAATCCCAAGTCTGAGTTCACCTGGGGTTAAAAAGGGCCACACTTGAGCTCAGTCTCCAGCACATCACCTCCCACCTCTCCCAGTAGCTGTTCATAGGTACAGATTAGAGGAAGTTGGGGTAAAAAGCTTTCTGGTTGTGCGTTAAGTACCGTACCTTCCTGAAAGAGTGATTTCATCATTAGAACTCCTGGCCGGGGCCCTGGGTTCCATCCCTAGCACCACAGAAAGATAAGTAGGTCATGAAGGTTAGAGGTGTTTTTTGTTGTTGTTGTTCTGGTTTGTTTTGGTTCAGATGAAAGGCAATTCTTTCACGGTTCCAAAAATACCCACGTGCAGATTATATGTTGCTCTGATGTCAAAGAGGACGGTGAGAGGTATGTGGAACTTGGGGAGAGAAGCTAAGTGTATGTAAAAGCGTGTGTGATCACGAGTGGGGTAGCGCCGTCCCTGGCTGCAGCGAGAGTGCGCGTGGAGCCGTGGGGGCGGTGCGAGCCTTGCGGCCTCCCTCGCAGGTTATTAGCGCACGAGGACCGTGCTTTGCTTTATTGCCAAATTACTCTGGTGCTCTCTGAGGTATGAAGTGATATTAATGACCGTTTTCAACGAGAAATAACACTTTATGGCACTGCTATCATTTAAACATATTAAAATGTGTTGTAAGGCAGAAGAACACCCTAGGGGCCGCATGAAAACTTAGGAGTTTAATTTGAAATGCAATTGGGAAATTATTTGGACAGCAGAGAAAGCTTTAGGGCAAAATCTCAATAATAAAGTATATTATTTTCTAAACTATTCACGAGGGAGAAGAGTCTGTTATTCATGTACCTGGACTTAATTATGGCTACAAAAAATGAAAAAAGAGAAGAAAAGGATTAGCTGATTGTAGTCACTCATCTGTACTAATCCAGAAACAAAAATGAGAAAACTTATTGCTGATTGTTATTTAGGAAAATCACTTATTATAATTTTTGGGTGTAAGCATTGAAGTATTGTAATTATGTTACCTCGGACCTTTCTTGAAGAATCGTCTGTTGGCCCTGTTGCTGGGCTCCGGTCTGCGCTGGGGCGTGTCCCACAACACAGCGTAATGAGGGTTTTTACTGAGGGCTGATGTTGTCCCAGTGATTCTCCGGAGAGTCACCTGGTTCGAGAGATTGTCTTTGCTGTTTAAGTGTCTAGGCTAGTGTTTTATTCTTACTGGTAAAAGAGTATCTGATTTGTAAATCAGGGAAGAATTAGAACTTGCAAGTATAATAATAACTCAGTTCAGTACCTACTACCCCGGCCGGCATTTTTACCTTCTTTAACCTCAGGTTTTCAGTTGTGCGGAAGCAGTGCCTATGGAGGAGAGGTAGCTGCTGTTAGCAGCAGCACTGGCTCTAGAATTTCAGGATCTCATTTCATTTCTTGCTTTTTTGTTTTTAAATAGTGTGTTGTCTGCCAGTCTGAGTGTTCTAGGTGTCCTTTCTTGGAAATCAGGCGGATGTCCCAGTGTCACAGGAAGTGTTGTGCAGTGTACAGAGTTTATCTTGCTCATTCAAAATGTGTCAGTGGGTCTCCTGGCCCAGGTCTGTGATCCAGCACTTGGGGAGGCTGAGGCAGGAGGACTGCAAGCTTGAGCCCAACCTGGACAACTCAGCCAGACCCTGGCCCAAAATTGGAAATAAAAATGGCCTGGGGAGGTAGGTCGGCGCGACGGCCCGGGGAACACATGTGGCTTGCCATTTTGTTTACTGTCGTTTCTTGTTCGATTTCATAGTTCAGTAGCCGGTCCTGGTGATAGCTTCACAGCAGGAGTTGCTGCCTGAGAGATTTATACAGGCTGAAGTGGAATATAACCTGGAGAATGCACGTGCGCACTGCGCACACGTGCACACGCACACATGCACGTGCGCGTGTGCGCACACACCTCCGCTCGGCATTCCCTTTTTGTACTTTTGTAATTCTGTAGCGGTACGTGAGAAGCGCTGCCCGGCGCGCCACGGGGCCTGGGTGGAGGGCCTGCGGCTGTGCTGTGCCTCTGCCCGCTAGGTCTCCATTTATCTTATATTTCGGTTAACAGTGAGTACTGTGGTGCATTTGGCATGGCAGGGTGTGTGGGCTTCACCGGAGGATGTTTCCGCGCCCTTGCCTTGGCAAGGCTCATGTGACCCCCAGGACCCGCCCCCAGGGAGTTCACGTGTGCACCTCTCCATCCGTCCTGGATGCCTCCATTGTCAAAAACTTCTCGCAATGGCTTTTTTTTTTGGGGGGGGGGGCGGGTACTGAGCGTGAAGCCGGGGCTTTCACGTTGAGCTACATCCTCAGCCTGTTTTATTTCTTTATTTCTTTATTTCTGTATTTTTTAATTTTAAAATATTTTTAATTTTTTTTTTAATTTTTTTTTAGGAGACAAGGTCAGGTCTTGCTGAGTTTCAGAATTGCTCAGGCTGGTCTCAAACTTGAGATCCTCACGGCTCAGCTTTCTGGTGTGTTGGGATTACCAGTGCAATGACAACTTATAAACCAAAGAAGTAGGAAGAGTTTGCCAGGGGGTGGATAGGAAAGGATGCCTGGGCAGGGGGCTTGACTGCAGGGAAACGGTGTGGAGGGGGTGGGGTTCCTGCCCAGGAGGTGTTGGAGGCGGGCACAGAGGGAGAAGCCAGGTGAGCGGTGTGGCCAGGGGTGCCCCCTTGGCCAGTGGTTTCTGAACTGAGTGGGAGAGCAGCAGGGAGCCTTTGAGAGGGTCCTGGTGAGGGACGGGTGGCTGTTCTCTGAGGAAGCAACCTGGGACCATTGGGCGGTGAAGCGGTGACTCAGAGCCTGCAGCTCAGGAGGTTTGGTGGCCATGGGACCCCTCGCTGTGTGGGTGTGGGAGAGGGGCGATGAGGTTGTTACCTCACAAGGAGCAGCCGTGAGCTCCCAGGTGCAGAGGGTGGAGGCTGTGTGCCATTGACATTCTGGCATTGCAGGGTAATCAGATTTGGGGTCCACGGGAGGGGGGGCAGGAGAGGTGAACCTGGAATGCATCGCCTGGGGTGCCAGGGCTGCATGGATGGCGGGCCCCTACTTGGGACAGGAGACTGCTGCCCCCTTTCCCTGGAGCCCCATCAGTGCCCGCCCATGCAGCTTATTGTGTGCACACATAGTGTGGCATGGGGTAGGACTAGAGTTCCATCTGCTCCCACCCGCTGAGCTGGTGGCACTGACTTCCCAGCACGTGGGCACCGCCCTTCTTTACAGACGAGGGGCAGGCTTCCAGGTGAGGGTCTGTGTCCACACCTGGCTGGCACTGTGCCCCCAGAGGCACAGAGGGGCCAGGAATGTGTGAGGCCCCTGTGCTCTTTGTGCTGTGGGGGCTGGCGAAGGCCACGGTGGTGCCACAGTGGTGTGGGGCTGGCTAGTGTCTGTGACAAGGTGTCTTCCTGTTCCTAGGCACACCCTAAGGCTAGCCCCGAGTTTTTGAGATTTTTGTGTTGCTGGAGTTGTAATTACTTACTCTGCTAATAGAGGCCCCTGTTGTGGATACGATTCAGCTGGAATATGGAGCTCAGGTGCCTTTGATTCCACTCTTGCAGAGTCCGCCCAGGTAGGATCGTGCCTTTCTGCTGAAATAGAGGCAGGCCCCGAGCAGCCTTCATCCTGCCTCCCGAGACTCCGGGGTCTTCGAGTGCTGGGCGCCTGGGCGACCGTCCTGGTTAGTTTTAATCACCCAAAGAGTCCTGCCATCACTACCTGTCTTGTCCCCAGGACTACTCCCAGGAACATTTTTTTGTGTGCATCCAGAAATGTTAAGTGTGTAGAAAGGCGACATGCATAATCTTGTGTCATTTCAAGCCCTCTTTAAATCTGGGACACCATTCGGGCCTCTCCCTTCCCAAGTCCTCGTGAGACTCATTGCATTCTCTCAAGTGAACAAGAGGTGAGCAGAATTTCCTGCTTACTGTTGGGTCACACTCCCTCCCTCCTCCTGCTCCTCTTCCCGTGGAAAACCCTGTGTTGAACGTGAGTGTGTCGTCTCAGATCCGTAACGGGCGGTGCGTTTGATGGGTTAGAGGAGGTGTGCATTCACAGTCTGAGGAAACATTGTCAAACCCTCCTCCCTGTAAAAATGCCCTTTTCAAAGGTGCCATTTAGGTTGCTCTGTAGGACGCTAAAGTATTCCGCAGGACCTTGGCGCACCGTCTTCCTTCCTGTGGGAGAGGTCTGTGCCGTGGAGGGTATGCGCGCCGTTTCGTGACCGTGGGGCCTCCCTGCCTTGCGGAGGGGCCACGCCGCTCCAGTTGTCAGAGCCCGGTTGTCCTTACTTGGCCAGGGGAGGCTGCACCTGCTAGTCCAGAGCTGGGATTTGCCTGTGTCCTTCCTTAAGAACCTTGGAGGGTTTTGTCGAGGAATGTACCCCTGCCTGGGTGGTGTGGAGCGGTGTTCCCTGAGTGGGCTCTGTGCTAGGCGTGGGGCATGGGTGCGTGCCCTGGGCAGTCCTGCTGTGGCTGCTCTCCACCCTGCCGTGCCAACGCCCAGGACCGCCCTGGATGGTGAGGCTGAAAGCTGATCCTTGACTGGCGCCCACTGCGGGGCACCAAACACTGTTCTTTTGTTGAAGAAAAAAAAGAAAAGAAAATGCATTATGCTTTTTCTCTTCTTTTCCTTTGTGTTTTTAAGGGTGATGGTTCTCTGCATACTCTTTTATGCGGATGAATTTGAGAGTGGATTTGAAACGTTATGCTAATGACCCGAGGACCTGGGTTTGGGGACAGATAAGCCGAGAATAACCATGTGCCATATTTCTCAGAATTTCAGAGGAAGTCAATTTTATTTTCCCAGGAAGGAAAACTATAAATCCTGTTGTAACACAGACAGAAGATGTTTGTGGATGATTGAATGCAATTTCTACATGATTTCCAGATCAGAGTAATCCCCCCAAAGCGTAGGCTTCTGCAGACTCTGTGGCAGCAGGGGGTCTGCGCTAGGGGCGGCGGACTGGTGCTGCCTGTCCCTGGTTCACCCGTGCTTTCTGGCAGCGAGAGGCAATTCGTGGATTTCCCGGCAGAGGGCGCTGCCAGCCTGTGATGGAGCCTTCCGGCAGGCGGCTGCATCAGCCCACAACCTGCTGCTTCACAGGGGAAATTGGTGTGAGCGTGATGGGAAAACAGTTTGGTTTTATTTTGGAATATTGTCTTTATAAATGTCATAATAGTGTTCTGGAGGTGTCTCAGAAGATATCATTTTTAGTTACCTAGATGTACTTACGGTCTGTCGGAGTATGAGGACTAAATTATGGCTTCAGTCCCTAGGTGTCCCCAGCCTCCACTGGACTCAGTTAGATTTTTTATTTTGTGCCTGTAGTGCTGATGATCCAGCCCAAAGCCTTCACACTGGGCTACACTTCCAGCCTCCTGCCCCTTTGATTTTGAGATAGGATCCCACTGAGTTGTTAAGTTACCCAAACTGGCCTCAAACTTGCTATCCTCCAGCCTCAGCTTCCTAGAGTGCTGACTTTACAAGTCTGCACCAGCAGGCCCAACTCCATTTGAGTTTGATGAACAGAACCTTAACTATGAATTTCGGGAGAAGTATTAATTTTTGATGTAAGTTTAAATGTTTAACAAGAAAGAAAGCAAGGCGGTTGCTACTGTGACCTCACGGCTGCTTCCTAATGCCTTATAATTCTTATTTATTTTTAATTTCCGGTGTTTCTTTTCCCACCCTGAATCTTGGGAAATGGTTGCATTTTAAATGGAGGGTGGTGGAATAGTTTTTCTCCCAGTACCAAGGCCAAGCTGGCTTTCTGTATCCGCAGAGAACTAGCACATCCACTTTGCTCCTGGGGCCTTGGCGCTGTTACTGTTTCCTTGGGTGTGTGGGGTGTGATTTGCGTTGTGTGTACGTGTGTATATTGTTGGTTGCAGCCTTGCCTTGGCCATGTACTTTTCATATATACTTGAGGTTTGAATATGATTGTTTCCTGTAGATTTCTGATGTCCACAAACTGCAAGATATCATCAGATTTTTAGGGATTGCCTCAATTTCGCCCCCGCTTTACAGTTCGGAGTGGGTGTGCTTTGGCCTTCCCCAGCGCTGTCCACCTTTAGAAGCAAGGGCTGGAAGCCGCCGCCAGAGGGCAGCCAGCTCTCACAGCCGCCGGCAGGCCAGCCAGCGCCTCAGGGCTCCCTTTTCAGCCGGCAGGTGTGGGAGGCCACTTGAGAGAACAAAGCGCATTATAACCAGCCGCCAAACCCCCAGTGGCCTAGAATTGTCCTGAATTTGGGTACATGATGTGGGAAACTCACAGCACCCTGAGACTGTCTCTCCTGCCGGGCCTGATGCACAGATCCCTTGTAATTAAGACTAGCACTTGTGTGTGCCCAGCTGGGATGATGGCTCTCATTGGGGAGGTTTCAAAATACGTGGCTGGCCTCTGATGGGGGGAGTTGCAGCTGCTTTTAAAACCCCTTGAATAGTTACAAGGCATATCACTGAGAAGTGAGTTGAGAGAAGGCTTCTAGACTGGCTTTGTCTTTGTTTTTGAAAATAATGGAAAATAATTACAAATAAAGGTATATGGATTATTTTGTGCATCTTGCAAGAAACTGAATTTATTGCACCTGATCGAGTCCTGGCCAACAGGTTTATTTCACTTACTGATTTCTGGAAGTGAAGCAGGCACAAAACCGGATTGTTTAACAATTTAAGTTCTTGGAATTTCTTGCCGAAGGGTATATTATGTTTTCAGGTTCCTTGTTTTTGAAGACAGGGTCTTGCTCTGTAGTCCAGGCTGGTCCTGAACTCACAGTGGAGCCCAGGCTGGCCTTGGACTCATGGCAATCCTCCCACCTCAGCCTCCTGAGTGCTGGGATTACAGGTGTGCACCTCCTCATCCGGTTTATGTGGTGCCGGGGAATCGAACTCTCGGGCCCTTGATGGAGCGCTTGCTGGGCAGGCACTTCACTGCTGAGCCGCTCCTCCAGCCCTGAGTACGTCTTTACACTGCTCGTGTGGCTTGTTCTGGCTGAACTCTTGGTTTCTTTAGGCTCCGTGCTTTGTTTTCAACTTTATTTCTGCCTAGTAGATTAGGGGTTTTTAGTTGTTGAATTTTTCTTTTTGCATTTTACCACAACTGGGATTGAGCCGAGGGCCTTTATGCTAAGCTGTATCCATAGCCCTGTTTATTATTTTTACCTGGTGATGGGGTCTTGCTGAGTTGCCCAATCTGGCTGAACTTGCAGTCCTCTGTGTGGACATGCTGACCTCTGTGCTTGGTGAACGCACTGTTCCGTATGGATGAGGCCAGTGGCGTTTGTCCAGTAGGTTTGTGGGCTACGAGCAACTGCGCAGTCCCTTTGCCCTTCTGAGCTTTCATGTCCTGCTCACTTTTTCTCATCACGCTTGGGCGTCCCTTTCGGCACCTGCCTGGCCTCCTGCCTCGCCCGTCGCAGCATTCTCGCCTGTCCGCCACGTCACCCGGCCTCATCTTTCCTTTCCCCTGGCTCCTCTGTTCCAGCAAGTGGCTGGATTAGCACAGAGATATTGCCTCTTCTGAGGTAAACCGTGCATTCTACGGACTGGTTGGCAGCACCGGATGTGACGGACCGTGTATGCTGTTTCCAGCATTTCTTGGACTCTCAGGGACATGACTTAAGGCACTTTGATGTTTATGTTCGGGCCCCACTTGGCAGAGACCTGAGCTCAGATACCATCTCAGGTTGGCAGCCAGCCCATCACCCACAGCCTCTACAGGCTGGGCAGTGAGGTGGGGAAGGGCAGACTGGCGTCATGGCAGAAGGGTCAGCAGGAAGAGAGGTGCTATCCGAGAGCCTTTGTGGTGGGGGCCTCGGTGGGCCAGTGCACACTGCACAGAACGGGGTAGAAGAAGCTGAGAGAGTGTGGAGGGGTAAGGTGTGGACAGGCCGTGGCCACACACCTCAGCTTTGTGGCCAGCGCTCGCTGTAGGGTCTCCCCAGGCTCCGCCCACTGTCCGCTTGCCCGGGGGCATGAGGATGGACCACTGTGGAATGTATCCGAATCTGCCATGATATGTGGTGCTGTGCTGGCGAGCATCCATTTCCTTCTCTTTCTCTAAGATTGAATTAATAGAAGATTAAAAAATACAGTTCCTGAACATGATCGTTGACTGCCTTTGAGGGGATTGGAGTAGATTTGATGAGTTCAGAATCACAGGGGCGGCAGCTGAGTCTTGTAGGTCCTGTGCTACGTCAACATGTCGGGTTGGGACTTCTCTTCCTGCTAGGGTTGTTTTCCCCGGGGGTCACTCAAGGACAGCTAGAGGGGGTTAGGGACGTCGGTGTGGTGAGAAGCAGAGGAGTGGGCACCTGTTGTCGGGGCCCAGCCCTGCCTGCACTCTCGCCTGTGGCCAGAGCCGGCCTCCGCAGTGGCAGCCTTGGCTTTCTGTGTACTTCTCAGCCACTGCAGTCTGCGGTGCTGTGCCATCAGCCTGCCTCTACCGGCAAGCCAAACCCGGGCCACTGGTGGAGCAAAGACCCCCAGGCAGAGCACTGTGTCTGGTCCCCCTCAGTGCCTCAGCCGGAGCAGGTGGCCTACCCTCCCCGGCTTGGCTTCTGTTCCGGCTGTGAGTACGCTCTCAGCAGAGGGGACCCCTGAAGTGTACCCGCCTGCTCTGGGACTTCAGGCACTCCTCAGGTGCACAGTGAATCACTCCCTCTTTAACTGGGCCCTTCTCTGGGGCCCCCCTAGCCGATAGTGAGGCTTTCCTGGGACCTCTCTGCCCTCCCTGGCCTGAGGTTGCTCCTGGGGCCTTTGCTCACCTTTGCCCTCCCCCCCGCAGCTCCGTCCCAGCGAGAGCACACCCTGGGTATCGAGGAGGCCCCGTTCTGGAAACGGCACATTTGGACTTAACATTCAATCTGTAACCTTTTGAAAGCACCAACTTTAGTGCCTCTGTGAAACCAACCAACCAACCAAACCAAAGAAACCTAGAGCCCAGCCTGAGGTCTCTACTCCTCGTGCCTGTAGGAGTACTTTTTGCCTTGTCTTTGTTACTTTCCTCTTTATTACACACAACAACTCTGGGGTTTTGTGCTTAATTGTAAGAGTCGGGTGTGCTTATGGGGGTAAACTCTAGAAATGTATGTAAAAGTGAAGAATAATAACTGTGTAGTGAGTGTCACTCCCGTGTCTCCTGGAGGGAAAACACAGTTGTCTTTACTTTTTTCTTATGCGTCCTTCCAGAAGCGTTCTGCCCCTATGTGGGCATTTTAAGCACACCCACACACAAGTGGTCTCCTGCTATACGTGCGGTTCTGCTAGTGCGTCTTGGATTTGTTTCTGCTTCAGCAAATACAGATTGACTTCAAGTGTTAGCAGCGCCTTGATAATTAGGGGGTACTTTCTCACCCCCCGCCCCCCACATTTTTGGTTTAGGTTCTAGGTGAACTGCTCTTGGATCATGCTGGGTCCTCTTCAACCCCGTTCTTATTTTCAGTGTCTTGCGTGTATTCAGTGCTTCCTCTAGGGGGAGAGCTCCACGTCTGCGTCATCTGCTCCTGACACTCTGTGGCTTCTGGTTGCCCAAATTTGTGATGTGGTACTTCTTTAATAAGAAAGGGGCCTAACAGGCAAAGCAGGCTGAGACGGGACGCAGATGCCCCTGAGACGGGAAGGTGAGGGCTTGGAGTACCTGCTGCTCAGAGTCGCGTCCTGCACCTCGGCCGAGGTCCCAGCACCACAGCCTGCCTCCCTGCCGTCCCCTCCTCACGTCTCAGGTCTCTGCCCTTCCTTCCCTGAGCCTCCTCTCTTCACCATTTCAGTTCAGGTAAACAAGCACAGTGCATTAGAGAAAAGTCACAATGGGAATTATTACTTAGTCCTTAACTGATTCAGTGTATTATAAATGCTTTTATGAAATTATAGCTTGCTACATTTATCTTCTAAAGTTGTATGTCAACCATTTGAATTTATACATGATCAGTATAACCAGCGTTTGACTGCGTAAGACTATCATTTTAAAAGTATACTTTTTTTGTTTTGTTTTATGTTGAGATAGAATTTTGCTCTGTGGTCCAGTTTGCCCCTGAAGTTACTGTGTAGCGTCGGCCTGCCTTAAACTCAGGGCAGATCAACCTCCGCTTCCTGACTTCTGGGATTGCAGACGAGCTTGTGCCCCATGCTTGGCCACAATCGTTCTCTCCCCCTACCTGCCTCTTGCTCCTTTTCTTTCTAAACTATTTCTAATTTCTCTTAGGAAGCAGAGGTTTTGAATATTATCTCCCTGGTGTGAACCCCAGAGAAGCTAGGCTCAGCAGCTGTATCTCGACTCCCTGTTTCAAACTAGTTGTATCCCTTGTGTTTGCATTCATGTCTGCCTGGCCTTTGCAGCCCCTGAGGACCCCAGTGTGCTCCTTCCTTCTGCTGGAGTAGGAAGTGCTTTGCCCTGTGGAGTCCCTCAGCGCAAGTTGCTTGTGACTCTGGACCCTGCTGGTGAGGAGCTGGGGAGGGGTTCTGGGCTGGTGGATTCCAGGAGATGCACAGGAAAAGTCAACAAAGTGTCGTTGCTGAGATCCTAATAGATCATTTTCTTTCCTGCCTTTTTTTCTGACAGCATTGTGAGTTCTTAGGCCCTCATGTGGTTACTTAGACATAATTGCATGGCTATTTCAAGCCACAGCCTAGCCCTTGCTGTGGGAGTTTGGAGGAAGAGGGCCTCCTCTCTGCACTTGGCAGGTGCTGTAGTGCCAGGACGTGGGGTTTTCAGGGGATGAGGAGGTGGGGCTGGGCCTTAGCTGGCAGTGTAGTAATAAAACACGAGACCTTTGGTCATCTCCAGCTAGTGTCTCCTCCTCGGGGTGAAGGGGGCACGTGACCTTGTGGCCTTGGCAGTGTTCCTTGCCTCTGCCTCTCACACCATTGACATACCCTGACACCCACTGCCTTTTAAGCCATACGTGATTGTGGTTTTGTATCAAACTGACAGGGAAAAGTGCTGGGTGACTGTTGGGGTATAGGAGGGACAAGGTAAGGGCAGGTCCATGTGGCTAGCTGGTCCCATGGGCAGTTCATCTCAGTGGTCCCTTCTAGCCCTTTGGATGACTTGTGGATTTGGGACTTTAGAAAATAAACATCGGTAATGCAGAAAGCTGTGTTTGTTCTTCCTAGTGCAGCCTTTAAGAAAGGAGAGACAAGTGTGGCTGGGCTGCCCATGCCTAGCCTGTGACTCCACTGTGCTTGGCTATGGCCTTTTGGAGGTTGGGAATCTGGACAGCAGCGAGATGCCTTCCTGCAGTACAGTGCCTGTAAGATCCCGGCAGGGTGGTGTGTGACCTCAGGTTAACTCTAAATCCAGGCATGACTTGGTGACCTCTGTGGAGGGGACAATATTGTTCTGGGTTGGTGGGGGGTGTCATTTCCGTGCTGTGGGAGCTCAGGTCCCTGGGAACTAGAATATTTTAAGTTTCTAAAATTCTGGAGCATCGCTGATTACCTGGAATTTTAGATCTCCTGCCCTGTCTCACTTGTCGGGAACTTGTGGGGGAACTTGTGGGGGAGCTGGCTGCAGATGTCAGCAGGTCAAGCCTGAAGGAGCTCTTTGGGTGCTGTTGCATGCAGCTGTGTGGATGACACTCTATTATTTTATTGAAATATCTGCTACATGTGCTGAATACAACCCACTCTAAATATACTCTGATCTGTGTAGTATTTGCTCAGTGAATAATTGCACATAGTCACCGCAAGAAAACGTCAAAGTGTCAAAAAATCTTAACAGTTTTCAGGCTTGTTGTCTTAGGCAAGGCAGTAACCAGAGTTATGATGAACACAAAGTATTTATCTTGAGCGTGTGAACCACTGGGTAGTCTCTCTTTAATGGGTCCCAAGTAAAGCAACGAGTCATGATTTGTTTCGTCTCGGTGCAGACGTATGGAATGTCAGCCGGAGCCCTCTCTGTGAGGTGCCTCCAGCAGGGTGGAGGTGGCACTTGTGCTGCAGTGAGTGACCTGTGGATGCGGAACCTGTCCCCAAGTCTCTGTCCGTCTGCCCTCGCCTGTGTGTCTGTCTGTCTGTTTCTCTCTCTCACACTCTCTGACAAGGGCTATAAAGAGAGTCCATGTTAGCATAACTTTTGCCTCCTAAGGGTGCATGAGTGAGTTGTGGTTGACATTTAATTTTAACAGGTTTTATCAAACTGCTAAAAGATACTGAAAGTGTTCAATGTGAGAATCAGGAGCAGGAACTCACATGGGGCTTGTTGTGGTAGGTGTGCACGGTGTGGGGCTGGGTGGCTGGAGCTCATGTTTGTGCCCAGGCACCTCTGTTCCTGAACAGGCAGGCACGTCACTGCCACCCTGTAGCTCTGCGATCAGGCAGCTGGAAGGCTGGCGGTAAAGGTGGGCTTAACACTCCCCTTTCCCGCTTCGGGTGAGGTTTTACAGACCTTGTCTTTTACCTCCTCGTAGGCCATATATCTATATAATTTCAGTGAAATTATATAGATAATCTCCTTTGAGAAATGTAGGCAAGTGATGCTTGTGCCACCGGTAACACTAACACGTGTCCTGTGGCCCGCTCCTAGCAGGATTGCGTTTTCTCCTTGGTCTTTATAAAACTTTCCCTCAACTTTTCGCTGTCTCGCTTGCCACACGCCTGCTGACTTAGGAGGCAGGCACAGCCTTCTTGCTTGGTGGTGCATTGCCGCTGTCAGGTGTGACCCTGGCCAACGCTGGTGCCTTGTGCTCTCCCTGTCATCAAACTCTGGGGCCACATGCCGTCAGTTGGGACATGGCCACAGCCACTCACATGCTGCCTTGGCCGCTTCTCCCTAGCGCAGAACCCTGGGGGACCTGCTAGTTGAGGCAGAGGCCCTGTGGCCCCCCCAAGCCTAAAAGACCTACAGTCCAACTTTGTATGAGAAAAGTTCACTGATGCTTGATTTGGTTTGTGACAGGCATCCAGTGACCGAACATCCTGAGCAAAGATTTCCCAGCCAGATTGGGGAATACCGTACACACAGAGCCCTGGAGGGCAGCCCTGGTCCTGTTGACACTACAGCGAGGGTGATCCTGCCGGTCACGTGTGTACCTCCCGCCCGTGACTGTGCACTGAGGTGGGGGGGGGGTTCTCTGCATGCATTGCTGTTGGCAGGGAGAGGGACGCCCCGGGGAAGACATTGCTGTGCTTCTGGAGACATCCTGGATGTGTGGCATCTGCCTTCCGGTGTCACCTGACTTCTCCCTGTGCACGTGCCTTTTCCTTGTGTGCCCTCACACACTTCTCCCTCTGCCTCTATCTCTGTGTCAAATTTTCCTTTTTTTAAAAAAATAGTCTCCAAGCGTTATCACCTTGGGGGGGTGGTCTCCTCTGATGACCTGATTTTAACTCGATTATCTTGTAAAGATTCTGTCTCCATAGAAGGTCATGGTCTCAGAGCTCGGCCGTCTGTATACCTTTCTGGGGAGAGAGTTCAGTTCACAGTAGACGGATATCTCAAGGTCAGCGTAGTTCAGAGTGTTGTGTGGCTTGTGAAGTGGAGTCTTCACTTTAAGGACACGGCCACAAGAAGCTGACCTGTCATTCTCTGAGGCTACAAAGCTGGGAACACAATTGCTTGGGCTTCGGAACTAGGCTTTGGTGTGGGTTGCGGTGGTTGTGACACCTTGGTTTGGGTGTGCACTGTGTCACTCTTTGGAATGTGACTATAAAGGAGCGGCTCCTGGGGTGTGTTCTGGAATTACTGTACAGCAGACTTGCCTGACTCCGAGATCCCAGCCATGGCTGGCTCCTGTGTTTTGTCATTTCTTTGACTAATTGTCAAATGTTTATATTCCAGTATGGGGTAGGGCCCTTAAACCAGGCACAGTTTTATCCTTGATTTCACATGGTAGTCATAACAGATACAATGCATGCCCCATGGATGCTTTCATAGGCATGTACTGCCAAAATAGAGTTGTGAGTTAATCACAGAATAATGCCCAATTATATTGTTTGTTATCTTTGTCTGTTTCTAGAAGTTCTCTGCTCTCTGCTTCCAGAACGGGATTAAGAAGTAAAAACTTGAGAGGGCAGAAGAGAGATAGAGCTCCAGTGAGCACAAGAACGTGCACAAGAGTCAGAGAGAAAGGGGTGGGGCCACAGCCACGCACACGTGCACGCACGTGTGCACACCCCAGATGCTCTGAGAAGGGCTCCTGGAGAGCCTGCTGTTTGCCTCCGTGAGTTCCTCTAGGAATGCTTGCCTAGTGTAGATGCGAGTGTAACTGCTTCCTTGGTCCCTGCTCCTGGGGCCCGTGGAGTGTCCATACTGCTACCCTGAATGCGCTTCCAGTGCCTAGAGGACTTCCTTTCTTTTGGGGAGGGGTGGTCTATTATGACCCTTCAACACAAGCCAGCCACTTCATATTTTAGGCAAGCAAACCAAAAGCATTCTCTTCTACTCCTAGGCAGTTAGGAGAGACGTTTTAGTAAGGTAAGATGGAGTTCTGAGTTAGAGTCCTTTTAATCTTACTTTGAGTCTTAATTTCCACTGTGTTACAAATTCACCATGAAGCCCGCCACTCGTGTCTCCTTCATACGGAGTGCCGAGCCCACGTTCTTCCTGCCGTGTGGTGTCCACTTGGATGTCTAGACTGGAGCTGGCTGGCATCTTCAAGTTTCCTACTGTGGGTCTGCGGGTAGAAAGGGGCCTCCGCTCTGGGGCGGAGGCCTGCCATGGTCTGGACGCCCCCACATGCGCTGGGTGCATGTGTTTAAACTGTGTCTGACTTCCAGTTGCCTTGTCCTATCGTCTGAGCAGTGCTTCCTTCCGGTGTTTTTCTCCTTCAGTCTGCACCTGACGTGTGGTTACGCTGTGATCTCAGAACCTGCCAGTCACACCCAGAGCCTTGGCTTGTCTCGGTATGGTCTGGACTTTAGACCACACCAGGGACCACTGTGACAGCTCCTTCTCACCGTGTGCCCCATTCCCTACCAGGCAGTGAGATCTCCATGGAATCCAGGGGCTGAGGACTGTTGGGGAGATGCCCATTCTTGGCCTTGGGTGTTTTTTTGCAGCCCAGAGCTTAGGTTGTTGCCATGTGCTTGCTGAGTGTGGTGGACCCACCATCAGCCTGAGCCCTGAGAAGCCAGCCCTCGCAGTGAGCCCTGGCTTGGGTTTGATATGAGGCCTTGAGGAGCTGTTGGAGCACAGCAAGCACGACAGTTGCTGCGGAGGCCAGGGTGCCGAGGAGGGCCTAGCACCCTGCCGTCCTCACTGGGATGACGTCAGAGCCACCTGAGCAGCTGCTGCTGTGGGGGTCTCGGGGCTCGCTTCCAGCAGGAGCACGTGCAGAGCCGCTCTTGGGGTCCCAGCCGCCTTGCCATCATTCTGCCGGCCTGGGCTCCTGCCTGCGCCAGGCTGCTGTGGGGCTGCTCGGAGGAGCCGGGACATCTGAGGTTCCTGTGGCCACGCACTACATGGTTTCTGCTTTGGGCATGTGAACGGTGGCTGCTGGTACCACTTGGTGGCTGGGGGCAGAATCAGATCTGCCCCGGCAGATGCTGCCCTCCGCCACGGCTGTGCCTTTCCTTCGTGCTGTGGCCCAGTTTCCCGTCCAGGTCCTTCCTCACGGCTGTGGGGTGAGGCTTGGACTTCCACGCTTCCACGCTGCTGCTCTTGCCCCAGCTCCTCCTGGCCCCACAACAAAGCCTTTTACGCTTCGCTCCGTTTTCCTGCCCAAAGCCAGAGGGGCCAGCATACGACGATGCAGGAGACACGGGCCCCAGGAACGGTTCTCTCTGAAGGGCTGACGTGACAGCGACACCTACAGAAATCCCGTGCCAGTCGCATCTGAGTGCCACTGCTGTGTGATTGTCAGAATTATCACTAAGGTTCAGTGGAGAAGGTGGGTGCGGTAGGCCAGCAGGGCAGGGACCAGAGAGCTTGGGCTGAGATTGCTGAACAGGTCTGTCCGGAAGAGGCTGAGTGTAGATTTTGGGGGTTGAAGGATAGAATATTTTATTTTGCTCAAGTGTACTCAGTTGAAAATCCTTTTAGCCGTGCGGTTTATCTCCTAGTCTCCCTTTAGCCACTTGTTTTGTTAAGACAGTAAAATGCTGCTGTAGAAGTTTCAAATGTAAGAGCATTGTGTTCAGGTAACATTGAAAATTTAATTACAACTAAATATAATTGCGGGGAAGTAGTTGGGTGGCCTGTTATGGGGTACGTGGACGGCTCCTGTGTTGGCTTGGTGGCACACTAAACGCTGTGTCTGGGGCTGTTTGTAAGCACGTGGGTGGAGAAGATGGTCTTCTGGGAGAGGGTGGTGTGTTGGCAGAGGCCGCCTGCCGCCCGCACCATAGCTTCCTCCTGGGCAGGTGAGTGACACGGCCCTGGGAAAGTGTCACTTCTCACTTCAGGCTGTAGAGGACCACGGGGAATTCCCCTACGCTCTTGTCTGTGTGCAGTGCGCTCAGGGTGGGTTTTTGCCCTTTCTTTGCTGTGGCTTCCAGGGCCAGAAGCACTGACCTTTCAGAAGTGACCTGCAGACTCCAGCTTCTCACGCTTGGCCACAGGACCAAAAGGAGAGGCCACCCTTGCCCATTGGGCAGTAGGGAGAGGGATATTAGTAGGCTCTGGGGCCCTGCCTCCCCTGTGTGGTAGGTGCAGGGTTAGCGTGGAATATTCCCTGTGTCTGTTACTCTTCTGTCCTAGGTGATGGCTTGTGTTCCCCCAAGCTTCTTGTTTTTGCAAAAGAAACTGACAAGGATGGACTGGAGTTTGTCCAGTAATTTCCTCCAACCCTAATTCACCCGCCATTTTAACGTACCCAGGCCAGCCTAATTGTGATCAATATCTTGGTTACAAATAAAAGCTCCTTTTGACCTTGGAAGTGGCGTTCTGCTCTCCTGCCACAGAAGGGGAAGAAGAAGGGTTCTCATGACAAGTAGCATCCATCTCTGAGCAGCTGGAGTGGGTAGGTTCTAGGCAGGAGTTCTAACGTAGAATCGCCTTCAGAAACTTCAAAGAAGAGAACTCAACTTCCTTTCAGGTGCATGACTTGCTTATGTGATGTTCCTGTCTCTGTTAACATGAAGTTTTGGGTTTTAATTTAAACCAGCACCGGGTCTGCAGAGCTAAAATTAATACTTATATAAAATTTATGAGAAGTGTATAAATCAGACAAATTAGTTTCTTAGAATAAATGGCGAACTTTTCCTGGAAGATTTTGCAAATTAAGTTGCATTGAGCGTATCTTTCTTTCTGTGTTTTCAGTAGACGTGGATTATTACTGTGTGGAAGATGTCTACTTTCTGTTTTAGCAAGGAGTGTGGTCAGGAGTAATGTAAGACCAGGAGTAATATGAGGTTTTTCTGGTTTCTTTAAACTCTAATTGAACGTGAACTTAGGTACGGCTACTTTTACAAGGACCTGGTGGTTCTACTGAATTTTAAGGAATGTGCGAAAATTAAGCATGTTTGCTAGTCTCACACTGGTTCAGAAGGGGTTGAGTTTGCACAGAACCTTCCATGAGCTTATGACTTGGGTGTGATCAACAGGCACTAGAAGCAAAAGTGGGCTTGGCACATAGCCTCTTCCCAGTTTGGTACTGAGATGTCAAAGAAGAACCTGTCATTCAAAACAGTTCATTCACTCTGTCCATGATACAATGCCCCTGTGCGGACTAGAATCGTCTTCCACAGACACTTGTAGGGGACAACAGGAAGCACACGTGCTGGTGCCTCCAGTCTTCAGTGCGTTGATGCTGATGATATGTGAGAGGATGGAGGCTCTGTTGTCTACTTCGGGAGTCGTGGTGTTGGGTTCTGTCTTAGGAGTTTTCAAGGGTGTTCTAGCAATGCCAAGGTTATACAAGGATTTCATGTTCTGATGATACTGTAGGGAAGGACTCCTTTTTCCCCTGCTGTACTCAATCAGCCTTTTCTTGAGCGGAGCTTGGGGGGTAGACTTCTCCAAGCTGTCTGTCCCAGGGTTTCTCCTCATTGTGCTGTTGCTGAGCAGCGGAGGCTGTGTCCTAGTCCTGTCTGGCCCATGTGGACTCTTTTGTGTCCTGTTATATAGTGTTTGTCCACCATCCAGGTGAGGTGCCAGTGAAGCCTCGTGTGTCCCAGTTGTGTGGTTACCGGAGAATGTGTGTGGCAGGGTGGGGCAGCAGCTTGTGTTGGGGGTTTTGTTTTGTTTTGCGTGTTGTGGGACATGGATGCTGCTGGGTCCTCTAAGGAATGAGAGCTGGCTCCTGGATGGTGGTTCCACACTGCGTGGGCAGGCCCCCTCTTCTCTCCTGGAGCTTCCCAGTCAGTTCAGTGGCGGCATAGGGCTTTCTTTGTCTTTCTGAGTGGCTGAGCTGACCGTGTATAAGCAGAGCAGAAGTGCAGAAGCAAGTTGGGCCCCAAAGGGGACAAAGTACTCGCTTGCAAATTTCATTTAGTATTTTATTCATCACATCGCTTCACTGCTTTCAGTTGTCTTTTAAATTAAAAAAACACATATTCCAAATTTAAAGATACATGTAGGCTAATACTGATGGGTGAGGGACCTGTGAAGGGATTTCACAATTCGTTTTTCTGGTGCATGTGGAGAGTGTAGAAAGAGAGGGGATTTCTGCATCACTTAAAAAAAAAAAAACCCATTTCCAAGGATAGTGATTTGGATCTCTGGGAAAACATGGAAATGTGTGGAATCTTCAGCTGGGAAGGGCGTGAGTCCAGCTGCTTTGGCTTTCAGTAGAGAGAGAGACCGTTGAGGTCTTGGTTGTTAGGAAGGGAGGTGATGTTTCCTTGTGTAGACTGAGGCATTTTGACAACATGGAGCCAAGATGACCAGAGGATGATGAGACCGAATCCCTCACCAGTGGCGATACTACACAGTGCCTATCTGAGCCACACCTGAATTTTCTGAATGTTTTTAGTTTCATGAGAATATGGCCTGCAGAGATCATAGGGGCGGTAGTGGCATATGGATTCTTTATACCCCTGGTGTCTACCTTAGGGGTGGTGGTTTATAGTGGGTGTCCAGTAGCTAGTGGTAGGAAGGGCTGTTTCTTTCTGCAGTCGCACAGAAACAGGTAGGTGTGATCTCCTCAGTACGAGGAGGAGCTTGGTAAGGAACACTCAAAGATGGCTGAGGGCTCCCAAGGAAGGACCAGAGTCCTGAGGGACTGGGTGGTTGGATATTGCCCAGGGTATTCGGAGGTTTTTGGGTGGGTAGTTAACCCTGGTGCTTCTCAACTGCTCTTTGTGTTCACAGACTCCATTGACTGAGCAGCTTCTGTGTCTGCAGCAATGAGTGAGTCACAGGGGAACAATGCAGCAGTGTGTGAAATGGGAAGATGCTCATCCGTGCTGGGGAATTCTCCATCTCTTGAGTGGGAAAATAATAGTGAAAATAAAAGTTGGAAAATAATTATGCATTTGTATACTGAAATTTGGCGCACTTTTGGCATCCATTCATCTGTCTAGTAAATATTTACATGCTAACAAACATGATAGGCTCCAGGGCCATGTTGCAGGTTGGAGAGAACATCAGAGACGCTTGGGAGGGGTGGAGATGAGCTGGACCACAAAGAACTCACGGGAAAGACTTGGTGGACTAGAGCCTTGGTGAGAGGTGGTGGGGTAGGCGAAAGCTGAGTTACTGGAATGAAGCGGTGTGCCTGGGGGCAGGGAGAAGATCTTAGGGAAGTGGTAGCAGGCTGAGACCACAGTGTGGCTGACCTTCGTTCGACCTTAGCATTGAGGGGGACCCCGTGTGTTCTTCTGAAGGGAGAGGTTTGTGCGGCTGCAGCTAAAGTGCAGGGAGGTGTGACCTCAGGTCTGTTCAGTGCCGTGATTTGGACATTCAGTTGAAAATAAGAAGGTGTCACACCTACAAAGATTTGTGACTCACCCACGTGGTGAGTGTTTACGTTGAGAAAAAATTATTACAATGAAAGGCATTGCCATTCATTCCCGCAAAATATTCTCACCAACTTTGAATGCGGCTGTTGTTCTCACTGTTTCCTGAGGCAGTACCGGAAGCCTTTTTGTGCCTAGGTGTGCCGTTGTGGCTGCCAAGATGTCTTCGGCCCATTTCAGACATCTGCCTTCTATGGTTATTTTGCATCCGAGAGAGCGCCAGGAGACCCGTGGCCGGGAACAAGAAGCGACGCGGCCCGTGGCTCGCCATGCTGCTCCCCTGCTGCTTGGCACCTGGCGTCAGCATTCCGTGTTCTGCTTGTTTGTTTCTACATTACGCTCACTAAAGGAGGACTTCCAGAACTGCTTCAGAAAGTGGTGAGAACAGGTACAGCTCAGTGGTCAGAGTACCTGCCTCGCCTGCAGTGAGCCTTGGGTTTTAATCCCCGCCACATAGAGAGATTAGCCTAGGTATGGTAGCGCACACCTGTGATTCTAGCATTCAGGAGGCATGAGTTCGGGTTAGCATGAGTTCCTGACTAGCCTGGACTACAGAGTGAAACCCTGTCTTAAAAAAAAGTAAACGGCAAGAACGGTGAAATAAGAGGGTTCGTAGTGAAGAGGAATTTTTAGAGGAGAGTTAATGACAGTTTAACTCTTACTGTGATATGTTTTTAAGATTTAAACCTACCTTATATTTTTTGTTCATTCTTGTATATTTGGTTTGTGTCATGTCTTTTCTTCTGGTTGGGCCCATTTCCTTTAAAGTGGGATTTGTAGACACGCACCTGGATGCCATCATTATTGTGTTCTTATTTTGACACAATTTTTTTATTTAAACAGTCTCGCTCCGTAACACAGGCTGGTCCTGAACTCACTGTGGAGACCAGGCTGGCCTTGGCCTCGTGGCAATCCTTGTGGCAATCCTGCCTCAGCCTCCCGAGTGCTGGGATTATAGGTGTGTGCCACCAAGCCCAGCTTACATGGTGCTGGGGAATGGAACCCAGGGCCTCACGCTTGCAAGGCAAGCGCTATAATTGCTGTGCCATTCCTTCAGCCCCTCACTTAGACACTAATTGTCACTTCCTTTGTCATGCTTTTAGAAATAATCCTACTGGTGTCACCAAAAGCTGAGGAAAGCTACTTTAAGTGTGTTGGGAAAATCATATTCATTTTTTGTAGGAATCACTGGATTTCAAACAAAAATAAGAATTTCTAGAGAGCTTAGATATTGGTGCATTTTCTGATGTTGCGAAGGCTGATTTTTGTTTTGAGAGTAATTGTTTATAAGGCCGTAGCTAGTTGAACATCATTGCATACCTAGTAAATACAATTTTGTGTTAAGTTCTTAAAATAATTTAAATCAACATTCAAAAGCTTGTGCATTAGAAGAAGTCATAGAGAATTTTTGTTTACCTGTTTAGTTCTGGGTTTATAATTTGGAAAGGCAGAATTTGAAGGGCTTTTGAGAATTCTGGATTGTAATTATGTAATTTTTGTACCAGGGGATATATATATATATATATTCAACGCCAGTATTTAGAGAGAGGAGCTACAGCTTGTACTGTAAAATATTTTCCTTTAAGATTTTAAAATCAAATGGCATTTCTTATAAATTTTCTCTCTTCATCTTTACCAAACTAAGAAATTCAGTTTTTATTCAAATAACTTAAAAATCTGTAGCACTGGTCTTTCTGGTTTCTGAGTCCTAGAGTTTGGCCCTTTATTGTTTGAAGGCATCTGTCTCATTTATTTGGTCAATTCATAAATCTACACCTGTGAAAGCTATCACTCCTTTGGTTTTGTAGACCAAACTACCAGACAGTGACACAATGAAGTATGTTTTAAGAAATGTTTTTGTTTAGGAAGCCAAATGAAGATATCAACCAGCATTGAATGTGGTTTTTTATTTTTTTTATTTTTTTATTTTTTCTAAGTCACAGAAGTATGATTTAAAGAAAGAAATGGTCTGGGTATAAGTTAGATGGTTTGTTAATACTGTGTATTACTTCTAACCAGTCGTCCTAGAATAGGACTTTAAAAAAATTGTCCACATTTTCTTTTAAACTTATATTTTGTGTGTGTGTGTGTGTGTGTGTGTGTGTGTGTGTGTGTGTCCATTTCTGATAGCTTATTGTCAAAAAAATTTTGGTATTTCCTAATTCCAGGGGCTCCAGAGCTTAAGGTCCTCTTAGCTATTGTTCAGAGCCAGGTCTGGAATGAGGTTCCCAGTCCTTTCTCTAAGAGGCCTAGTCCTTCTGTTTTGTTTTGTGAGGTCTGGTCTTTCTGTCCTCTGAAACCTAGTCCTTCTGTCCCTTGAGGCCTAATTGTTCTGTCCCAGGAGGCCTGGTCGTTCTGTCCTGGGAAGCCTAGTCCTTCTGTCCTGTGAGGCCTGGTCCTTCAGTCCTATGAGGCTGAGTCCTTCTTTCCCATGAGGCCTGGTCGTTCTCTCCCATGAAGCCTAGTCTTTTTTTCCTGTGAAGCCTATTACTTCTCTCCTGTGAGACGTATTCCTTCTGTTCCTTGAGGCTGAGTCCTTCTATTCCATGAGACCTAGTTCCTCTGTCCTTTGAGGCCTAGTCCTTCTGTCCCGTGAGGCCAAGTCCTTCTGTCCCTTGAGGCTGAGTCCTTCTGTTCTATGAGGCCGAGTCCTTCTATTCTATGAGGCCTAGTTGTTTTCTTCCTTTAAGCCTAGTCCTTCTGTCCCATGAAGCTGAGTCCTTCTGTCCTGTGAGGCCTGGTCATTCTCTACAAGGAAACCTCTTCTTTCTGTCCCATGAGGCCTAGTCTTTCTGTCCCATGAGGCCTAATACTTCTGTCCTGTGGCCTGGTCCTTCTGTCCCATGAGGTGGAACAAAAGAAGAAAGAGAGGCTCAAATTAGTTCTTTATGTTTACTAATTTAAAATATCATGGGTATTTATTCCAAGAAGGCAGAAATTTCTAAATCTGAAAAACATTTCTTTTCTCATTTCTCTGAACTTCCCTGCTTTCTTTGAAAGCTTCATGTGGCAGACAAGCATGTGCATGTGTGAGTGTACGTGTCTCCGTGTTTCTGTGTTTATAAACTTTTCCTGTCAGGCCTCAGAGCCCTAGTGTACATTCTTGGTGACTGCTCTAGTCTTAGTAGCATGAGTGAGTGAGCTCATAAAAGCTGCCTTGGCCTGTAGAGCTTGGAATCGTAAATCCGCAGCTTGTGGTGCAACATACTTTTCAAAGCAAATCTAAAATAATGTTTAATGAAACTATCAGAAAAGATGCAAAATGTTTCCTACATATTAACCTCTAAATGATTTTCTCAGTCAACAACAGTTAAGCTTGGAAGCTGACCTCCAGAGAGTATGTGACAGAAAGTTACTTTTTGATCCTTTTCTTTTTCCAAGAGGAAATTAATTTGTTTGCCCTTTTCCTGCAGTGCCAGATTGTCTGAGTTTTCTTTCTGTTCTTGCAAGATGCAGAAAGACCGTGTGCTGGCTGATATTCTTGGTGTGGCATGGTGCTATGCTGCGGGATTCAGTTATGATGATTAATTGTAAGCCGGACCATGTGCATTTCAGAGAGTAGATGATAATTAACTCACATATAATGACTTTAACATTGTGCTACTGGGATGTATTTATGATACGTGCTCTGTTATTTCTACAAGATAGACTTTGTGATTGCACAGATGTTGTTGAGCTCAAGTTTCAAACCCTAGAAATGTTTTGAGGCTGCTTTGTAATGAAAATAAGGAGTTCCCCATCTCAGCCTGTCACAGATTCTACCCAAGAAAAGCGAAACTAAGACCTGTGGCTAAAGGATGTGGGTGCACCCCTGTTGATCAGGGACGATTTGCTTTCTGGATTTGTTTACTAAATTTTATGTGTTTTTATAAAAGTGCAAAACTACGTGCTGATTTTTTGTTTTGTATATGTGCGTGTTAATGCTGTTAAAATAACTTGCATTAAAGCAATGCATTAAAATAAGCCAATTATGCAATTTTAGCTGCTTCTGATCTTGCCTTTTAATTCAGGGGAAAAACTAAGTGTGTTGGACTTGAAGTAGAATGGTTTATTAATATTTGTCCCGTTAGCCACTTTAGTTGATTTATGGTCATCTGTATAGTTATAGGTACATTAGCTTTAAAAAAGATTAATTGAATTTGAATTTTAATAAAGATTAACTAGTACTGCTTACCTGATTGACTGCCCCAGCCCCCCACCACCTACGGTTCTTGCTTGTGTGGTCCTCTCCCAGACCAGACACTTCAGGTCTACCTCCCTGATTTCCCCCACAAAGAGCGCCTTGATTTTCCCCTTTGCCGCTTTGCTGCGGTGACCGGTGATGAGGGTGCCCACTCACTGCAGCCCCTGCGAGGCTCCGGCTGGAGAGGCCCTCTCATCCCTGACCATTTATACTGGTCCTTGGTAGTGCCGGAGTGGCTGACGCTGTTGCCCCGGGGCTAGAAATCACTGCCCTGATTTCCAAATAAGGAAATCAGCCTTCAGAGTGTCACATGACGTCCCAGGACCACAAAGCCGTGCCCAGGAGCCGTGACCAGGCACACGCAGCACCCCACACGGGTCTGCTTGCTCTATCGCCACGGTTAGAGACCCACATTAATCACTTTATACATTGGTAAGGTCACTGGGAAAAGTGAGCGAAGAGCCAGAAACCTAAAATTTAAACTTCGTTGTCTTTCAAGGGCTAATTTATTTTTGAGTGATTGAGGGGAAAAAAAATACATAAATTTCAAGGAGTTAGAGGTATTTATGTCTAATGTATATAAATTTAAACACAACTTAAGAACACTGAGGCATATACACCTACCTATATCTCTGTGTTTGTAACCCCGTAGCTGTGTTTGTGTATGACTTACATACAGTATTTATAGGTGCATAATACAGGGTTCATTTTTTTCCATCACCATGTATGTGAATTCACATTGCCGGGCTTTTTCTTTTTCTTTTTTTAGCTTTCTAAAAACTTATTTCATTATGAAAAAGTATGTTTGATACTCAATGTAGGAGTCTCCATCCTGCAGGGACCCCCAGAACAGTTGAGGCAGGGTCAGACAACAGAGTACACACTCTGGGAACCCGCTTCAGAGAATGCTGCCCCATTTATTTAGGAAGTACAGGGTGTAAATAGACTAGGATAATGCGGAAATTACCTTGGGCCAGTGAACAAGACCTTTACTAGCGGGGTCACCCAGGACGAAGGGAGGAGTAGAGGAAGGAGGGCGGGGCGTGCCAACCAGCAGTTCACTTGACAAGGTGGCAGGAGGTGTGCCTCTCCAATGCCATCTAGTAGGAGCTAGCGGTAAGTGTGCTTCTTCCGGGTTGTCCTGGACTAGTGCTAGATGGGCTTCAACCCAACCCGAATCCCCTACACTTAAAGGGGTTGTCCGAGGGTCCAGATTTTGTTAGATGTTACTGTAATTGTGATTTGCATCAAGGAATTCTGAACATGGTTTGCTGAGTTATTTTTTTCTGCTCATATTTGAATTAAATTTGAAAAGGCATTAGAAAGCCAGAAGTAGCGCTGCCAGCCTTTCCCGTCCTTCCCGAAGGCTGTGCTCCTCCAGGTGACGAGGCTTCTTGCTTCTGCTTTGTGGGTTTATTTGGATAAAGCTTGAGTACGTAAGATTCTGCATGCTTTATACTTCCTTGTAAAATGCTGTATATCTCCAGAAAAATTTCACTTGACTTAGGTCCGTCTAGTTTTTAGGTTAAAGAATACAATTTTAAAAGTTGGTTTCCTTGCCCAGCAAGGCCCATATTTGGATTCCCCAGTACCACGTGTGCCAGGTGTGGTGGCGCTTGCCTGTAGCCCCAGCACTTTGGAGGCGGAGGCGGGAGGACTGCTGTGAGTGCTAGGCCAGCTTGAGCTACGTAGGAGTTCAGGACCAGCCTGGAATAGAAAGCAAGACCCTGTCTCCAAGAAAAAGAAGAATCCTATCGATTGCTTGCTTGTGTACCGAGCTGTTGTTCGTACAGGTTCCTGAGCTTCTTTGGCAGTCACGTGTGTGTGATGCACTTTGACGGTTGTTGCTCCCATTCGTCCCTTTGCTCCCCGCTTTCCTCTCTGGTTTCAGGAGGACGATTAAGTGGCTATAACATATTTTGTTCATATTCATTTTCTCTTTCCCATCCCCTCATGATGTGGCAGCACATTAATTTAAGGTAAAGCAAGGTTATGTAATGCCTTACTACAGGCACAAATAATGACGAACAATATCATTCATGTGTGCTTGTTTTTATGAGTGATTAGTACACAGAATATCTGTGAATGCTCTGTAATTAATCAGGTGGTACAGATATTTATTCCATGCAGGCGTCGAAGCATTCGTAATTGTAAGGATCCTCTGCTCTGCCTCCTTCTAGGCACATTTTTTTTTTTTTTTCCATTTTGTGTTTGGCAGGTATCATGAAAAAAGAGACTGACTTCTGCTCTGCTAAGTTGTTCAGGAACTAGAATATTGTCAGCAACAAAGTCTTCTTTACAGAAGGAAAGGAAACCTCCCACTTTCTCTGATTATACGTGTGTTTTTCTACGTGCTACTTCATTTCTGTCATGGTCGAGACTTAGTCAGTTACAGACAGTTTCCAGCTTCGCCCGCAGTACAAACACATGTGCAATGCGCCCACACTCCGGCTCGGTTGAATTTCCAGAAATACACGAACCATACATATTTTCGATAATTAAAAGGTATAGGAATTTTGTAATTTGAAGGGGGTCATGCTTTGTTTTAAAAATACCCACAAAAGTGTTCCTGCTAGTTCTACTAGCACATGTACAGTAGCTGTTTAACGTTTCTCAGACCCATTAAAGGTTATGAACTGAAATGCAATCGAGTATCAGCTCCAGCGTGTCATCCGGTGTGCCCAAAGCCCCTGACTTGTCCAGCGCGCTCCAGGATCAAAATGTTCTCAGGGAGTGGCGGAGGCTGGGCCACGGTTGCCCCGGCTCCTGTACTGATGCTGTGGACTGACGTGCTCCTTTCCCATCTTTGATGGTTAAAGCACCTCCACCTGCAGCCATGTCTACTGTAGTTGGTCATCCCCCTTGCTCTCATCTGCGGCTACCATTCTGTGACTGTTTTCTGCATGATGATCTAGTTGCTTGACATCTTCTGTTCCCATAATGCCTGACCTGAGTTTGATGAGTGCCGCTGGCCTTGTCTGGTTCTGTTTAAGTGTGACCCAATGTGGCAGTGATGCTGTTTGTGTCTTCAGGGCGTTTACAGGGTGAGGGACCGATGCTGATAGTCCAGCTGGGTTTTTGTTGAGCTCTGGACCTTGCAGTGACTTTCACATTTTCTGGCTGATGTGCTGGGTGCGTGGCTTTCCATTGGGATGGAGGTTGGTTTATGACTTTCTGTCTTGCCGCATGCCCTCACCGACGTATGTGACACTGTGTCTAGTTACCGGCAGTGGAATGTACAGGGGGCAGCGTGTCCTGTCAGGGATGTCCTTCCGCAGACCGGAAAACATGTCAGTGGATCCCCTGCAGATAATCAGAACTTCAGTAAAGGGCTCTTTTGGTGTAAAGTTGTGTACTTCAGAATGGTAAGCCGGCAGCCTCTATGTGTCTAGAATTCTATAAGCTTGGCAGACTTCCTCTATGGAGGAACTTTAGCACTCCTAGGGGAAGCTAATTCTGCAGAGGGTTCTGCAGCCTTTCCAAAGCAAACTTAATGTCACATAAGTTTTCTTCTCTCCTAGTCAGTGCTGGGCACTTAGTGATGTTCTGGTAGTCCTTTGTGGTTTTGGCACTCTACAGAGAGAGGGAGGACTCTGCAGGCCTTGGTCTCTTTTGTGCTTCTTAACTAGCTATTTCTTTTTTTTTTTTTTTTTTGGTGGCACTGGGAATAGAACCCGGGCCTTTGCATTAAGGTATGTCCTCAGCCTCTTCTTTTTACTTTTGATTTCAAGATAGGGTTGGGTCTCACTAAGTTTCTGAATTGCCCAGACTGGACTTGAATTTGTGATCCTCCTGCCTCAGTCTCCCAGAGTGCTGGGATTACAAGCCTGTGATACTGAGCCTAGCACATCCGTTACAATCTTAAAAGCAGATTTTAATGTTCACAAAGTCTTGACAGTGTTGCGAGAAGTGTCATTCTGCTCGTATTGTATGAATTTGCTTTCTGTCGAAAACCTATCATGTGAACCAAGGGCTGTGTTTCCTGGTTTCGGAGGCCTTTCAGAATTTCCCAGAGGAAATTCATGAGCTTCTCTTTATACACCACCTAATTTTAGCCTGCTTTTGGTGGAAGAATTTTGTTTTAATGATGTTGTGTGAGTATTAATGTTAGATTGTTATAATTAATTGACCAAAAATAACCATAGAGTTGAAAATGTAACAGGGGTTCCAAATATAGATCATAATTATTAGTTTTAAAAATGTTTACTCTTAGCCTTTTAGAAGATATACTGCAGGGAGTCTAAAAGTAACCACTTTCTGAATAACTTCTTCACATGGTATCTCTATTCTAGAGTGCTGCAGATTTTTTGAATGTTAAGGTCTGTAGATAAGTCGGTCAACAGAGAGTGTGCAGTTCGTGCCCAACCACCAGCCAGGCCCACCCAGGGTCCCGGCAGCTTTCCTTCAGCAGCACAGAGGAGCAGGGTCTCCTTAGAGTTGGGCTGCAACACGAGAGGGGCTGTTATCTTATTAAGTGATGAGACACCAGTGATTTCCATCTTCCTTAGTTTTATATTATCTCTTACACTATACAGAGTGTCAGGACCTAAGGGGACCATTACAGAAGAGACTGGGAGACTGCCAGTGTGCTGCAAATTCTACTGCCTGTTGTTAACCTGGGGTTAGGAGACGCTTCAGTCTCTTGCTGTGACTCCTGCCATGTCCAGTGCTGGGCCACATCGTAGTGGCAGCCTTGCACGGGAGAGCTCGGGCACAGGCCAGAGGCATGGGTGTGCACCCACGAGCAAATGGGTGAAACTCTTGTCAGGGCAAGCTGCACAGTTTGTAGGCACAGCGTGGAATGTTGTGCAGGATTTTGCTCAAATCTTATTAAGAATGCCAAGGCATTGACTACAGAGCTTTAAAACGCAAGTGGAGGTTCTGTGTTGGTTGGTACACATGTGAGACCTTTGAATGGATTTTGTTAATTTGAGGGAATTAGGAACCACACCTCCTTTAGGATTAGGATTTGTGAACCATGCCTAGATTAGGATCAAGAACTGGTCTGGATTAGAGTATGAGTGATTTGTGGGCTGGCCAATGAGAGAAGAACACACACCCACATGTGGGAGGTCCAACTGGAACTCCAGTGGTAAAAAAGGGAGGAAGAGGGAAGATTGTTACAGCTTCTTCCTCTGGGGAAGCTCTCACCTTCGTCATCGTCTACGGACACCGACTTGCTACATACCTCAGGTGGTCAGCACAGATCCGCTCCAGTCTCGACTCATGCCAGTCTGCCCATTGCTGCTCTTCAGTCGCCAGTCTTCAGGCTTTGGTCTTCATCTGAGATCTACAGCAGATCTCACCTCACCGGCTGTTCTGCAGTCCCAAATGGGAGATCTGCTGCTTGGCTGAGCAGCCATCTTGAACCAACGCTATCCTTGGATTTGTAAGCCTTCCTAATAGATCCTTTTATGATAAAAATCTATAAATTTTGTTTTTAAAAGAACCCAAACTAAAACATGTTACCCCATGAAACTTGTGATGCCTGCTTCAAATAAATAAAAGAAAACCACCTGAATGCTTCTCACAAAGCTGTGGTTCTCAGTGCTGATGCTGGAAACTAGAGTGGAGCGGTGGCTGAGTTGGCCCCAGCCATCTTGTTGTTTACTTGTTGGGGGGAGGGCCTGTTCAAGGGCTTATGAGGGTGAGTGACACACAGGCAGTAAAAACGTTTACCAGCAGTCAGAAGGTGTAGGAAAGACGAGTTTATTCCAATAAGAGGTATAGCAGCTTCCAAGAGAGAAATTGCAGTCAGGGTGAGGGGTCACAGTGCTTTCTTTCTGTCTTTCTTTCTGTCTGTCTGTCTTTCTTTTCTTTCTGTCTGTCTGTCTGTCTTTGAGATATGGTGTCACTCTATAGTCTAGGCTGGTCCTGAACTCACTTTGTAGGCCCAGGCTGTCCTTTGAACTCACAGCAGTCCTCCTATCTCAGCTTCCTGAGTGCTGGGATTAGAGGTGTTTTTTCACCACACCCCTGGGGTATTGACCCCAGGGACTTGTGCTTTTCAGGCAAGCTTTGTAACATCTGTGCTATTCTGCAACCCAGATTGTGGCTTTTGTAAGGGGAAGGATGCAGAAAGAGGTGGGCAGCAGACCTGGATCTTCAGGACCACTTCCCCCAGGGTACCTGCTCTTAGTTGAGTGATCAGGAGCAGGCTTGCTCTTCCTAAAGCTGTGACCTGTTGAGGCCTTCTGCTCAGCCTCAGCTAAGGATGTCTGCAGTGTCCTTTAGTTCAGTGCCCAGGGGTCATTAGCTCATTGGGAGGAATGAATCGTGCTTGTATAATTTTTATCTTGGACTGTTTCTGGTCAGTGCAGCGCCTTACGACTGTGTGGTATATGCGGTGCAGAGGAGTGACAGAGAGGTTTGGGTGCTGAGCATTTGTAACCCTTTGTCAACTCAGTACACCCTGGCCCTCCTGCGGACTGCACAGTGAGCTCTACGAGTGCCAGGTGGCAAGATGTAGGAAAGTCTGGCAGTTGCCAAGAGATGGACTTTCCTTCTCCCCTTTCAATATATTTGGAACAGGGAAAAGGATAATTAAAAATAAATATCACCAAGTGTAACTGTCATTTGGAATTTGAGTTGTTAGAATGTGTGTAAAATACAGAATATCCTTTCTTTAAAAACCATTCTTTGTCATGCATATTACATTCCCTACTGCCGCCCACTATCCCAACTAGTTAATTATTCAACTGTTCTTCTAACTGTTACACATGGAGAATTCTTGTTGGCACACAACCTATCTCCTCAGCCTAATCTTAGGAGAGCTGTCATCTCTCTATTTCTGATACGACTATAAATGTTGCAGTGCTTAGCACATTTGTGTGTACCCTGGGGCGTTGTTTGCAAATATAGAGTGTGTGTTTGTCTATACAATGATGGGATTTAAAAAATGGATTTCAAGTACCGATTTTGTAGTGGGGCATCGGGTAAGGCTCTTCTGTTTGGAAATCTGTACAATGAATAAACTGGATACCACCTTTTCAGGAGCTCAGATTGGCCTCCAGGGATTAAAATGAAAGCATGTTTCTCAGTTTTGTTTCTCAGCATGCAAAAAAGAAAAGAGTCTGTCTACTACCTTGGGCAAGTCCTTGTGTGTTTCAGCTGTGTGAGGACGTACTCTCATTTTTATAGAAAAATAGCTTTTGTATTTCCTGAGACTGGTGAAAATCCGGCCAACTAACCAATAAGCAAACAACAAACCACAAGAAACCCCTTCCCACTGGTTTCCAGTGTCAGCTTCGTGCCCCTTCTTGATACATTTGGGGTGTCCGTATTCCCAGTATCTTTTTCTCCCCTCACCTGGGCACTGACTTCTGTACATAAATATACTTACTTGATTTTCTTCTATGATAACTGGGAACAAGAAACTGTTAGTGTTTGCTGATGGATTGGTCACAGTTTGGCAATTCTTATGAAAGGATATTTTGTTTGGACATTTGCCTGTTGCATTTGGACCCCATCTTGTGCAATGAAGGAAGTAAGGCTTTTACTAAGAGGATTATAAAGTAGCAGGTTTGGGGGAAAACTCTACACGGGGCTAAGAAAACTACTTGTTTCTGAAAACGTCTGGACCAAAGGCACTCTTCACTAATACCAGCTTCTGAGTTTGGTCTGAGAGGGGCTGGCTACGTGCTGAACAGTTTTGTGTGTGACTTACCCCTTGGTTGGGTTAGCCCCTTGCCCTCAAGGTCCTTGTCTAGGAAGGAAAAAAAAAAATTAAGAAAATGGCAGGGATTGGACTGAAGCAGAAGAAAACTTGATTGCAATGTGCACATCTGGAAGCTTGGTGGTCTTGTAACCCGGAGTTCCCAAGCTCCTCAAGGACAAGGGGTTAGGAGCTTCAGAGTCTTGGGCTACTCACCCGAGGGGAGACCCTGAAGAGAGGAGGAAGGGTATCTTTGGAGTGGAACTTACCATGCACGTGTTTGCATGTTTTCTGGAACGTGTGGCCCATTCAGAGTGGGCTGGATATTTGACATCAGTGTCGGGGCGGAGTGTACTGCTGCGTGTTCTGTATCGCATGTGCTCATTCTGGCTTTTGCTGGATTTGGAGTCACTTTTATCGCACTCTATATACCCTGTATTTTGATTTTGGCTGGTTCTGGGGTCTTGGTCCATGTTCTGCATGTCCTTTCAAGCCTGTGTTTGAGTGGTCAAACTAATCTCATTGCCAGGGGGAATGGTCAAAAACCAGTGCACGGCAAGGAGTCAGTGTGCTGATTTTTGGCTCTGAGGGACTCCTCTGTACCTCAAATTGTCTCTCTTTGAACGCAGGGTCCTGACCTGAGCCACCCTAGCACCTGCCACCTTTCTCCTCTCTGTGACTGCCGAATGGCAATTTTACATCATCGGGTACATTTTCTCTTGTCTTCTCACTGTCTCTTCTACCTGCTTCTTCTGCCACATCACATGCCAGAATGAGCCTTATAACATCACGTAATATTGCATGCTTCTAGTTGTTAAGGTTGTGGTTGTGAGTTGTTGGAGTCCTTCCTCTTTGTGAATTCCTCTGTTGAGATTTGAACTGGGTGACTTGGGAGCCCTTTAACAGTACCCAGGGCAAGACCTTCCATCCAGAGCAGTGCCTACTGTTCACTGAGCTTCTCTGTTGCTGTCTTCCTTTGGCATGGCTTGGGAGAGAACTCAGAAGAAGAAGTCTTTGCAGATTAAACCTAGAGGAGCTGCTACTACCACTGGATGAAGAGCACTCACCCCTGGAGCTCTTAGAATGTGCCCTTGCTCTCTGCCAAGGGAGAGGTGCCATCAAGGACAAAGATGGGCTCTACTAACATCAGAGCTGCTGAGCACCAGGCTGGTGACGCTTTCCACTTGGACCTCACAGTCCAACAGGTACCATTGCTTCAGTCTGGGACAGTTTTGACAACTTGCCAGACAACACTTTGCAGAGTTCAGTGCTTAGTTTTCCGATATCTTCCTGAGGTCCCGTACACTGTGCTTGCTTTTGGTAGCCATGTGCCACTCCCACTACTTGACCGTGTTTTTCTGCTTCCCACTAGTCTTTCAAGCAGATGTCACCTTCAAGGACAGAATTGATCACATTTTCAAATTTAAGAACCATAGAACTATTTGTCAACTCCTCTTAACTCTACCTACCAAAAATTTTAAAGAACTAATTGCATTTCTTGAACCTTACTTTTGCTTTCTGATAATTGTATATGTCTGTGGATAGTCACAAAGACCCTTTTAAAAATTCAAGTGGACATTTAGTGAAGTTGGGGAAGGTTCGTGTGTGCCTCTGGACCCGTGGAGCTGCCTCTCTGTTAGGTGGCAGCGCATTTTCTGTGTGCTGGAGACTCCTGCGCATTTCCCAGTCGGAACCCTGCCTGTGGTCTGACCGGTCTCTGCAGATCAGGTCCCCTGGGCCCTTGGCCTTCACTGAAGTGGAATGGCTGTCCTTCCAGGGCTCTGCGCCTCAGCACCTCTGGCACTCATCTCCTGTAGGTGTAGCACTCAGTTGTATGGTATTGCTGCCACTGAAAAATCCATTCTCATGTTTGTGGATGCTTACTGCTTTGAATTTGGCATGTTTCATGTCCGTGGAACATCCAGCGGACACCCTGCTTGGATCGCTTTGTGCCGCACTATCCTACCATGCAGCTATCTTTTTTTTTTCTTAAAAACTGTGTTGGAATTTTTATTTATTTTTTCCCATTTTATTGATATGTGTAAGTGCAAAAAAATTTAAGGTTTACAATGAAGTTGAGCATTTTGTGCAACTACGTAACTTGCAAGGTGACAAGGACTTTCCCACTCTCCTTTTGTCCCTCCCCTTACCGTCCCCTTCATACTTCCCCGCCCTACCCTTCTGGTTCAGGTTGTTTTTCACTTTAAATTCCATGATATAGTTGTGGTCTGGGTCTCTCATACCAGAGAGACCATTCGATGTTTCACCTTCTGCTTCTGACTCACTTCACTAAGCATGATGTTCTTTAGTTTCTTCCATTTGTCTGCAAAAGCCTCCACGCTGTTGGACTTTATAGATGCATAGCATTCCATTGTGTATAAATACCACAGTTGGTGTATCCATTGGTCTGTTAATGGGTATTTGGTGACTTCCATATTTTAGCTATTGTTAGTTGTGCTGCTATGAACATGGGTATACATGTATCTCTGTTATGTGTTGTTTTGGCTTCTTTTGGATATATTCCCAGGAGGGGTGTCGCTGGATCGAAGGGGATATTTATTTCTAGTCTTTTGAGAGATCTCCATACTGCTTTCCAGAGTGGTTGTACGAATTTACATTCCCACCAGAAGTGCAGCTATCTTCTTTAATAATAGTGACAAGAAATTTGCGAGCATCAGCACCAGAAAAGATGCTCACTGCAACTTTTCCTTTAATGAACATCTGATATTTAATCATGCCAATTGAGAGTAAATATTACTGTACAAAGAAGGAAAAATGAAGTGGACCGATAGTTTTTACTTCCATTTAATATATTTGTTTGTTTTGATAAAAGAACAATATACCTCGCTATTGTTCTGTCCTGGTGATGAATCGCAACATTGTGGTTTCTGTTCTTGAAGCTTTTCCAAATTTGTCAGTGGCTTCATGAGAATGTATCTGTCATGCACAGTGTTTACGTGTAAGGGACAGCACAGCCATATCTGCCACTCTTTCTGTTTTGCTTGTAATTCAACAAAGGGTACTTACATTTTATAATTTTTATTTTTAAAACTTTATTTTGTGGTAGGAACAGTCTCTACAGGTGAGTAGTTAAGGAAAGCCTTAAATAAAGTTTTGTTACCAATTCCAGAAAAATTAGTTTCATAAGGAATTCGTTATGAATTCTGGGAGTTGGACTGTGTCTCTTCTCTTTGGAAGTTGCCCTCGTGACCTTGAAATGATGTCCGATTGGTGAGAAGTTGTAAGCAAGAGAAAACGAGCAAGGGCCCACGAAGACGACAGAGTGGAAAGAAACTGTATTTGCCTCATTGTAGCCCCTCTGTGGTTTTAAAATTCAAATTGGCTTCCATTCTGAAGGAATAAGTAGAACCAAATGGTGGGAGAAGCCAGACGTGCCCAGAGGAAGCTCAAAGGGCCAAATGCTGGGAGCTTTCTGGAAGTGAGGCTGGCTGTGTGGTGAGGGCTGGTTGCACTGGTGGGTGGGGCAGCTCTGATCGAAGCGTTGGATTTAATTCCTTAAAAAAAGAAAAGAAAGCTAATTTGTAATATAATTGAAATTAAAACTTGTTAGTAGCCCTGATAATTATTTTAAATTTAGACCAATAAAAGGTATTCCTTTAGAGGAGGAGGGCTTTTAAAAAAATAATTGACATTGTTTGAAATAGGTAGTACATGCTGATTATAAAAAGACACTCATTTTCAGTCTCTTAAACTCATCTTAAAATTTTGTCCAGTCTGTTGGTTTTGCTGGTGTCTGGAGCAGCCTCCCTCCCTCTGAGACCTTGGTTTAATCTCCTGCTCTGAGTATATTTTTTATCTCCCAGTAAGTATTCCTGTTCAGATTTCTGGTACACAAGTGGGTGTTTCTTCCTCACAGCCTCCCTAACTCTAGAGACTAGTACCCTGTCTCATTTTAGACATTCTGCATTCCTCCCCTCCCTTCTCCTCCCCTCCCCTGCCATCCCTTTTTTCTTTTCCTTTCTCTCTCTTCTTTCTTCTTTCCCTCCCTCCTTCCTTCCGTCCCTCCCTCCCTCTCTCCCTTCCTTCCTTTCCTTCTTTCTTTCCAGACAGGGTCTTGCTGTATAGTCCAGGCTGGTCCTGAACTCACTGTGGAGTCTGGGATGCCTTCATCGTCATGGCAGTTACCCTGCCTCAGCATCTTCAGTGCTGGGATTCCACGTTTGCACTACTGTGCCTGGCTAATGTGTTGGGGATCCAGCCCTAGGCCTTGTGCCTGCTAGGCATGTACTCTACTGAGCTCCACTCCAGCTTTCTGCATGTTTTCTTTCAGTAATAGTTTTTCTTTTTTCCCTCAGTCTTTATCAATTTCTTTTTCTTTATTCTTGCTCTGCTAGCTAGGATCTCATGGCAGTGTTAGGCCTGGTGATGGTAACGTGCATGGCTTTGCCTTGTTCTGTGAACACAAGAAAGTACCCAGTTTTTCTCCATTGTCAAGCTTCTTTGTAGATATGTAAATAAAATTTGCTAGATTTGAAAGATTTCAAGAAAGGCTTTTTTAAAAAGGTGAAATTTAATTTTGCTGTAGTAAAGCTGATACATTTCAGTATGTTCTCATGTGCATGTCGTAGTGGGAAGAAGGGGATTTGAGCTCTTCTGGACCTCAGCCTGAATTTTGGACTTAGTGTGATTGTCATCTCAGAACCTATAAATTAGAAAAGTTACACCGCATAAAATTATTATGATCATTAGAATTTTGTGAGAAAAATCTATACCGAGTGCCTGGTACTGGGCCTGGTACACACACTCTGGTGTGGCTTGCCTATACCTGTGCATTTAGTAATACACTACACAGAGCCTGGTGCACAGACGTGGGCCCATTGGCTTGGTCACCTGGAAGGTTGAGGGGAGGGTCACTGGACCCGGGAGTTTGAGACCAGCCTGGACAACACTATGAGATCTCTTTGTTTAAAAAAAAAAAAAAAAACTATAAATAATTGTAACAAAAATTGTCTGTCTTTAGTTAAAAATAAATTGAAGAAAATAAATTTAAACGCTAGTATATTCGTATTGTCAAGAAAGTGCCCTGAAAACTTAGAATGGCGTGTAAGTGGATGTTCTGTTCATTTTTACCTTCAGATACTGGACTATGTCATTCTACAGTGGACAGATTCATGATAAAACAAAGCCTGATGGGAAGCAGGCATCTGCTGCCAGTTGTGCCATCCGGTGTTTTATTTGAATTGTGCTTTGCCGATATTTTGTGCTGTCTGTTTTCTGTGGTTGTGTCGTGCGTTCTCCCTTTCCTGAGGTGCCATTCATTAAGGCTCAGTTCATTCCGGAGGACGCGCAGGTCCTTCTTTGCCTTCAGACCCTGCTAGGGTCCCTCGTGCTCTTCAGTGAAGCCGGACCATGAGATGAAACCGTGTACATGAGTACGTTCCGTAGGACGCAGCTAACGTGTGCAGGCATTTAGGAGTGATGGTTACTGTGAGCTGCTTCTTAAAGTAGAAGAACGTCTCTGAGCTTCCATGGAACAATAGTATGGGAGTTCTTGTGCTGTGCGTTCATATCCTGTGCTGGAGAAGGGTGTCGTTCCTTCAAGAAAGTCACCACTTGGGAGTCACTACTGAAGAGTTATTGACCCCCTGTTGCAAAAATTGGAGTCATTTTTCCCCCTATGTAGATAAAAATTGCATACTACGCAGTAGAGTTGACCCCTTATTTTTGGGGTTAGTGATGCCCTAGCTCAGGTCTCCAGAGAATGACCCCGGGGCAGAGTGACCATGGAGGCGCATGTGCTGTCCCCCACGTGCACTGCCTTCCTCTGTTTTTTCTTTCCACGCGTGCTCCTGACTCACCCTCACTTCACACCCCTCTCCTGCCCCCCAGCCCTTTCCCTCAGAAGCAAGATTTTAAATGATGGTAACATGTTTTTTCCCCTGTGAAAGGTATTTTATAAGGATTATTGGAGATAGTTCTGAGCAAAAATGTTATTATATATATATATATATATATATATATCAGTGTTACATTTAATATAAACAAAAGCCAAAAATGCTTGCAAGTTTGTAGTAGTGGAGGAAGCACAGGGTAGAAGAGGTGCGCTGTGCCTCTTGGGACGCTGGGTGTTCAGGACAGCCTTTGCCACCCTGCCCGGGGCTGCCGAGACCGCCAGTCAGTCCTTCCCGGTTCTTCTCACACACGTGTGTGGGGTGGTGCCCCACAGCTGCTGACTACTCCTTGCTCCACCACACACCAGGACCCAGAGACTTCCTGGCTTTTCCTTATTCCTTTGATAAAGCAGATCCCTGGAATGTCTTTGGCTTTGGGGTTTATAAAACTTGCCCTCCCTGTGTTAAAACTCTGCAGCTGGGAGCAATTTCTTGCTGATATGCCTAAAGCTACTTAAATCCCTATTCTCTTTAGCAATATTTCTTCAAGTTTATTTAAGATTTAGATAATACATTAAAAATTGCTAGTGCAACCCCTGCTGCTCTCTGATATTGCTACATTAAGGAATATACAAACCCTTCATCCCCCTCCCCTTAATCTTCCAAACTTCTAGAACTGGATTAGACTCTGATGGTGTGTGTCAGCATTTACTGCGGGGCAGGGTTCCCTAGCCCGGGGCTGCTGGCTGGTACCAGTATTCCCATGTCCTTGGTAGTACTCAGCCACTGGCGAGACTGATGTGCAGGGAGCAGAGCTCCGCCTCCTGTCCGCCTGCTCCCGTCAGGTTCTACCATAACTGGTGATTGACAGCTTCCCTCCCAGCTCCCTTCCTGCTGCTGCTGTCCTTCCATAGCTATTCTGTAACAAACTCCTGCAGCCCAAGTACCCTCCCCACCTCCTCTGGAGACTGGTCTTCAACTAAACTGGTCCCTGGTGTCAGGCAGGTTGGGACCACTGCATAGGGCTGTGGACATTGTGTATTTGTAATAGTCGTTAAGTTCAGGTAAGCACATTTTTTTTTTTTTTTTGGAAAGGAGGCGAAAGTTCAGTGTGTATGAATGTTGCTGGCAGAGAGGAACACTCTTGAGGTTATCTGTAAAGATGCGCTGAAGTAGGTTGCATCTTGGACCTAGAAGCAATTAGCTTGAACCAAGTTTGAGTCTAAAAGGGTAATGCGGTGTACACATTCAGTTGTAAATTGTTTTCCAATGAAAGAATTGATATGAAAGTACAAGGTTAAATTCTATATCTTCACCATTTATTTGGCATTTGAGAGAAGAATTGGGGACATAAAGGAATTCTATTGCCTAAATTGAGACAGCTTTTAAAAAAATCCTAAATAAGCTATATTTGAAATATAAGAAAAATAGAGTATCATGTGATGAAAAACTTAATAAACAGTATAATAAACTTCTTTTGTTCTCCCAGAAAATGACTTAGTCATAGTATTAAATAGTCTCTTTCCTGAAACACCTAGGTGGGTAGGACTGGAAAGGACCCCTGCGGTTGGCATGGCAAGTGCCGTGGGTACAGAAGACAATGTGGTGAATTGACTTGAGATTTAGCCAGATTGGTAGTTAATTGGTAGTTACAATGATTTAAGGAGTAGAGTCATGTTTTGTAATATTTCACTGTAGATTGCAAAAGTTCCAGTTGTGACCCAAAAATGTTTTATTCTTAGGTTTTCAAAGGATTAAAAAAAACTTTTAACACAGTGAATTGTCCACTAATATACACTTTGCAATAAAATTTCTAGTACAGTTTGGTATCTTCAACTTACTAATTTTTTCCTGTGCCTGTAGGATTCCTTGTCCCATGAGAGCATTTTTTCAGTAGTTAACCAGAGGTTCATTTTGCTTCTTTAACACTCCATCAAGAGAGCAAAGGTAGAATCTCACAGATTATGGTCTGAAACTCACCATGACATCCTGATATTTCTTGATATTCTTATGCATTTTCCTTTTCTTCTTCTTCTTCTTCTTCTTTTCTTTTTTATTTTTTTTTTGTTTTGATAGTGCTAGTGACTGAAGCCAGGACCCTTGAGCATGATAGGCAAACACTATATCACTGAGATACACCCCTTGCCCAGTACTGTGATTCAGTCTGAAGTTCCCAAGTATTTTTGGACTGTAGAGTTTCCACCTCAAGTTTGGTATATTTGAGAAGCAGATTAATCATTATTGTCCCAGGCAGTCCATTGTGGTGCCCAGTTTGCTCAGCTTTGAACCATGTGTGTGTGTGTTTGTGTGTGTGTGTGTGTGTGTATGTACACATACATACATGTATTTATTTACTTTTTTTTTGAGAAAGGGTCTTTCTGTATATCCCAGGCTGAACTTAGCTCTCTATGTAGCCCAGGCTGGCCTTCAACACACCATAATCCTCATGCAGCAGCCTCGTGAGTGTTGGAATTACAGGCATGCACCACCACACCCAGTTTATGTGATCCTGGGGCCTTGCACTTGTTAGGCAAGCCTTCTAACCACTGTGCTGTACCCGCAGCCCCAGTCTGATCCATGTTTTTTATAGTCTTGTTCTGGAGGCAGACCACCCCAGGGTGCCATGTGGAAAAACCAGAGCTCTTTCACCTAGATTCTCCAGTCTGAATGCTGACAGTAGGGGGAAACCGTGCAGGCCCATTTTCTGTACCTCTCCCCCTCTGCCTTCAGAAGGACTCCATGGGAGCCAACCCTCCTTTTTTATGACTCCTGAGATCACTCACTTCCCTTTCTTGATTTTTGTCTTTCTGGGCCCCTGCAAAGCCCCTTGAGAGAGTGGGAAGCTTTCTCTCTCCAGACTTTAACGATGAGGGTACTTCTGTCCCCGAGTAACAAGAGTTGGGAGAAAGCAAAACCAGAGAACCCATCTACAGAAACGACTACATACAATCTTACTAAGGCTTTTTAGTGGCAGGAAATAAAAGTCTAAAAGTGATTGTCATTAAATGAAGTGTAAATCATGGGGCATTTCAAAGGCACTGTTTTTACAAATGGAAGGACTCCATCCTGGGTCCTTCAGGTCTCAGGCTTTGGTGGGACAGTGCCTTCCCAGCCCTCCTCTGTGCACAGTGTTATCCATAGGGCAGATGGTTAAGTGCTTGCCTTTTCTTTTCTGTCTGTGAGGTGCAAAAGGAAGCTGTATCTCTTTGTGCTTGGGAGAAGTGTAAGTCATAATTGTAGGCCCTAATAAATGCAAATCCATGAAGAGTGGGTTAGCTTTAAATAGCAGAGTCACAGAGGCTTGTAAAACTACGTGCCACTATTCTTCTCTGGAGCCCAGGTCATGGAAGAATTACCCATCTTTTTAACACTGAAATTTCTAAATCTTAAAAAAGAAATACCTTTTCTCTTCTTGGTTTTTAGCAACAAGGCAATGCCGAGTTTTAAAGGATAGAAATTAATTCCTAAGTAAGTTCCTCCTTTTTGAGGTTTTTACTGCTGATTCCAATACAGATGCTTAGACAATGATAGCCCAAGTCCTCAACCCACCTGCGGCACTGAGCTGCCTCCCTGCCTCCGCAGTGCCACGCTGTCTGTTCCCCCATCGGAGTAGTCACTGAGAAAACATTAATCATCTCAAGGTT
The DNA here is from genome assembly GCA_004027205.1 of Ctenodactylus gundi. Lineage (NCBI taxonomy): Eukaryota > Metazoa > Chordata > Mammalia > Rodentia > Ctenodactylidae > Ctenodactylus > Ctenodactylus gundi. The sequence continues at coordinate 413,559 of PVKB01000434.1, forward strand.
CTCTTCAAGTCCATTGATGGAAGTTGGGAAATGCAATGTAGCTTGAGGAACTGAATTGGTGGCTTCTGCTAGCTTGGAGAGACTCAGTGACCTCCAGGGTTCTGTGCAGCACGGTGTGTGTGTCTCTGCGTGTGTGTACTTAATCTGTGTAGGTGACTAGAAATGTGCACACTTGGTGCCAGAAAGTACGTACTGTTCTGAGGTGAATGTTAACATTAGTTTGTGTCTGCAGTTGCAACTCATTCATTATTTTATATGCCTGCTATAAATTCATGCTCACGAAATATTTGTTGAGTTTTAAAACCATTTAAATGGCGACTCAGGTGTTATCTCAGTGGTATAGTGCTTATGTGGCATGTTGAGTCCTCGGTGCCTGGCCACCAAATACCCCTTGAGTTTGTGTCTGTGTGGACAGAGACTCATGGAAGAGTATGCTTAGTTCTGTGTTTTTTTTTTCTAATAAATTTCAGAAGTTATTCTCTTTGGAGTTTTTAGTTGGCTTTTATGATGCACACATTAGACTCCTCATCCATCGGTTCCCTTTATCTATGTTTTATTATCCACTAGTCCGAACCTCTACCCCACAGCACTTCTGCCTCTGCCTCATACTGATAATATCCTGTGTCTTAACTCACTGTCAACTTCTTCCAAAAGTTTCGGTCGACTTGGGCCTGGTGTTACTTCTCTATAGTCCCAGAATTCTAGGAGGCTGAGATAGTAAGATCATAAATTTTTGCCTACCTTGGGCAGATTAGTAACTTAGTGAGAAACTATCTCAAAATCAAAAATTAAAAAAGGGCTGGAAGTACAACTCAGGTTCTGTGTTTCTCAGTACTGAAGCAGCGGTGGGGTGGGTAAGTGGGGTCAGGCCAATAGAATGAGGCCTCTGTTTGACTTTCATTTTGGTCACCTTTGGCATTTATAGGACCTGAGCAGTGCCTGGTACAGGGTGGATGGACGCCTGGTGGTCATTTACAGGATGCACAAAGCAAGGTCTTGCCTTCCTCAGGAAGCCTGACCCTCACACCTGTGCCCCTTGCCTTTGTAATCTTGGATTGTTTCTTTCATCCATGAGACTTAATCCTTTGTGAGCTGTGCATTATTGTGTCTGCATGATTGAATCCTGAGAGTTCAGCCAAGTGGGAGAAGTGCTTTTTCTTGCGTGTCGCCTGGAATGCGGTAGCTTTCACAGCACTGGCCTGTCCTGGATGGCAGCGCTCTCACATGGTTCACTGACGTCACATTCTTGCAGAAGGCAGGTGTCCACAACTCCGCCTGTATGACAGCTTGCGTCCTTGTATTTGTTCTCATCCATAGCGTTACAGTTGATGTCCCAGGGGACTCAGAGTAGGGTAGTTGAGCTCCTGTTGTGACGGGATCAGCAGGAGGTTTACAGGCGTGTTGCTAATTGTGAATGTGTCATACTTGGTGGGAAAATACCTTGTGATTCTGGAAAAGACAGCTAGGTGAAAGCTAGGGAGAGTATTTCTTCTTACCTGGATGAAGGGCTTGGAGTCCTGAAGTTGAGTTTGTAATATAACTAAAGACTGCAATTGAAATTTTTAGACTGGGAATGAGGACGTTTAGAACGACTTCGTGAGCTCTCAGCCTTGATCTCACTGTGTCCCAAGACCTTGCTCATCTCTCCCCTGGCTTTGTGGCCCCGTGGAGTCTGCCTGGCCTTTACCATCCATTGCTCCTTACTTGGCCTGCTGTGGTGTGGAGCACAGTTTTTTAGAATCATGGCTGTGTTGTCTCATCCCTGAAGCAGGCAGATGTTTAGATTTGTACTCGGTGACAGTGAATGCGGATGCTTCTAACCATGTCCGGAACCCCTCTGCTTGTCTCGTACCAATGCTGCCTTGCTCATAAGTGCTGCTGTCTTGTGGAGTCTCTTTTCTCTGTGGGCACACTGGCTTCATTTCCACATTGGAGGCCCTCCTTTTCTTTATGACCCTGCTGGGCGTTCTCTTCTCCCAGTTTAGAATGGTGATCTCTCGGTGTCAGGCTTGTCTTCAGTCGTGATAGAGACATTGTCCTTGACCAGCTCGCCATTGTCTGTCATATCTACGTGTTTCATTTCCTACTTGGCCGTCTGATGCTTCATTGGTGTAACATGAGCTCACAAGAGTAGTGCTCTTTTTATGGCTGTCTGCTGCATCCCTGTCTATAGAGTGGTCTTTGACATGTGGTAGACGTTCAGATGTGGGTGGAAGAAGAGCGTGAATGAATGAATGAGTGCAAGGATACCTGCCATCATTCCCTGTGCCTCCCTTCATATCCCATTCCTCTTTCATTCGGTAGAGCGGAGGACCATGATGCTCGCTTAGTGCTGGGTTGTGGAGAATTTTCTTTGGGTACAGATAAAGAAAGAGATAAAACACAGGCTCAAAACTGGGCCTTCTGTTAGCTACGTGATAGATGGTGTTGGTAAAGGGGGTCTGGGAATAATCTTGTCTTTTTGACTTGGGCAGCAGGCTCTGGGTAGGGACACCAGTGGACAGGGCTTAGTTTCTCTTTTTCCTTCCTGCCAATAGATACCCATCGGGGGCCAGAAGTTATCATTTAGGTTTCTAGGGGCAGGGGGAGGAAAGTGGAGGATTTAATAAAGGACAGGCAGATTAAAAAAAAAAAGCCTTTTCCTGTCCCTCCAAGTTTACTGTAAGAAACAACACTTGTGAGATTTGCTCTCAGACATTTTGAAGAACCAGGATTCCATAGGAGATGTCCTGAGGAACGCATCTGGACTTTCCAGACATACTGACCTGGAGTCACTTCCAGGAACCATTTTCGGTAGGATTCTGTTTGCCATCCAGCAGGTGCATCCTGATTTCGACCTTAGCTGATAGCAAGAAGAAAGTGATCCTCTTACATGCAGCCTCTCGTTGGCTGGCTCCGGCATCAAAACCTGGTCTTTTCTTTGCTCCCTTGTGCTACTTTTCCAACTCTTCGTACAGCCCCAATTTCAAAATAATAAGTAGCAGGATTTCACTGTGAATCAATGAAAATGCAATTAAGTATGGATTGTCTACTATCACAATATTCAGATAGGCGTTAGTGTCTTTTTCTGTCCTTTCCCTCCAAGGGGGAAAATTGGAAACCAAGTGGGAACAAAGGGAGAAGTCAGTCAGGCATCAACACTGTTTTGAAAAGCCAAGCGGCGCAGAGCCACGTTTGACTTGTGTAGTTGCTAGGATTTGTCTAGTGCACCTTCTGGGTTGTGCTCTTCCTTTGGCACTGATTTCAAATCAGATTTGCAGAGTGACTGAAGTCTAGCCCTCAGTTGCCACACGTGACTCTTCCCGTGTTTAACATGGTCTGTTGGTTGGCTGCCCTGAGGAGAGAGCTGGCAGGAGGCTCTCCTGAGTCCGCTTTCCACAGAATCTGATTGTGTCCATGGTAGTGAGACCCAGAGGGAAGACGGCCGTGGGCATTTAGGAAGTGATTCGACGGGCGGTGTTTACTGCGTTTGTATAAATAGCAGAAAGGGCAATCATCCAGTGTTGGGCCATCTTGAGCTAACTGTCACGCCACACTTCTCTACTGCATTTTAGCGTTCAAATTAGTGTGTGGAGTCATAGGACTTTCAATGAAATTCCTGTGTATTACCAACATGTGTTAGATCTGTTTATGGAATCACTTGAGCATTCTGATTCAAAACCAATTGGAGAATTTTTGAAACATACTGCTTGTCTTCTTTTGCTCATCAATAACAGAACTATGGATTAGATGTCTTCAGAAAGAGGAAGAGAAAGAAATGACTTCAATAGGCAATTTTTTGAGTGTCTTACACCAGTTAGTAAGACTACCATTAACAAAGTACTGCAGACAGGTGACTTAAACAACAAAAAATTATTTTCTTACATTTCAAGACTTGGAAATCCAAGATTGAGGTATTAATTAGAGTTATTTCCTCTGATGTTTCTCTTCTTTGGTTATAAATGGCCACCTTCTCCTGTGTCCTCACATAGTCACCCTCCCTAAATGCCAGTGTCCAGATTTTCTCCTATGAGAATCTTAGTTGTTTTGGGCTGGAGGAATGACGCAGTGGTTAAAGCGCTTGATTCGCAAGAACTAAGTACTCGAGTTCGAGTCCCCAGCACCACATAATCCGCGCATGGTGGCGCACACCTATAATCCCAGCACTCAGGAGGATGAAACAGGAGGATTGCTATGAGTTCAAGGCGGATCGGGGCCCACCTTAGTGACTTCGTTTGATCTTCAGATCTTCAGTTTTCTTTACAGGCCCTATTTCTAAATGCAGCCACGTTCTGAGGTCCTAGGAGTTATGATTCTGGGCAAGAGACACAGCTCGACCAGTGACAGTCTTACCCATATTAGGAGTGATGTAGAAAGGATTGAACCCAGGAGAGCTCTGTCTCTGACTTATATCCCCCATCCCTTTTTATGCTTAATTTTGAGACCAGCTCTTACTCAGTTGTGTAGGTGGGACTCAAAACTTGAGATCCTCCTTCTTCTACCTCCTCCATCGATGCTGGGGTTAGAGGCTTCTGCTACCCAACTGCCTCATATTTTTAAAGTGGTGATAAAGCTTTTACTAGCATGAATTTAAGAGGATAGTGTCTCTGTTTCACTAACATTGATTTTTGTAAAAAAAATTTCACTCCTATTACTTTATCTCAGAGTTTGCATGATTTTTGAACCATTTGTCATGTATCATCTTTAGTACAGTATAGTGTTTTTGAAGGTGATTCATATTTTAATACAGTTGCTTCCAGTAGAACAGTGTTTTTCTGACTTAGAAACAGGCATAGAAATATACTGGGGATCTTGTTTGCTACAGAAATCAACTCTGTGGGTCCTAGGAGGGGCCTCAGGATTGGCCTCTCTCACACCCTGGACACTGATGTTGCCCATTCTCAGACCACTCTCCGAGAGGCAGGACCAGGACCAGCAGCATCATTTCCATGTCAGTACATGAACCTGAGGGTTCTGCATTTGAAAACAATTGTGCATTTTGATACAGTAACACTGAATTTTAAACCAATGACAATGATCTCAGGGATTTACCCTGATTGGTAGGATGATCACGTCTATTGGTCGTGATAAAATGTTCACACTCCCGACTAGTCATGATCTTACATCAGAATGTAGGGAAGTGTTACCATGCAACAAATTGCTTCTGACACCCTCAGTATCTTCGTGTAGGAAACACAAAATACTACTCCCAGCACTTAGGATTGCAGTATGCGATGTACCATTTCTTTGGACAGTTGTAAGGAACCTAGGCTGTGGCATGTGCATCCTTCTGACCAATGAAGATCACCTCTTGTGTCCTTGACATAGTCTTCTGTATGTCTTCTTTTCTCACAGTGGTTTTCAACTCAGGGAGCAACATTCACTCCATTTTGCAGACGTCAACAGTCATTGCCATAGTATAAAAATTGATTATAAAATTCTTTGTTTCCTCATACATATGGATTCAGCAGTTGTCAGTATAAAAACCACACCTTCTGATGTGGTCCCATCTCTCTTTCAGGCCTCCTCCACTCTGACCCCCTCTATACAAGGAAACCACACAGATAGATCATTCTGGAGATCAAGACAGTGTTTTTCATTTAAGATGAGTGCAGGAGAAACCTGGGTGAGGATGAAAAGGGTCTGAGGTCCCCGGAGTCCTGCTGGCCCTGCATGTTGTCTCTTGGTGCTTTTCCAAGTCCTTGATGCTGAGTCCCTTTAATCAAGTAGTTATTCTAGCCAAGTGACTAGGTTTCTGTAGGGTCACTGTTGCTTGCTTGCTTGCTTGCATGCTTTCTTGCTTGCTTTCTTGCTTTCTTGCTTTCTTGCTTTCTTTTTTGAGACAGGGTCTTGCTCTATAGTCCAGGCTGGTCCTGAACTCACTGTGTAGCCTAGGCTGCCCTTGGCCTCAAGGCAATTCTCCTGTCTCCGCCTCCTGTGTGCTAGGATTACAGGCATGTGCCACCATGCCCAGCTTATGTGGTGCTGGGGAATCAAATTCGGGTACTTACTTAGTGCTCGATATAGCACTTGCTAGGCAAGCACTTTCACCACTGAGCCATTCCTCCAGCCCCATATTTTTTATTTTTTTTCAAAAAAACATTATTTTCCATAATCTTATTTCTAGGTTTCCTGTTCTATAGCCATTAGGAAGGCCAGAAACCAGCCTGTGTGTGTTGAAGTGTTAGTAGTTACCTTTTATGAGTGATCTATTTCACATGAATGTTTAAATATGGTACTTTTAGGGAAACAGTGTTTTACAAATATCAATAAAGTTATATAGAAGATATTGATTGTCTAGGTTTGGAATGTCAGTGGATAATTGAGCAGGTGACGTGTTCAAGCTGACTTCCTTCTTGGGAGCAACCAGTGATGTGAGTCTTTAAATGTATGTGTCCTTCTAGGGTTGGTCTATATTTATATAAGCAAACACAAGCACCTTGCTCCCATTTTACATAGATATTTCACTGCTTTTCACCTTTAAGAAATTACATAGGCTGTAGTATCAATGGCGATTTTCCAAGGGCAGGGATCCCCCCACCCCCAGTGAAAGCAGAGCCATTTGGACAATTGAAGTATGCTTGCCCTGTGACCTCTGGAATCCCACCCATGTACCATGGGCCTCTTCTCTCTTGTAGTTGGTACCCCTGCTCCCCCGGCACTTACTATTTTTTTTTTAAGAGTGTACTTGCGATACATAATAATTACATTCATCATGGGAATTGGTGTATATACATTTTATAACGTACTCATTTTTATTTTTCTTTCCCCGTCCCAGTTGGTACTGTCTAATCTTCTGGAGTTTTGCCGAACAAGAGAAATTAGACAAATCAGTGGGTTTTAGTACTAGAAACAGCAAAGAATTAGCATGTAAAATTTAGTAGATTGTTTTTAAAAAGAAAAATTAGCATCTGGTTAGTTTAATTTCAATTCCTAATAGACTGATGAGATAAACATTAACAAGAATGTGTAAACATCTATAAGATAATGGAAGGGGGAGTAAAGACTTTAAAGTAGTGATCATCGTACGCAAACCTGATTGCATTCCTTGATAGCTTTATAGAATTACTTGATTAAAAAAGGCGATAGCTGTTAGATATTATGATCTTGAGAAAGCAATATTTTTGAAATCTTACATTTTAAATTAACTGAATTAGATAAAGAAATGGTGAAAGTATAATAAACTGTCCAAGAGGTAGCGATTCTGGAAAACCTATCAAATTGAAGAGAACCACAAGATAATGTGTATATTTTCTTTAATGATCTGGAAGAATTAGCTATGCATGATATTAGTGAAGACAGTGGCAAATGGGGTGTCTTTTTCTATGACTTGTGAGATTGAAATGTTGGGGTCAAACATACAAGTTTAGCATAACAGAAGGAAACTTCTGTCTTTTATTTCGCAAAAAGATTACTAATGTATCTGGGGATAAATAATCAAATCCACAGGGTCAAGGGAGGAAAAAAATCTAATGAGATGTTTTGGAAGATGGTGGTAAAATGATAGTTGTCTAATGATAGGTGTCTAATCATGAAAATTAGATGTGAACTTAAGTATAATCAGCATAAGTTTTCCAGAGTATGTAGTAAAGGAATGTCAGGCGGTTGTTTGGGACTACTATTATGCATTTTATTTGTCCATTTAGCTCAGGGATAGAACAGAAGTAGGTGGCATTAAGATGGGGCAAATCCAGAACTCCTTCAGTGACAGAACTTTTCAAAAATAACCATGTCCTTTAGGCAAAGAAGGACAGCACCCTGTAGACACATGTGGAAATGGGCTGAGTCTGGTGACATTTGTTTTCAGGTGAAATATAGGATACTCAATCTGTGCTTAGTGCTGCATACCTATGTCTCTTGAGGGATTGACCATAGCCCTCGAGAAGAGATGGAGCCGAGCACCTAGCATCTGAATGTACTTACCCTAAGTATCAACCCTGTTTCCCCCCTTAAGGTTTAAACTTAGAGTAGTTGCATTGTCCATCCACATGTTACAGGTAGTAGGCAGCTAGGGTGCAGTAGAAACCTGTGAGCCTTCATTCCAAGCAAACACATTAGAGAGACCTTCTCTGACACGTTAGAAAGACCTTTGCATCAGAGTGCTATGAGATGCCCTCCGCGTTCATTCCTGATCTGAGGAAGCGGTAAGGGGTATGTTTACATGGACAGACAGGAGGATAAGATTTCAGGCTTTAAAGTGGTAATGATGTGCTGTCCTTAGGATTTAGAGCCTCATATCAACAAAGGCTGTTTGAATCAGGAAGAAATACTAGTTTACAACATTGTTAGTACATGGTGAGCATCTTTATAAAATTCATCTATCAAGTGTAGGCTTTGTGGTGTGAGTGATCTGAAGGATTTGCCACATTGCATGATGTATGTATGCCAAAGCTATAATAAGTAAGGTGTCTAATCATTGTAGCATTGTTGATAAGAATTGAGTAGGTGGAGATGAGGAAATTAGGATTAGTACCTACTTTATATTGATTATTTTCTTTTAAATCATAATGTTTGTAGACAATTGGTGCATTCTGTTTCTGGGAGGGAAAACAGTCTGTTTTGCTATTGTGATTGATTTCACATTGAATCAGTCCTAATTCCTAACGTGGTTTGTGTCATGTTTGGATGTGTATCTTAACTGTTCACTGGGACAGTGGTAGTAAGAGATGGTTGAATATGGACAGTGTGTTTGCTCTCATGAGACGTTTTCCAGTCCAGAATCTTAGTGATGCTTTGCTGGACTGCTTTGAATTCCACATTATCTTCTAAGTCTTCAGGAAAAAAAAAAAGTGAGAAGTTTGATGCTAGAATAGTTTTAATGTGACTTCCCCCCATTCTTTAGTGAAACTAATAAGTAAGTGCCTAATAGACAGTGGGAAAAATTCTAGGTCACAATTTTTCTTTGGAGCTTCCAGGATTTGGAAGAACATTTCAGCAGTAGTCTCAGGAAAGTGATGATTTCCTTCAAATGTTTTTTAGAACAGCAAAGCATGCCATGTTTTATAGCACAGCTCTGAAGATGACTGAATTGCAGTCAGTCTACAGAGTAAAACTTCACGCAAGTCTTCATATGTCTACCAGGGAATTTCCAGATTCTAGGTGTAAATTTTTAAGTAGTTGATAATCAGCTTTTCATGTTTTGTATTTTAGTTGGCAGAGCTAATATGAAAAGAGCTTGCTGAGGCCGGAAGACTGCCGTTAGCTAGCCAGAGAGTGGCTCACACACGTCTCGGTGTCAGACACGCAAAGCAGCGGTTGTCAGGCACCAAAGGGACTGTGTGTATTATTGTTACCGAGAGATTTTGTTTCTTGCCCAAACCCAGCAGAGTCCCTCTTTTAACCACGCTGTCTCACAGTCACCCCCAGCATCAAGTTCTTCATCAAGTTCAACTTTGCACCCGTGAGAAGGCCTGGATTCCCAAGACCCAAGGTCGAACCCAGGTCACGGCACAGTGCTAAGCAAGTACTCTACCACTGAGCTATGCCCTGTCCCCAGTTTATGTGTCCTTCAAGGCCTTACTGTTTTACTTCCAAAATTCTATCACTCTGTATAATGGCTTTCTTTCTAATAGTGTGAAAAAATCATCTGGAACATACCTTCTCAAGAACCTCAAATAAATATTTTGTATTTGTAGGTGATAGACTTGTAGCAATTATTAGCCCTATTTGTTGCAGGTGGTGGGATTCAGGACCTCACACACGCAAGGCAAGTACCATGCCACAGAGGAGCAGCGCCCCCTGACCCCTGGCTGGCTTCAACAGGCACTTCAGTCCAGAAATATTTGGCATTGAGTATTTATTTTGAGAGGAAGTATTAATTTTCAGCACATATTTGTATTTTATGGGACAAACACATGTTAAAATAGTACCCACACTCTGACCGTGTTTAATATTTTCTGTTCGAAATTAAGTGATAAGTGTGTTTGTTACTTCAGTTGGACAAGCAGGTTGGGAACAGGCACCTGTAAATCAGCCAGTACTCAGTCAGTGTTTGGATGTCACTAAATTTTATTTATTCTGAGACTGCCCACATTTGATTGTTTGGGCAGCCTTCCTTCTTCTGAAGTATGGAAGTTGTTCTGAGCACGCTCTCACTGTGACAGTACGACGGTCGTCTTTGTTTGCCTTCTGAGTTACGGTATATGTTTTTGTGTGCCCACACTTACTCATTACAACTCCAGGTTTAAAAATAGAAATGTGGGAAATACCAAGCAATTGGAATGTGTTTTAGGGACAGCAGCCAAGGTGAGTACCAAGTATGGGAAATAGATGCACCTTTTATTGAAAAAAGTCTTGTAATAATTTTCTGCAAGCATATTAAAGTGTTTGAGTTTCAACCGAGAATTTTTTTCATCGGGAAATCAAAAACTATTTTTTGTAGTGTTATTGTCTGGCAGTGAACTCCTTCTATATGTTCTTTCATTTAACCTTTACCAAAAGTCGCATGTGGAAGACGCCTTTCATCAGTGAGGTTGGTGAGGTCACCAGGGTGTGCGGTGCCGGGCAGACAGACGGGTGCTGTGGATTCCTCTGTGGTGGTGGTAGAGTCATGCTTCTTGAGGCGATGTTTAGGGCTGCTGGAATTTATAGGGAAGGAAGTTACTGTTTTGGGTTAGTAATTTTTTCTTTCCCGAGTATGCAGCTCTCTTAATGTTTTGTATGTTGAGCTGTCTTCTTCCTTCCCCTGTGAGGCTTAGCACCTTTTCCCATAAATAGTGCAAATTAGGCCAGAACTAGATTAGTTAAAAATGTTAATTTTGTCCATAATAAATATCTGATCCATATGTGTTATTCCAGGAACTAGTAATAACTGTCCGCTTAGAAATGGAGGACACATGGGTTAGCTCTGGGGTTGATCCTGTCTGGGAAGTTGGAAGCATTGACTGAGTTTGTGAAGGACCCAGCTCTGTAGAGCTCTGTAGACAGAGACCCTGACTGGGAATCCGGTTCGCTAAAGTGCCTTATGTGACCCCCTTGAGCCCCAGTTTCTTCAAATATTAAACGGGCTGATAGAATTTACCTTAGAGTTAATAAGGTTAAAGTACCATAACATATGGAAATTGCAAGTAGTGGTCAGCATAGCACATGTTCTTGATAAACATTAGTGGTTCTGGCTGTTTTTGAATGTATTTTATGATATTCCATTATTCATTTGCATGAAAATACTTTCCTGTTTGACTTAAGAAAAATAATGTATTTTATGCATTCTTAAACTGAGGAGCTGGAGTGGTAGAGCACAGTTGACACACAAGACTCGGTGTTCAGGCAGAACCTAACAGAAGACTGGGGCAAGCACTGCAGATTTTTTTCTAACCCAATTAATACAGGGAATATTTTTATGGCTTAAAGAATTCTGTGGACTTTTCTTTGTATGCCATAGTTTTTAGTGCACCAATGATAGGATTCAGTTAAAAAAGTTTTCCGACATAAGGTTTACTCTGTTTTGGATACAGTTGGAATTCTTTTATTCTTCCTGCCATATTTTTGTTGAACTGTATTTGAAGTATCCTAAAGAGGTGCATGTATTTTTTAAAAGTTTATTTTGGTATCAGTAGACATATTCCAAAGTGTTTCCCTATCTGTGAGAAACATAAGCCTCTGATTTAAAATTTAGAGAAAAAATATATTACTAATAGTCTTTAAGTCTTTACTGGAAAAATGTGTTATAAATTTTCATTTTATAGACAAATGAGAGGAGTCACATGATGTCCACTTCACTCAAGCCACTGAGTGATGGATTTGCGCAGTAGAGAGCAGCCCTCGGGGCTCCGTTCCTGCGGGCTCGGGCTGTGCTGTGGGCTGTCCAGGGCTGGTTCAGCCCTTTCGAATATGTTCATTGTGACTGAGAGAGTTGTCTGCAGCCCCGTGCCTAGGCCTCACGCAGGGCTTTTGGGCAGATACGCCAGTTCAATAATATTGCCAATCTAAACATTCGTAAGAGGATTAGGTAAATAAATTCCATAGCAAAACAAATTATATATATATATATATATATATATATATATATATATATATATATATATTTCCTTCTTTCGAGTAGTTTCCAGAAACCACACATGACTCATTTGTCACACTAACCACACAAGTGTGTTGATGCTCCCACCGCGCACGAAGGGGTAGTCGATGAAGGAAATCCATGTTGCAGGCCTGGGTTCAGCTAAAGAAGTGCATACTAAGTTTTAATTAGAATTTATTTACAGCTAGAAGCTGTTCTTTTTTTTTCCCCCCCTTAAGTCAGTAATGAGCCATTCCTCTTTGCCTGGTCATTAGCATGCAGAGTTCCATCAGCGGCAGTTCCAGCTCTTTCCCTTGTTCTTGTGGGGAAGATGGTGGGGCCGGCTTGCTTGGAAGCACACTGCCACACTCTCCCCGGGAAGTATCAGTCTATTCCGGACTTCCCTTCCACACGCAGGGGAGAAAATTGAGTTTTGCTGCTGACTACGTTAATTGATTGCAAGTTGTTTCGGTAGGAAGATGAGGTTGAAAACTAGATTTCCTTTCATTTTTATGTATTAGATGCAGCGAAACTATACCGTGACACATTCTGCTGTAACTAAACATGCTGTGGCAGAATCTGAATTTGGGTTGGTATGCTTTAGTATTCAGATCTTGACGCTGGTCAGCTTGCAGGATTATCCCTTGGGTTGGAGCTGTTTCTGTAGAGATTGACTTGGTTTCCCATCAGCTCACACATCTCTCTCCTTCAGAGTTTTGCTGAGTTTTAGGGTCTGGTCAGTCGGTGACACTAAAACCAGTCCATCTGGTTGTCTACCATTTTATGTGGTTCAAACAAAACCTTTGTCTTTCATTTTTCCGTTGTTGTACAAAGCTCTTGTCCTTAAACGTAAAAAAACTAAAAGTTGTGTGCTTGTATGGATGTCTTAATAGGATTTGAACTCGTTGATGAAGCTTCATTGATTTGGCTTTCAGCAGGTCCTAAAAGCTAAAACAAAGAGGGGTGCTGCTGCCCCGAGAAGCTGCACGGGCAGGTGCGCACCGACGCCCTGGGAAGGGAGGAGGCCCGGGACCAAGCGCGGCACTTGGCTTTGCATCTCATCTCTGGGTCTTAGCCCCCAAGCAGGTGTGGTGGTTTGGATCTGGAATGTCCCCAGAAGCCCCATGTTCTGGGGAAACTGTGTGCTGCTGCGGGTGAGATGTGACCAAAGGCGCAGGTGCTGGGGCTGAGCCGGGGGAGGGCTGTATGCTGGATCCACCTTCCTCCCCATCTTTCTCGGTTCTGCCCTGCAGCCCTGAGGATCTCTTCCTCCTGGAGCACAGGCTCTGGCTCTGCCTGTGGCTGCGCCCCGCCGTTTCCTGTTTTCCATCGGTTAACAGACTGAGACCTTCTAAAACTGGAGGCTACAAGAAGTCTTTCCTTCCTAAGTTGTGAATGTCAGGTGTTGAGTCACAGTGCCAAAATATTACTAAGACAGCAAGTAAATGTATGTCATTACAGTGTCTTTTTTTTTTTTTTGAGGGAGAGACAGGGTCTCACTCTGTAGCCCAGGCTGGTCCTGAACTCATTATGGAGCCCAGGCTGGCCTGGGACTCACAGAAATCCTCCTGCCTCAGCCTCCTGAGTGCTGGAATTACAGGCATGTGCCCCCACACCCTGCTTATGTGGTGCTGGGGAATTGAACTCGACTTAGCACTTGCTAGGCAAGCGCTTTAACCACTGAGCCATTCCTTCAGCCCCTCACCGCAGTGTCTTTAATCATGAAATAGAAACTCTCTCACTGAAATTAATGGATTGAGAATTTGAGGAATTCTTACCTTTTCTGCACACATCCCACCCCAGCACCTACAATACCGACTTTTCCTTACTTGAGACTACTGCCTAGAGCTTAGAAAAGCGATGTGTGTTACCTGGCTTGCTATATTCAGATTCCGATTTAGTAGAAGAGAATGGTACTGTATTATTTAGCGTTTGTAACTATATCAAAATCTCTGACAGAGGATGCTTTATGAAGTAAGGAAGTATCGGTCTGGCTCTTTTCATCCAAGTTTCCTTGTCACTTTTAATACAACTAGATTTTATTTATTTATTTTGTAAAAAATAAATCCGTCCATTCAGTCTTGAGTAAACGTTGAGAGTAACAAAAATCAGAATGTGATTCTGGTCAGTGTGAGGCGAGCTCCGCCATCGCCTGGCGGTTCATGTCACCTCACCCTCCTCTTTTCAAGTTCTTTCCTTATAGTTTTGTTAGTAACACAGGCTTCTTTCTTTTAGAGAACTTAGAAGTTTTTGCAGATAACAGAAAATTTGTGGGGGCGTGAGGGGCTGAGGAGGAGGCTGGAGGAGTGGCTCAGTGGTTAAAGTGCGTGCCTTGGAAGGGCTAAGACAAGTGCTAAGTACCCGAGTTCAGTTCCCCAGCACCACATAAACTGGGTTTGCTGACGCACCCTTGCAATCCCAGCACTCGGGAGGCTGAGGCAGGAGGATTTCCGTGAGTCCAAGGCCAGCCTGGGCTCCATAGTGAGTCGGGAACCAGTTTGGGCTGCAGAGCCGGACCCTGTCTCAACAAAAGAGAAAATTGCAGAAAGTACTTACTGTTTGCTCTAGTAGTTCATATTGCAAATGTTCATGTTTATCGTAATTTGGGAAGTATTTTTTTCAATGTTGAAATTCTGGTTCTTTGGGCAACACAAGAGCAAATCATTTACTACTGGGTAGAACGTCACGGTATTTGCTTTTATTCCTTTATGAAATCTGGACTTCTGAATTATTTTTTTCCTAATAAACAGCTTAAAAAAAGCAAATATTTTAATTTGCCTCGGTAACTAAGTTTGAACAAGTGAAGCACGTCAAGTTGTTGCTGATACGAGTGCCTGTGTTAACATTCTGGGACTGCATGATAATCAGCAGGGCAATTTCACAACCCAGTGTACCAGCAGCTCGAGCCGTGGGCTCAGTCCACCGAGACCGTCCACGTTTGGGGCGGAATCAGTCCTTGCTTTCTTCAGCAGATGCTTCTGTTCCATCTGTTCCTCGGCTTTATTCTTCTTCGGTGTGCCATTTGCTTTATTTTCCAAATATATAAGATTTTTTTGTTACTTAGAATTATTGCTGAAGAATTATTCCTCGTGCTGCAGTGGAAGTGTTGTGACCGTTTTGTGGTAGCTGATTTACAACGCTTAATCCCACGCATAGAACCGTGACGACCAAATGGTTGTTGATTCATTGGTTTGAAACATAGCCTCCCTCAGCCTTTAAGTTCCCTGCCTTGGGCTCAAGCTTGCCAATCCCCCTGCGTCTCCAGTTCCCAGCGAGCTGGGATTAGGGGTATGCACCCCCATGCCTGGCTCCAGATTAAAATATATGTGAAAGTTTTAGAACAAGGCCTGGTGTGCAGTACCATTGTTAGCTGTGCTTATCGTCACCACCGTGTGAACAACCCCCTGCTAATGTTGTTGTCTGTTAATATTGTCCTTCTAATCACTCAAGAGAAACTATTAATCTGAATATATATTCTTAGCAAGAATTTCATCAGTTGGAGTATTTTAACTATTATGAGTAGGGCTGTAGGTGCATCACATGTGGATCTGTGTTTCTGCTTCTGATGGGTGTGGAGGTGACTTTAGGTAGCTGGTGGTCAGGATGCTTGATGCTTGGGTCCTCTGACCCTCAGGGTGCAGACTCGGGATATAGCTCAGGTCCCCAAGAGACCTTTAGGAGTTCCTGAGGTAATAACCACATTCTGGATGACTCTGAGGTGTCATTGGTCCTGTCCTGCTTATGCTGTCTAGCAGCGTTTGTGTGTGCAAACCTTTTTTGGTTCTCTCTGGATCCTGGGCCTTCAAGCTGCACTACATCCCCAGCCATTCCCTAGAGTTTTCAAACAGGGCCTCACCAGGTCACAGAATTGCCTCGGCTAGGATCACACCCCCTGGAATGGTTGGATAGTAGATGCATATGATCAATATTCAGTCTCTCCTTTTTAAAAAATTGCTATAATAGGGGCTGGAGGAATGGCTCAGCGGTTAAAGCACTTGCCTAGAAAGCGCCAAGTCAAATTCAAAGTACCCGAGTTTGATTCCAGTTCCCCCAGCCCCCAAACCATAAGGTGGATGTGGTGGTGCAGGCCTCTAATCTCAGCGCCCTGGAGGCTGAGACAGGAGGATTACTGTGAGTACAGAGCCAGCCTGGGCTCCATAGTGAGTTCAGGACCGGCCTGGGCCACAGTGTGAGACCCTGTCTCAAAAAAAAAAAAGTTACAGTATATAAAAGCCTAAAGAAGTTCTGTTATGTGTGTACATTAACTGACTGTATTATATGTTTTACATGCAGTTCCGAACAGTGCCTCTTTGTGCAAAAAAGCGGGCAGGCTGCAGGTAGACATGGCCACTAGGGTATACGGTGCACTTGTCCAGGAGTTACCTGTTTGTGGGGACATCTGTGTGGACCATGTGCTGTGACTGTATGTCCTTATGTTTTTTTACACTTTAAAATCTTCTAAGTTTTCATTTCTGATGGAGTGATGTAGGTATGTCCTATCCACGTAAACCGAGGTTCTGTGGGGTTCTTAGCGTTGAGACGTGCAGCACGTCAGTCTGTCCTGGAGAGGAGCACCCCAACTCCTTTCTCACATGCAGCATGGCTTGGCAATTTACTCGGTGCACCATGGAATTAAAATCTGTTCCGTGTTGTTATCTTCCATGGACTCCCACGATCTTGCATTTTAATATCCAAAGAGGAGCGTCATTTTTTTTTTTTTTTGAAACAGGTTCTTGCTCTGTAGCCCAGGCTGGTCCAGAACTTACTATGGAGCCCAGGCTGGCCTTGGACTCACAGCAATCCTCCTACCTCAGCTTCCCGAGTACTGGGATTACAGGTGTGCACCAACACACCCCGTTTATATGATGCTGGGGAATCCAACCCAGGGCCTTGTGTTTGGGAGGCAAGTGCTTTAACCACTGTGCCATTCCTCCAACTCCAGGAACGTCATTTTTAATACTCATTTAATCTGTTTGTGATAATGTAATAGTGTTTCCCTTATAATTTGGGATTCACTAATTCTTGCGATTTTGAGTAGAAACAAAACAAATCTATTACATCTTGATTTTTTTTTCCAACTACTTGTTTTGTACCCCACTTTCAGTACTAAGAAGCACTCTTGTAAGTCAGCATGCTAATTGTGTGTAAAAAATTAACAGTAGATACTGAAACCTGGGTCTCTTATTCTGTGGAGTCACCTGGGTCTCTGCAGTTTGCACGTGCTGATGACTAAGCCAGTACTTCCCTCTTGTTTTGCATTTGGTTGTTGTTGTGTTACTATCTTTACTTACTCAGCATAGCTTTATAATGATTTTCTTCTGAAGGCAAATAGAGTTTTACTTAGACTCTTACTTATAAAAATGCTTCATTCATTTGACTTTAAAAGAATTCTTAGGGGCTGGAGGAATGTCTCAGCGGTTAAAGCTAGGCAAGTGCTATGTCAAACACTAAGTACTCGAGTTCGATTCCCCAGCACTACATAAGCCAGGTGTGGTGGTGCATGCCTGTAATCCCAGCACTCAGGAGCCTGAGGCAGGAGGATTGCTGCGAGTCCAAAGCCAGTCTGGGCTCCATAGTGAGTTCAGGACCAGCCTGGGATATAGAGCAAGACTCACTCTCCCAAAAAAAAAAAAAAAAAAAAAAAAAAAAAAAAAAAAAAAAAAAAAAAAAAAAAAAAAAAAAAAAAAAAAAAAAAGAAAAAAACAAAAAAAGAAAAAAGAAAAAAAAAATAGGAAAAGAAAAGTATTTCTAGAAGCTTTGAGGATGTAGCTTAGTTTTAGGGTTTGTGCTTAGAATGTGGGAAACTGTGAGCTCAGTTTCAGCGCTGATGTGTTTGTGTTTGTATGTCTGTGTACCTTTGTGTAGTCTGTGTGTAAATGTGAAGAAGACTGTGCAAAATGTGACCAGTGTAGGCCTGAAGGTTAGTACTCTCAGTGACTGCAACCTTTGGATGGCTTCTTGAACATTTGTATTTGGACTTAATACTGTTTACTGAAAGTGCAATTAAGCCTGTAACTCTTGAAGTATTTCATATTCTGTATTATTCAACAAAAAGTGAGGGAAGGGAGTTGGGCAGTTGACCTTTGAGGGCATTCTTCCACAGTTGAGGAAATTGAAGTTCAGGAGATGTTAATTTTCCTGAAGTAACACAGTGAGCAAGTTCTGGAGCAAGGTTTTCATTGATATCTGCCTGACTCCCACACCTCTGTTCTTGAACTTGTAAATTGCTATTTCTGAGAAGAACAAAGCAGGTTACCCCAGTGACTCTGTCAGCCCTTAGCTGCGTGATTGTGTAAGTCATTATTGTTAGAACTCTGTTTCGATATTTTTGAAAGTAAAAATAATCTGTACTTTTCTAAAAAAAGTGCCTATATATGATTTTATTATTTCCATATATAATTTAAAAAATACGATTCACGGGGTTTTGCATAATTACCAGAGAACAGTTTTCTTTCTTGTTCTCTAGATACTGAAAATGAACAAGGTTTTGATACAGGACAAAGTATTTAAAATCATAATAAGGCATTTTCAAGAATTTCATTTGCTAAAAATGGTAGTGAAATGCCTATGCACTGTGGGGAGGTGGTGGAGCCTTATGGAGGGAGTTAGGTCATCGCCGCCGGCCCCTGGGAGCCTGGCCTCCTCGTTTCCTGTCCTGGTCTTTGCAGCTGCCACAGGGTGAGTGGCTCGCTCTGCACGCTGCCTGCACGCAGTGGGTCTGCCTGACTGGGTGTTAGCCTCTAAAACTGTGAGCCGGAATGAACCCTTTCTCTCTTTTTAAAGTGAACTATCTCAGGGAGTTTGTTTCAGTAACTCAAAGCTTACTTAATACAAAAGGAACTATTCTCACAGAACTGGCTGAAGATTGAGCGATCCTCATGGAGGAGAACATTAGTTACGTTTGTCGTGACTTCATCTGGGTGAGCTGTGATCTAAGTTTTATGATCACTTATATTCCCAACAGGATAAAATGCAGTTTTTTGAGACAGTTGCTCTCATTCCTTGTCTGCTCACCACAAGACAGGCCGTGAGTGTTGCTCATGGTGGATGCCGTGGGCCATGGTAGGAGACACACAGGAGCTGTGTATTTTGATTAACCCACAGGAAGGGAGGTGCGTTGTGCCAAGGGTCGTCTCGTTTTCCTCTTCCTTAAGCTGCCTGTCAGTTCTCCAGTGGACAGAACTCAGTTATGTTCTGTTGGGCATAGTCACATGTACTTGTGGTTAACCTGATGGGGCATGGTAGTCCTAACCTATAATAATTTAGCGTATCATGTGACTTAGAGGGCAGGTGGCTGGGGCATAAACTTGAACATGGTCGTGTCCGGTCTGCTGTACAAGGTTTGTTGTTAAAATGGTGACATATTAATGTCCAGCTCTAACTTCTAGTTTCTTGTCTTCCTGTTTTTATCTTATTTGTGTAAATGAATAATGCTATTACTTCTTTAAAAGCCACTGAAAGATTTTAAATTAAATAGTCAATGTGTGTAAGTGATGTTTGTGTCTTTCTGTCCTGTGTTGGCTAATGCTTTGTAAGAAGTGCTGTGTGGGCAGCTCCAGCCTCTGAAGGACTCGAATTCTGAGTAGTCTGCATGTTGAGTGTTAACCTGAGCTGCACATGGTGCTGCTCAAGACCCAGTTTTCCTTAAGATTCTTATTTCAAAAAGGACTTGATGATTTAAATTTTTGTAGTACATTATACTCAAGCAAGCCTTTATATGCATACCTTTTTAGTCAGTATTTTAATTTGAAAGGGTCTAAGTTCTTTGTCATTTATTTTGAAATGAATGTTTTTGTTGCCATTTTTTAAAAAAATACAGTGGGCTAGTGTTTAATTTTTAGAACTTAAAGTGTAAGAGAAATATGTACGAAGCGTAAATATCAATCATTGCTCATGCTACCTCATCATTACCTCAGGATCTTGTCAGGAAAGGTGGGATCTCAGTAAGTTTTTATTAACCTTGTGTTTTTTTTTGTGTGTTTCCTATTATGAGTTTCCTGTGTAGTAATTTTTAAAAATTAGTCAATACTACTTTTTATGTGCAGGTCTTTATGGAGGAAGTGATGTGAACAGTTGAAGTAGTTAAATTGTTTGAAAGACATATATTAAAAAAATCTTGGTAGTGTCTGTACAGTTTTAGAAATGTTTTACTTTTACTCCTCAGAATAGTACATTCAAAAAAGAATTTTAGTAAAAACATGTAAAGATATATTCTAAAAGCAGCATTGACTTTTGTAGCCTAGCATCAGATCAGCATTCCAAGAGATGTGCTTCTTGTGTTCACGTCATTTTAACACATAGAGCATGTACTGGTGTGTGTTAATTTCTGTGGGCAAAAACAGTTGACTTTTTTTTTTTTTTTTGGTAAAAAGAGTATTATCATACATAGTGGCTGTAAGAGGGCTGGATGCCATACCTCCTTCCTATGACAAAGCAACACATAGGCCTGGACCCACCAGGAGGTCAAGAAGAACCTCTCCTGTTTCTCCTGGGATAGTCCCAGAATCAATGGGATTTGTTATATTAGATTGCCAGTGGTCGATTCATTAGGATGTATTTAACCATTGAAAACTCGTGATCTTTTCTTTTGATAAGGTGGAAAAACAGTTAAGTGATGATTGTCCCAGCCTCGGCTCTGTAGTGAGTTCAGGACCAGTGTGTGCTATAGAGTGAGACCCTGTCTCAAAAAAATTAATAATATTCCATCTTTTTGTGTCTTGAATTTAGAAATAGGACAAATTCGGAAAAGCCAGTTGTCTTCATAATTTGAATTTCACATTTTACGGTGTGTCACTCACCCCCCCCCCCCCCCAAAAAAAAAAATAAACAAAAAAAAACCCTGATGATTTTGCTGTGGTTGTGAATTTTCACAGGATCTTAAGGGGAAGGCTTAAGATCCTGTCCTTCCACACATGAAAGCAGGTACTGTAAGGCTGCTCATAATCTGAAGCAGTGGTTCCCAGTTGCCTTGGATGGCAGAATCATTCTTTTAAACACTCAGATCTCAGATTTTAAGAATTTGGAATAAATGGCCTAAAGCACAAAGTTATTAAGGAACAAAGGAAACAAATTATCTGTGGAGTGAAGTGTGCTTAATTCTTTTAATGTTATGCATTTTATGTGGCCATGTGGACTTCTGTAGTGACCAGATGAAGAACTGGCTTGATATAATTAAACTGTGTCTTGCAGTTGTGTATAATTGGACAGTAATCTTTGTTTTTTGGCCAATGATTAATAACTGAAGGCCTCATGTTATCTAAATGTTACTCTTAACCTTGTGAGTGTGGGCTTGAGGGACAGTCTGCTCAAGCATAACATAGGCTTTAAAATGAATAGTTCTGTGCTTGTGGATGGTGAGATGGAGTTTCTGGGTCTCACATTACCTTCCTGAAAAGCAAGGATTAGAGACATTACCTACTTTGTAAGAATTAAGCGAGTTACAGTGAATTTTTGAGACTAACTACTTCTCAACTTGCATGCAAGTAAGGAAAACTTCCTGTAAAAGAAATTCAGATATCCAAGGTCTTATATTTTTATGTATCCACAAAATAGGGTGACTTTGATGCGTCTCAGTAGTGTTACCAAGGTCTGGATGCTTGTTTCTCTTCTGTCCTGTGTCCTGGGCATCCAGGCTCTTGGCTCTTTTCAGAGACATGACCCCCACAGAAACTCCCAGTATGGTCCCCAGGTCTGTGAGTCACAGATCCGTCCCAGAGTCATCAGGAGGGTTTGTCGGTAACATGCGGGCAACAGTTGAATATTCTTGCCTGCTTTGGTAAATCCCGAAAATGGCATCAAAGGGGTCACATGAGCTCATAAAGCAAAATCTATGCCTGAAAAAGGTTGGGGTTCTGCTAGGAGAGATACAGAGTGGGGTGGCTAATGGGTTAACCAACCCTGTTGGCTTGTGGCTTTTATATTTCTACAGTTTAATAACATTTATGTGTAATAAAGTAGCTAATATTTGACTATATCCTCCCCTCTCCTAAATGGAGTTGGTGGGTAGATTAGTGGATATTTTATGGAAAAAATGTACATGTATGTGTATAGTGTATTTGTGTGTATATATATGTACTCTACTTATAAAAACCCTTTGGGTAGAAATGATTAACTTAATTTCATGGATGGAGAGAGTCAAAGTCCAAAGTGGTAGAATCCATGCAATTGTTGACAGATATTTAATCCTTCAAAGTCATGCTTTTTGCGTTACATTCAATTTCTTACTCCCATTAAGCATCAGGATATTAGGTGATATTTTTAATCTTATGTGACTATATCAGAGTATACCTTCACTGTTTATGAACATAAGAATTTTCTTTATGAACAGATTTAATACCCAGGACTATGTTTTATATTGTCATATCAGTGACATTTTTCCTAGTGAATTAATTTTTTCATTAAATATAAATGGGATGTAGGATTTGTGAAATGCTTCATTAGCTCTTGTACATTAATGTGTAAGTGCTATGGTTTAGCTCTATGGCTTCGCTCTTTCTAAAACACAGATTGTAATTGCTAATTTTCAAGATGTTAAAATAGAATATGAATTCTTTGTTAAAATATTATTATCTGTGTAATCTGGGTAACTGAAAAAATAATTACACACAATATGGCTATCATGTTCCAGCTACTGCAGAATCGAGGACACCAGTTAGTGCACATGGATTTAGAAAAATGGTTTAATTTTTTTCCAAGTTGCATAAAAATTATTAGTTTTAGTACATTAGGAAGAGAATACTCCTGTCTGTGTGGTGTTCCCCCCCCCCCCCCCCCCCCAGTTTCCAAAAGATGAAAATGTTTCATTTGGTTGAAAATAATTAAGTTTTTTCTTGACTAAAAATGATCTTTATATTTGTAAAAATGACAGGCTTAAAAAATTGAAATAGGAGTTCTCCAGTGAAATTTCTGAGTTGAGAGACAGATAACCCAAGTGGACCCATGGAGGTAACTGGGTGTGAGCTTGTGGCTGTGATGCCTTGAAGGGGCAGGCATAGACCCTGCACTGGGGAGAGCCTGCAGGGGCGCCCAGTTGATCATTCTTTGCTGCTAAGATGTCCCATGTGGGAAACAGCGTGAAAACTACTGTGGCTTCCATGCCGTGTCAGTCAGCTTTCTGTCAGTGTAACAGACACTTGAGGTAACCAGTGCTGTGCCCGAGTGACACAGTATTACATAGGAGAAGCACTGTTTTTAGAGAAAAACTTAGGCGCCCCTTCTTAGCCAGGAACCGAGAATGAGCTTGTGCCCCAAAAGTATTCTCAGTGCCAAAGCAGGGGATGGGGTGGAGCTTTTTATAAAGGGAAAAACCGCAGGGACAGGAAGGACTACAGGAACAAAGGGGAGGGGTAAGAAGCAGTTAAAAGTAGATTTATAAAACAATAAAAATAATGGGAAGAGTCTAGCAGGAATGTGAATTTCAGCTGATGCCTTGTACCTGATTCAAGGGGATTTCTAGTGGCAGTCTGGGGCAGGATATCAGCAGATAGGGTGACCGAGGCAGCAGCTATGCAGGAAAAATGACAGGGCCCAGAGGACATGGGGGGAAATCTAAAATGGTGGAGCACTCATCATTTCATGAACATGTAAAGAGAAAATGTACGGTTGGCTCCTGGTTTCAGAGGGTCCACATTCATGATGAATCATTGGTGCTTTGATCAAGGCAGGGAGGGATGGTGGAGCCAGCTGCCCACTTCCTGGTGCAGAAACCTGCTGTCCCCAGGGCCTCCAGCGAGGCCCCGCCTGGACCAGGTTCCCCCTTCCAGTCTTATAACTGAGCAATGCAATATTGCACAGGAGAAGCACCACTTTTCAGAGGAATATTTAGGAGTCCTTTATTAGACAGGTACCGAGAATGGGAAAGAGCTCATACCCCGAAGAAGTCTCAGTGCCAAAGGGGATGGAGATCACGTGGGGCTGATAAAGGGAAAACCGATGATTAAAAGTAGATTTATAGAGCAGTAGATTGACAATGACAAGAATCTAGCAGTGACTTGAATTTCAGTCAGTGCCTTGTGCCTGATGGGGTTGCGGGGATTTCCAGTAGGAGTCTGGGAGCAGGCTATCAGCAGGGATTGAATCACAGGGTTCTTGAGACAGCTATGTAGGAAGAATGACAGGGCCAGGAGGAAATGGGGGGCAATATAAAAAGGTGGAGCGCTCATCACTTCGCCAGGTGCACCTGTCTGAGAACCAAGACTGTACCACATGAGGCTTTGGGAATGGGGCAGACCCAGGCAGTAGCACATTTTGTATCTGGTTTTAGTGAGTGGAGTTTTGTGAAAGGTTAATTGGAAACTGGAACTGATGAAGGAAATTGTGTTATGGGTTGGAATTAAGAGACCACCAAATGCCAATTGGGGCAAGGTAAGGTTTCTTTTATTATGCCCGAGATGGTATTATGACTGGCAGCCAGGCTATCCCTGGACTCTGGGTGAGCCCTCAAGAGAGCAGCCCTGAGCAAGTTTTATACAAAGATTATATGGAGGATTTTACATCATTACATAGATCATACTTAGTGACCAATTATATCCTGACACCTAGCCATCATTCTTTGGCTGGCTGTCTCTGCCGTGAAATATGTGACGCTCGCAAAATACACAAAATACATGACTCTGAGCAGGCTGCCATGGAGGCGAGAGGGGGAAGAGGTTCAGCCTCTGTCCTTATCACGAGATTCCAGAGATAACCTGATGAGAGCACAGCAAGGCTCCAAGGATCCGGGCAGGGCCTCACAAGGTGGACTCACAGTAAACTGACTTATAAATTTTAACTTACATAGACGACTGTAACTCACACAGCAAGCACATAACCTGAACAGCATAATCAGAACAAAATGGAGACACTTTAGTATATTGGCAGGCTGAATTATATCATTTCACAACCTGGTTAGAGAAAGCTACAAAATTACAGAAGCACACCTAGTGTTGGGTTTTTAGTACACTGTCACAGTCGTGCTTGGGGTTAAGCAGAACTGTGTAAAGCAGTTGATAGATCATAAGCAAGATCCAGTTCTCATCTTTTCACCTTTAATTACACCAAAGTTGATTCCTACAGAACAGAAAAGTTGGGTGGTAGGGAAGGGTGGCAGAGGCCTTCGGGTGTCCTGAGTTCACTTTCCCTGTACCTCACTTGCCTGTGATTGGACGTGAGGAACAGTGGACATCAAGCATGGGAAAATGCAGAAGAGCATTGCTTGTTCTTTCTCTTCTCTTTTGTCAGTTTCCAGCACAGATAGACAGAGAATGAAATCAAAACTTTACTTCAGCAGTGGTTTGAGGGAGTTGTCCTCAGAGCACTTGTTGGGGGAAAGGACAGAGTCATTTGAAGTGGAATTCCTTTGCATGAGAGTGCTTGGTGCCTTCCAAGCACCCCAGCAGACTCCCCTGAGGTGCTGGCCTACTCTCCTTGCTGTCCTTTGCAGCTCATGGCAACCTGATCCTTTTTCATTTAGCACCATTCATTGCCTCTAAGGACATGTCAGCAGACCTGAATCTAAGGTGCAGAGTTCCCACAGACTCCTCGTGGCCAGCCATGCGCTGCCGCCTCTGTCGACGTTCCACGGGGTGCGTGTGTTGCAGTGGGTCCACCTACTGCGACACATCATTTTCACCAGTGTCCAGACTTTCTGATAAGGTTCACTTTAGTGTTGTATAGACCATGGATTACGACACATTTAAGATGACACTGTCACCATAACAGGATGGTTATGCCCTCCAAACCCTCTGTGTTCTGTTTATTCTCCTGCTTCTAGAAACATTATTTTTAGAAGACAAATTTACTTCAACCAATCAAAAGATTCTCAGATACTGAATGGAATATCGAGTATATATCTGCTAGTTTTCTAGACTTCATGAATGACTTTGGCTTCATTTCCCATTGAGAAGAGTTATTACAGTTTTAATAAGACATAACAATTTCTCTTATTAATATATATTTTTCTAATTTTAAACCGTAATAATAAAAAAGTCTGGTCCCAGTCATGTGAAATTCTGATTCCTAACCAAAGGCTGTTGTGTTGCCATTGGCTTTCTTTGTATCTTGTTACGTTAGTTTTTGTCAGGTTAAGTTCTCTTGTAACCATCAGAGTTATTTTTCTGAGAAAGTCTTTTAGGATAAATTCTCTCATTTGAATTGCTCAAGAATAAAGTTCGCTGTTAAGCCATACGTTGGACACTCTGACTTTTTCTGTTGTTTGCAAAAAGGAAATCATTAAAAGTTGGTACAGAGAATTCAAAATCTATCACATTCTTAGTACTCTGAGAGCATTTGTCAGCACGTCATTAGTAGCATGGAGTATGAGTTAATGAGGCACCAAGTTTAAAACCTCTTATATTCAATTAGAGGACCTATTAGCTTTGAAAGCAGTAAATAATAATTGGCATTTACTGAATTTTAAAGAGGATCTGCATGTTGTGTTTTTATTTTCGAGTGCATATGTCATTTTGTGTTATGCTGTGAAAACTGGATGTTTTGAGAATGTAGCTACCTTTTAGCATTTAACCTAAAGTCTCTTCCTGATTTTAATGTGGAATATTTCCTCTCTTTAATTGCTAACATGTTTTTCAAATATTTACACACAAGTTTTAAGGTGCTAATTGGCACTAGAATAGCTGATGGATGGTGAACTGCTGGAGTCAACATTAACTTAAAGCACATCCACAATAAATTTTTGTATCTTGGCCTGAAGTTGCTGGCATTTGTGTTTTAAAGGCATCACTAGCCTGGCAATAAAATATATAAAACAGCAGTGGGCAGTTTTTGAATTTATCTTGCCCAGGCCTTAGCATGCCAGCCTTGGCTGCCTTAGCACAGTTGGATGGGCTCTCTGCAGTGCTGTGTTCTGGTGAGGGTCCTTGTGTTCTTTTGAGGGAAAGCTTTGCTTGTGATACACTGCAGCGCGTTTGGTCTGGAGGGTTAAAAATCAAAACAAAACCTTTCTTCGGAAGCCACATGTTTAATACAAGCTTTCATGTCTCATGCTTAAATTTTATGACATGCTTTTATCTTCTTTCCAGATTTTCTTTCCCTGTACTCTGCTGTCCTCGGCTTACTCCGTCACAGCTGAGTGTGCCTGTGTACCTGGGACCTCCAGGGTGGGCACCCCTAGCTGGGCTCCCTCACCTTTGTCATTTCCCGGAGCTCCTGCATGTGTCCAGCATACTGGGTAGGCAGTTGTGCTAATTCAGTTGTGACTGAAAGACTTCCTGAAGGCCTTTTTTTATTCAAATACAAAACAATTTCCAGAGTGCTTTCTTATCCACCTTGAGCACTCAAGTTCAGTGCATCTGAGAGAGAAAAGGTTTGCTTCACGGTAGCTCCTTCTGTGTGGGTCCCAGGCAGAGGTGGCCATTGGCTTGCCCTTCCTACAGCTCTCGGTCTACCTGCTGCAGAGGGCTGAAATGTTGGTCTATTTCCTGGACCCTGTTGGCAAGGCTAATTTGCCGTCATCCTCCTGCGTCCTCAGCCACACAATACAGTTGTTTTTTGTATTCTGTAGCATTGTCTGGAGGGAGCACTTCAAGTTGGAGGTGGCTGTGATATCTGGGGATAGAGTCACTTCCAGTCCATATCCACGTTATGTTTTACCAACAGTAATTTTTTTTCCTGTTGTGCTTTATTACTAGTAGTTACTTAACATTGTAAATGATTTTCTACTTTATTTTTTAAAGTTCCCATAAACCTAAGTATCAGTTACATTTAATTCCTGAAAAGTAAACAGATTTAAATGTGACTATTTGGTTTTTTTTTCAAGTTTGATTTACATTTTGAAACACTGAGTTTGAAATGTGATTATTCATGTTTTTAGAAATAGTGTTGCCATAAAGTTTTTTTAAAAAATTTATTTTATTTTTTGAGACCGGGTCTCAGTATATAGCCCAGACTGGTACTGAACTCACTACGTAGCCCAGCCTGGCCTTGGACTCAGGGCAATCCCCATGTCTCAGCCTCCCAAGTGCTGGGAGTACAGGCGTGCGCCACCACGTCAGGGAAGACACAGTTTTGAACATACTCGGTTATATGTTTTCCCCCTCCAATCTTGATCAGTTCTTTTTGTGGCAGGCACACAGTACACAGGGTGACGATACATAGTTTTTCTATGAGACTGAACTGAGCATGGTATTGGCTGTTCCTGGTGGCTTCTGTTGATGCCCCGGCCCCTGCTACCAGTGGCTTCTGTGGCTGGGCTTGGCAGCAGCTGGAAACATCTCTGTCCTTACAAGTGGCTACACACACTTGTGCTGTCTTTGCATTTGCCTAAGTCCTCTAGGAAAAAAAAACATCAAGAAAAATGGAAGGCTTCAAACAAACAAACAGACAGACAGACAGACAAGAAAAGGTGAACTGGGAAGACTCAGCTTTCAGGAAGAAGGGAGAAACTGGCTTCAGTGGAGTGAGGCCCTGTCGGAGCTCCCAGCCCTGTCTACAGTGTGCTCAGCCCTCAGGAGGGTTCATGTAAAGGAGGAGCAGCCATACCCATTCAGAATTGGCCAACATTTACATATGGCTGTAGCTGGGTCTGGACAACCAATGAGATTTTCTGGGCCTGGGACTGTTTAGTTTGGTGACTGGAGACTAACATGGCCAACCAAGGCCTGTAAAGCTTAACTTTTAGGTCTCCAGGGAACAGGTTCTGGTTTTGAGTCCGCATTAAGCAAGTGGAGAACAGACTCCATTTTGAATTTTAGGCCCAGTTGGCCAGTAAGACTCCCGAGTTCCCCATCTTCTTGCCTGACCACAGCCTCAGCTAGAGTTTTTGCTTACTGGAGCTGGGAAGGTGGACAGCTTTTCCCACCCTCGCGGACACTCCTTCTAAGGCCCCGCTGGTGTCCCTCAGTTACCAGCTGTTATCTTCCCTCCTACCTGGATTATTCTGATCAAGATTATTTTTATTGCAGTCAGGAGTGGAGGGTGAAGGAAGCCCCACCTGTGCTTCTAGAGTTCCTTTGCCTTGACATTTCACTTGAAAATGTGCGTGCACATGAGGGGTGGTTTTGCAGCCTCCCAGGGCACACCAGGCCTAGAGCAGGAGGGATCAAAAGTGAAGGTGGGGCCAGTGAGCTCCCAGGCACTGAGAAGGCCCATTGGACTTCACTGCCCATGGCGGAGTGAGCGTGTGCCACGTGATCAGAATACGTGACGAACGGTTAGCCTTCCACACTTCATCACAGCAAGAGGTACCCTGCCTTTCGTTCCTGCTCACAGTGCTTCCCGTCCCTCCTGGCACTTGGCCATTGCTCTGCCGCTTTCTGAAGCGGATCTGGCAGTTCTCTTTGGTGTCTTTATGAGGCGCGGTGCAAGCACGCTCCATGGGTGCTGCTCCCCAGCGCGGCTCCCCACTGCAGTCCAAGGGAAGGGCGGGCCTGTGCAGACATTGTGGTGTCCTACTAGTCTGGGCCCACGTGCCTTCTGTCTCTTCACCAAAATGATCGGGAGAGCTGAGTGCTTTGAATTGATTCAGCTCACTGAGGTGGTCACGGTAGTGCCAGTAGAGGGCTTCCAGACTGCTTCAGGAAGAGGCAAGAGCAGCGGGGGCGCGCCAAGCCAGGGGGAGAGTTTGAGGGCAGTGTGTCTTTCACTGTAATACGATTTCAAAAATTTAATCACTCCTGTATTTGTCTGTCTAGCTAAGTTAATGCTCAGTGGATTACGTTCTTAATTTTTTTGGAGACAAGGTCTGTCTCTTCCCAGGCTGATCCTGAAGTCACAATGTAGCCAGGCTGGCTTTGAGCTCAGGGCAGTCTCCCGAGTGCTGGGATTACAGGTGTGCACCACCATGCCCAGCTAGTATGTGGTGCTGGGGGATCGAACACTGGGCCTTGTGCTTGCTAGGCAAGGGGTCTAATCACCGAGCCATGCCCTGAACATCATGTGAGTTGGTTAAAAATTATTGGCCTTGTAGGGGTGGAACAGTGTGGTGGTACTGTCCCTCCATATCAGGGCTTCAGTGAACTCACCTGCACTGTCAAGACAAGTTAACAAGAGGAAAGTTTAAGAGATTTGTTGCGTCAGATTTTTATGTGATACGGTGCCTTCAGAAACAAAGACCCAGAGGTCCTGTTCATTTTTCTGCTTAGGATCAGTAAGGAATGGACACTGGAAATGCATGGGGTGAGAAGGGAAATGGCAAGAAGCTGAATGAGGAAACTCAGCCACCCTCATCTTGAGATTATCCTTGGCCTCTGTGTGCCGCTCCCCCTCCCAGGTGTACGACAGGCCTCTGGGGGAGAAAGCCTTGCGTGCATGCACGTTTACATATTTGTATTATTGTTTGTGTTATTTTTCTGTAGTAGGGGTTGAGCCTTCTGCTGGGCTGTATACCCTTGGCCTCTCCTCTCTTCCTCTGTCTCTCTCTCTCTCTCTCTCTCTCTCTCTCTCTCTCTCTCTCTCTTGTTTTTCTGAGACAGTGTTTCCATGTGTAGTCCAGGCTGGTTCTCAGCTCACTCTGTAGCCAAGTCTGGCCGCGAGCTCACGGCAGTCCTCCTGCCTCAGCCTCCTGAGTGCTAGGATTATAGATGTGCTCTACCAAGCTCAGTTTATGTGGTGCTGGGGCATTCTGGGGAATCAAACTCTGGTACTTAGTGCTTGCTACACAAGTGCCTTAATTGCTGAGCTATTCCTCCAGCTCCACACCTCCACTTTTTAAAAACTGATTTTGAGCTAGGTTTTGCCAAGTGGCCCAGGAGGGGCCCAAACTTGTAACCTTCTTGCTTAGCGCCGCATGATGATGCTGGAATTACAGGCATGTGTCACCAGGCCTGCCTTCAGTTTGTTAGGGGATTTCTTTTCTGGCCTGCTCTCAGACAGAAGGGCGAAAGAGTGAAGGATCATTTCCAGGTTTGTGGCTGGTCTGGGGAAGAGAGGTCCGAGTGTCTGTGATGCTCCACGGGGAACAGGAACTCTAGGTGCTGTGGTTTGCTTTTTTGGATAAAGGGGCACATGAGGTCAGAAAAAGGCTTTGCTCCGAAGGCCCACCCAGTGTCTTTCCGTTAAAGTACTCAACATGCCATTGAACCATCATTTGGGACATTAATTTTTGTGCCACAAATAATTTGTGAGGGGAGGGGGTTCTTGGTGTTGGTGGCTGTGCTGCCTGTCCACTTAGCATCGCCTGGAAGAGCTGGGCTAGTCAGCCCTGTACTCGGAACATGGCCTTCCCTCTTCTTCCTCTTCCTCTTCCTCCTCAACACGTGAATGTGCAAAGATTTGTGACTTTGAAAAATTTACAGCCAAGCCGTGTGCCGTGTCATTTTTGTGCATGCACTTCGAAGAGAATCGATCTTAACATATTTCTATAGCTGGTGCTCTGGGAGCACAAGGTAAATATATTGCAGCATCCCCACTGTGTATGACATTAAGTTGACAGGCCTACATGGGGCTCCTATTTGAGTTCCAAAGTGAAGGGCACCTGTGATGTGACGCGTTGTCTGTGTCATGGTTTAGATGTGCCGAAATCCTGTATTTAAGAATAACAAAGAGGTGAAAAATGAGATTGACTAATGAAAACATAGAGTCTCTAAGTAAAACCTTTTAATATCTCATTCTTATTGTTTTTAAAAACTGATAGTTACATTAATATAACAAAGATCCCACCACTGGAAAGAAAATCCCAGTTATCTCCAAATAAGGACTGAAATGACATAGCTCTGGTCAGCTCTAAGAAAGGCCATTTGTTTTTCTTGAGCTTTTGAATGTTTTTCCTTTAATTTTATATTGCACTGTAATTTTTTTTCAGGAATGTAAGTTCATTAAATTGTAACCAGGGAGCCATGACTAATTTCACAGACCCCGGGGGGTGGGGGGTTCCTCTTACCCAAGCTGGCCTTGGATGTGAGAAGGTGGAGGAAAAGTCCTCACCTTACAGTGAGGTGAATGGCAGTGTGACCTGAAGGTGGTGTGGATCCAGTCGACTGCAGAGTGCTTTTATGTAAGGGATGGTGCCAGCTTTCAGCACTGCACTGTGAGCCAGGAGAAGTGTGGGTGGGCTCAGTTGTTTACGCAATCACTAAGAGCTTTCTTAGGGGCCTGGGTCACGAGTTTGATCTATAGTGTGGGTGGCGGGAAGAGGAATGTCTTACATATGGAGAGGTCAGAGAACTAGAGTGGAAGGAGGGGGAGATAGCCAGAGGAGACAGAGTGTGCACACTTTACTTTTTGAAGTAAGATTTCAGTGTGCTTTTTTTCTATTGGAGGATAGTAGGAAGATACTTTAAAAACTGACCAAAATCCTTTTTTAATGTAATTCTGACTAGTACGGTTGGCAGCAATTTATTAAGAATTGTAGGAACTCAGAAGACATCCATGGTTGAGAGAATAGGCTGTTGTAGGTGTGGTGGCCCCACTGCTTGGTAGAAGGAGGGATCCCTAGTTTGAACCGCGCCTAGGCAAGTTAGTGAGGCTCTGTGTCAAAAATACAAGAAGGGCTAGTATTCAGGTCAGACTTTGGACTGTAAGATATGCTGTAAAGTTGTAATACCTTCAGGAGAGAAAATTATTTAAAATGCAGTTTGGTATCTATTTAACTAAGACTGTGTTTTCAGGTCCTCCAAATTAAAGGCAACTGCATTCTGTCAAAAATTATCCATATCAACAGAGTTCCTGAATCAGAAGATTAGGAAAAATTGGAAGTAGTTTTCAAAGTATTGGAATTTAAAAGATATCACAGTTATTTTAAGGAAAAAAGTATTGGATGAAATTTTATTGTTGAATATCAGCCTAAAGCACATAAAACCAGAGCTCTGCATCTGTGATTTACTGCCTCTGCTTCCCTGCCCTGGATGGCCCTCCCCCTTCCTGAGGAAAGGGCTGAGATTAAGAACATTGTGCTTGAATGATTCTTTTTCTAGTAATTGAAACTTCACTGCTTTTGAGAGAGAACAAGAATTGCATTTGTATTGCAGTAGAGACCATATAGAGACTTGTAGAGAATTTCTGCCGTTTTTGATCCAAGCATTGCGGAAGTAGTGCCGTGCACAGGCTGCCCTGGGAGGTGGCTCTGTCCGTTGGTCTTGGATCCCAAGGGAAGAGTGGGGCTGTCTGGGAAAGGACCAGTGTGCGGAGATGATGATCTGAAACTGCCCTCCTTGAGTGACTATAGTTTTAGGTGAAGTTTCACTGTTTTGGGATGGTGGATTTTCTGCTGTTTTAAATGGTGATGAAACCTTTCTGGGAAATTAGATGGATAAATGGAGAGACGCCCATGCCTAGACATCTGAGTGTCTGGGATTATCTGATGTTATTGGTTGTAAGCTTCTGAAGCCCAGTCAGGGTAACTGATAGGACCCAAACTGTGAGATGCAAGGATTGTGTGTCGATCGCAAGCATGGAGCTACCCCAGGACGCCAGTCCATTTCATAACTTGTACATCATCATCTGGCTGGTGTGGCGAGCATACCGACTGTTGTGAAGTCATGGGAGGCTTGTATGTTAAGAATTCATAATGTTGACTCCTTTTTCAGTGATTATGAGAATGGATGGTCAAAACGTTCCAGTTAGTTAGCCATTTTTAAGCATAGCCATTGCACAAAATGTGGTTTTCGTCTGCCCAAAGCCTTTCTTCTGTGGTGTTTGGTCAGAGTTGCAACGCAGGTCACCATGGTAGCAGGAGATGCCAGGCTGTTCCGCTCGAAGAAGAGGAAAGTTCTCAGTGGTGCCCGTTGGCCTGGCACTCACCCAAACACGGCGTCTTCCTCGATCTGTAATTATTGTTTCTGTGGAATGTTACGAGCTAAACATACGATTTCCTTACCATGCTTAAGAGTGGTATACCTCGATATAATAAATCTCTGGGCGAATTGTTGGCAGTGATGCCTGTGTTTCCTGTGTGCTATGATTGTCTCCAGTCATAATTATTTACTACACGTTGCACATGTAACATTTATAATCCTACCAAAGGGAAATGATGTGACATTATTTTGGCAGATTATTTATGTTTAAAATGTATTGTAAAAAATGGCATGTATTAGATTTGGAAACTCCCACTGTTCTATTTTTAAGTAGTAAAATAAACTCAGCAGAGTTAAGTAATCTTCTTTTAGAATATTTCTTCTTATAAATTACTGTTAATTGCTAATGCTCATTGTATGACCTGCTAATGGGAGTGTGCCGCCCCCCCCCCCCCCCTCCCCGCGCCTACCACCAAGAAGAGCTGCTCAGTAATGTCACCTGCTCTCTATGCTTACACGAACGCCTGAAGATTTTGTGAACTCTCCTGGACCAGGAGAATTTCTGCATTCTTATTATCAAATATTGAATACCTGAATTTCATGTCAACAACTTACTAGTTTTTACCAAGCATTTGAAAGTATTTGTTGCATTTTTATGTCTGAGCACTAGAGAATAGGCTACTAATTCCTTACTTTTTATATTGTTTAATTGTGTTCTCATAGTAATAACTGTAGGCTTTTGATTGTCCTAAGTCCTCTTAGGATGGTTCTAAATTGTGATGTGCCTGTTTATTGTGTTGAGGCTTGAAGAATATGTTAAATTTATGAACCCATGCCTGCGGAGAGGTCAGCTATCTCATTTAATTCCAGTGAGAAATAAAGCTACATGATGTGTTCCTAGAGGAATCCTTAAACTTGTTGGGGACATGGATGCTGGTAATTGCTGGGATCTGCAAAATTTTTGTTTTGTTTATACAAAAAAATGTATGCAAATGAATATTCAACTATTTTTCAGTAGTTGGTTAAAGTGTGTCAATTTAGGTGGCTGTGCGGCACAACAGGTGGTGCATTGACTTGCATTGGACTTCTAGAGATGACATTATAACAGCTGACATAAAATGTTAACTTGAAAGAACTAACAGTATTTTCGTCATTACTCTAATGGTAATATTTTTTATTCATGTTGACAATTTCCTAGTTTCTAAAAGCAGAGGATATATATTTTAGTGTGCTTATTTCTGATTATATTTTATTTGAGCTTTGAGCTGAGTTGCCCCTTCTTGAGCATATTGCTGTGTAAGTTTGTGAGTGGAGTGGGTGGAGCAGGCTGCCATCCATCTCCCTGCTCCAGAAACCCACGGAACGCATTGTCTTGGGGAAAGGGCACACGGGGCACTTAGCTGGTTAGAAGAGACTCTACACTTGATCTTGGCCAAAAGACCAAGAAACATTGACTGACTTCATATTATTATAAGTATAGTTTTATATTTAAAATGTGCTTATACTGTAAGAAATTGAGAAAACGTAGAGTTGAAAAGCGGAAATTACATCCCTTGTGATTCTGCTGTATTAAATATTTTATATAAAATGTTAGTATTTTGGTGTATATCTTTTTGATCTTCCTTCTGTGCCTATAGAGATATATTTTTAGCAGCTAGGTTTTCAACAATGTGGATGTGAACTGGTTCTTTTAGTCTCTTTGCATATACTTAAAGTTATTTTCAAAGGTCTTACTGAAACAACAATAGACATTTTTCTTGAAGAATCTCTGTTGATAGATACCGCTGCCCCTCTACCTTTTTTTTTTTTTTTTTTTTTTGGTCTTGGTATGGAACCCATGGTCTTGTGCATACTAAGCATGCGCTTTGGTGCTGAGCTCCATCCTCAGGCCCAGTTTCTTCCTAATACCTGATTTGCATGTTTATTTCCACTGATAAGTGTTTCGCACAGTGGTGGTGTTTCATGCTTATACCTGCCATTTTTATAGATTTGAGGAGGATGCCATGATAAAAACCCACTGCCAGAAACCCTAAGTCTTGGTGTCTCACCTAGCCCTTTGGGCTGCGTGTTTGAGATAATCCAGTAGAGGAATGTGGGCCTGGTGCTGGAACCGGTGGCAAGGTTGCAAAGATGGCAAGGTGGGCTATGTATAAGTTATTCTCAGTAAACCACTTAAATAAAAACCTGGCGAAAGAGGAATCAAGTGACCATTAGCACGCTGCCTATTTTTCGAAGGGTGTGGGCATCAGTGTATGTGGGTTTCTGAAGAGCATATGGTGGAAGGCTGAAACTGTGTTCCCGCAGAACCGCCTTGTTTTCTGCAGTCTTTCCCACCTTGACAAGTGCATGAGCTTGGTGGTAGGAGAGCGTGAAGTATGGCTGCGGTCACGGGGTGGTGTGTAGGATGAACCTGGGTTTGTTCTCCTCTTAGCGCCTAGGTGGATGTGCTTAGGGCCACAAAGGCACAGTTGTTTCAGTCTTAATTGAAACGTTCCTTCGTCATCGTCTGCTACAAGAATTGAATGAGATCAATCATGAGTTCTCTTTAGGAAGTAGTGTTGTTTTTCTTCGGTCCTATACTTCACCTCACATGGCTGTCTCTGCAAGGCTAGGGCTGTGTTTCAGACTTTGTTTTGCATTACAGATTTCTAGGCTACAGTCCCAGAGTTTGTCAGTGACTAGCTCTATGGTGGGGCTTTAATATTTGCCTTTCTAACGAATTCTTGGGCAGTGCAATTCCTGGGCAATGCTGATGTTGAGAAGCTCTAGGATAGGGCATTAGAAGGCATGGTGTTTTCTTTCTTTCTTTCTTTCTTTCTTTCTTTCTTTCTTTCTTTCTTTCTTTTTTGGGGGGGGCAGGAAACTCTAAAACTTTTTTTCCTCAACTACTTGAGTAAATAACATTTAAAATGGCCAAACTTGACATCATGTGGCAGGCTGATGTTATATCACGTACTGGGCAAACTTGATACAGTGTTTTTCCATTTCCTACAAGTAGTCATATTTGAATGATTTGGGGTCATTAATGAGACTTAGAGCTAGAATTACATGATTTTTTGTTTTTGGCTAGACTTGATTTTTGAAGGTTATAGCATTTAAGTATATACATAGTGTATTGGATTGATTTTAATGGAAGTTATTAAATAAAGTTGTATTGATTGAATATAGAAACTGCTTATATTTCGTAAGTCTAGTTCATTTAAACTTGGGATGTTCCCTGAGTTTAAAAAATATTAGACTCCCAACTTTGTTGAATTTAGTTTTTCACTCCCTGTGAAGGATTTGCAGGGATGAAGCTCTTTTTCATGGCATCATTTCTACCAGATGTTTAAAACAACTGGAATTGTCAACCAGATAGTGTGGGTTGCCTGTGTTCTGTTCCCACCAATGAGAGTGAAGCTTCACTCGAATAATTTTCTTGATGAGTGCAAGGCAGGGTCAAATACGAAACCTGTGGTGTTGACACATGTAATTTAGTACCTTTTCCACCAGGTTATTAAATTGACTATTAATTGGCCTCCACTAGAACTTCTGTTTAACATAGATGATGAGAGATCTGCATCCTGTGATGCACAGTTCCACTTCTGAAATAAATCTTAGGTCCCCAAAACTCATTAGTGACAGTGTGCATGTCGACTTTTTTGGAGTGTAATTAGATTTCTTTCAAGTGGAATGTCATAAATTTATCATCCTGGGATTAAAAAAATGTTCTTGACAAAAATCTGTAACTCATAGCTTTGTAGTTGTTTCCCCTGTTGGACTGTATCTCCTCAGGATTTTGGAAAACAAAGAGGCTCTTGCCTGTGTTCAGTCCTTCAACAGCCAGTGGCCTTGTCTGGAACCAGGCCACATAGGCAAGTTTAGTGCCCCAGACAAGCAGAAGCTTGTATTGTTAGGTGATCTGCGTGAGGATGCTTGGTGAATAGCAAGCAGGTTTCTGTCTTGTCTTCTCCTGGTTTGATCTTTTTTTTCCCTTTGCTTTGTTACTATTACTTTTCTTTCTCTAGTCTTCCTCTCTCTAATTTATCAGCTTCTAGGACTTTTTTTCCCCTTTCTTTTAAAGCGGTGGCAGAGTACTGCATTGTTTTGAGCCTCTCACTTCTCTGCAGTAAGCACCCAGTACTTTTATCATTATGAGGTGTCTTTATAGCAAAGTCTTAACAGTGCCAACAGAGAGCCTGTTGCTGTTTACTTTTCAAATACTGATATTAACAGACTCCACTTGAGGCGATGTGCAAGCCATATGCAGTGCACGGGGCTGGGGTCAGCGGAGGTGAAGGAAGGGCCAGTAGCGCTCCTCACAGTCCAGCTGTTTCCTCAGCCTCAGGAAGGACGGGCTTTCTCAACCTCTCACTAACGACACGTTCGCTGAATTATCCTGGGCTGTGTCGCACTGTCCTGTGCATCCTTGAAAGTCTTGCTGCTTCTCTTACCTGTACCACTGGATGTCAGTGGTACCTTACCCAGCGGTGAAAACAAAGTGTGCTTCCTTTGGAACCAAGCCGCCCCTCACTGAGGACTGCTGCCCTACAGTGAAACGCGTGTGCACAGACATGTGCTCACGCACACACACACACACACACACACACACACACACACACACACACGTTAACATTTTCTATTATATTTTGTTCCATTTTGTTCATTCTGAACCATTTTATCTAAAGATGATTGCTGGTGTGTTTTCCTGGATAGGGTGATCGCCGTGGCATTTAATCTTCATGTTAAGTTTTTATGGGGGAAAGATGAACTGACTTCAGTCTGTCTTGATATTCTTAGAGTGGAGCACCCAGGGTTGCAGAATGTTCCTTCTCCTGGGCTTCCTGTTGATGCCATGGCTTCCGGTGACTCTGAACAGTTCCTGGTGCTCCCACACGTGCAGTGCGGGCATAGCGACCGAAACAGGCCTTGCCCAGGCAGCGAGGTTGCACAGCTGTGCAAGGGGTTGTGCCTCTTGGGCTTTGGGGGTTTATTCAAGATTCAGATTGGAAGTTTCCTTTGAATTTAAATTTATCTGCTCATAGAAGGAGATAATTGTATTTTTTTTTAGGTGTATAACTTGGGTCTCAGTGCAGATGGCTTTGATTCTTATATTACAGATTAGGGAGGTTTAAATTATCATTTTTTTTCTAAAGGAAACGTTTTTTGGTGTGAATGTTTAAGCACTGGAAGGCCTTGCCTTCTCTTTGCATCTGTGTTACTTATACAAATACCATGTGTGAAATATCAGTTATACTGCAGTTATTTATAGGATAAAGGGTTTACCTCAAGCAGTAAATGAGAAATCCTCCGTGTGCCTTCAAAGTAATATGTGCGAAAAGCCTTAGAACTTTATTTCCTAAAAATCACCTCCAACTTTTATATTGGTCCTTCCCCCGCCCCTCGGGACAGGATCTTACTCTGCAGCCCAGGCTGGTTCTGATGAACTCACTGTGTATAGCCCAGGCTGGCCTCCAGCTCACAGCACTCCTCCTGTCTCAGTCTACCGAGGATTACAGGCATGTGCTGCCATGCCTGGCTTGTGTGATACTAGGGAATCGAACTTGGTATTTAGCATTTGTTAGGCAAGCACTTTAACTGCTGAGCTATTACTCCAGCCCCAATATATATATATATATTTTCAATATATCTTTATGGATGTTCTGAGTATTCAATTTTACAGATGGATTTTCCTCTTTGGCTCTAAGGTTTTACCTCTACCTTCCCCACCTGCCTCTACTGGGGATTGACCATGTGACCCAGAGCCGTGGCAGTAAGCTACATCTTAAGCCCCATGACTTAGTTTAAGATCTTAAGACAAAGCTATGTAACGGTATACAGGCTTGCTGTCTTCAGTCAGTGAAGTAGAATTATGTTATTTTCCTACAGAAACAATATCACAAGTAATAGGTTCATACTAAAAAACCTCAGAAATAGAAGAGCATATTGTATAATTATATCTTTATTTTTGTCGTGGGGTCCCCCGCCCCCGAATTCTTACGATGTGAGGTTCAATGTAGCTGTGGCTGGCAGTTTTTCTTCCTGAAATTTGAAGTACTAGTTATGTTGAACCCCAGTGCTCTTTGGAGGATTTATTCTTCGAATACGTGTTTAAGCTGTACCTACTGTGTGCAAGGCATGTCCTGGGCTCTGGGAGGCAGCAGTGGGTGAGGCTCACAGCAGTCACTGCTTAATGTTGGGTGGTGGCTGGGAGAGGGGCCTCTGTGGATCTGCCTGGGAGGCTGGGATGTCTGTGTGCGTGCGTGTGGACCCTGGCAACAAAACGTGGGAGAAAGGAGCACTTTTGAGTGGCCCCTGAAGCATTTGCTTCCCAGTTGTTCCCGTCCGTGGGACTCTCCTTCTAAATATCGATGCCCTGAAGGCTTGTGGTCTTCATGCTTTCAAGGGAGCCTGAAGTTCTGGGGTGCTGGTAAACATTTAATAATCACTTCCAGTAAGGATTGGGGGGGGGGCCCTGACTTTCAGCATTGGCCAGTTTTCGTGGTGTAAATACTTTCACCATGTCTGCTATAGTTGAATCTAGAATTCCCCCCCTAGGCCCTTGTGTTAAAGGCTTGACTCCCAGCACAGTGCTTTTGGAAGATGATGAGACCTTTAGGTAAGACCTTGCTGGATGCCTGTCTCCCTAAAGGAAAGCATGGGCCCCAGCCCTTCTGTTTTCTTCCTGTCATTTTCAGGTCACGAGTGCGGGTTTTGCGATGCCACACCTCCCCCCTCTAGTGTGCAGTTACAGAGCCAGGGAGTGGGGCTGGTAGGTTAGGGACTGAGGCCTCTCAAGTCTCCACTGAAACAAGTCCTTCTCTTTAAAAGTTGATTATCTCTGGAGTTTGTTACAGTCGTGGAAACCTGCCCCACACGATGGCCTGTTCCCCACTGATGCGCCCTCCCTGCGTCTGGAAGTGGGGGACAGGCACAGCATTGTAGAGTGTTGCGTAGTTCCTCTGAACAGACATCAGACATGAATAAATTCAGGATCATGTATAGAAATAAGATGAAATAAAGCACTCAGGAAGTGGTGAGCTTTAAGTATTTGTTACATTTGATTTTAATTTAATCTTACATTTATATAAGTTTCTGATGGCTGCGTTACCAAGTGGTTAGCAAAGTTCCCGAATATGCAGCAACCAGCCACAAGTTCACTGTAATCAAAATAGTGAGATTCTTGGACTCCAGCAGGTGACTGATCACCCAGGAAGTAAATAGAAATCGTCTGGTGTCAGTGCAGGCCTGGTTTTGTCGCCTGATGCACTTGTTTACACTTAGGGAGGTGTGGTTTCTTGGAGCCATCTGATTTCAGAATTGCAGCTAAGCCATCGAAATCTGGTTGCTGTTTGCATATCGAAGTCAGTGTTCCAGGCCCGGGAGGCCCCGTGTGCGTGCTTTCTCAGCGTGAAGAACAGGAGTACCAGGTGCTTTCCTCGGTGGATCACCGATGCCCGGGGAGGCGCCTCCCCGGCTTGTGCAGGCTTTCCCCCAGAAGGCTCCTGCCACCTGTCCCTCCTTGGGGGCCGGGTGCTCTCTGCTGCGTGCATCCCAGTGTTGCCCTGCAGTGCGCCACCCCCCTGTCTCGGTCCTTCTCTCTGCACACCTGCCCCTAGCTGCTCTTCTCACTTGTGTTCCGTGTATGCTGCCAGCCCTCAGTGCTGCACCACAGGGTCACATCTGGGCTCTTGAGCTCATGCCTGAGAGCAGAATGACACTTAGACCTGCCTCTCCCCCAGCGTCGGATCCCAGCAGTGGAACCGTGTGTCCTGTAGCGCTAGTACCTCTGTGCCTACTACAGCTGTCAGTTTCAGTGTTGAGATAGCCTTGGCCAGGTTCTAGCTGGTCGTGGGCATCAGCCTTCTCTGATCTCCTGTGTGTCCTGTTTATCAGCGCACACATTCCTGCAGGACAGCGGCTGGTCCAGGTGGCGTCCGGAGACAAGCCCAGGGGAGGCAGCAGGAACTGAGCCCGGCCCTCCTCAGCGTGGGGCATTCCAGATTCATCATTCGCTTGTGGTTTTTAAGGCTCCACTGGGATATTTGATGGTGGAAACCGACTTAACAATTTGAGGGTCTTTTCATTAATGCTGTCTTTTTTATGAGAGAGAAGCTAATGAGCAAGCTTGTATTTCAGGCACATTCTAGAGAAGTCTCCTTCAGCCTTAGGCCTTTCTCAGTCAGAGGCATTACGCATGAAGATTCCAGAATCTTGAGGGGTGTACACCTCTTGTTCCTTTGTCACACTTACAGTGAAGTGTCGCGGTTGGTGATGTGACTTCTTCTCCCTCGCCGGTTGCCACTTGCCTAAGTGCACTTCACTGTCTGACAGGATCAGGTCAGCTTTGAGGTGCCAGCCATTTATAAATAACGTTCTTTTCCCCAAAGAAAAGGTGGCAGCTTATTAATGGTTTGTTTGCACGAGGTTTGTTGTTATTTTTAGGTAACGTTGGTGTTAATTATCTAATTGACATTTTTTGTTTTACAATAAAAACTTAACTTGGGCAGTTTCGCAGCTCTGTTTCTTTTCATTTGGGCTTGATGTTTAAGTCATAGGCATTTTGAAAAGGTCTCCGCAGTGGGTTTTCTCCGCCTTTGCCCTATTTCTCTCTCATGCCTTGGTCTGTGGGGACGTGGGTGGGACATGGATTTTGCTGTTCGAGTGGTTCCCAGCCTTCCTGCATCCCCAGCATTTTCTGTGATTTCGGAGGTAGTGATGAGAAGCGTTGGTCTCGGCGTGTGGGGCCTGGATGGTTGCCTTTTATGTGGGCAGGGCCCCCTGGATGTTGGTCAGTGGCGCCTTCTGTCCTCGCTCTCCTGTTGTCTTTACCCCTCTCCCTTCCCAGAGCA
The DNA here is from genome assembly GCA_004027205.1 of Ctenodactylus gundi. NCBI lineage: Eukaryota > Metazoa > Chordata > Mammalia > Rodentia > Ctenodactylidae > Ctenodactylus > Ctenodactylus gundi. The sequence continues at coordinate 456,026 of PVKB01000434.1, forward strand.
GTTTTGCGTTTTTGTTTCTCATTTCCTTGACACATATTTGAGCAACACTGTGAGGACCTGTTTGTAAAAAGTCAGCAATATTGAAAAAGGGGGAGGGGTTAAGGATCGTCTACAAGGAAATACAACAGCCCTTGAAAAATAATGATTTGTTATCGTATTTCCTTATAATATCTTTATATAGTTTTCCCATTAGTAGTTTTAGAAAGTACAATAATTAGAACACTGAAGTAAGATACAGAGACCTTCCCACTCATCCCACTGGAGTCTGTGACACATCCGTGGTGTTGGACAGACGCCGTGACGAAGGGCTGGTGGCACTCAGACACCTTCCAAGAGTGTTGGTTGGGAGTGGTGGTTAGTGTAGCCTTAGCTTTTATCGAAGCTTTCTTCACCTTAGTAAAGTTTCATTCATACTCAGCTGGCAAGCAAAAGAGAAAGGAAGGTACCAGGGTCCAAGGTCTAGTATCCCCTTCAAGGGCAGAGAGCACGCTGTGGGTCACCTGATGTCCTCCTGCCAGGCCGCTCTCTGAGATTCTGCCATCTCTCACAAACACCTGGGCTTGTCTTTGAAACAGGGCTCTTTGTGCAAGACTTCAGATCCCAATGACAGCGTGTCCCTTTGTCATCTCTCTCTCCATGCTGTTGTACTTCCTAAGACCAATAGGGAGGAAAATGTGGGAAATATTTTGGGAAAAAGCAGTACTACATACAGTTTTTTTAGTGTCATTTTTAAAACATTGGTATCTCGTCAGGAGCCTAGTCTTCAAACTAAATAAATAAAAATACAAAATAATTGAAATGAAAACAATACCAGCGAAAAATGCCAAGGTTGGGCCACCCTTTTGCTGACTCTGGTTTTGAGCTCCCTGGCTCTGCACCCTGTTACCTTGTTTACTGCTTACATATGGAGGGCTGGGGTTGGTGCCTAATGATCTGGTGAAACTTGTGATCCCTTGGCAAGGCATTGTCATCATCTTCACTTGTTAGTTCAGGGAAACTGAGGTATTACCCGAGGTTAAATACTTCCGCCAGTGGCACTTGCCTCCTTTGTGGTAGAGTCTGGAATAGAGGCTCCGCCACCATTAGGACCACGCCCAGTCCCTCCTGCTTTCTTGCTTTCTTCCTCTTAGTTGGCCTGTGTTGACTTGGGTCTGCATTCATGTGCCACCTCATCGCTCTTGCCCACTGATGGCTGCCACTGTCCTGTAGGTGGCCCTCTGTATGTCATTCTGTTGACGGTGTGGAAAATGCCGTTTTTAAAAAATCTTCTGTCTGTTGGATGTTTTCCTGAGCTGGAGTATTTGAACTGTGCAGTAGTTGTGCAGATGTTGTCATTTGCAGTGGATGTAGATGGTTCGGGAGGACTGAGTCGAAGGAAGAGCGGTGTACTTCCGGCTTGACTGTCCCTCTCAGCTCCACTTCTTTAGATCTTGCTTCATATAAAAACTTAGAGCTTTTCATTTTCCTGCTGTATCTGTCTTTGAATGACCCCTCTGCTTGTTGGCCCTAAGGTGGGTTGGTTGTGTGCTTGACAACAAATGTAGCTCACACACATACATACGCACATGTATGCGCATGCACACACACACACACGCACAGGCACATGGCTTTGTGAATGCTAGGAAAGTATTATACCACTGAGCTTCCAGCACAGTACTCTTTATATTACCAGGATTAAGTAGTGTATAAAGACCCAGCCATTGTGATAGGAAGGGATGGTAGCTGCTGTGTGAACATCCCGACAGTTGCTGCTATCACTGCTATTATGATAATCACATTTCTGATATTTAGGAATCTTCTATTGTGGCAGTCCTCTAACTGATATGGTGTTGAACATTGATTAGTTTTCTGGTTTTTTCCTGTGTATGTTTATATAAAAAATGAGAGAAGATGGAGCAAAACAACTAGAAGAGACATTTCATTGGAAAAACAGAATTACCAGACATTTAAACGATGCATAATGTCTGCTAACATGTAATTTTATAATGTCAGATGTATAAAATTCTAAAAATTGTTTATTGGTATTTTTGTAAATATTGAGAAATACCATTTTTGTTCACCTTTCTCTTGGAACTGGTATCTGAATCTGCTGAGATTAATACAATACGATTGATATCATTTATTGCTAATAGAAATGCTAGAGGTACTTAACTCTGTGCCTTCTTCCCCCTGTGGAGGAATTTTGCTCGTAACTTCTGTCAGATACCAAGGTGGTCTAGACAAGAGGTCTGCCTAGCCCCTGGCACACATTGCCAGTGAAAGAAGGGCTGTAAAGGAAATAGGTGGTGCTCCCTGGCCCAACCCATCTCAGAGCTGGGGCAAGTGGGATAATGACAATGACAATGAGAGCTCCAGCCCCAGAAGGAAGGTGGCAGTCGGTTGAGAGTGGCCTGGGCTGCAGGAGGGTGAGCTGGCCCCAGAGGGACGGTGGGAATTCCAGGTCAGTGGGTTCTGAGCTGCAAGATTGTATGTAAACTGACCTCAGAGGAAAGGTGGGAATCCCAGGGGAGAGCAGCCAGAGCTGCAAGGCTGTAGTTGGCTCTTGTACATTTACTCTCTCTGGCTGCAGAGAGCAGAAAGATGTGGATTTCTATGTCAAGTATGGAAAAGCAAGAGTGACCTTGGGACTGGAATGTTTCCTTCAACTCTAATGCCTGGTGCCGCTGCCTTTATCTTGATGCTAGAAAGAGCTTGATTTTCTGGGTCACTGTGCAGTGTGACGCTAGGAATTGATGCCTGGAGGACTTGTACTAAATTAGTTGTTCAAATTAACTTGCCTACACTTTGCAAAAGGACTGCAAAGTAGATATGATAAATGATATTAATTTGTCATGTATTTTCGAGGGGCACCTGTGGGCAGGAGCCGAGCAGAACACCCAGATTAATGAAATAGACTCTTGCAAAAGAATTCCTCCTTCACAGGAAAATCAAGAACTGTTTACAGAATTGTCACCAGCTAGATGTGTTACAAAGATGAATTTATCTGCTTAGTGTTTCTTGAACTAGTATTTGATTATCTATTTTTGTGTATTCCTAAGTTAAAAATACCCATATTCTTTTAATATCTACCCACTGTTATTGAAACCATATTGGTACTGGGTAAAATAATTTTTAGATTCCACTTGTGGCAAGTATGTATTGATGAAGCTTTCTTGAGAAAGTGGTCATAGGCCTCCCCGTGGTACTTGATTTCTCCTGATCACTGTGCTCTGTGACACTTTTCTCAGTCTGTGAAACCTTCTTTCCTCGAGTTTACTTGCATTCTTTTGTTAGTTCTTTTATAATTTCTCTGATAGAAGGACTGAAGGAAGAAAAAGCGGCATCCTTAGTCTCCCTTGGATTTTGGTCCCAATTTCTCTGCATGCCCCATATTCAAATTGGGACCCTTAGTTAGACTTCAGAGCCTCTGTAGAACCTGAGTACGACATCAGCCAATTACACTCATTTAATCTCGGGCTTCCCTTTGGGCTCAGACTCTCACCTCCAGTTGTCTGTGGAGATTTGAATATTGGGTGTGTGCTCAGTTCACCAAGGTCTCACCTTCCCTCCTGAACTTGTGTGTCCTTGGTCTTGCCCGCCGCCCAGCTACCTACACCACATGGCTACATAGAGGATCCACTCCTCCCGTACAGTGCCACCCACACACCACATACCAAATCCTTTTAAATTAGTCTTCATTTTGCTTTTTCATAATTAAGCATTTTAATTGTCTTTTTGCTCCACTCCCTTTCTATTAGTCCGGGCCCTTATGACTTCTTCATTATTGGAGTAACGAGCTATGAGTGTTTACCTTTCTAGTCCTTTCTTTGCCCCTTGAAACCTTCTGCAAGATAAAAGCCAATAGAACTCTTAGGCAGGCCCGGATACCTACTGTCTTCAGGGTGAAGTTCAGGTGGGTAGGCTTGAAACTCAGGGCTTTTCCTTTTCCTCTGTTGGTAAACTCAGTCGAAACTTTCTCAATACTACTACTACTGCTGCTGCTGCTGCTGCTGCTGCTGCTACTACTACTACTACTACTACTACCACCACCACCACCTAACATTTATTATGTCATTTATTGTGTGTAACAATGTTTCTGAGCAATTTTTCATCATTAAATAAACAACAACAAAGGAAAGAGCCCTGAGCATGCTGAGCCACGGTATCCAGGAAAGTGACTGGGGTCTGACAGCTTTGAGCCCTCTCTCTGAGCCTCGCTGGTTGTAGGAAGAGGATTTGGGATGAGTAACACTGCCTGGGTCCATTGCGCACCAAAGGTGGTGACTGCACCTCACCTTTGGACGTGGTGGCAGGGATGTGTCAGTGGAAGAGAGGCTTTGGGCTCTCTCAGAATTTATTTGCTTTAAAGTTGAGTGCTCTCCCCTAAGATTCTTTGGGCTCTTATCTAAAGCCATGCGGCGACACTGGTATTTAACTTTGCAGATGATTTACATTAAATTTTAGTATTTAAAGCACTATGCAGATTGGGGCAAATATCAAACCTGCATTTTTTAAAGCTTGTCACATATGGGGAGGAAAGATCGACACATAATGAGTATTTATTCTTTGTTCTCATTTTAAAAACATTGCTAAACAGGTTATACTAGTGAAGAGTTGATAAAAGAGTTTTATTCGTAATTTTTTGAATAAATCTGCCAGCTGATTAAAAGGAGCCTGATGTAATCAGCATTGTGTTGCTTTCTGGAGCAGTGTAGGCTAGTGTCAAGGATGCTGTTGTCTCTCCTTTGTAGGAAGATATCGAAATAATGAGTATAGCAAAAAAAAAGTTAGAAAATGTTTAAGTTTTTCATCTCTGCTGTGGGTGGATATTTAAAAACCACACTTTTTCTTTTTGCATGCAAATTAAACCGAAAGTCATTTTGTAATGTAACGTTGGGCTTACATTTTACAAAACAAACTGATTGAACTTTGATCTTTTGCTAATATTGGCTCTTGGTTGACAGATGAACAGTTTGGTTATGCATCACTGTAAAAATGAACTGTCATTCGGAACTTGGAACAAAACTAGTGCTTGGCCTTGGGGCACCTTAATTTGAAAATAAATCACTGTGAAGTAGCATCTCTCACTCAGGCTTTTCAGGCTACTTTTTCTCTTAAGGTACTCTCCCCCTCACACACCCCTTTTCTCCTTCGGCTGTTAAACCTCTCATTTGTCTAATAATACACATAGATGGAAGCTAAGTTTTTAGTGAGAATTTGCTCAAATTGTGAGGTCACCAGTGAAAGGGATTACCCACTCCCTAGTCCCTTACACAAATGGCAGGTTGCCTTGGAAACAAGGCTCCTTCCTTGAGCTGGGAATATTACTTGTCTTTAAATGCCAGACATAATGATTTGCTTACTTGTGTTGCATCATCTTGAGGCCTAACATTATGTCGATTGTGTTCTGTGTCTTTGTGGAAATTGCTTAGCGAGTTCCTGGCGCTGATTGATTGACAGAAGACAGAGTCAAGCCTTCTTTTCTTGTGCTTTTAATTTTAAACATCATTTGCAGAATTTAGGGCTGAGGAAATAATTCTTTAAACTTCTGCTTTAGGATGGAAAGTTCTCATTATTGATTGTCAAAACATTAAGTAGTATTGCTTAGGAGAGGGGGAACATTTTTTTCTGCCAGGGACCTATGATATATGTATAACATTATATATGGGCCACACAAAATTTATCGACTTAAAAGTTAGCCTGCTTGATAAAACAAATAACTTATTCCTAATATGACAGTTGCCTTGGTTGGACCTGGCCGTATGGCCTGTGGACTGGACATCCCCCACCCTTGAACCAGGCATACTTATCTAAAATTGGCTGGAAGAAATGTTAAAAAAAAAAAGAAAACCTTCACGTTTGTGAAATTAGCAGTGGGTTGATTAGGGGCAGTATTTAAGAATAGTTCTCCAGATAGTATTACTTCAGCAGTCACACAGGCTGACTTCACCTGGGTTTCTTTATGCATCTGATAGGGACTACACGTAGTGCAGAGCTGCAGGGTCTCCGCAGCAAGGAGAAAGTGGCTATGACTTAAATGGGCCCTACTTGGCTTCTTGCTAAATATTTCCATTTTTCTGATTAAGGCAGAAGGAGGATTTGAGAGTGGTCAGGGAATTTGAAGACAAAGTTTCCAGGACAGTGAAATAGCCTTTACTCAGTATTCTCAGATGGCTTAAAGGGTTAAAAAAGGAAGAGGGGGGGATTTCCTAGCTGAGGAGCCTTGCTTAGCTCTGGTGACCTCAACAAGTGGAGGCCAAAATCAAGTGCGCGGGACACCAGAGTGTCGCCCTGCCTGTGGTGCTTGCAGTGTTTCTGCAGTGAGCAACCAGCAGCTACAGCTTCTCAAGCCTTGAATCTATGGTTAGGGAAGAGGGAAATTGGTGATTGCTGGAGACATTGCTGTTGTAGTTTAGGATGAAAGAGGGAGTGTTTTACCCATACTTCTTAAAGTTCAAGTAGCCCCGTGGCTGGTGTTTAGGTTTGGGTCGTGTGTTTGTTAATCATAGTTTAGGATAAGTTGTTGAGAGGCTGTGGGCGTGTATACTTGTGCATACCTGTGCCTGTGATTTTGGCTTATATCATTACATTTTATTTATTTCTTCTGTGGTGTTTGAGTTTTGGTTAATAGAATTTTTTGGAACGGAACCTCCTGATCCCTAGACTGTGGCACTTACTGAAGGAGCTACTCTCGTGCTTTTCCCGGCTACCATTTATTGGTGCAGCCCTTCCAGAATGCATTTAATGTGGATCCAGTATCGATGGTCAAACTAGATGGTCCACAGACTATAACAGTGTGCTGGGGATTCCACTCCCACTTTAGGTGGGTGTGTTTTGGAAGGGTGGCTGGTGTGAGGGTGCCCTTAGTTGAGGGACAGCGGCACCTGACATCCAAAACTATGTTGTCAGGCTGGAGACAGGGTTGCAGGCAAGTTTTATGGTGCAGTTCAGGCAGAGGACCTGAGTTCTTCACTATTCTCAGCTTATCAGTAACAAAAGTAGCTAGTTCATGGTGTTTTCCTTTCATTTTAAAAATATACTTTGGGTCTTTTATTTTTTGTCAGCTAAAATATACTGAATTCTTAAACATGTTGCTGAGGTACAGAATTAATCTGGCATATTTTCCAAAGGCAAACTTGAGATTCTCCTGTAGTGACTGAGCTTTTATTGAGGTAGCTTGTATTTCTGCTGTTACAAAACATCATTGGCCCTAATACGTTGTCTTACAATTGTTTTTGTTTACTCGTCCAGTAAAACACTGGCTGTATGTAAATGAGTTTTTAATGAACCATGATAGCAAGTGAGGCTCAGAGAATGATTAAGGATTTAATATTGTATCTGCCATTAAAGTAAGCTCAGTCATCAGAAAGCTTACAAATTGATTTTATAGTTCTTTTTTTCCACGTCTACATAATAATTAGATATTCTGTCGTTACAGTCGCATCTGAGGCTACGCCTCATATTGCGGTGGTCTCTCAGTGGAAGATCTGTGTTCTTGGTAAAAGCACAATAGTGGCCACTTTGTTGACTTGAAGTCTACTTTTATATGTGTGATTGTCCAACTTCACCGAGCCATCCTGCTTTTTATTGCCTCTTATGCTGTGGTGTTACATAGCTGTAACCTCATGGTTAAGTGCAGATGGGACAGTAGCATTTGTGATGGCAGTGGCAAGGGAGATTTATGTTACATTGACAGCTTGCTTATGGCTGGGATCATTTGCCTATTTTTATTATGGTTTGTGGCTGACATACTCAAGACTATTAGTTGAACATAACTCTTAAATTGGGGATCTAATTAGTTGGAAGGCTCAGTGGGCGACAGTATGTGTCACCCTAAGGAACACCAGAAGGGAGTCTCAGCTCTGAAATGTGAGAGTCTGGGCTGGGGGCTGTCACAGGTGGAGATTGCTCACCATAATTGCCAGATGGAGCAGAACAGCTTTCATGGATCTGCCAATGAAGTGCTGCCTTCCTGTAGAATGGTGTTGGCTCTAGTATGACAGGTGACCTTTGACCACGAGTAATTATGGTGGTGGTCTCTGGAGTTGTTCACATTCTAGGAATGGGAAGGTCTTGCCCTTTCCTACACGATAGTGTTGTTTGAAATGGCGCAAGGAAAGATTTATTCTTTAGATTCTTTAGATTCTTCAGATTTATGCTTGATTTGGATAACACACCACACTAACTTACGCAAGCATGTTAACACCCGGTTAGTTTTCCTTTAGTGCTGCACATTAGCAGGAAGCAAGAATGCTTCATGGGAGACGGTTATAAATGATTTATTTATTTATTTATTTAGAAATAAGGGATGAGAAATAAGCCCAAATAATTACTATAATTGCTTTTTCTGAGTAGATCCCAGACGACAGTTTTCAAGGTGCTGCTATGTGTGATCGTAATAATAGAAGTTCATAGACTAATTTCTGGTAAGGAAAAGTGACTTTTAGAATGTTGATGGCTTGTATGTTGTGAAACAGCCTCGGTTCAAGTTGGCAACGCCTGTATCTCTTGATCTTTGGTGTTGATCTCTCAGTGACATACGCTGCTGTGTCTGCATCGCTGCTGCATTTTCTGTTGTACTTATTTCTTCCTAGTGGATCTTCCCATGGACTCTCTTGTTGTCCGGAGGAGTATGTCCTGTATTGTGTTTCTTGTGTTTTTAATGTCATAGGCCACATGGTCAACAGAGTCTTCTTCATGCATCTTAAGGGTCAGGCCAGACTTGGCAGGTATCCACAATGTTTGGTGTTCTTCCTTGATTTGAGCTTTCCTGTGAGGGAAAATTATGGTGCTTTTCTAAAGAATTGTGCCTCATTTTATAGTCACACAACTGCATGTGTTAATATTGAATATTCAAGGAGCATCCATGTGACCTGTCACTGTCAGCTTCCTCTGGATTTATGGAAACACTCCTTGAAGAAACAGAAACAGAGCTTTCTCAAGGCTGTGGCAGTACAACAGCTTTGAGTGTGTGTGTGGACTCTGCCCGGAGAGGGTTTCTGGATGACTCCTTGACCTAAATCATCTGCCATTTTGCTGTATGAATGCAGAACCTGCAAGTTCTTTTCATTCTTTTGAGCTCTTTGATTAAGACTGAGTGATGCTCTCACCAGCATGGAATTGTTTGCAATTATCTTGATTACCTTCAAGTGTGTTCAGAAAAATTTTCGATGGTAGTATAAAAATTGCATTAATTTCACAAGGCAGGTTATTATATTTACTTCATCAAGAATGAACAAAATTCTGTCCAAGACTTGCAGATTCCTGTATACCACCGCTGCCCACTTGAAGTGGCAGCTGTTCTGGCGGCAAGAGGAGTTGGAAGAGACGGGATATGTGCAGTTCATTCCCCTGGATGTCCAGTCTCAGACTCATTCTTATACTCACTTCAACTCTGACCATATCCATCTCTCTGAGACTCAATTGCTTTTTTTGCGGAGTAAAATGGTGGGCACTGAGGGGATTCATTTGTAGAAGGGTTTCTTTCTGTGGTCAGATGTGGGTGGAGCATTTTCTAGGAGGGCTTCCCTTTCCAACTCCCATTTTAAGTGAAATCAAAACAATGCTGATTGAGCTTTGCCTCATTTTCCATTATTCTTGAAACTCACCCTCATATTTACAAAAATTACATATCTGTCAATCACCCCAGTATAATTTAATGATACCTAGTAGTAAATTTGTGTTTGCTGAGTTCTGAAAATTGGTATTTCTATTTGCCACAAGTAGGCATCAACCCTGTTAGTTTCTTCTGCTACGGGAAATTACTGAAATCTAGTGATATAAAACAATGCAAGATTATTAACTTATAGTTGTAAATGGTTGAAGTTTGACGTGCATCTCCCCATGGGGAAAAATACGGTGTGGGCAGAGCTGTGGCCTTTCTGGAGGTTCTAGTGGAGAATCTGTTTTATTGCCTTCTAAATAGTTTGCATCCTTTGCTCCTTCCTTTCTTTACCTAGAAAGCAACAACCCAGTATCTCTCTGTCACATAGGTCAGCTGCAGGTTGTTATTAGAGTGGTTCACCATAAAATCCAGGATAATCTCTCCATTTTAAGGTCTATATTTTGAATCTTCCAAAGATGGTAAATTCACTGGTTATGTGAACAACTTTGATAGGAGGCCATGATGCTGCCAAGTACAACTGCCATCCTGATTGTCCACCTGAGGAGAGGTGTGTGGGGTGTTAGAGGGGCCAGTACTTTCGTCTGTGGTCCTTTTTGGTGACACTGGGGATCCAACCAAGATCCTTTACTGAGCTGCATCCTTAGCCTTTTTTCCCCCTATATTTTGATTTTGAGACAGGGTCTTGGCCCTGTTACTAAGTTGCTGAGGCTGGCCTGGAACTTCCAGTCTTTTTGACCTGGCCTCCTGGAGTGCTGGGATTACAGGCCTGTACCATCTGACCGGCTAATAGTCGTTTGAAAAACAAGATGGGCGCTGGCTTTTAAAGCCTCTGATTGCTCTGCCCTCTGAGGCACATTGCCTCACGCAGTTAGGATCTCTTTAACTTACCACTTTACCTGTTCAGCGGGCCGAGCTAGATCCACTTGGCTGGTAAGCAGCTCCTGTGATGTCTCCCACTGCTATCTTTCGGAAGACTTTGCTGCTGCAGAGAGAGAATGTGACTCATCCTGAAGTACATGGGACCTGTGTGGCAGTGGTTAAGGAATTTGTTGGGGTGATAGTAGACATTTTCCAAATTGCGCCTGTTTTTTCTTATGGAGATTTGATGGAGGAATGGGAGAGACATTAAGGAATTGAAAATAAAAAAATGAGCTATTAAAAATGATTTGCTTTATGGACAGCAGTGAAGATTCCATCTGCCAAAATACAGAATTGAGTTGTGTTTCAGAGATGTAAAAGACACTTCCTTTACTTTTTGAAGGGCATGCTAGAGAATTTTAATATGTGATGTTTTGTGAAAGTACCATTTTCTTTTACTGTGTTACTATATGTGTTCTTGTAGAGTAGATTTTCTAAAATTATAGATCCTTCCTAATTTAACACAAAATTACTTCATATCTGCACCTGGCACTTACATTTTGGTTTAAAAGAAAGCTGTAAAATTGTATGTTATTGGCATATTATAAATCACCAACTGTGATTTTGCCACTAAAATTCAAACAGCATTTGTTCATGACACAGTCCAGATTTCATAATCCTTGTTTTCTAAAAATGCTAGAGATAATTATTGAAACTAATATGCATGTATAAGCTTTTCCATCGTGTGTGGCATTTAAGGACTCATTCTCTGCAATTTTCCATCTCCATTTTCAGTTTACAGAAAGAGCTTGATTCTTTAGAAAAGATATCATTGTGAAAAGTTAATAAGAAACTTTGAATTTCATTTGCTTCCAATTAAGCACCAAAATGTCAAACTTAATATCTTCAAAGTGCATAGTAAGCCACACACCTTGTGAAAAGTTTGAAGTTATTAAAATCAAGTGTAGAAATCCCAAGTCTGGATGAAGAATGTGAAATGGTTATTTATATCGACCCCGTTACAAAGGTGCCTTGACTTTAGGTTGCCATTTGGGAAAGAAAACCGAAAGTTTAGTGTTTCTAGAACAATAGGTGGTCAAGTGGTAGATGGTCAACCTATGTGGTTTGTGAGACACATTTTTTCCTGCTGCCTGATTTTGTCTATAAGGTTTTATTTAAGCAGCACTCATATTTTTTCTGTGTTGTCTCTGACTGTTTCTGTGCTACCGTGGCAGTCTGGAATGGTTGTGGCAGTGGTTACACAGACCACTGCTCTTAAAATACCTTCTGGCCTTTTTAGGAAGAGTTTGATCATTCCTGATCTAGTGTTTCATACATACAATGAGATATTTCTCAGGCAATGTGGAATAAATGAGTGGATGTAATTAAGGTATGTGGAAAGGTTGGGTATGTACCTGTAGACACCTTTCCTTTTTTTTTTGTGTAGACACCTTTTCTTTTCCCACTTAGGATGCTTATTAGAAGGCTGAGTGGCCCAAGTATCCATCCTACTTTGCTTTCTTCTTACCACTTAACCTCCCACTGGATTATTTAATCAGCTAATTATATATTACGCCACAGCAGGGTTCTGAATTTCCTGTTTGTCTACATGTCTCTATGACGTTATAATGATTTTGTTTCACGAATTGATTAATGATATGCAAATATTCTTGGAAATAGTATTTGTCCAAAGTGACAACTGTCAGAAAAGGATTGTAATTATAAATACTGCTCTGATTCTGAGAGCTTGTCCTACTATCCTCAGCTGATAGGAGGATGGACCTTGAAAACGCTTGGGTTGGAAACCTGGAAGGCGTGGTGTTTTGGCAGTAGTCTGGGTTCTTCTTCCCTTGGAGTGCTGTTCTCCTTTGCTAGCCATGGACAGTAGATGCACGATTAAGGTGGTACCCGTTGTTGATTTTAATTACTTTTTGAGGCATGCTCTTGCTCTGTAGTTGAGGATGGTCCTAAACTAACTGTGTAACCTAGGTTGACCTTGAACTCACAGCAGTGCTCCTGCCTCACCTTCCTCAATTCTGGCATTGTAAGTATGCGTCACCACATCCGGCTTATGTGGTACTGGTCTCAGGGCCTTGGCTTACAAGGCAAGTGCTCCAACTGCTGTGCTATTCATCTAGCCCTATTGCTGATCATTGTGAAAGAAATGCGCTAATCTTTTAAAAACTGTCTTGGGGCATAATAAGAATTAGAATTAATTTTTAGTTTCGTAGGTAGTATGCTAGTACCTAATACTTGAAATTTTTGAGATAATTTTAAATATCTGGAAAGTTGAAAAAAAAGACTTCTAAAAAATAGACTGATTCATTTGTCCTCGATGTTAACATCCTCTGTAATTATAATTATCAAAGATAAGAAACTAATACTGGGGCTGGAGGAATGGCTCAGTGGTTAAAGTGCTAAGATAAGTGCTAAGTACCTGAGTTCAATTCCCCAGCACCACATAAGCTGGGCGTGATGGCACATGCCTCTTATCCCAGCACTTTGGAACCTGAGAATGGAGGATTGCTGTGAGTCCAAGGCCAGCCTGGGCTCCATACTGAGTTCAGGACCAGCCTGGGCTACAGAGCAAGACCCTGTCTCAGGGGGAAAAAAACCAATAAGAAACTAATATTGAGCCAATGCTGTTATATTAAGAGCTTATTGTAATATTGTATCTCTCTTCTCTCCCTCCCTTTCCCCCCTTTTCTCCAGTGTTCCTTTTCCTAATTCTGGTTTCATTTGAGGATCCTGCCGTGCGTAACTCTTAGTTTTCCTTGGGATCCAGTTTTCATATGGTCCCCACTCTTGCCTTTTCTTTCATGACCTTTATGCTGTGAAAGAGTATTCCTTATTTTGTCAGTGTCCTTCAACGTGGACCTAATTGATATTTTGTGATTAAATTGACAGCATACATATTTTGGAAGAAATGCCGACCACAGAGGTAACGCTTCACCCTCCTCGGTGTGTTTGGTCACCTGGTACATGATGTTGACATATTCTTGGTGAGGTGGTGTCTACCAGCTTTCTCCCCTGCAACGACAACTTGGTTTCCTCTTGTTAGTTAACACGTGTCTTATGGGGAGGCCTTTGGAGTCATGCAGATACCATATTTCTCATTGTGTTCTCATCGGTGACCTTTGGCGTCCCCTGGTGGATCTCTCTCCCCCTCCCCCCATCTTATCTACAGTGATCATTACTCTGGAAGTTGCCTAATGATAGTTCCGTTTCCATTATTTCTGTTGTCTTCATTTTGAACACTACAATAGGGAACAGCTTCTCATTCTCCACCATTTATTTCTTCAATTGCTGAAGTCACTGTGGGATAATGGTTATTTAATTTATGCTTTGGGTTTTGTTCCATTGCTTATTTACTCCAAAGTTGTCTGAGCTCCAGCCCTGGGCATGTGGGTTGGCATGGGTTTCCCTCCTGAGCCCGTGTCCCTTTGGAGTACTTTACTCTCAGTACCACACAGCATTCCAGCTTGGCCTCTTTTCTCTAAACTTAGCTACTTTCCCAAAGAGCCCTGATTCACATAGTGGAGAACAGAGTTAGGAAACCATATGTGGGTGCTGGGTGTGGGAGCTGGTACACACACGTTGCTGCTTCTAGGACCTCTCAACAGCACCCAAAGCTCATCTGCATACCCACCTGCACTAACAGTCACCTGTTCGTGTTTGCCCAGCTAGCTCTAGCTGGACGACAGTATCTTTCCATAGATAGTGGATCACATATATAATGGTGGTTCCATAAAATTATGATGGAGTGGAACATTTCCTGTTGCCTAGTGTCATGATGGTGCAGCACCTTACTCACTGGTCGTGATGATGAGCCGCCAGGTGTGTAAGTGTATGGGACATACGATTATGTGCATGTGGTGCTTGGTAGCAATGAATGTTTTTCTGGCTTATGTATGTGCTTCTAATCGCTATGCATGGGTATATTCCTCATTTGAGAAGTCTGGTATGACACAGTCTGCCTTGTGCCAGGAGCAGCTCCATACCTGTAGTGTTCGCGATCTCTTGTTGCATCACATCCAGTGATTGATGGGTGCTTCCTGGCTTGTTTAAGTGCACTGTGGAATTCTCACCCAATGGCAAGTCACCCAGTGGTGGACTTCCTAGAGCACACCCATTGTTAAATGGCAGATGTCTGCATGAACTTTATGATCCTGTGAGTTTGTACTGGTGCCTCTGAGTCCAGCCTCCTGCCAGAGTTAAATTTTCCTTCTTTGTAACTTTTGCTTCTGACAGTGAGAATATTGGCTTTCATTACCCAAGTTGTTCTCATTGTGTTACTCATTCCCAGTGCATGTTTGTGTGTGCATGAGTGTACTGTGTGTACTAAATACTAAGGCACACAGTTTTAAGAAGCAGATCTACTGACTGGAATACAGTATTTGTGTACATAGTTTAGTCTTCAGCTTTACGTTAGGTACTGTTTTTCAAAGTTAGGCTGGGTCAGTTCTTTCCCGCTTTAGTGTTGTCACAGTGTATCTGTGTGCCGTTTTGATCTCTCTGGTACTCCTCCTCCCCAACACACACATACTTATCTTACTTACCTTGACATCCTGGCTGCTTTCAGCTACCTGTTTATTTTTGTTTTAGACCATTTAGTCATTGCTATGGTTTTGACTTCAAGAGCTCTCAGAAAAATATGCTGAGAAAACGTCACTTCCCGTTTGTTGCCCTTGCCTGTCGCCATCCCTTGTTCCAAAGTTATTCCTGCTTACTCTGCTAGTGACTCATTTCAGCAGCAGCATCTCCTTTATCGTTTCCCTGTTGTTTTTTTGCAGAAGTGAGCAGGTTCACGTGCGGTTTTGGTAGCTTACATGCATATGCACACACACGACAGCTGTGAACACCCACGCGCATGCACACACACACACTTCGGAGTTTTCCTTTCCATTTGGTAGTGCCTCTTGTATTAAAAAAAGATTTAAGTCTCCTTCTGTTTTATCATTCTGTGATATCCATTGGTTTTATTATTTTTCATCTATAGGATTTTGGGTAAAAAATGCAAAACCTAGAAATGTAAAGCAAAGACTTCTAATCTAAGGGGGTCACTATTTCTTTGAAGATTCATTTGTTAAAACTTAGCATTCTTCTTCCAGTATGGATTTAATGTCAGTGGTATAATATGGAAATATTTAGTGCTATTTAATAATTTCAGATAGCTTCATTTACATATGCATATGTCCCTTTGATTTCTAGCTGGTCGCGGTGTTTGATGAGCAAGACCCACATCACGGAGGCGATGGCACCAGCGCCAGTTCCACAGGGACCCAGAGTCCAGAGATATTCGGTAGTGAGCTGAGCACCAACAATGTCTCTGCCTTCCAGCCTTATCAAGCCACAAGTGAAATTGAGGTCACACCTTCTGTCCTCCGTGCAAGTAAGCGAAAGCTCTTTGTTCTCCGCACATTTCATCTTAATTTACAGGGACGCTAACTTTTGTTACCTGTCCATGCTCCTGTGAATGGAATTCATTATCTGTTTTTATCAGAAATTGATTAAGTTTAGAGCCTAGTAGGCCAGGGTCTTTTGCAACCAGAGCAGGTAATTCAGCACATTTTAATAGCCTGAGCTTCCTTTACCTCAAGCTAGTAGACTTTTAATTCTCACCAAGGCAAAAAAGGATAATAGGTGAAATTAGGTTACCTGGGCTTTTATTTTTTTTGTATTTTGTCTGAATGCTGGAAGGGGAAGAAATAACACACGGATTTCTCATTGAAACCTGGTACAGCACCCTGGTTCATAGCGATGCGATTATAGCTACTGCTTGAGTCTCTTGGGGTTGTATGAAGAGCTGGGAAGGAGGAGACACAGCCTCCAGGGACTGGAAGGAATGCTGTTTGAGGACCAGGAAAGTTAGGGACAGGGAGCTTCTCCTGTAAAAGGACCCGGTTGTGCTAGGACATCTGTTTGAAAAAGCCTGTTACTGTTTTTGAAGGATTACTCAGGACTAAGTGAGATACTTTTATAGTTGCCTAATTGTCTCACTGAGCTGCTGTTCAGTGTAAAAAGGCCCATCTCAAGAAATTTATAAGTTTAAAATTCATTTGTCTTTCAGCCCCTATAATTTCAAATGGTTCCATTTTTCACATAGAAAATTTGGTTTTACGCGGTTTCCTGATGGATAGCCTTGTGAATCTTTATCTGTAGTTGAATAATGACATGTTATTATGATGTAGGTAACAAAACCTGTACCGTGTGCAGGTAGGTAATATTTAGAATTCATAGTTGCTTCTCCTAGAGTGTACTCTTCTTACCATTCTTGGCATTGTCGGCAATCTGGCACATTGTCAGTTTGCTCCCGGTTTTCCTCAGCTGCTGTGTCCCCGGTGCTCATTAGAGGCCAAGGTTGTAGCTCTCTGGGAGAATGTGGTGCACAGCATGGCCTATTCCCGATTCCATCACTAACTAGCACTGATAAAAAAATAAATGTTTTACCTGAGTAAGAGAAGTGAAGAATGTTGGCTTAACAGTTAACACATCTGATACTTCATCAAACACTGCAGTAAGTGGAAGTCACTCGACAGTGTGGGCTCTAGAAGGAGCGCGGCATGGCAGGGCTTGTGACCCCTGCACTGGAGCGTGCCGTCTGGGTGTAGGCCAGCATGAGCCGCTGGCGAGAGGATGCTCCGGGGACGCTTGGGGTGCAGCCGTCTCCTTGGCATTCGCTGAGCCTCCCTCCCTGTTTCCCTTACTCCCCCTTCTTTTCTCCTTCACCTTCTCTTTGATTTCTTTTCTTCCTCCTGCTGTGTTGCCCAAACTTGGTCTCAGTGATTCTCCTGTCTTCGGGGAGAATGAGACTTGGTAAGAAAATGAAACATGACTAAAAGAAAATTTTAATTGAGTATCCATGTACCTGAGATTTGGACAACAATACCTTTTTTTTGGGTAATTATACCTCAGTGTGTTATTTATTTAAATATAGGACTTTTTATTTCTATTTCTGTAGTTTTGTGTTTGTGTGTTCCCATTTTTATTTTTTCCTTGAGACAGGGTCTTGCTCTGTGAACCAGTCTGGTGCTTCGGACTCATGGCAGTCTTCCTGCCTCAGCCTCCTGAGTGCTGGGATTACAGGCGTGTGCCACCATGCCCAGCTTTATGAGGTGCTGGGGAATCAGACCCAGGACCTTGCACTTTCAAGGCAAGCAGTTTAACTGCTGTACCATTTCTCCATCCTATTTGCGTGTTCTTTAATATAAGATGCACCTTTAACTTGGTTGCGCCATAAAGAAAATGTGTACATCTGTGTTTATGTTAAGACATTTGAATGACCTTCCCTCAGTGTCCATCTACGTGTTCCTTGGACTCAGACACAGCCACCTATATTGGCGGGTGCTGTGTGTTAAAACTTAAAAGCTGTTTTCAACTAAATATATCTCCCAGATCTTGTTTTAGCTGTGAAAAAATGTATTTCGGCCGCTTGTGTTTTCTGGCAGCTGCTACTGAGAGGATATGCAAATCTGACTTTCTCCGGGTGATTTTCTATGAGCTAGGTTCCTTTAGGTTTGCTGGCCTTGGCTGGCACTGCCCAAGTACATCCACCCCATGTAGACATTACTGTGTACACTTGAAAACAAAGCAGCCAGTGATATGATGAACTTCGCTCCACTGAAAAAATTACTCTAACCAGGGGCATGATTCGTAAAGGTGTTTAGGTAACTGCCTCGTTTTCGCTTTGAAGAAACAATAGCTTTTCTGTTTTCCAGTGAATGAATTCATTTGTTTTCATCATTCCATGGAGAAGTGCTAGAAGCTAAGAAATGGATAAAACATCGCTTTTCCCCCAGCAGAATAATGGACATGACGTTGTATAGTGTATCAATCTAGGTCTGGGGTCTTTAGACAGAATTCTTACCTGGAGTCCTTTGTGTATTTTTAGAATTTGCCACTAACTTGAGTTTGATCTTTTTTTGTGGTCATAAAAAAGGAGATCTCTGGTTTAGTTAGATCACTGGTTCTCAGCTAGGAGTGATGTTCCTCTGTGGAACATCAAGCCATGTCTGTTGATAGTTCTGGTTGTGATGGCTGTAGGTGCTGCTGGCAGCTCACAGAGGCCAAGGGTGCTCAAGACCTTGCAACCTCAGGACAGCCTCTCACTAAGCTCCGTCCACACCAAATGTCCATAGGGCCGAGGCGAGAGACCCACAATTAAGTGAATCATTGTTGCTGCAATCACAGACACCTGAAACTTCAGAGGAAAGCTGTATGAGTCCAGTGTCTTGCACGTTGCCCATAACAGCTCCCTTAAACTGAAGGACAACGATGTGATTGTTAGCCAATAGCAAAATGGTATGCTGTGGGTATCTGATGGACAACAGAAGAAAAATGAGAGCTATAGGTAGGTTTGTTATTAAAAATTAGTGTATATGTAATTATTAGGACAAAACCATACAATTTTATAAATAAAAGTATATATTGGGAAAAGAGAAGGGCTGGGCTCTGTGGTGTAGCTTTATTCCCAGCATTCTGGTTGCAAGTTCGAGCCTCACCCAGGCAACCTAGCAACTTAGTAAGACCCTGCCTCAAAGTCAAAAAATAAAAATGGGCTGGTGATATAGGTCTGTGTGAATGCCTTGGATTCCATCTTCAGTACCAGAAAAAGGAAAAAAGATAAAAGGAAATAAAACGAATCTTTTTGTGAGCCTATATAATAGTCACATTAAAGCAATTTATTAAAGAAATACAATTAGATCATCATGACCAGTAGGTACCTGTGAGGAGAGAAAAGATACAGAAAGTGAAGCAGAAGCTAGACTGAGTGTCTCGTGCGCGTTTGATCTTAGGTTTTATGTGTTTATAAAGCAATCACATTTTAAGTTTTAAAGCCAAAGTTTGTAGTGAATGATTAACATTAATTAATATCATTTAGAATAAAATGAATAAAGGATAATCTAACTCTTCCAGGAAAGACTGTTGAACACCTAAGCATAAATACGTATTGTTTGGAAAACTGTAGAAGGACTGAGTCGGTGAGCTGTTCTGCGTTTCCCCTCACCATGAGTGCCCAGGTATTAGGTATGTGGATAGGAAATTTGTTTTCATGTAAATATTCCAGCCAGTAAATGAAGCAATGGTAGAATATTTTCATTTCGCTAGTCCTGACGAAATAATAGTACTTGGTATGTATTGTTGCTGTGGTCTGAGTGTGTTTTCCAAATTCCTCCGTTGTGAGCTTGATTTCCAAGGCAGCCGGTGGGGAGTTGGGGCGCACTCATGAGTGCTTGAGTGCTGATATAGGAGAAGTGAGGTCTCATTTTCACCCACTTCTTCAGAGATCCACATTGTAAGCTAATACCTTGATCTTGGGTTTCTCAACCTCAAAAGTGGGAGAGAATGAATTCCTCTTGTATAAATTATCCGTTCAGAGGCATTATTAACAATAACATAAAATAGTCTAAGGCAATCACCAGCCACTGCCTCTATAAAAAAATGAAATAAACTAAGGATAAACAACCCTGATGGAACAATCTACCTCCTATGAATTAGTCTTGACAAAAGACTCACCAGGAACTTGATCAAACATTGTTTTAATTGCCAATTTACAGGAACTAGAGAACACTCCAAAGCATGTTAAAATCTGGAGTCTGGGCTATGGTGACCCAGGTGAAACAGATGGCCCAGCTCTTGGGTGGGTCAGTGGCAAAGGGGAAAGGCAGTAGAAAGGGAACTTATGCATTGATACCGACTTCAGAGAGAGAGAATAGCCAGGCATAATGTGTAGGTCTCATTAAATCCTGATTAAAATGAAACTTTAAAAGAATGAATGACACTTATATGCTAATCCGTGAGGTGAACACTAATTGGGTGTGATACAAAGGAATTACTCTTTCGTTAAAATAATAAAGGGCCTTTATCTTTTAATAATATGTAACTGGAGTATTTCTAGTTCAGATGAAGTGTCTGGATTTTAACCCATTGTATTTTAGGCTTGAATATCTTCCCCCCACATTTTATTGATATGTATAAGCGCAAAATTTAAGGTTTACAGTGAGGTTGAGCATTTTGTGCACATACGTATCTTGTCAAGGTGATAAGGACTTTCCCACTCTCCTTTTGTTCTTCCCCTTACCTACCCCTTGATCCCTCCCCCCCACCCCATCCCCCTGGTTCACTTTGTCTTTTGTTTTAAGTTCCATGTGATAGTTGTGATCTGGGTCTCTCATATCAGAAAGATCATTCGATGTTTCACCTTCTGCTTCTGACTCACTTCACTAAGCATGATGTTCTTTCATTTGCCTGTAAAAGCCTCCACACTGTTAGACTTTATAGATGTATAGTATTCCATTGTGTATAAATACCAGAGTTCATGTATCCATTGGTCTGTGAATGGGTATTTTGGTGACTTCCATATTTTAGCTATTGTTAGTTGTGCTTCTATGAACATGGGTATACATGTATCTCTGTTATGTGTTGTTTTGACCTCTTTTGGAAATATTCCCAGGAAGGGTGTTGCTGAATCGAAGGGGATATATATTTCCAGTCTTTGGAGAGATCTCCATACTGCTTTCCAGAGTGGTTGTACGAATTTTCATTACCACCAGCAGTGCAGGAGGGTTCCTTTCTCCCCACAGCCTCGCCAGCACTGATTACTCTTTGACTTATTGATATAGGCCATTCTCTCTGGAGTGAGATGGTATCTTAGCAATGTTTTGATATGCATTTCTCTTATGGCTAGAGATGTTGAACATATTTTCATGTATCTGTTGGCCATTTGAGCCTCTTCGTTTCATTTGCCCACTTTTCAGTAGGATCCTTGATTTTGGTAGGCTTACTTTTCTTCAGCTCCCTGTATATCCTAGTTATGAGCTTCATATCTGAGATGTTGGTGGTGAATATTTTTTCCCAGTCTGTTGGTTCTCTTTTTACAATGTTAATAGTTTGCTGTGCAGAAACTTTTTAATTTGACAAGATCTCATTTGTTAATAATGGGGATAATTTCTTTTGCTTTTGGTGTCTTGTCAAGGAAGTCTTTGCCTACCCCTATGTCTTTTAGATATTTGCCTAATTTGTCTTATAGGAGGTTCAGTGTTTCACTTTTAATGTCTAGTCTTTGATGCACTTTGATTTGATTTTGGTGCATGGCGATAGGTGTGTGACTAGATTCACTCTTCTGCATGTGGATGTCCAGTTTTCCCAGCACCATTTGTTGAACAGGCTGTCCTTTTTCCATTGTATGCATTTGGCCCCTTTGTCAAAGATTAAGTAATTGAGGGTATTTTGGTTTGTCTCTGCGTCTTCAATTCTGTTCCACTGGCCTATCTGTCTGTTTTTGTGCCAGTACCAAATTGTTTTTACAACTATTGCTTTATAGTACAGCCTGATATTGAGAACTGTAATGCCTCCTGCCTTGGTCTTGTTGCTTAGGATTGCTTTGGCTACTCTTGGTCTCTTTTGGGTCCATATGAATTTAAGAATTGTTGTTTTAAGTTCTTTGAAGAAACTTGTAGGTATTTTGATAGGAATTGCATTGAATCTGTGTATCAGTTTTGGTAGTATAGTCATTTTGATTATTTTGCCTGTCCAAGATCAGGGGATGCCTTTCCATTTTCTAACGTCTCCTATAACTTCTTTCTTAAATGTAATGTAGTTTTCTTTATATGGGTCCTTCGCTTCCTTGATCAGGTATTCTTCTAGGTATTTAGTTTTGAATATCTTTTATCAAAGATCTTTTCATATTCTTCTGCAAAAAATCATTAAAAATTTAAGTCAGATTATCTGTAAAATTGAAATGTACTGTGTAATCATCATGATCATTAGTATATAATTGATGAAAATGACATCGGTCTACAAACATGTAGCAAGTTTTGTGTTTAAAGGAGGAAATAAGTGAAGATCTTCCAAATGAGAATATAGAAAGGCTGTTTCTCAGGAGCTTGCTAAGTCAGAAGCCAGCCTCCATTTCTGCTGCCATTGACCGGGGCTCCCAGGCCTGCTGAGGAATAGGAGGAACTGAATGAAAAAAGAGATGAGGGTCCATCGTGGGAAGCTTTGGCCCGGGGGTCACTGCAGGTCAGCAAGCCAGAAGAGCGTGTGCCGTGTGCCTGGTTAGGATTTCCTGATTGGCTTTCTCTGGTGTTTCCTAAGTTGGAGGCAGGGTCAGAAATTATGGAGTAGATGGAATTTTGTTGTATCAGTATTTCCCCATTCTTCTTATTCCCTTCAGATGAAATGGGATGTAATAACCAGGGGCCCTTCACCACAACATTGTTTTTGTTGATGTATCTGTGGCCAGACAACCGGCTTATGATGCCCTTTTTTTGAAAGGATTGAACTAGAAGCTAGTTGAGTGGCAAAAAGATTTGCCACCACGCGCACTTTCTCACCTTCAAGGCTGCTGCATCAAAATGTGTGTTGTATTGTGGTAGGATCTGGCACATCCCCCCAAAGCCTCACCTGTTTGGATGGTGTGGAATGCCTGTGGAACCACGTGCTGTTAAGAGCTGGGGGGCCTGGGGCTGGAAGAAGGGCTCAGCGCTTGAAGTGCTGGCCTAGCAAGTGCCAAGTGCCTGGGTTCACTCGATTCCCAGCACCACGTAAGCCGAGTGTGGGGGCGCACGCCTGTAATCCCAGCACTCAGGTGGCTGAGACAGGAGGATTGCTGTGAGTCCGAGTCTAGCTTGGACTCCATAGTAAGTTCAGGACCAGTATGGGGTACAGAGCGAGACCCTGTCTTAAAAAAAAAGAGAGATGGGGCCTGGTGTGAAGGCACTGATTACTGGGACAGGACCTGGAAGGGCGTATGCTTGCTCCACGCTTCCTCCCTCACTTGGTTTCCTGTCTGCCACACAGTGAACCGCTGTCCTCCGAAATCTCTGCCACATGCTTCTGTCATTGCCTGCGGCCCCAAATGGACTGAGAGCTAATGTTAATCTTTCCTTAATTTGTGGATGTTGAGGATTTTTGACCCAGTAACAGAGAAGTAACAAAGACACTCTGTCATTCTGGAAGTTTTGTGTGGTTGAACCTTGCATTAAGCATAAGAGTCAAGACAGCTGATGCCTACTCTGGTGTGGTATGATTCGTGTGTGTGTGTGTTTGTGTGTGTGTGTGTGTGTGTGTGTGTGAAAAAGTAGGATAAGAGCTATTCAGGGCCCCATGATTTTCTTAGGCTGTCAGCACTTTGGCATTCTTGGATGTCTCCCACTTAATAAAATCAGTAAGAAAATTATCTTTGATATATCTTTAAATGTTTAATTTTTTTTTTTTAGTTTTATGCAAAATGTAACAGATTTTCACGGACCCTCGAAGGATCATTTTGTTTGTGATTTGAAAAGAGAAATCAAAATCATTTCCTTTAACTCTATGTTCATTTTTTTTTTCTCCCAGATTTTACAAGAACTTAAAATACTATGTGGGCCTTTGAGGGTAGAGAGCGTTTTTGGGCTGTTTATTTTGTTTGCCCTGGGGCTGTAAATAATGGCCAGATGAGAAAGAGGAAACAGCATTTACTTCATTCTCTTTTTCAATCTCTTCCTCAGGAATGATGCGAAATAGAGAAAGAGAGTTTAACCAACTGTACTTTTAAATTCCCGGAGTTAGGCTAAGGAACACCGGATGTGATTTGTGGATATGTAGTTCATGAGCTAATCTTTGAGCGTACTTCAAGTACACATTTTATTATGTGGTCTTTTTATTTTTAAGGGGGGTGTGTGTGTGTGAAGTGTGGATAGGTAGTCTGGTTTCAGAGTGGCAGGATTTCTGCATATCTCAGAATCCTTTTAATATCTTTTCTAGAAGATGCAGTGAAGATTCAGGTGTTTTTGTAGTTGTTGTGTTATTTTGTCTTCTTGGGAAAATGCCATATGCCCTAATGATGGGAAAATTTCTGGAAATGGTATTGCTGCAAAAATTTGTCAAAATTTCTGGTTAATTACATCTTAGTATTTTTTTTAATACATTGAATATTTTTAAACTTTTCAAAGCTGTTAATTTTCTGGTTGGTTTATATCCATTTTTCAGGAGAGCTTTTTTTCCCCCTGAAATTGTGTTGTTTAATAATTTGTAAGATGTTAATAACTTGCTAAATATCAGCAATTATTATGGTAAGATTTTGTCATAAGTTTACCATACCTCAACTTCTTTATTTTATTTTATATTCTTCTCCATAACCATACAGATGGATTTTGTTTTTTTAAGAAGATGTAGAATCCTTGGTTTAGGGAGCTTTTCATGTTAACTAATGTTGGAATGTTAGTTTTGGGATTTGATTTCAATACACATTGAAAATAGAAGAAAGCATTCGTATTGTATTCTCTTTTAAGCTGTGAAGTGGCGCATGGTGCACAAGTCGTATTCCCAGATAATTACCTTCTTCCTGTGCACGCTCTATTCGGCTTATAAAACCTACCCAGTTTTGTTTTCGATGCTATCTGATTATTACATGTTGACAAGGTCATATATCTATTAATTGGATTGGAGATGGGATACACAATTGCTGTAATTATTGTAATTTTCCAGCTAATTGCAGGGTTGGTGGTGAATATTTTACTTCTGCAAAATGAAAAACAGTATTCCATCAGAAGTTTATGGGGTTTCAGACATTTTGTTTTACATCGTAGGCGCTTTTTGCCCACAGTGTACCTCTTTCTGCCTTCCTGCAACTCCTTTTTTTTTTTTTTTTAAATCGATTCATCTGTGGATGTCATAGCACCTGTTAGCAAGGACCAGAGAGTCAGGCAAGGTTGGAAGCTGGGTAGCTACAGTGCTGGTTGGCACGGACCAGGGAGTTATGCAAGGCTGGTGACTGGTTAGGCACAGCACTGGTTTGCAGGGACCAGGTCTGAGGCAAGACTGGGAGCTGGGTAGCCACAGAGCTGGGTGGCAGGGACTGGGGGTCTGGCAGGACTGGACTGGGTGGCACTCCTAGCTCTTTGTTCTGGTTGCCATGTTACTCTGTTGTTTATGTTTAAATCTCAGAGTAGCCTTTCTTTTAGACCTGGAACAGGTTGAGTGGGTCAGGCCCAGTTGGAAATGAAATCCGCTGGCTGCCACCTGTGTCCCGCTTTCAGTACTCCCTGAAATGAGCTTGGAGGATTTTTTTTTTTCAATTTTGATAGAGTTTAACGATATTCTTTTTATGAGCTAAAAATTAAGCAAATTATTAGCCAGCCTGCTGGCAGTGTCGTACAGGGCTGGCGTTGCAAAACTCTTGTGTCTGCTTTATTTAAGCCAAGCAAAGTTGGAAGCCAAACTGACATTTAAAAATAATGGCTGAGACGTAAGGTGAGTGTTTGGAGGACTGAGCGGTGTGTGCGAGCGGCTGTGCTAGCAAGGCGTGTCGGAGCTCACTGCAGAAGAGGGTGAAAGCACACTGATGTTTATTCCCTGCTGAAAGATAAGCGGGAGACGCAGGTGAAAATTGCCAGACCTAATGAGCAATTTGGCCGGTCTGCAGGCTTCCAGCGCCGCGGCACGGGACCCACGGCCGAGCACCAGCCTGCTTGCTCCCAAGGACTCTGTCAAAATACCACAGGGACAGTCTCCTCTGCTTTAAAGATACTTGCTGTCACAAAGAAGTGCGTTTTATTTTTTATATTTCCAGTCAAATAGCCAGTAGTCAGCATACGGTGATTCATGTAAAAATGTTCTCTTCCCACTTTATTAATAAATGTGATACATAATGTTACCCTGAGCATATGTTGTGCACATGTATATCACATCTGCTCCTCCCCCTTTGACCCTCCTGCCACTCCCCCTCCACCCTAACTCCCACAATCCCTCCTTATTTGGTTCTTTTTTCAAAATATATCTCCTCTCTTTCTCCTTCCCACCTTCTCACCCCCTTTCCCTTTCTCTCATAAAGTCCGTCTTCTTATTTCCTCTGTGTTGCTTACATTTTTTATGCTTTAGTTTTCTCACATTAGAGAAACCAGGTGATTTTTCACTTTCTGGGTCTAATTCATTTTGCTGAGCATAATGGTCTCAAGGTACACCCATTTTCCAAAATTGACTTAAATTTGCCATTCTTAATGGCAGAGTTGTACTCCATTGTGTACATATACCACATTTTTTCTTTTTCTTTTTTCTTTCTGTCTCTTTTTTTGAGATAGGGTCTCGCTCTCTAGCCCAAACTGGTCTTGAAATCACTGGTGTAGCCCAGGCTGGCCTTGGACTCAGGGCAATCCACCTGCCTCAGCCTCCTGAGTGCCGGGATTACAGGCGTGCACCACCATGCCTGGTTTTATGTGGTGCTGGGGAATGTAATTCAGGGTCTTGCATAACCACTGTGCCATTCTTCCAGCCCTACCACATCTTTATCCAGCTGTCTGTCCTAGAGTATATTGGCTTCTACCAAAATTTGGCTGTTACCAATTGTGCCGCTATGCAGAAGACATTCAAGTTATCGTTGTATCAGTCATATTTCTTAGGCTAAACTTATATCAAAGACCAAATAAATGAATCACTACATTAAATGAACTTAAGACTATATCTCGAAAGTATATCACATATAATGGCATACTTACTTATTCATAAATTTTAAGGAGTTCTCTCCCAACGAGGAGCAAGAAGAAATGAACACGGTCTTTATTACAAATTTACTTACAGAGCATAAAATTGAGATGTAAAATTTAAGATTACAGGTTGAAGTAATTAATAGCCAACTGGTTTCTCAACCAACGAACTAAAGCTATGTGATCTTTTATCTTTGCCACTCAGTGACAGTTTCAAGGAAAAGACCCCAAGAACCACTTGTTTATCGTTCTTACTGCTTTACCATCTAATAATATCCCAAATCAAAACCACTGCCTTCTGCCACTCTACCCCTACCTAAGTATCTGTATACATCGTACACATCAAAAGAGTTTCACAGTTTAAGATTTCATACTAGTTCTCCATGTTGAATGCAGTTGTTTTGTTTTGCAAGCTAATATAATAAAAATGTAATTATGGGGGGAAGTTTCACAGATTTTATGAGAAAGCTGGTATTGTTTTAGTGTGATACCAATAAGATAATTTATCTTTTTTTTGTAACCCTTTCTTACTAGATGTTTCCTTTCCTCCATGTTCTTTGGTGCTGCTTGTCTCTGTCTCTCTGTGATTCCTTCAAGTATTCTCTGCAATGCTTGGGCTAGTGACCGCAGATTTCTTTAGGGATTCTTGGTCATGAAAAATTTTCACTTCTCATTCAATTTTCAGGGATAATTTTGCTAGATATAACAACCTGGTTTGACACTTGTTGTCTTTGAAAGCTTGAAGGATTTTGCTCTCGGTTCTCCAGTCCTTTAAAGTTTGCATTGAGAAATTTGCAGTAATTTGAATGAGTTTGCCTTGGTAGAATAATGTCTGTTTTTTCTTGCTGTTTTTAATATTCTCTCTTTATGTTGTATTTCTGAGATTTTGATTATGATGTATTAGGGCAAATCTCGTTGCTGGTTGAGGTTATGTGGGGTTCTATGAGCTTCTTGAACCAGAGAATTAATTTCTTTTCCTAGATTTGGGAAATTTTCTTTTATGATTTCAGTGAATAAGTTATTTACACCTTCAGTGCTGATTTTTGAATCACCCATCAGCTGTTGTATCTAGCACTTTGCTCATTTCTCATTTTGGAATTCTGACTAATTATAGCATTTGTTTTCTCAGCCTTGTCTGCAAGGTCTAAAAGTCTGTCCTCACAGTGTTTGAGTTGACTTCCCCTGCTTTCAAATATATTTTTCATATTCTGAATTTTAGCTTGATTTCTTTCCAAAACTTCCACTTCTCTATTAAAATGTTCCTTCATATCTTACATTTCCTTATTGAACTCTGTTGACTTTTTATTTGTGGCTTCTATATGACGAGCAAGCTTTGTATCCATTAGGACCACGGTCTGTTTAATAAGTTTCTCTTTAAGTCCACTGATCATCTCTGAACTGGCTGTTCAACTCATTTAAATGCTTTTTGGCTTCCTTTCCTATGAGTTCCAGTTCCACTTTTTCAGAGCCTCTGACATTAATTTTTGGGGACCCAGGTGTTTCTGTGGGTGTCCTGTTGTCTTGTTTTCCTATGTTTCTGTTGTTGAGGGACTTCTCTTTAAAGGCCTAGTGGAGGGATTTCTTTGAATGGCTGTGAGGATGTGGTGGTGGCCGTGCTAAATTACTCTGAGCTCTGTGCTGGGAGTAGGCAGTGAGGGCGGGCCTAACAGCCCGATGGCCTCTGAGGTGTCTTGTCCACCCCCAGTCCCCTCAGCAAACCTCTCTGCCTGTCCTGGCTTCCCTCCCCTGAGAGTGGGGCTCTCCACCCTTGGAGATGCTCCTACTAAACCTGAGTCGTTCAGAAGGTCAGTGGCCCGTCTGTCCTCTCCACAACTGTCTGTTGTGCCAGTTTCTTCCTACACGCCGTTTAAGAGCCCTGACATGGTCTTTTGAGCTTCTCTCTTCCCCCCTCCCCCCAAAACAGTTTTCTTGGGCTTTTGTAAAAAAAAAAAAAATGGCTCCTGTTTACATCACTGCCTGTTATGGCTGCTGAGCACTGATTCTGGTCTAGGCTCTGGGAGGCCTTTCCTAGAGGGAGCTCACGTTGCACTTGCAGTTTGCCTTACCTGAAGGCTTGCTTTTGGAGGCTGGGGATACCAGCTGTTGTCAATTCCTGCTTCTCCCCGTTCTGCTTCTCCCAAACCTGCCCTTACCTTGGTCTGAGGTTCCTGGCACTGGGGTTTCTGAGCTTTCCTCCATTTGTGGATACTGGCAGCTCCAAGTTCTCATTAGGCTTGGGGCTGCTTCTGGGCTGCTGTTTTCTTCCACTTCTGATGTGTCTTTGGGATTCCTGACCTTCCCTTGGCCTTCTTTAATTGTTGGGATGCTTCTTCCTCTCCTAGCTAATTTGAATAGGCAGTTTTTGTTACAATGTCAGCATTTAAAGTTGAGTCCATGGGGAAACATTGCGTTGCCCTGTTACTTCCGTCTTGGCTGGAAGTCTTAAAATAGTTTTTAAACTTGGTATTTCAAATGCCTCATCCATAAGATAAGGAGCTAGATATACTTTCCTTGCATGAGGACACACGTAATATTAGCCTTTAAAAACCACAAGTGATCACCTGCTTCAGTGGGGTGTAACATTTTCTCTGTGGTCATTTTTTTTTTTTTTTTTGGAGATAGGGTCTCCAAAAAAATGTAATGTACTGAAGTACAATTTAAATCAAAGCAAGAAAACCCACTTCTAATTGGCAATAAGATGTATGTTACATAGGAAAAGTCATTCTGTGAAAAAATGATTGTTTCCACAGAAACTGTACACTGGCCAATAAGTTTGTTTTCTGTTTTTATCTTCGGTTCCATCTAAGTATTTAGGTTCCTCTTTTCTATTAGCACATGCCACAGAGAGACTCCTCTTGTGCCTTGTTTTGTCATCATGAAAGCGCAGTGACTACAATCCCTTTTTCTCTTCTCTGCACCTGATGTAGATCTCCTTTACTCCTAGGGAATATGTTTGCTTATTTACTTTTGTCATGGCTTTTGATGTCAGAAATGGTTTTGCATTAAGGGCTCTTCTTGCTGCTGCTGAGTCCTGTGCCTGGTAGGAGATGTCCCTTGCCTCTCAGAAGCCATGTGCGGGTTCCAGCTGACGAGGGAGGGAGAGAGTGGGGGAAGGTGGCAGCCTGAGTGGAAAGGAACCCTTGACGCCTTCACCTCCTGGGTTTTCCACAGAGTAGACAACTAATGGTTTCTGTGAGGGCTGCATTTTAAGGGGAAGGAAAAACCCTGTAAATCATTTTAATTTATCATGTTATTTTGTGTTTATTGAAATCATGTTTTGAATTATAAGTAATACATTACTATCAGTTCATTATTTACATATCACCAAGTCATTTTTCTCCTCAGAAATGAATCATTCAGGAAAGACTCCACTGTGTGCACACAGTATGGTTTGTGGATGCAGGAGTGCACGCGGGTGTTTTGTGCCCTTAAAGTTGATTATAGCCCCTGCTCGGAAACACGGGTCCTTTGGTAGCCGTCTTTCTCTGTCTTCGGTGTCATGCCTCCATTCATTCTTTTGCCTACACTGACATTTGAAGCACCGACACTGTCGTGATCTCTCTAGAAGAGGACTGTGCCTTGGTCGCCACGTCTCCTCTTCCTCTCTTGGTCGCGTGCGTATGAACCATTGGGTTTTCTCATGCTGGGTGCTGTCAGCTTTGGCTTCCCTTCACGGTGCCGTCGCACTTTGTTGTTTATGGGTGTTCTTCCAGTTTTGCTCTCTCCAGAAGTTGTAGAATAGTTTCCAGCTTCTGTGCCTGGCGTTTCCTGCCCCAGGGATATAGAATCCACTGTCCCAACCTTTCTTTAACAGAGTGGTCAGGAAGCACAGCAGTCACCTCCACTTGTCAATGCTACTGTAGCTCCGTCCCTACTACAGCACATAGGGGGTCTTTTTCTTATATTTTTAGTAGCATCCTAGCACATGATACACACAACACACATGTACATGTACACAAGTATTCATACGTGTATGTGTTCAAGTATATATGAACACATGTAACTGATATTCAGTGAGGTTGTGTGTAGAAGGATTAGAGATTTAGTATATAACTTCAGAAAAATAAGTACTTTTTAAAAGATAATTCTCATCTTTAAAGATGGGAAGTAGCAATTGGATCAGCCAGGGAAGCCTCAGACCAGCCATAATACCAGAAAAGCAGGACCTAGAGGGCCCCTCAGAGTACAGCTAGGTTATGCAACCCGTCATCACAGTTAATTAAAATGTCAGTTTGGGCTATGGCTGATCCATTGGCTAATTTGTTATTTAAATCAGCTCAATAAGTATTTCTTTTAAATATAGAATTTGTGTTAATGAATTGGAAATGAATATCCTATTGCTTGGCAGAGATGTTGCAGCCTAAAAATTTATGACTTAGAATAAGAAAAACCAGCTGGTAATCAGCTTGCTTTAGTAATATGTGAATATCTACTCAAACACACACACACACACACACACACACACACACACACACACACACACACACATCAATCATACATTATGTAATATATATAACTATACATGTACATATTATGTCTATATAAATATATACAGGCATCAACATGTGCATGTGTGCTCATGTGTGTGTCATTCCTTTGTAACCAGAGTAAGCGGGCTGCAGATTGGGAGCTAGGAACAGCATCCTTCGTGAATCTAAAGCAGAGACCGGCACTGTGTTGAATTTGAGTGTGCGTGGATTTCTGATGTGTAGATGAGGCCTGGGAAGACCACTGTCCCCTAGGAGGAGGAGAGGGAGAGCCAGGGGGCCTGAGCCTGCATGGCCCTGCCACTGATCAGTCTGTGCTTTACCAACTCATCACTTTTGCCCTCATAATTTCTCTCCCTCAGAGAGTTTTTTCCTCTACAAAATTGGGAAAATAGCTGCACCAAAATAAGCATACAATTTATCTGTTTTAACCTGAAAGATCAGAGTATATATACTTTGTCCATGTTTTTAGTCACGTTAGGATGTGTGTGTAAGCCTACGCTACTGTAATGAATGACACAAATTTAGTGACCTCACAGCACACACATTTGTTCCTGCTGCTGTGGAAGCCATTGTCTGGGGTGGATCTCGCTGGGATGGGGTCAAGGGTCAGCAACACTGCCTTCCCTTCTGCAGGCTCCAAGGGAATTTTGTTGACGAGATTAGGAGGCTGCTTGCCCGTTTTGCCTTTAGCCCTTGTCCAAGCTCACCATCAGCAGGCCTGACTTGCTCTAGCCTTCCTGGGTCATGTCTTTTCTGGCCGTCTCCTGCTTTTCTCTCCTGCCTTTCAGGACTTACTTAAGATTGTCTTGAGTCCACGTGCATAATCCAGGCATTTGGTCAGTTCTTGCTGGTATGTCAAAGTATTTCAGACTGGATAGCTTGTGAGAAACAGAAGTTTACTTCTTATAGTTCTAGAATCTAGGAAGAGCAAATGTCTGGTGGAATCCTGCGTTTCCATAGGTGGTAGTTTTTGTTAGCAGCTCACCAGGTAGGTGTGGTGGACAGGCCCCCATGGAGCTCTTCCGTAAAGGCTCTCATCACATTTGGGGGTAGTGATTCCCCAGAGTTGCCACCTTCTAACACTCCCATCTTGGGGTCTGATTTTCAGCAAAAGAATTTGAAAGGGACGTGAGCATTCATGCATAGCACTGGGATAGTCTCCCTGTGTCAAAGTCTTTACCTTCACCACATATGGAAGTACCTGCTGATGCATATGGTGGGTGGCAGGCCCATGGATTAGACTGTAGACACTCTTGGGAGGGGCCTTGTCTCCCTATTGCCATCTAGAGCAGTCCCTTGTAGTCCCCTCAGGATGTGCCCCCAGGTTCCTCCCCGTGGATGTCTGAAACTGGCTAATGCCAAAGACTGTAAGATCAGTTTTTTAAAAAATACAAGTATGTGCATGTAATACAGTAGAGTTTAAATTAAATTTTGCACACTAAGAGATTAGCAGCAGGTGTGACTGTTGATCAGATAGAAGGAATAGACCACAAAGTGTAGCAGTGTTGAATGTGGATCTTTCTCTGGGTCCAGACCTCCTCAGCTTAGCTCACCCTCTTCTTAGTATATGAGGCACTCCTGAAAGGAAGCACTTTCTGACTTCTCTTTGACACGTTCAAATTGTCAGCATTGATGTGGCTCTTGAACTCGAGGGCCATAATTAAGAAAACGCAGTGTTATTGGCAGAGAAACACTGTGATTCCACCCAGTCCAGTGATGAATGGGAACTGAGTGAGGGAGTGAGGAGTGTGTACAATAAGGGTTCCCTGGACAGACAGACGGCTCGTGTCCCTGCCAAGTGGAGTGGGATGGAGCACCATGTTGTTGAGGGCTCAAAATGGAATGCAGTTCCAAAGTCATCCATTGCTTATTTCTGGAATTTTGTTTCATATTTTTTGGACTGTAGTTGACTGCAGCCAATGGAAACCATGGGGAGCAAAACTGTGAGGGGATACTGTACATATATTTTAACATTCTAGTGTTAAAAACATTACCATGTCCATTGCTTTCTACTGTTTATTTTGTGTGATGCTAGGGATGCAACCCTGGGCCCTGCACCAAGGAGGTGCTGCCAC
The DNA here is from genome assembly GCA_004027205.1 of Ctenodactylus gundi. NCBI lineage: Eukaryota > Metazoa > Chordata > Mammalia > Rodentia > Ctenodactylidae > Ctenodactylus > Ctenodactylus gundi. The sequence continues at coordinate 489,516 of PVKB01000434.1, forward strand.
TGACCTGCAGTCCGCGCCCTGCTGTTTACGTGTCAGTGCTTTTACCAAGTGACTCTGGATATTACCTCGAGCCTCTGACACACCAGTGACATTCATGGGCTGCTATCCTGTGTCAGGGAGGAACGTGGAAGGGGCAGTGAAGGGGAGACCAATCCACCTGTTCTTCAAGACCTTCCTCTACTTGGGTGAGATCCACAGGGCAAAATTTGTAAAAATAAAACTCTAGCCATTATTGAATAAGTCTTTCTGTATAATAGAGATAAGTCATTGTAGCAAAGTTGGTTTATGTTTTCAGCTTATATGCATAATTGAAAAAGTTTCATAGTAGTTATTGAATTACATCGTATGAATTCTGACTAGAAGGCTTGTGTTCAGTGTGTGAGCACTGGGCGTGTTGGACGGTCTTGTTCTCCTACAGTTCTCTCCTTACTTCTGCCTTCTCACTTCCTTGGAACTTATTTTAATTGTTTCCTAAACTTTAGAAGTTACTTCTGTAAGGTTCTAAACGAGGATCTGACTTCTTAGGTTTTTGTACTGTAATATACCTTACGTGATTTTAGTGAAAGTTAAAGGATTCTGCTCTTCTAGTCCCCTAGGTGGCTCCCAAGCCAGTCAGGGTAACAGAGTGAAGCTTCACTGCCACTTGGTGTGTTCTCTATATTTTGTGTTAGTTAGTAGGTACTTGCCTGTATATCTGTGTGGAAGTTTTTTTTTTTTTTTTTTTGTACAGCACCAATCAATCATGGTGGTACACATCTGTAGTCCCTGCATATGTGGCTTGGGCAAGAGGGTGGCTGGAACCCTGGAGCTCCATACCAGCCTGGACCATATAGTGCGACCTTGTCTTAATAAAAGAATCATACCTTTATCAACTTTATTTATCAGATAGTTCTGGGGCTTTAGGTTCAAGAAATATAGCGTCCTTTTCCCTCCCCTGGTGACCCTGTGGTGACATCAACATTAAGGGCATAAAGACTGGCCGTGATCAGAGTTGATGAGATGGATAATTGGGGATACCCCCTAAATTCAGGTTCTGGGTGATAGAGTGTGAGAAAAGACTTGACTGAATCTAAGATCAGATCTAGTGTCAAAGGTATACTTCATTTTCAGTTTCATTTGTCAAATTCTTTTAATTAGCATTATTGTTTACACTGAGGAAACATTTGCAGTATTTTGCAATGGACAGAATTTTTGTATATTTAATTTAATTTTTAAAATTATTATTTATTTATTTATCTATCTATTTATTTATTTTTGAGACAGGGTCTCACTGTAGCCCAGACTATTCCTGAATTCACTATGGAGCCCAGGCTGACCTCGAACTCATGGCAGTCCTCCTGTCTCATCCTTCTGAATGCTGGGATTACAGGTGTGCACCACCACACCCGTCTTATGTGGTGCTGGGGATTGAACTCGGGTACTTAGTGCTTGGCTTAGCACTTGCTAGGCAAACACTTTTACCACTGAGACATTCTTCTGGCCCTATTTCAATTTTTACAAATTCTTCAAAGTTGTAAATTTGTATGGAAACCTCACAAATAATGTTTGATGTGTGTATCTTCCGTTGCATGTGCTTGACCAGTGCTGTGTAGGACATTCTTCCTGAAGAAAATTGAGATTGTTACCCAGAAAATATATTTACTAAAAACACATCTAAAATCACCCCTCTCTCCTTATTGTTGTTATTTATCCTCATTCTTCTTTGATTAGCAAAGAATAGTTAATTGTTGGATTTTTGTCAGAATCTCAGTGTGGGCTTTGTTGTCTCAGAGGAGAAGTTTGATTTTGCTGTTGGTTTATAATTGTGTTTATTATCCCCTCCCACTTTAAAGAATGAAACACTAAACCAATTTTTGAACTAAACAAGTTGAGTAGCTCCTGGGCCTTAGTTTAGGATCTGAGCCTTCACAGGCCACGATTCTGCCATCGCCACCTGTTCTCTGTGAGGATGTGAGTCCCATGCGTTTCGGGGCTGTGGTACGGGGGGTTCTGTGCTGTGCAGAGAAGGTGGGGTTGTGTGCTGCAGTGATCTCTCGCTCCAATGTTTGCGGGTTTTAAGCTTCAGTGATAATTCTTATTTATTGACTGAAAACTAGCATCAGTAGAGGGCTTTGTACTTCAAATACGCTTAGCAAGAATACAGAGTAACATGCTTGACATAAAAACAGTTCTCACAAGGCTCAGGTGCAGTTTTTATGCAGTTGTATGTCTAAATGTATGTTTTATTCTATGGGGTTTTGGGGGGAAGTGGTGGAACTGCAGATTAAACTCAAGGCCTTTGCACTGAGATATATCACCTGCTGTTGCATTTTTATTTTGAGATAATCTTTAAATAAATTTTGTAGAAAGTCAGGATGATGGAAAAGACAATGCTATGAAATCATTATAGTGAATATGTAACTGTAATCAGTGTTCCTTTTTAAAAATTCAACCTTCAATAAGGCCATGGTTCCATATTCCGCATTACATATGTTTTCACTTGTCTTTATAACTGTCTTCATTACTGGCTGTTCTCTTGGAAGGTGAGGTTGTGGTACTGGGGATTGAATCCACGGCTTTTGTACTGAGAACATCCCAGCCCGTTTTCTTTATGTTGTATTTGAGACAGGGTCTCATATTCATTCTTTTACAGTACTGAGATCATAGGCCTGTGCTATCATACTCTGCTTTTCAAATGGTCTGGTATCAAATCTAGTGGTTCATACATGGTAGGCAGATTCAGTAACACTGAGATGCCCCTGCAGCCCAGGTTCTTAGTATAGAAAAATTTAAATATGCACAAACGTAAAGGGTATATTGTCCTGTAAACCCATACCCATCTGACCTAAGAGTTAATGGTCTATGGCCACCCTCCTCTGTGCTCACAGAACTCCTCCAAACAGGATTATTTTGAGGCACATCCTAGACCCATGCCATTCTTTCTGAAATATTTAATATACATTTCTGAAATTTTAAAAAAATTAGAACCCAATGGTGTTTAGCCAGACACTTTTGTTTTGGTGTGGGACAGTACTGGGGGTTGAACCCAGGGCCTTTGAGCTTAGCTGCGTCCCCAGCCCTTTTATTTTTTAGAGGTAGAGTCTAGCTAAGATGCCCAGGCTGGACCCAAACTTGTGATTTGCCTGTCCTTACCTCCCTGAATGGATTAAAAGTGTGCACCACCACACCTGGCCAAAGCTAATACTTTCTTAATATGTGTAATGGCATTAAATTACCTGTAATGGCTTTGAACTGTGACTTTACAGTTGGTTTATTTAAATCAAAATCCAGTTAAAATCTACACATTATATTTTTGGTATGTCTGTTCAGTTCCTTTTATTCCTCACCACAGTATATGTACGTGGTTTTATGTTTTGCAATTTCTTCATTGAAATTGGATGTTTATTTCTGTAGTTTTTGCCAGTCTGAATTCTGCTGCATCCACCCTGCAGTGTATACCTTCCTCTGCATTGGTAGTGTTTTTGGTGCTGGGCATTGAGGCCTGGTGCGTTGCTATGGTTTAGGTCTTAAGGGTCCCCCAAAAGCCTCATGTGTTTGGAACCGTGTGTTGTTGACTTGTGGGTCAGTAAATGAGGGAAGGCCACCCACCCTGTGGAGCGAGGGGGCACCTTCCTGGCAGCTTGAATTGAGGAAAGGAGGGAGGGAGATCCGTTGTTGGAGTTTCTGCCTGGGAAAGCTTATCAGCTTTGTTTCTGTCTGCACTGGGTTGAGCCGCCCTCCAGCCTCTGTTTCTGCCAGGAGCCGTTTCCCTTGCCTGCTGCCTGGACTACATCTGTGAGAGAGACCCTCTGGAACTTAACTCCATCTGTGCTCCCTTAAATTGTGGATTTTGGGTATTTTTTCACAGCAATAAGAAAGTCACCAAAACATTCATCCTAAGTCCGTGCTCTACCACTGCGTCCTGCCCCTACTGTGTTCTGGCCTCCTGTGTGCGTGCTGTAAACTGGCACTCAGACGTGGAATCGCAGCAGATGCACTCTCCTCTGGGTAGCACTGCATGATTCCCTCAGGACATGTGTGAGGTGAGCTTGCTCATCATTTGTGATGGCCTCCGTCTGTTATTTCATTGTGTTGATATTCTATTTTTTATTAATTAGCTGAAATAGTTTTATAAAGATCACCTTCTTGTCCGCCAGCCTGTAATTCTGAGTACAGTTTGTACAGGAAAAGGCCAAATAGTTAATCCCATTTTCTTCTTTATCAGTTTTTAGAATAGTAAGTTGAATTTCTGGTGTACATCCTTCTCCCAGCTTATTTTTCCTTTCTGCCCCCTTCGGTCTTTAAAAAAGAAAAGTATCATTAAAGTGTTTCAAACAGGAGCATAGCTCCAGCATCCTTCTGGGTGCCCCTGGTGCTCCAGATCTGTGGGCCCTGGCACACTCTTGGTGGGAGCATCCTTGTCTTCTGCCTGCCAGGGTGTTCTGTGCTCATCCTGTGTGTTTTCTGCTGCATGCCCTGAATTGTCCATTTTCCCAAGTAGCCTTGTCTCCTTTTAATGGGAAAAGGAATTAGGAGATCACAGCCTGGGTACATGGGGCTCACTGTGCATAAAATAAGCCTGAAAGTAAGGTAAAAGTCAAGAGTGTCCTCAGCTCTAGTTGTTTTTTACATTGATGTTCTGAGCCCACGTAAGGTGAGTCTTTCTGGGGGGTGCTGTAAACGTGGCTTCTCCTTGACAGTCCAAGACGCTTTTCCTGTGGGTCATGGAATCATGGATTTTAGGTGACTGCAAGACTGGTGTTTCGGTGGACATGGCATTGGTGGGCCTGCTGGGCTCCAGCCTCCAGAGCGCTGTGCTTGGATCAAGATTCTTATGTTTTCGTACAGATAGTGCAGAACAAATGGCGCCCAGTGATGAAGTGGTGAAATAGGTAGTAGCAGGTTGTGCCAGACCGTGGTGATGTCCTCAGGAGGGCAAGTGTGAGGGAATCTGGTCTCAGCCGGATCGCCAAGTTCGGAGAGGTTTTTCCTAGCTTCCTCTGCCCCTAGTGTTGCTTGAGCTCTGTGCAGCCTTAACTGATTCTTGTGGGGGCTGCGTCTTGGGGTCTCCAGAGGTCTCGGAGGCAGCGGGCAGAGCCATTGCAGTCTGGAGACCAAGTGCTGAAACTTGGTAGTGATACTCCATTAGTAGTGTTGAGCACGCATTCAAATGTTGCTGCCTTTTCAGCCAGCGTTTGCGCGGTGGGGAGGAAGCTCTGTCAGGCCAGGCCTCTTCGTGTATGTAGCACTGTGATCAGCGAAGTCTTGTTTGGAAATCGTCTCAGGCCTGCTGCCTGGGTGGACGACCCCATCCCCTCTTCGCCCACTTTTTCAGCAGTGATTGTTTTATGTGTCACATCACTCTTTTATGTGCCATTACCTAAATAAATTTGGTAGCTTCCCATTTTATTTTTTAATATAGGTAAAATTGGCAAGTTTTTTTTCAAAGTTTGCAAAAATTATCTGTGTCTGTCTGTCCGGCCTTTTCTTTCTCAGCCCCGTGTCTCAGGGTGTCTGGGCCTTGGAGCTGTGGCTGAACCTCAGCCCTGCTTACCCTGAGCTCCTGCCTGGTGAAGCTTCTGTGTGCCCAGCACCTGCAGCGCGTCTCAGCTTAGCTCTTGGGCCACGGTTCCGCTAGGTCTAGGGCCTGTTATTTTGGTGATTCTGGGTGAGTACGTGATTTGTGAGGGTTTTGTGGATCTACTGGTGTGCTGTTCTGTGCATAGCAGCTGGCTTTCTGGAGTCCACAGTGACCTGGCCTGTAGCATTCACCCATTTCTGTGGTGTAAATAGATTCCTGAGACCAGTTTTGGGCTACCCAATGCTGAGATAGAAAGGGACACTCAAGGGCATGTTGTTATATGGTATTTTGACCATAAAGATGGAGTAGGTGGACTGGCAGAGGAGATTATAAAATAATTAGAAAGTGAACTCTTTTCTGAGTACCTTTGTTTTTAGTATTATCTATTAGGTGAAAGTTTGTATAATTTAATTTTTAGTCATGACTTTGTTAAGCAATCAACTCTCAAAAATTTCTGGAAACTTTAATAATCTGCCTTCATAAATTGGTTTGAACCAGCTTAAAAATCCCTCAGATTAAGTGCAGTGAGTTTGCTTTTTTTTTTTTTTTTTTAAGTGGATTGAGCCCTTGGAGAGTAGGTTACCACAGCCAGTTTCAGGTGTGAGGTACCTGGAGCACATTCAGGGTTACTCACTGAGTCTGGAGAGGAGTGGAAAATTTTTGAACGCGGATGGATCTGTACATTCTGTGTGAGGTTGGGGTTGGGGGGAGATGGAAAAGAGTGCACTCAAATGGATTTGACTGCAATTGTATCAGAAATTTGTGTGTTCCTGCCTTCCGCCACAACTTTGTATTTTCACACAATTCTCAACATGCTGTATCTGCAGAATTCTGGGAACTGTGAAGGTGAATGTGAGTGATGGCATTCTGTCCCCCTGCCCCTTCCACATCCCTTTCTGGGTGTGCTGTGGGATGGGTGGCGATGGCCTGCTTCCTGCGCTCCCGGTGCTGCACACCTGTGAGCTCACACTTCACTACCTGGAAGACCGGAAAGGCACGGCTCTTTCCTACTGATTGACCTGTCATGTCAAAATATCTTAATGTATTTTTTAATATTTTAATTTGACACATATGTTTAGATATGGAGCTGTCTGTCTAGTAGCTGGTATACTCTTAATGATTCTTAGAGTTAATTTGTGAAGATATTGAGTACTGTTTCTTTCCAAACAGAATTTCTGTTTTTTCTTTTTTATAAAACAAGCTCAAGTATTGTTTAATCTTTCATAGGTGCTTTATCTGATCCTAGTGATTTTTCCTAATACTCTTCTCTAGAACATATGATTTTGAAATTTGAGATTTCAAAGGTTTGAGAATTTGAGTTTATTTAATTTTTTCCTCATAAAGGGAGATTAGTGCTCAGTTCTTGGTCTTTGGTGAATTGTGTGATGCATAATTGGGAGACTGTGGTTGGAATAAATTAATGCTAATTAAGTTCTTTAGCATACTTCTTGAGCTCTGTGTTGTAGACATGCTGCAGTAAGTTGTGTGTACCCAATGATTTTGATACATCAAAGCTTACTGTCCTTCGTAGAACTTTATGGTGGGTGGTGTATGTTCTCTTATGTAGTAAAAATGTTGATACTCAAATTGATAAAAACAGTAATTAGGAAATAAGAATTGCACAAAAGGAAAATATAAGTTGGTGTTGAAAACTAAGATAAGTAAAAGAAAATATTACCTATATATCACCTGTTGTGTATTATTCAGATTCCTGTAAGCATTGAGTTTGCTGATAAGCAGATAAGGGGAAATGGGGTAAAAACCTTGGTCTTTAAGTAGGGTCCAGGAACACAGGCCTGTAATCCCAGCATTCACAAACTTGAGACCCTCCTGCCTCAGCCTTGCAGAGTGCTGGGATCACAGGTCCAGCTAAGATCTGGATTACTGGACCCACCTAAGACCATTCTTGAACATGTCCTTCTTGTCAGCCTTCCTGACCTCACACCTGGCTTGTCAGACTCATGCAGGTGGCACATAATTCTCATTTGTCTGTCAGTGACTGATATTCTTGGGAGTTGCGGCTTTTGTTTTCTTTCTTATAGCCATATTATTTCATTTTTCTTTGCGTTGATTTTGTACTAGGTATGAATGAGCTTGTTTGTGTGGAAGTGCATGCCCGTCCTCTGTTTTGAGTAGTAACCAATGAGATAATTTGGAAAGGAAGATTTAAAAACTAAAAACCCCAAATAGAAGTGAATTGGAATTAATTAACAAGGTTGTACTCACCAGCATATGTGCTGGTGTTTCTTGGAACTCACTTTGCTCTGTACCAGCTTCTTGGGTTCCAGCCCACCCGCCTTGCATGGCACTGGCTTTGATGTGAGACCGCGTGTGTGGAAGGAAGGAGAGGAGCTGTGTCCATGTGCCCCTCGCATGCCCTGGGCCCTGCGGGTGTTGCCACAGACCCCCAGGACAGCAGCGCTGAGCTCACGAAGCCAGTGCCGGCAGCTGGCTGTGGAAAGTGAACCATGAGATATTAATCTTGCTTTGTTGGTAGACACATAAGCAGAAAATACTGTGGGCGTCCTCTTCCTTGGACTCCCATTTTTCTATTCATTCCCTTAATTGTTCAGTCATTGGAAGGTGAATTATCAGAAAAACTCTTTAGCAATATTTGCCTGCAGCTACTAAATTGGTAGTTTTGACTGAATTACCTGATCAATTCAACCTAAGTTTCTAAATTGACTAAACGTTTGGCTGCAAATATTCTTTGTGTGGAAATATAGACTGTTCCATAGGATTGCCGGGGTGTATTGTGTGTACGTATAGATTAAGGGGACCCAGCACATGGCCGTTAATCCAAGTAAATGTTCTGGACATAGATGGAGAGAAAAATGCCATCCGCTTACAAAAGCGAGGGTAGAGTTCCAGCATTTTAATAACCATGTAGTAGGAGATTTCCAGTATCATTTTCTGAACTGTCAAAAGTTTAGGTCCTACAAAGAAAAAGTTTTAAATGGTTTAGAACATGCTATTTATTTCATCCACACTATTTCAGAAATAGACCTTTTATACCTTATTTCTAAAAATCAAAAGCTGCAAGCTTTTGACAGTGGAACCCGAGCCCTCCTGTGGTAGATGAGGAAGCTGGAGGCAGGGAGTGTGTGGTGACCTGTGAGGACCATCCGAGTTAAGATCCCAGCAGTGCCAGTTGTCTGCCCAAGTCGTCTGCCAGGCGGGGCCCTGGCTGGGCATCCTGCCCTGTTCCTCTCCCTCGGCTCCTGGTGGCTTTCAGGGATGAGTCAGTGTCAGTGCTGTTTGCAGGACACAGTGAAGTAGGCATATTAGAAATCTGCGCAAATGTACATACAGTTTAGAAAATCAAATAAGATTGATGACTGTCCTGCTGAATTCAGAGCAAAAGAGGGGAACCTCATTTTTTCTGTTTTCTGCACCTTGTTGGCTGTAATGAAAGTGGTCCACTGCTCTGAGGTCCGCATGGAGTGATTTTCGATACTGTTGTCGCTGTGACATTTGGACAGTCGGAGCGCGTTTCTGAAGCCTCTTGGAAGTGCTGCTGTGCTTTCACTTGCTTCCCTTTCCCGTGGCCCTGCCTGGGCTCGTTGCCTAGGAGACCGTTGGGTTGGGTTTTGTCTGCGTGGCTGTCACACTGGCAGAGTTATGTCTACAGTTCTTGGCTTTCGAGTTGTAAAAGTGCTGCTTAAATATTAGAAATGTTTCATCAATATTAAAGTGCTTCGTCTCCTCATGAGAGAGCAGCCAAGTGTTTGGTTTTCTTAAAATACTAAGTAGAGGACTATTATTTTCCTTTATTGTTGGTGGACTTTTGTATACAAATTTGCAAAAAGATTTGAATTGACACAGTGGGCTAGTTCCAATTATAGCACTTTAATAAAAAATTTTATGTAAATCCAAGTTTCCTTCCTTAGGGAATCATGGGTGTATGTAATATCCCCCAATGTGCAAATACTAACATGAAAAAATCCAGTGACTGTATTAGAAAATGCAGGTTATTTTGTCTTATAGTTGATAAGCAGAAAACCTTTTCTCTCTGTAGAGCTTTTTAAAATAAACTTTGAAAAAAGTAGTGAAACTGCTTTATACCTTTTCCTTTCCAAGTGATTAAAAGTTAATACAACTTGGAGCGTAAAATTGTGGTTACTCACGTTTGTGCCTAGCTAAGCTCCACACTTCATGAAATTGTTTAACACGTAAAATGTTTCAGCGAGGTTTGTGTTTGCCCTGGTCTGTAGCCACTAGCTGCCTCCATGTCTCTGCTGAGCCTTGGGTGAGACAGGATACTAAGGACCTGAACTCAGTTGGCCACCATGGACAGTGACTGTCATACGGGGAAGCGCAGGCAGAGGCCTTCCCACACGGGACAGCATTTTCTGTGGCTTGCCGCAAGTGCAGAATCCAGGCCGCAACCTGGACCTGCCCAATCAAATCTCTGTTCTAAACACGATCCCACAGGAGTGACCTGTATTGTCCTCTGGTCTACAGCTATGATTTCTCGTCTTGGCTGCATATGGGCTTATTCCTAGCCTGCCTCGTCAGAGTTTATTGGTAGGATCCCTAGAACCTGCATTTCATAAGGTATTCCTAGGTCACTTAAATGCCTGTGAAGATTTAGGACAGTCAGTGTTGCTCAAAGAGTGTATACCTGAGGTGAAGTAGAGGCCACGGGATCTCATCCACCGGCCTGGACTCCCCGCCTCCGTTAAGGTCAGATATAGGACAGGCGTGAGTACGAGATAGCCCTTTTTAGGTGCTAGATATGTGCTAATATTATTCTAAATCAACTAAGCATTTGACTGGAAAGTTTATTTTGGTGAAAATTGCCTATTTGAGGTTTGATTTTCTTAAAATACTATGTAGAGAATTATTTTTCCTTGATTATTAGAATTTTCTTTTGTATATAAATTTGCCACAGGATTAATTTGAATTGTCACAGGTAGTTCTTTAATAAGAAAAACTGGGGGCTGGAGGAATGGCTCAGCAGTTAAAACGCTTGCCTAGCAAGTGCTAAGTCAAGCACTAAGTACCTGAGTTCGATTCTCCAGCACCATGTAAGCCAGGCATGGTGGCACACACCTGTAATTCCAGCACTCGGGAGGCTGAGGCAGGAGGATTGCTGTGAGTCTAAGGATGGCCTGGGCTCCATAGTGAGTTCAGGAACAGTGTGGGCTACAGAATGAGACCCTGTCTCAAAAGAAAAAGAAAAAGAAAAAGAAAAATCGTAAGTAAATGTGTTACTTGCTTAAGGTGTTTTATTTCTGTTTTCCCCAAACACACAAGTATAAATGTTAAAATATTTCACTGTGGTGACATACCGTGTGAATGTATAGATTGCGGGTATCAGACTCATTTCTGTTAATCCAAGCAAGTGTTCCTGACATAATTGTGGAACGTTTTACACACACACACACGCACACACTCATGTTCATGCTCACATGTGGTGCGCTTCCTTTCCTTCGTGTGCCCTCTTGCACCTCTCCTGCAATAATAAAATAATTCGTGGCGACAGGGGGCGCCTCCTTCACTTGCCAGGCCTGCCCGGGAAAGCTGTCTCCCTCTTAGTTGTCTTTTCCTCCCCATCCTTTTCCTCTGCACCTGTGAAGAAGGGTGGTGCAGATTCAGGCTCAGGGTGATCCTGCCAGGGGGCGGTTCCTTCCCTGCTGACGCTGTGGGAGGGACTTCATCTCCCTGGCTCATGCTGTGCTCCTCCTGTGGGGGTTCGGGGGAGGATGGTGGAGTGGGCGGGGCCCCCTCTGTAGGGTCTTCTTGTTCAGGAGTCCTCACTTAGCAGTATGAACACCCCTCTACTGAGGTTTGGATTTTGTCTCCTGCAGTTACTCACTGTTTACTTTAGCTAGGACCTCTTACTCCTGTAACATCAAGTTTCCTTACTACAAATGTATTCTGAAGCTTTATCTGTTAATTTGAAGTTCTTGGCCTATGTATGACTGTCCCAAGTGCTCATTAAATGGTAGTGGTCACAGGCTTGATGGCTTGTATTCACCTGTACATTACCCCTTCCTTAAGGGAAAGAGTGGATTAGATTAACTATGAAGAAGCTCTGCATTTTTCAGGTAGTATAGACAGGCATGTGGCCATGTGTTTCTGAGCTGTGAAGTGTCATCGCTGCCTGGCAGCAGCCACTAGGTGCCACATGGCTTTCTTAATAGCCAGTATGTACTAGGCTCCATGGCAAGGGATTAATTTGAAACTGGAACACTCAAGATAGAAAAATGGATAATGAGCTATTTGAATGCTTTTGACACACTTCGGTCATACTTCCTTGTGAAAAACAGTACTTTTTCAACTTACAGTGATTTCTGAGTCTTAACTGCATTTCTCTTTTCAGCATAGTGCTAATCACCTCACAGTGCTCTCGTCTGTCCTGTTCTGTCCTGGGTGTGCAGTCCTTGAGGTGTGATTCCCCACTAGCAGCCAGGAGAGGGCCTAGCTTGTGATAGGAAATAGGAACCAACACCTGTCTTCGGTGAGGGATTTTGTTTATTTCCTAACTGGACTCCCATATGCACCTCTTTGAGCCATATCCCATCTCCAAAAAAAAAAAAAAAAGGACAATTGCAAAGTTATACTTCTGCCCAACATCATAAAACGTTTCTGTGTACAACCAAAAAAACGCATTAACCCTTCTCCTAGATCATTGGGTAATATTTACTCTTTTCCTCGATCTTCTTTAACTAAAATACTATAATGTAGACCAGTACTTTTTATGTTGCACCAAAAGGGAATAAGAGAGGGAAGAACAAACATATGTTTAAGAAAACAAGAACTACTTGGAACTCCTCAATTTCACTCGTCATATGGTTATATTTATTTGTAGCCTGCGGATTCCATATTCCCTTTGTCCTCCACAAACAACATCTCAGCCGCCTAAGGCTCTTTTCCTGGCATGGTGACCCAAACTTTCCTTTCTAAAAGAGAGCTATTCCTGCTAGGTTTGTACCTGGATTGAGTTGTTGTAGTTGTCCCTTAACTTTTAAAGTTGTTTTGACTATTCACTGTGACCTGGGAAATAGTCTAAAACTTTTATATTAGTAATCCTCATGGTAATCCTGCATTTATGGTTAAATTTGATTTTATGGCGAAGGAGCTGGTATTTGTAGAGTGACAGTGAGCAAAATCCTACAGCTAAGAAAGACGAGCAGACCCCAGTCTAAATCGTTGTGACTTTGAAGCCACAGGCTATGGCCAGTCTTGTTCTTATCCTCTTAGGGTCAGTTGGTGTGCTGGAAGGGCCACCCCTGGGTGAATCAGCAGGTCCAGTGTACTGCCCTTACACTTTTATCTGGTATTGGGCACAAAATTGTAGTAATTTTCTTCCATAAAATATTGTTCTCTGAGCCAACCTCTACAAAACCCCTCCCTTTTTTCAGTTGCTGCTGATTAGTAAGTGGCACAGCATGGTGTTTTGTACACACTTTGTTTTTCATTCACATTACCCCTTTCGCCTACTCTCTTCCATCTTCCTTACTGTTTCCCTGTCTCTCAAAGACTACCTTTTAATTGCCTCTTTTCTCTCTTTTTACAAATATTTTTGCTATAAAGCTTTTAAATACCACGAAGATTCATGTTTAAGATGAAAAGATTACTTATGGTTGAAGTAGTGTAGAAACGCAGGCTGGTAGAGCATGTGCCTAGTGCACCCAGGGCTCTGGGTCCCATCCCTGCCACCACCACCTCCACTAAAAACCCAAATTGCTCATGGATGTAGCTTTGTGTCAGTATGCAGGTGGGCTCAGGCAGGACACAGCACGGGGTGCACGCAGTACTCTTAGGAGTGTCCTTTAGGGTCCCCTGAAACACACTGTGGCACCGTGTGATGTCCCTGCTCCATTGGAGGGAGACAAGTCTTTCTGAGAACATGTGTCTGTCCTAAGGCAGGGACAAGAGACCAGCTCAGGAAGAGAAGGGACTGGAAGGACCCAAGTCCCTTGTCGGCCACAGAGAGCAGGAGCAGCACCTGCCTTCCCAGTTGACCAAGCCCCTGCGTGTATAAGCTTCTAGCTCCCTGCGTCTCCTCCTTCCGCTCCTTTCCCCTCCTCCCCCCTCCTTCCCCGTGTGGCTATTCCTGTGTGTGCTGCCTGTCTCTGTTATGGGGGCACCTCATGTGCATCCTCCTGTGCTGACTCATTTTTGTCCTCCTGACGGAAATCATTGGGCTAGATTATTGTCTCAGATTCCTCCCGTTTCTGTCATCCAGTCCCATTGTGGGAGCCACTGTCCCATCATCAGATGGCCACTAACTCTGAAATAATATTTTAAAGATGAATCTTTCCCCAAAATTCAATACACCTAGGTCTCCCCTCACCTCTGCCTTAGGAAGGTTTCCCTCATTGTTTTGTAGAAACAGCTTTGCGAATAGTCGCATAATCTGTATGCTTGTCACTGCTGTCCCTGCGTCAGAATAACACCTGCCCAGAAAGCTGCGCCACTTCACCTCAAGGCACCAACCACAGGACTGCACTCGCTGGTTCCCTGCTAACCAATGGGTCCTGTGGCTTTGATCTTTTTATTTTTTACCATGATGGGGATTGAACCCAGGAGCCCACACATGGTAGGCTAGAACTCTGTCTTTCAGCTACATCTCCATCCATGTAGTTTGGGTCTTAAATGACTGGTAAAGGCCCCTGTGTTGAGGGCTTGGTCCCAGCTGGGGTATCGCTTAGTAGAGCCCTCACCTAGCGTGGCTGGAAGCTCTGCTTTGGAACCTCAGCAAGCTAACAGCAGCAAGGAAAGTGCAGAGACCTGGTAGACGCTTACCTTCTGAGAGTTAAAGAGGCTTGCCATTGTGAAATATTTGATGATAAGTGACATGCTGGTGGAATAATTATCAAATCAGGTAAGTTACAAGAGCTTCAGATGTGCAACCTAAATAACAGAAAATTAGCCAGTGAAATTATTCACTAGTCCTGGTAAGGAACACTACACTTTTGTGAAATATTATGGAATCGAGCCTGGGAATAATAACGGAATGGGAAAGTAATGCTTATCAGATCTTAACTTGGCAGTCATTGAAGTACGTGACTACTTAATCAAATAATAGAAGAAAAATGTCAAAGGAGAGGACATTGAGCATTTAGAGAATATCTTCAGTGCAATCAATAGTCAACATCAATTTTTAAAAGACGAATTACTTGTCAGATGAAGTTGATACAATTGAATTATATGATTGTTGAACTAGACTGGTCAAGTGGAAGTGATAGGAGGCGTTTGATACAGACGCATATAAAATTATACATGGGAATTCATTTAGATTGGCTTTCACTCGGTTATTCTCATAGGTGAATCAGGACTCCATGATGGACAATTATGCAGTTCATACTGAAAAAAATAAAGTAAAAAGTTTCTTTAGCTACATGGCCAGTGATTTATCGGCAACATGTGAAACTGCAGTTCTTTGTCCTTTTCCCAGCAGGACCCTCCAACCTCCCTCTGCTTTGGGTCCCTGGAGGCCACCCAGTGTCTTAAGTGTTTTTTTTTTTTTTTTTCTTTGCTAAAAAGATTGCCCTGACAATACTGGAGACAGAGAGCGTGAAGAGGATAGAGGTAAATCAAAGTCACCTCTGCGCGTCTCCCTTATTCATCCAGCAACACTTTAACAAGTCACAAAGCCCATTTTCTGGGCTGGAGGCAGAATTTAGTAGCAGAGACAGTCTGGAAGGTGACAAGTGCTGTTAAGATAAGCTTGAATTTAGTCTAGCTGGGGCCTCTTAGATAGGGCGGGGCCCTCCAGACTGGCCTTGGAGAGAGGAGGGCTGGAAGTAAGGAGGAAGGCTGGGACCTGTGACCTTCTGGGATCCTCATAGTATTCTGCTTGGATCTCAGCATTTGTTCAGGGCTTGATCTGTACCATGATGCAGCCAGATGAAGAATTCTGAGTCATGACGTCTGATTTAGATTCAGAGAAATATTTTGTTTGTTTTCTAGTGGACGAATTCAGAAAGCCAAGACTGGAGGAAATAACAAGAACTCATGACCCTCAGTACCAAGTCCAAATTTTTTTTTTTTAACCACAGTTTAAAAATATCAATAATTAGGTTCTTACTCCTAAAGTGTGACTTATGCCTGCTGCCCAGGGTCTGGACGGGTGGTACTCAGACTAGCAGCTCTGCTGTCATTGGCCCATTAAAAATGGATAGTTTTGGATCCTGCCCTTCTGCGACCTACTTTCTCGCTTTAACCTGATCCCTTGTGGTTTGTGTACACATTGAGGTTTGGGTAATCTCTGATGGAGAGGACCCGAGTTGCTGCGCTCAGGGCTTTGGCCTTGCTGGTCAGTTTTGCAGTCCCACATCTTAAGTCCACGGGTGAGCCACACAGATTTCCTGTTGTCCCTCTTCCTCTCTTGTGTCAGAGTGGCTTTTCCCCTACAGTGGTCCGGGATCTCATGTTCTTCCTCTTCCTTCCCATGTGCTGGCCAGGCCACCACTGTCACCGCCCGAGGCCACCAAAACCAGCTGAAAGTGTTGCCTTTGGTGCCTCTCTTCCCCCCTTCTCTCCTCCCCTGGGCTTGCAAGTGTTGGCTGAGGGTCTTGCCTCCGGATGTGACCATGGGAAGCAGTGTTGTCCTCCAGGAGCCTTGTGCCTGTGTGCTGATGACAGACAGTGTGGCAGGTGCCAGGACAGGAGCGGCAGGCCGGAGAGGCGGCAGTGTGTATGAGCCAAGAATGATGACCTCGGCAAGCGTGCCGCACGGCCGTTCAGCATGGCCCCCTCTCTGGGGAAGTCCAAAAGGAGCCTCATGGGCTCGACCTGTGGCTCTGCAGCGCCAGGTGGAGGGAGGGAGGTCTGTGGTGCTCCTGTTAGTTAAGTAGTGCGCAGGAAGCTGGGTGGTTTTCTGATAGGCTAGAGAACAAAGTAGCCGCGAGGCCGGCTGTCCTCTGAATCCCTGAAGGAAAGGAGAGGAAGGAGGGGAGGGGAAGAAAAAGAAGGGTTTGTCTGGGCACCTGGAGATGGCGTGGAAGTTCCTCTCTCCGTTTACCAGACCATTTATCCATTCCACACGTATTTAAGGGGGAAGGTGCGGGGACCCTCATTCTTGGAGTTTGGTACTTGCAAATTCTGTCTACTTAAAATTCATTTGTATCATTTGTTGTGCTCTTTGGTCCTGGGCACGTGTGTCCTTGGACAGTAGCAGTTTGCGTTACCTGCCTCTTTGCGGACCTGCCTCTTCCCAGGTGAGTTGAATCAGGCCGGTCTCTGCCTTCTTGCCCAGTTCTTACACATGAACGTTTTTTCCTGTGACTTATTTAGTGCTATGGTTTTTGCATTTGTGTGCTTTTTGGTAATTTGGAGTTAAAATGGCCTCAAGCATAGTACTGATGTGGTGTCTAGGGCTTCTCAGTAATTAGTCTGGGCTGTGATGTAGGGTTCTGTAAGCTGCATTCAGGCATGAATTACAGCCCTATTGGCTGTGCGTGTAAAGTTAACGGATCAACCATAGGCATTACATAAGATATCTACAAACAGGAGCAGGCGTGCACCAAGATCAGGTATTTGTTTGCTGTACCTGCTTGTTTCTGTAAGAACAGTACTTAGTGTTTGCTCTTACAGTGTTTGAAATGACGTAAGAGAATATAGCTATTTGCACGTAACAGGAATCAGCTGTATGTATTCCCCAGGTGCTGTTCAGGGACCTGAGGGTGATGCTCTAGGAAGACAGATACATCAGTTTTGGTGGGGTTTTTTCTCTCCTTCTCTGCCTAGTATTGGAGTTTGAACCCAGGGCCTTTGCCCTGAGTTATGTCCCTAGGTGCTCCCCCCGCCCGCCACACACACACACACACACACACACACACACACACACACACACACACGCACGCACGCACATTTTTGTTCTGAGATGGGGCCTCACTGTGTTGCACAGTTGCCCAGATGGGCTTGAAATGGTGATCTTCCCACCTCAGCCTCCCAGATTGCTGGGGTTACATGTGTGTGCCACCGCTTCACACACATCCATGAGGAAGGGGGATGCTGTCGGTAGTGAATGCGCCGAAGCCTGCCTGCCTGCCCCTTTTTGATCTGATCTTTCTCCTGACTCCTCAGGAAGCAGTGTAGTGGGCTCACGGCCGCCCAGCCTTTGGCTCCTCCTTCCCGCGTCTGTCTTGGTGTTTCCAGCGCCCTGTTTCACCCTCTCAGCTTCGTTTCCCTTGTTGCTCATTAGGATATTTTCCTGAAAGTACATAAAGCACAATGATATTTCCATGGTGTTTTCCCACAGAGAACCTCTGGTTCCAGCTGTCTGCAGAGCGTGGCGCCCACCCCCTGGTGTGTGGTTCTGTCTGAGCCTCTTGTCTTTATACTAATACTTGTTTTTCACCTGTTGTGGTGGTTAAGCTGAACGGGCAGCTAGATGTGCTTCAGAGACGCCTGTGAGATTTTTTTCCCCCATATTTTATTGATAGGTATATGTGCAAAATTCAAGGTTTACAATGAGGTTGGACATTTTGTGCACATTTGTCAAGGTGACAAGGGCTTTCCCACTCTCCTTTTGTCCCTCCTCTTACCCACCTCTCCCTCCCTCCTCCCTCCCCCTCCCCCCCTCTTTCACTTTGTCTTTTGTCTTAAGTTCCAAAGGAGTGTGGCCTGCGAGATTTTAAAGCGTGTTTCTGACTGTGTCTCAGTCTGTCATGGAGGTCCACCTTTGGGGCCTGTATCCGGCCCCTTCCTTTCTGTCTGGCACTTCCTGTCTGGCACTTCCTGGCTGCCCTGGAATGAGCAGCTTTCTTCCACTGACCTCTTCTGCCATGATGTTTCTGCCTCAGGACCAGCGGACCCTGGGCTGAGACTTCTGAAACCACAAGCCAAAATAAACGCTTCCTCCTTTAGTTCGTGTACTCGGGTTTTGTCCCATCAGTAGAGAGCTGACTTGTCCTGAGTTGGTGGTTTGGCAGGTGGCAGTCTGTTGGAGTATGTGTTCCTTCCTTCTTGAGTGGCCTTAGTGGGATTCACTTTGGATAACTTTGCTTTCTTTATTTTTTTGTTTTGGTAGTGAATGACTCTCAGGGACTTTTATCTCATTCTTTAGGACAGTAGTCTCTAGAAGGTGCCCGACAAACACAGCAGAACAGAAGCAGGTGGTGAAATGAGCCTGTGACTCGCCTTCCGGGGCCCTGGGAAGCCCCTCCCCCTTCTGTTCTTGCTGCTGGCCTGCGAGCACCCAGACATTTAGGTAGCAGCTCAGGACCTGGCATAGTTGTGGGCTCTGAGCCGTGGCTGACCCTAAGGATTTATGGAATGGATCCGTGAGAGTGTGTGTATTTTTATAAGCATTTCATCATTTGCATACTGCCCCAGGCCAAGCTCTCCATATCCTCTTACCTAGAAAGCAGAACGGAAAATACAGAGCTTTTCTCGTTCATGCTTATTTGTTACCTACTTTAAGCACTGTTACCTGCCTTTGAGGATGAAAAGAAAAGAACTTTTAATTGTATTTTTAAATTTTGAAATGAGGCCTTGCTATACTGACCTTGCTGGTCTTGAACTCTTAAGCTTGAGCAGTCGTCCTGCCTCAGCCTCTTGTGTTGCCGGGACTTTACCCCCGGCTCCTGAATGCAACCTTTTGCAATTGACAAGTGCTTTATTCCTGACTGATGTATCTTAACCATCCCAAATAGTGTTGTTCTTCTTGGTCAGGCTGTATGGGTAGGGGAGGAATGTGGCATGGAGCTGACTCTCGTCCTCCACTTGAATCACTGGCTAATCGTGTTAAAAGGAGAAATAAAGTGCAGTGGTAGAGGGGCCCCAGGGGGGTCCCTTTTGCTCCCCCCCAAGCCCTCTCTGCTGTACTCTGGAGGTGACTGCTCCAGGCTCCAGCTGGCCCCTGCGCTCTCTGGCTTGTCCCTGGATTGGGTCAGGTGGGTTCGCAGGGAGGGCACTGAGGCAGAAGGCAGCTGGAAGAGAAAGGTAGTGCCTAGTGGTGGGCCACATGACATGTCCCTCCACAGGAAGCTGCTGCTCCCGCTACGTGCTGCGGGCTGAGCGGGCTGCGCTCTGCCACCTTTTGTTAACGCTGCCATGTATGTGTCCTCCCGCTAGCCTGCCCTCCCTTGCTCCTCTGAGCCAGCTAGCTGTGTGCTGCTGGGCACTTGCACTAGACCTTCTGGGCTTGAGGAACACCCGTGGTCCCTTGGTCAGGAGTGTGGTGGAGGGAGGTGCAGCTCCTGCCCACATGGACCTTCAGTATTGGTGAGTGCGGGGCTGTCGTGCTGCGGAGCCTGGGAATGTGCTCTCCCCAGGAGCAGGGTACATGTGCCACCCACATGTGTGTGTGTGGGGGTGGGGGGCTGAGCGCAGAGGATTAATATCAGTAAAGGACATGGTGTTAGAAAGGTACCTGTATTCTTGAAGCGGTAGGCCTGGACTTTGAGAGTTCTCACCTGAAATATTCTCTCTTTGGAGGACTTCTAAAAACAATTGACATTTTAGAGAGTGAGTCCTATTTTTTTTTCTCAGTGGTAAGATTTTGAAAAATCATGTTGTTCTACCACAATTTCAGTATTAACATTTTTCGTTTGGATTTTCCCATATTTAGTAGTACTTGGAGGAGCATTGGATGGGCTTTGATCAAGGTAGTTTCTTATCAGGTTCAGAATTCGCCTTTTACTGCTACATGTTTTATGTGCCTCTGAACAATACCTTTTTTATGTAGAAACATTAGAATTTTAGAAAATTGTGCTTTTTTCCTTGATTTTCTTTTCCATTCTTTGTGTGACTAAATTTCAGTAGAACTTTTAGAAACATCCTCCTGTCTGTTGAAAAGCACTTTAAGCTTCCTAGAATGTTACCTGTTATCTGACTCGGAATGTGGACGTCTTGTCCACTGATAAATCTGGGCTTTGTGGACAGCCATGTGATCAAATCTAAATTGAACCTGACAGGACGTCAATTAACAAGTGTGCCAGGTGCCACTGGGTCACCTTGGAGCAGTGTCACCTTTGACCAAGTCCTTAAACTATTTATCTGGCTTCCGTGCACTCGTTGGTAGAGTAGAGGATTTCAGCTTAATTCCAGTGCTCCTTCCCATCCTAGTATTCTCTGTGTATTGCTTGTCCATAAAAACAGTTACTGATGGGAATGAAATTCATTTTTATGTGCTTTCCTCACAAGCATTTGTCCCCCGCCTTTGTGGTGCTGGGGATTGAATCCAGGGCCTCGTGCATGCCAGGCCGGAGCTCTGACTGCTGTTCTGCATTCCTAGCTTTCATTCATTGCTTTGTAAAGCTTATTTCCTGCTCTGGGTTTTTTCACACATTTCTTCCAAGGATTTTCCTTCAGCCTGTAAAATCCTGATTTAGTACTGGAAGTTAGCCTTACCGGAAGGCGGGCTTTGCGTCTGATGACAGGCTGTCGTCCCCAGGCGTGTGGTAATAACTTGGTTCTCCCCATGGGAGCGTGTCTCTTTAGGAAGTATGTAATTGCTCTGAAGATGGGGGAGATGGTCCTCATTTTGCGTGAGGAGTAATCATGCTGTTTGCATCATGCCTTCTAATACAACATATGTAGCTACATATTATTTTTAGGCTTGATTAAGTATCTTGACGGCTTATGCTTGTCTTAGGAAAGGTTTATTCATTGCTTTGAGTGGTTAAATAATTTAAAAATCACTTGAATAATAAAAGAAGAGAAGGATTTGGCCAGTCAGTGAGAAGGTAAGGGGGGGGGGATATTTAACAGTTAAAAATGTATACATCTGCGTTTCGTGTTTGCTCTAATTCATTATTAGATTTATCCTGTCTCCCACTTAGTTAAAGCACGCGTTATCTAGGGAGACAAATCAATATTTACAGTGCATTAGTGCCACAGAGAATTTCAGATCTTGTGATGGTTTTTTTCTTTCTTTCTTTTTTTTTTTTTTTTTGCTATTTCATTCCCTCTTCAAAGTGGCGCCGACATCAGACAGCCTGCATGTTGTCCCAGGCCCAGTGACCCTGCTCCCGCCCCTCTGTGCTTCTTCCAAGAACTTAATTATTGAAGATGCTTGTCTTTGAATTTTCTTTCAGAATTTCAGAGAATATGCTTTGAACATCTATATATTAAATCAGAAGATGGCAAGGTTAGAAAATTTTATAATCATTCTTAAAATGGATCAAATTGGAACTGAGGAATTTAAATATCATGATGGAATTGCTTTCAGCAGGAATCTTTTCTAATTACTGTAGCAAATACAAATTACAACAGATCATCAGGCATGCTGAAATAGGTGTGGGCCCCAAGTCGTCTAGCAAATCATAAGTGAGAAGATGTTATGTTCGTGTTTTATTCATCTAAGGTCAAGCAAGATTGCGGCTTTGGTGGGGGGGGCGGTGTGCTGTTGGGAATTGAACTCAGAACTTACCTGCTGGGCAAGTGTTCTCCCACTGAGCTATTTCCCAACCCTTTATATTTTGAGGCAGATTTTCTACCGTCCTGCCTCTGTCTCCTTTGTAGCAGAGCTTGAAGGTATGTACCCCTGAGCTGCGTAACTGAAATCCTTCCTCTCCTCTGTTCTTTCTCTTCTCCCTCTCCTATTTTTCCCTCTCCCTCTTCCGCTTCTTTTTCTTTCTGAGGCAGAGTCTCACTGCAGTTGAGGCTGGTCCTGAGATCACCATGGAGCCCATGCTGGCCATGAACTCATGGCAAGCCTTCTGCCTCAGCCTCCTAATTGCTGGGATTATTCGTGTTTACCCAGTTTATGTGGTGCTGAGGACTTGAACTCAGGGCCTTGCACTTACTAGGCAAGCACTCTTAACTGCTGAGCTATGGCCCCAGCCCTCGTCATATTTCTTATGCCATGTTATATTTTGTCAGGATGGTGAGAGGTGGGAAATCTCTTAGGTGAATCAGGCAGTTGTGTTTCTTTTTTTTTTTTTTGTGGTACTGAATTTGAACCTCAAGTCTTGCACATGCTAGGCAGCACTGTTACCACTGAGCTATATGACCCAGGATTTTTTTTTTTTTTTGATAAGACTAGATATTTATAGAATCATCTCTTTCCTTAAAGTCAGATGCCACTTGCCAAATACCTTTAGCAGCTGTGGCAGCTGGTCCATTTCCTACAGCGCTGGGTTACGTCTTCTGCGTTGGTTTCGGTACTCTGACTTCCCCATAACAGCAGGTCACACTGCCCTGGAAGGCTTTGTGTGTTTTGTGATGTGTACACTTTATATCATCTGCTACAGTGCAGTTTGGTGGGTTGTCGTTAGTGAAGGCTGCGTGAGCGTGTCATGTGTTTTCAGCACTAAGGGGCATCCAAGCCATTGGTGCAGCCTCTGATTTGGTAAAGTAGATGCTGCAGTGTGGAGGGGTGAATAATAGATGGGCCAGGGTACCAGGTCCAGGCCAGTGGATTTCAATACGCGGTCCGTGTTTCCAAGGAGTCCGGGAGATCATTAAGGGAGGCATAAAGGGCAGAAGTGCCTCCAGGGTAGAACCTCTCCTTGGCCAGGGTGGGTTACTCCATGGTAGAGGCCTTGTCTAACATGCCTCAGGCCCTGGGCTCTGTCCCCAGTGCATATTCACAACAAACCCCTGTGCTCTGTTACTGACTGGGCTTGCACCTGTACCAGTGGTCCCAGGCCCTGCAGACAGCACACAGGCCCGCAGCACACACCAGGACAGCGGCGGTAAATGCTTCATTCATCCATACACTGTCTGAAAAGCCATGCTCACCCCTGCCTTGTGAGGGCAGCAGGCAAGCCCATTCCCAGGCCTTTCTCCACGAACACTGGGCTCTGACCCCTTTTGTGCCAATGAGGGCGTGAGGCCTGGAGCCTTCTGCCACTTGGGGGAAGACCAGGCTGGCGGTTGTCGTGAAATGCTTCCCGTGATGATTTTGGTTACAGTCTGAGGTAGCCCGTTTCCACGGAACGTTTGAAAAGAAGATTAAAGACCTGGGCTTCTTCAGGCTTGGGTGTTGGGCAGAGGAGTTCTAGAAATGAGTGACATGAGATGGTCAAACAGGATGCGCAATCAGCGGTGTTTGTTTCCAAAGATGTAATTCAGTTGTCCTAGTGAAAAATGAGTTGAAACCTAACTCCTACTGTGAGCATGGCAGCTTCCCTGTGGGGAACCCTTTTCCAGGGAGCTTGGTGGAGATAGAATTTTTCTGACATGAAGAAGTATGTCAAAACTTGGAAGATTGGCATGACTCAATAACTGATATTTTCCAAATAACTAATGGTAAGGAATTTTTCTCACGTAGAAGATCCGATCATTGTGTGAAGACAGACAAGTAGATTTTAATGTCATAAAGAAAAGTTCATATCTGTGTTGAAGCTGACCTTTGAGAAGTTGCCATAGTCAAATTTTGTTATCAAAGAGGAATCCACAGTTATCTTGAAAGACTCTTAAAGTATTACTCTTTCCACTCCATCTGTGCAATTTATTTTTCTTCACATGTTTTATTATAGCAAATTAAATGAGAAAGCAGATAGGAAAGTCCACATGTCTCTTATTAAGGCAAATGTTGAACAATGTAGCTTTGTCCCTCTTAAATATTTTGTAAAATAGTTTTTAAAAACTCATGTTGTTCTTGTCAACTTGTGATAGGTCTATTGTTTTTTTAAACAAGTGACTATTTTTTTCTATTTTCACTAATAATGAGATTAAATATCACTTGTAACCTACATAAATAAAAAGCTCTCGGAGGTCCTAAACTTTTATTGTTTTAAGGTCCTGAGGTCACGCTTGGAATTGCTTGTCCCCTCCCAGCACGTTTTATTATGTTACCTCTGTCCACTTAGACACTTTCTCCTTTAGCAGACAGTTTTCTTCTGTGTTACCGCTTCTGAGTCTTGTGTGCCTGTTTTTCAGTCTACCATGCATGTATCGCTAGTGTGCTGTTGCCCTGCTCCCCAGGGTAGAATGACGCTGTGAGTTCGAACATTAGGTGATTTCTCAGCATATAATTCTGCTTTTAAAACCACAATCTCTTCTAATTATGAAGGGGAGTCTAGTGCCTGTATTCGTTGGTAATTAGTTTGGAATTAAAGTTTTCTAGGACGTCGTGGAACACTGGACCATATCCCATGAGCTGTGGAGTGGCCGAGCGCGAGTGCCGGAGCCCAGAGCCAGGCTGGGACGTTGTTCTGTAACCTTGTGCGACTCGTGTCACCTCTTTTTGCCACAGATTCTTACTCACCTGTGAAATGCGTCGTGTGTCTTCCTATCATGGCTAATAGGGAGACTCATTTAAAAGGCAGTTCTGCTCCTCCCAAGTGAAGTTGCCAGTTCCGATGTGGTGTTACTGGATTGTGTGTGTGGTGGATAAGTGCCTGTGATTTTCACAAAGCCGTAAAAACAAGAAGAAATTACAAACCAGTGCACCTCCAAACGAGCATCGCCCTTGTGAGAGATGCTGATGACTTGCTGAGTCTAAATCTTTGGCAGCATGACGTGGACCCTTGCTGAGGTCTCCTTTTTAAAAAAATTATATTTAATTGACACTTACTAATTGCACGTTTTTGGTGCACAGTGTGATATTTCCCTACGTATACACAATATGTAATGGCATGTTTGCAGTGTGTAATCAGTGTATTCGTCTTCTCGGATATTTATCATTTCTTTGGGTTGGGAACATTCAAAACGGTTTCTTTGAGATATTTTGAAATGTTTAACTGCTGTTAATTATAACTATCCTACGGTCCTGTAAGCCACTAGATCTTTCTCCTCTTGCTGTTTTTATTTATTTATTTATTTATTTATTTATTTATTTATTTATTTATTTATTTTTTCTGAGGCAGAGGCTTGCTCTGTAGTCCAGGCTGACACGAAGAAGTCTGTCAACACTTGGAAGATTGGCAAGACTCAATAACTTATATTTTCCAAATGACTAATGGTACAGAATTTTTCTCGGGTAGAAGATCTGTTCATTGTTTGAAGACAGACAAGTAGATATTAATGTCACAAAGAAAAGTTCATACCTATGTTGTAGCTGACCTTTGAGAAATTGCCATTGTCAAATTTAAACCGATAGCGGTTCCCCCCACGCCCCTTCAGAGTATGGGAATTACAGGCATGCACCACCACATCTGGCTAATTTTTGTGTGATGCTGAGGAATCAAACCCAACATAGTACCTACCAGGTGCTCTAACCCCTGAAGGACACGCAGCCCTATTTTTGTATCCATTGGCAGCCTGAGTACCCCTCCCTTGCCCTGCCCTTTGCAGCCCCTCATGCCCCCGACTGTGTTGTCCCTTGTATCGGACTGACGCACCAGACTGATGCACTGAGCTTCTACACTCCTTGTTCGTGTGTGCTTGGCAGACTCCACTTGCCAAGATTTGAGGTTGTTTCTTTTGGCCTGGCTCGTGCTGCTGGTGTGTACTGTGATGACCCAGTGCTTACAGGCCTTCACGCCTGTGGAAACCTGTGCACCAACATCAGCGTGAGTCCCCAGGTGTCCTCACACGGGAAGACACGGTTAAAGCCTGCCTTTCACTGTTCTCTGTTTTTACCAGCCTGGTCACCAGCTCCAGGACACTTTCCTGCATTTGGCAGTGAACACAGTTACAAGGCAGCACACAGAAGAGCCCCAGGCTGTCTTTGTATCAATTTTTTAATCAGTTTTACTAAAATTAAAACATGGCTGCGTGGTGAGGCACTCACAGGAGGGGCTGCGTTTTGAGTGCCCCGGGCTCCCTGCCCATCCAGTTAAGCACCGGCTGCTGGGCCACCGACCCTGGCTAGGGAGAGCCCAGCATGCCCGCACCTCCTTTCTCAGTCCCTCTCTTGTCCTGCAGTCAGTCACCTTTTACTTATAGAGAGTTACAGAGACAGAGCGAGAGATAACATGTGAATTGTTTTTGTCTGTTTCAGACTAACAGATAAACAATACTCATGTCTAGTTGGACTGTACTTGTCGTAATTATTCATTTAATGGAAGTCATGCGTGCAGCATATTCTCTTGAGGAAATTCACAGGCACAGATAGAGTAAGCAAATCCAATCGAATTTACAGAGCCCTTGAATTTATTTTGTAGTTGGGACATTCTTTTATATGATTATTTTTACGTTTATACCTTTGTTCTTTTTCTTTTCATGTGGCACTAGAGATGGAACCCAAGGCCTTTTGCCTGGTAGGCAAATGCTGTACCATTGAGCTATACCTTAGACCCTATATTTAATAATTTTTAATTTTGAGACAAGTTTCAGTAAGTGGTTTAAGCAGGCCTGGAATTTGCGGTCTGCCTGCCTCATCCTCCCAGTGGCTGGCATTACTGATGTACACCACCTTGCCTGTCCGTACCATTTTAAAGGCTGCTACTTACGTGCTAATCACGGTTCTTTTAGGCACAAGGGGTGGTGGGGGAAGGTAAGGGTGGGCTGGGATGGGTAACCACTAGAGTTGCTTAACAACTGGATAAATAATAGCTCTGTAATTGCAGGGTACACAATCCGTATCTCAGGAAGGTTGTCCTAAGTGTCCAGTGTATTTTAGTGCCTCAGCCCCCACACCCCCCAACTCAGTGACTTCTATGAGTATACTTTTCATTTGATGATTGTGGGAATAATTTTGTTTCTTCTTGGCGGAGAGCTTTGCTTGTAATATGGACACTGTGATTTTACCGATTATAGACCTTGGATGTGTACTACTGTGAACTTGTTATAAGAATGACTCTGTAGTTCTTAATGGTGTTTTGATTTTTTTGGTCATAAATTATAAACAGTGACACACTCATAATCCAGAAATTATCCTCTATAATTGTCATGTACTTGTTTTTAATCAGAAAATTAGGATAACCACCAATAATGCTGAATTAAGTGCTGAGCATCGTTTCCTTCTGGTAACTTGCGCTAGGCCAGGCCTTGTGGTTCTCAGGCCCTCCTGCTGTGAAGCACGGGGTAAATGCAGTGCCCTTGGGTTGCGGTGCCTTTGGGTTGAATGTCCATCTGTGTTTTCCTGTTCATTTCTAACTTGGAGACATTTGGATTGACAGTGGCTTCCTTCAATGTAATCTTCATGTATGTACATGACTTGCCGTTAGTATCCTTAGTATGTGCACACCCTTGACTGTTGTTTCTCGTAAATGATGAGCTCATAGTTAAAACTTTTGTTAGAGTTTTTAAAGTAAATATTTAACCTATATCCTAATTTTTGAAAACAGATTATAAAATTTTGGGACCTATGTCATCATGCTTTTGGGTAATCTCTTCCAGGTGGTGATTGGGACTTAAAGCTTTTCATTGTACCTGCTGCAGACTGTGGTTTTGCATTCTCCTGTCTCCTTTGCTATTACATTTTTTCACTGCTGTAACAGTGATCCTATCGGCCGGGGTGTTCTCGGTGCTCCTAAAAGATACGTTTACCTGAATGTGTTGGTTTTGTTAAAATAATTGCAAGCAGACTTTTTTTATATGAGCACAATTGCTAACATACTGTGTTTTGTATAATTGCATATGTGAATATATGGTATAAACTACATGTGTACAAACATGCTACTTTCAAAATTATCTTATGGTTAAGAAATAATGTCTGTACTTTATCCTTTCTTATAAAACTCTACTGAACAAAGGAAGCATTCTTTTGAAAATTTCTTAGCCTACCAAATATTATATATAGATACTATATTTTTCATTAGCAGATATACAGCTGAAAGGTAGAGGAAGATTGTTTTGTTGCTTAGACTTGTTACTTCTAAAATTTAGAAAGATTGGGATGTTAAGAGCAGTTGTGTGGTTGCTAGGGCTTTGTGTTGAGTATACTGTGTGCGCCAGGCACTGTTAATTTCTGAAGCCTTCACAGTCCACTTAGGAAAGAGAATATTGTTTTATCTTCACCCCAGTCAGGTCTAGAGGTAGCAGGATGCTGAGCCTAGCATGACACAGATAAGAAGTGGAGGACACAGCAGACACAGCGCAGGTAGTGCCCGCCAGATCGAGGGCCTCCTTTACCAGTGGAGCTTGTGTCCGGTGTGCTGCCCACTGTCGTTCTGCTCTCTAGCCTCCGGACTTCATTACATCCATCCTAACAGGTACTCTTTAGACATTAGTATCTAAGTTTGAAACAGTGCTTCTTTCGTGTTTGTAGACATGCCTCTTCATGTCCGGCGAAGCAGTGACCCAGCTCTAATTGGCCTGTCAACGTCTGTCAGTGACAGTAACTTCTCCGAAGAGCCCTCGAGGAAAAACCCCACACGCTGGTCCACCACCGCCGGCTTCCTCAAGCAAAACGCTGCTGGTAGCCCCAAAGCCTGCGACCGGAAGGTAACGTCCTGTGCCACGTGTGACACCCTTGCCCCTCCTGCCCTCCCGCGCACCTGTCTAGTAGACTTTTCGGGTCACTATGCCCTTCTCCTGTGTGCCATCAGCTTTCCCATCAGAATTCAGAGATCCTCCTGTTTTACATATCCTTGAATTTTCAAAAAAATGGGGTGCATTCACGTATGTATCCACATTTTGAGTTGGTTAACACTTCATGTGATTTAAAAGGAGACTTTGAATTTGAAATGCCTACCATGGAAATTCCCTTTCTGTCTTCAAGTCATCCTCATCTGCAGCTCCATATGCTTTTTTATTGTCTTACAGGGATGTTTTACAATGTGTAACAAATGTATATCTACACATACAAGATTCCCTCAAGAACATACTGGAGACCTTCAGGGACGGAAGGCTGCACCACGGCCCTTCATTCTGCCTGGTCTCTTGGCCGATGGTGCACTCCATTTCCCTTCAAAATGGAAATGCGGTGTCTTCATGTGCTGTGCTTTCTTGACCTGACTCAATTTAGTCCTTGACCTCCTTTATTTATTCCATATACATGAACTTCACGTCCTGTAATTTTGAAAGTTCGTCAGTGCTCTTGGGCATCCGTTCCGACAGAGCTTCTCCCATCCCCTTTCGTCATAGCTGTCCTTGAGTTGTAAGCTGGGTCATTTTCACTGCCGAGTCTGTGAGTAGGTGCTCAATAACTAGCCAATAGACATCTAAGCCTAGCCAGGAACTTAGCACAGTATGTAGTGAGAAATGTGGCAGTGATGCAGTCGCATTAATATCAGATTGGATCTATCTTAATTGCTTGAGTTATATTTTATGCTTGGCAGAAATGCCTACTAAGTATCTTTTTAAATTTTGTTTCACATTCAAAAAGCTCTTGTTGGTATTAGTTCAAGCAGAACCAGCAATG
This sequence comes from Ctenodactylus gundi, assembly GCA_004027205.1. Taxonomy (NCBI): domain Eukaryota; kingdom Metazoa; phylum Chordata; class Mammalia; order Rodentia; family Ctenodactylidae; genus Ctenodactylus; species Ctenodactylus gundi. The sequence continues at coordinate 519,176 of PVKB01000434.1, forward strand.
GGATACGTAACTTTAAATTGAGAAGCATCTCCTATGATAAAATGAGCATAATTTAAGCTTCTGATTTTTTTTTTAAATTAAGGGTTTAAGTGTCAGACTCATTGTCTTGAAATATTTTGTGATAATAGATCTTTTGAGGACTTGTGTTGACTTCTCCTTTAGGATTACCTTGAAATCTGAGAGGTATTTAGGATGCAGTAGGTGGACAAAGGAGATAAAGTCTATGACGAGGCCTCATCATATCAAAGTTTTGTTCAGGATAAATAAGTTTATGTGGGTACTCACAAAAATATAAACTAATGAAGTTTGCAGTTTAAAGTTAAGTTTTAGTATGCTTTAGTAGTGAATAAGGCAGTATTGGAAGGCATTAAGATAAACAAGGATTTATTTTTAATTCCTAGAATATCTCGAGTGTGTGAACTCATTTAATTTGCCACAAGTGTTTAGAATGATTTCCTGAGCAATCACTGGGAAGGCTGGGGACTCACAGAGCATGTCCTGGCTGAGTCTGGAGGAAGGACTTTGCACAGGGTACTGGATGCACCCTAGGCTTGCCCCAGAAAAGGTGAGCTGCAGTCCACCTTCACCTGCCCACTGGACACCAGTGAGCTGCCTCTGCGTGTCCCCATTGTCTGCTCATCTGGGAAGTGTGAGACTGAACCTGGGCATATGTTGGAGACAGCAGCCCGGACCCTTCGGTTCTCGGCCCACGGATGTGGGCAGGCGGGATGCAGCCCCGACCTGCTGGGGTGTGGGAAGGGGCTACTGAGGAAGGTGCCCGGGAGGGCAGAGGTGCTCCTGCCTGCTAACCACACCCATCCTGGTGGCTTTGCTTGAAATAATGCACATCTACCCCTGTACATCGGAAGACTAGTGCAGCAGAGGAAAGTACAGTCAGCCACCACCCCAAAGCCCAGTCCCGCCCTCCGGAGACGCTAGCGATGGCGCGTGCCATTGGGCTATTGATAACTGTGCCTCTGTATTTGCGTTCTAATTATTTATGTGTTGCTTCATATCAGGGGGATTTACCCATTTGTAAATAGTTATAAAGTATTTCTAAGGAACGCAAAATAATTTTGTTGTAGGGCATACCCTAGTTGACTTATCATCCTCCCATTATTGAATATTTGTACTGTTTCCATTTGCTCACACCGTGAACATGAAGGTTGTGAGATGCCCTTGAATATAATATTTGGCTTAGAAATTGCTGTGCATTTAACAAGTATGTCCCTCTATGAAGTAGTATTTTGTGGAGCCAGAGGCTCACCCTTTCCACAAGTCAGACAGAACCCACATATATCTCGATAGTAGAAATCCTTTTCACCAAGATGCATATAAAGGTTATATGCAATGAATTACATTTTGAAATTGTCTTGTACTTACCTTTTCAAATACTAATTTATGCGTCTTGTCTAAATTTTATACCATTTGTCTGTTAGTCTGAGAGGTGAGTGTGTGTGTGCACTTCAGCATTACACTATTTCCAGTTATAAAAAGATTTCACCTTTTCGATATTCAGAAAAGTCAGAAAAAAGTACTCATTGATTAGAAAAATATTAATATTAGATTATTAGTGTTAGATATTTATCTTGAATCCAGAAGAGTTTATCTATAATGGGTTATTTTAAGATGTTGTTAACATAAATTCTTACCAATTTGTGCTGGTTTATGTTTTCTGCATAAAAATGGACATAAATTGGTTGTATGTTTATAACCTTGAGACAAATGGATCCTTAATTGTTAAAATACTTGCACATTGTTTAATAACTCATCTACTTAGTTAAATGGCTGATCTTTTTCTAAATGAAATAAACAAAACTTGTATTTTTAGTACAGTCCTACCAGCAGTTAAAAGCGCTCATTTCCCAGCATGGAAGCGCTCTTCTGGGACGTGGGGGCACTCCTGTGTCAGACCTGTCTTCTGGGGTTTGATGCCTGCTGCTGCGTGGTGGCCTGGGTGAAACAGCGACAGTGCTGGGCACCTCCTTCCACTGTGCTGTGTACAGGTAGTGTGAACAGATGCTCATGCTAAGCCAGCCAAGGGCTTGGAGACGGTGCTGTGGACCTCTGGGTTCCTTAAACGTTTTCACACATTTAATTGAGGTGAGATGTAGAGGAATAGGATGACTTGTCTTTTTTTTTTTTTTTTTTTTAAAGACAGAGTCTTCCTCTGTGGTCCAGACTGGTCCTGAAGTCACTGCGTAGCCCATGCTGGCCTTGCACTCACAGCAGTCCTCCTGCTCCAGCTTCATGCTGGGATTACAGATGTGAACCACCACACCTGGCTTAGATGGTACCTGGAAACTCAGGGCCTTGTGCTCGCTAGGCAAGGCTTGCTGTTTTTAAAAGTTCTTTGGAATACTTACCTTCTTCTTGTTTCCAGCATTTCTTGACTGCCTTTTCAACTATTTTTGAGAACAGTTTGTCCATATTTTGTATGGAAATTACTTTGCAAGAATCTGCTTTTTGTTGTTTTGTTTTCAGTGCTGGGGATTTGAACCCGGGGGACCACTGCATGCCAATCAAGTGCTCTACCACTGAACTGCACTCCCAGCCCTATATTTTTATTTTAAATTTCAAATGAAATTACTATTCAGTCTTGGGAAAATGATTCTAATTGTTGCAGGTGTAAAGACTGTTTTGCTGCCACTTTGGCCAACCTTGTCTCATCCCTTCCTCTGGGACACAGAGGCCACCCACTATCTGGAGATGCTTTCATGCATCTCTTCAAAAAGATGCAGTAAGGCCCCCACAGAATTGGCCTGTGTGACAAGGACTGGGCACTGTCCCCCTGGTCAGTCATCACACATGTTGTTCTTTTCTCTAAACAGTGTCAGGTGGTGCCTTTCTCAATTATATACCACTTCCCTCTTAAAAAAATTGAAGTAGGTAAATTTAACATGAAAATTGCTTGTTGACAAGTTTCCAAGAGAAATTCTTGTTTGATTAGGGAAAGGGGAAAAAAGTGATAACAAACAACAAAAACCTGTTGTATTGGCATCTTCGGCTTCTTTACCACCCCCCCCCCTTTTTTTTTTTTTTTTTTTTGCAAAGAGAGGCCTTGGAACGTTTCTTACCCCCTGGGTGTATTATTTGTGTTTGACTTAGTTGCTTGGTGTGTTTGGTGTCTTTCCAGTGCCCCTGATGTGCGCACCTCTTGGGAGAGATGCTTTCTTAATTATGTCTCTCTCATCTCTTCCCTTTCTATTATAAATGTGAGCTTTTTTTTTCTGAATTGAGAATTTTTTTTGAAGTGCCTGGAATGAGAACAGGATCTTATACATGCCAGGCAAGCAATGTACCACCAGCCTACATGCTCAGCCTAAAATAATTTTTTTAAACAAGCATCTTTTGTGGTATATCTAAGGTTCCCCCTAACAGTTTTTTAAAAAAATATTCCTACTTGTGTTTTTCATATAATGAAGGGAATTGCGAAGCAGGTAAATCATGGGAGATCTTGAAGTGGACATTGTGGTGTGGAAACGTCAGGGCCTCTGAGGGACGTATGATGTTATCAGTTGAGAAGCATCTACTTTACAGGTTATAACTTCCAATAAACTTTTCTGGTTGCTTTGTTTTCATAGAGTAGCTGGCATAATGCATTATCATTATCATTATTGAATTTTTCTGTCTTTGGGTTTTTATGAGTGTTGTTTTCTGGGCTTTCTCTTGTTTGACATTTATATTTCAGCCAGTTGTGTTTGCTGTTACACGTGACCTTTAGACGTGTCCTTCGGAGAATGCCCATATGTGTCAATTTATGCTGACACCTGTGGTTATTTTCTTTCGCTGGATCCCTGACACGTGCTTATTTGGTCAAGGAGATGATGATTTTAAAGGCACTGGTTGTTGTTTTACACAAACTGGTGAATAAAAAATTCTAAGTGTGTATGGTATAGGAAACACTGGAGGACATCTTAAGGTAGGTTGGAGGAAGAGAATTGTTGGGTGTATTGTGTGAAGAAAACATGGATGCACTTGGTGCTACTTCTGGTTGCAGAACTTACTGTTTCAGCTCATTAGCATAATATTCCAATGTGAGTGTCCGTTACACTTACCTGTAGACTTTTAAGAGATAAAACACACCCATTCATACCAAAACATCTCTGTAGCCAGCCCAGGAAATGGTGTGTGTTTCTTTGCAGCTCCTCTGTTGATCCAGGACTTCCTGCTTCTCACGAGGACCTAAGTGTGGCGGACGTGGAGAAGTGTGCTTGCTTGTGAGGTGCAGGTGAAGCACATTCCTGGCTGCCTTTGTTTTATAACCATAGCAGAGTAGACTCTGGGACATTGGCTGTATTTCAGTCTGGGACATTTCACGTCTCTTCCTGCCTGGAATAAACACATCTATTATTTTCACATGAAAATTAATTAAAGTTAACTTATTGCGAGTTTTTAAAAATGTTTCTAGAATACATTAAAATAAAATATTGGTGCTTCCTATTAGTACACTAGAGTTGGAAATACATTTTTCGATCTCTAACACGGGTTCTGTGAATGTTCTCTGTGCATCTGTTCCCCAGCCTACCATTGACTTTAGTTCAAAGCGCATTTTGATACATCCGGTTAAAACACAATTTCCACTGTCACACGTGAAAGTCATCAATGCTGATTTGTACACAACGGCTCTAGAAAATGCCATCTGGGCTTTATTAGGAGAAGATGTTTGTAGTTAATATGCACACAATAGATTAATAATTAATAATCCTATTGCACGGTACTCTTACATAGTTTTATTTTTTCATTATGCAGTGACACTCTGCATTTACCTCTCAGCTCCCTTCCCTCTTTCAAAATCCTTTGTCATCGTGGTCTCTGGTTCTGGTTTTTTCTTTCTAATGCGTAATGCCACTTGTCGTTGCTAAATTTAAAAATGTAATTTGAAATTTTAAATTAGTACCTTTGACCGATTGGCTGTTAAGAGACCGCCCTTCTGTCTTTCGGTTATTTGTGAGCGAAGCACAGCTGCCCGCATCTTAGTAACAGCGCAAATCCCCAAGGCCGAGTTGAGATGGTTCTTTGAACCCACGTGTCCCCTGCAACAGGCCCATTCCTGTGTTTAATTTTCTGCGGCATTAACTCCAAGGGGGTCCCGGCTGAGACCTACATCTCACAGCACTCTCTGCCGCATTTGTGTTTCCCGCGGAAGGTCTCAAATCTACAGACGTCACCCTTGTAGTGTGCTTATAAACGACTTTGAATTGAGTGCAGCTTGGACTTTTACTCAGTGAGGCTGTCGTTCTCCTGCTGTGGGCCACGCTCACCTACCATGAGCCGTTAATAATGGAGGCTCATCCACTACTGATCTGCTTTCATGTGCTTGAAGTATTATAATTTGTGTTTAAAGTTGTTAAATCCTAATGTGCTCTTGAGGACATTTTTATTTGAGCATGGATACGATATTTTTAGAGTTCACAAGCCACTCCAGGAACACGAGTCCAAAATAAAGTTGGACTCTTTATTGAGTGCCCTGAAAATTTACATGTTGTACAGAGGGAAATGAATTTGTTACACCTGTTGTACTTAGAGGCAAGGACCAGGGAATATCATTGATGAAATCATATTGATCACAGATTCATGTTGTCTTTATTCACTGAAAAACATGTTGGCCTCATTTTATGTTTTTTTAAATGGCTTCTGTTTTTAATTCTTGATAATTTCACTGATGAACTTGCCTGTTTTGAATCCTGAAGTTAGATCCGGTCACTTCCCGTTCTGTCACTAATAGGTCAACTGTAGATCAGATGGGACTGTGTGAGGCTGCAGTGCCTGAGCTGTGCAGCCTGGCCGTCTTGGCCTTGAGCTCCTGTGTTTCTTTTCTGCGTGTATTTCTGGTACCATTGCATTATGGGCTGCTTTGCAGAACTGAAGTCAATTTTATACTTTTCCTTGCAACTCTGGGGAAAGGCATGTTAGCCAACTATTTCCATCAGCTTTCTGTTACCATGATACAGTACTTGAGGCACTTAAGAGCGAAGATTGATCTGGGCTCACAGGCTGGAGGTTCCGGTGCAAGTTTGGGTGGTCCTATTGCTTTGACTGTCCAGTGAGGGTGGCACATCTTGGGGGAAGTGTGGTGTAGTATGCCACTGACTGCATGAGCTTGGACAGGAAGGGGGCAGTGTCCTGTGATCTCCCTTGAGTCACACCACATAGGACTTCAGGATTCTAAGGCTGTACCTCTATGGGTCCAGAGTCCACTCTGCAGCATGACCATGGTGACGAAGGTTTGAGAAGTACATGGGGCTTTTGTAGAGGCATAGCCCATGTTCACACCAAGTACTGTCTCTCCTGTCTCTGAGCCACATCTATGTTTAAGGCTTTGATCTTTTTTGGTGGTACTGGAAATTGAGCCCAGGGCCTTTACACTGAGCTACATCCTAGACAGTCTTTAGTTTTCTTTTCTTTTCTTTTCTTTCCTTTCCTTTTCTTTCCTTTCCTTTCCTTTCCTTTCCTTTCCTTTCCTTTCCTTTCCTTTTTTTTAAAGGTAGAATATTGCTAAGTTGCCCAGGCCGGGTTTAAACTTGTGATCCTCCTGTCTCAGCTTCCTAGAGTGCTGGGATTATAGGCCTGTCACCTGGCTAGGCTGGAGGCTTTCATCTTCCAGTTAGAGGTTGCCACATTTGCTTTATATACTGGGTGTGTGACACATTGTATCTTATGTAATTGCCAACTGAAATATGGCTACTATTGATTTTCCAATTTTACTGATGAGCATGTGGTCCTGTAGAGAATTTAAATAATTCTTCTATTATTTATACCAGTTGTTCATGTGATAAAGTTGTGACATGAATACAGATTTTCCACTTCTTAGTTCTGTGCTCTTGGGGCTCAGGGTTAGAGCACTTGCCTAGTGTGAGTAAGCCTTAGCTTGCGTCCCAGCCCAAGGCATATGAGTAGATCTGCTTTTAATATGTACGCTGCCTCCCAGCAGAGCCACAGACTTTATGTATGGTGAACTGTCCATTTACTTGACTATTTTAAACTGTAGAATAGTTCATAGTATCAGATTTATCTCCTTCTCCTCCAAAATAATCTGTTTAGTGACCAAAAATCTTGAATATAACAAAAACGTTTGTGTTAAAAAGTGGCATGAACTTACCAATTTTCCTACCTCCATATCCCAGAACCCTGAGATTATAGGCACATGTCTACCATACTAGACTTAAAAATGGTATAATTTTTGAAAACCTCACCAAATCTATGTCTTAACCTGTTAGTCTTAGGTAAAAATCTGCTAGCTCTATTAATACTGCTGCCGACAATCTGATCACATTAACCAATCTCTGTGCCTTTCTTTTCCCAGTTTTGTCTGTTTTCTCCAGTCTTTGGGATTTTTATTATTACTGTTTTACTGTTATTGAGAAATATTGCATTCAGCCTTTTAATTGCTCTCTCTCTCTTTTTTGACATTTCTCAAAACTGCTTAGCAACAACAAAATAAGGACATTAGATTTTAACCCAGGGACTGAAGTTCATATCTGAGTCCACAGTGATGATTAAACACGTGGCAGGGGCCACTTTTTTGACAGAATAATTTTAAGTAATGTATGTAGTATATCTCCCTTCAGAAGGTGGAGTAGAATTCCTGCCATCTTTAGGTTTCACCGAGCCTGGTGATTTTTTTGCAGAGAAGGGGCAATGGGCAATGAGAAGTCCTGACTGGCCTTGGAAAAGCCTGTCGGCTCCCTTACCTGATGCCCAGGGTCCCCTTCCGTGGTAGGAGGTGGTGAGATGGGTGCTTCCTCTTGGTGTTTTGTTTTCCCACAAAAACCTCAGACTCCACTTGAGTCGTGAGACTCAGAGATGGTCATTAATGCGCAGGTAATTGGCATCTGCAGAGTCTGGAGTCCTCTGCTCTTGAAGAGCCTCCGAGACACCCAGTCGTTCCCAGAAACGTACATCAATATATATCCTCTTTTGGAAATGTGTGAAATGAGGTTTTCTACTGATTTTTATTAATTTCTGATTTGTGGATGATACTGTTCTCATGACAGCCTAAATGTGAGTGTGCTCACTGGTTTTATTGGTGCGTTTATTCCGTCACTTTTTTTTCACAGTAATGGAGATTGAAGGTGGCCCTCACACATGCCAGGCGAGAACTCTTTATTAAGCTCACTGCTTTGCTCTTTTGTTGGTGTTGATGTTGCTTGGTTTTTTGAGACAAGGTCTCACTCTGTGGTCCAGGCTGGTCCTGAACTTGCCGTGTAGCTCAGGCTGGTCTCAACCTTACAGCAATCCTCCTGCCTCAGCCTCTCAGGTGTGGGATTACAGGTATATACTACCATGCTTGGTGTATGTGGTGCTGGGTAAGTGAACTCATGGCCTTGTGCTTGCTAGGACTTTCAAAGGACTTGTAACTTTTCTAATTTACATTTTTTATGGTAAGAGTTTTTAGTCAAGTTTTGGGGACAAAAATAGTTTTCTTTAATATTAACATTCTACTCAGAAAGTGTGCTTTTTCTGCTGGTGGGGTTGGAAAGAGCACGTCAGTTCTGTGGAGGTTTGTGCTGCTGCTTTATGCTGTTTCCCTGGGGAGATGTATTTTCCAGAAAAGTCACCATATGCTGGAATCCGCATGTAGGATCAGATTGTAATCAGATTTCTATGTTTTTTCAAAGTGTATCCATGGAGATTGTTTACCTTCGGAGGCAGTTTCCCTCTTGAGAGGCTGGAGAGGAGCTAAAGTATATTATTACTAGGTTTCACAGAAATTTCAAATTGTCTTATCACCAGTGGGCTGAAAATGGTAAGACAAAAATACAAATATTTTGAACCAGTAGACTAGTTATGTATGATGCAAGTGTCTTGATTTTGAGATTTTAGCAATTTGTCTATATGTGTATGTAAATTCCCTTTTTTACTTTTATTTATTTTTTTGTGACAGGGTCACTCTATAGCCCAGGCTGGTCCGAACTCTCTATGTAGCCCAGGCTGGCCTTGGATTCACAGTGATCCTCTGCCTCGGCCTCCCAAGTGCTGGGATTACAGGTGTGCACTACTACACCTGGTTTTTGTGGTGCTGGGGAATTGAACTCAGGCCTTGCGCTTGCTAGGCAAGCACTTGAACTGTTGTACCATTCCTCCAGCCTCTGCAAAGTCTCTTTTAAATTCAGATGAATAATTTCTAGGTTCGTACTGTTAAGAGGTTGATATGACACTTTAACTGATAATATGTGTGTGTGTGTGTGTGTGTGCTGTTGGGCATCTATTCTGTTATTTCTCATCCACTGGCATCTTTTCCCTCTGTGTTATACAAAGTGATCTTATGACAGATGGTATTGTTGCTTATAGTGTCGAAATAAACATTTAGAACTTTTCTTTAAGGCCAACGATACGTGAGTAGATATTTGTGAAATACATGGCACCTTCTGTGTTTTAAATTTGTTTTGAATTTCTGTGTCTAGTTAATGGGGTGCTCTTCACATGTATGGTAGCGAGCGAGTCAGAAGCTTGGGGTTTTGCTCAGTGGTGGCGTTCCTGCCATGTGTGCACAGGCCCTGGCTTCGGCCAAGCACTGCACGAAGTGCAGGTAAGAAAGTGGGGAAGGGGAAGGTGGGAATGGACATAAACAAGTCAGGATCATCAGTGTTCAATCTGACATGAATTTTTTTATTTTAATTTTTTTTCTCCTTCCACAGTTGGTTGAGAGAGGTGGGTTAACATGACGGTCCAGTTTGCTGTGTTCCTAGTATTGATAGTATTGACCAGCTGCTGAATGATTCTGTCTTGAGGAAAATTAAGTGGCTGCATAGCTTTTTATGAAGGATTTTGCAAGAAATAAAACAGAAGCCTCTGATACTTCTGCTTCCCTATTACCTTTGTCCTGTGTTTCACAGCCTCTAAGGGGAGATCTCATGTTTATAGTATGGAAAAAAATTAAGTTTCCCTCCTTGATGGTCTCCTTGTTTCCTTATCTTTTTTTTTTTTAAATAAGAGAAAGAAGTTAATTCCAGTTACACCTAGATAGTGATCATTTTCAAGTAGACATTTTACTTCTGATTATTCTTGAGGCTGTTTGAGTGACCCTTCATCCGGGGCCGTGGTGGCCCACACCTGTGAAATTCCAGCACTTGGGAGGATGAGACAGGATTCCTGGGAATTTGAGACCAGCCTGGCCGACGCAGTGAGTTCAGGACTAGCCTGGACCATAGAGTGAGACCCTGTCTCATAAAATAAAACACAACACAACAGAACACCTATCTTTTGTTAAATTGGCCATCATGCCATTTTTTTCTTCCTTTTATATATGAGAATTCAGGAGTCATTTTCCTGTTGGAGAGGATCAGCTTGCCAGAGTGCTGGGTGCCATCCAGGTAAAGCACCCTTAGGTCAAGAGTGAGAGGTGGGGTGTCCTAACTTAACAGCTTCTAGAGATGGGTGGACAAGTGCCGCCATGGAAACGGTCTGCTGGCTCACATCTCTGTGGTGTGTGGTAAGTTCTCTGGTACCTGCTGCTGCTTTCAGATGGACAGCTTGAACTGGGCTGTCCGTTGGCTTGTTCATTCTAGCTTCAAAATTCTGATTCTAGATCTAGGTTTTTCCTCAGTGCTAGAGGGCTTGCTCAGTACCCGCAAGGTTTTGGGTTCGATCTCTAGCACCACAAAATCAACCAGTCCATCAAATTAAATTTTCTCACCATACTGAGCTGTTGAGCTGGATTGGGAACAACAGGAAGCACGGGTTCAAATAAGCGTCCTGCATGAGACAAGATTTCCATGTGAATTCTGTTTCTTGTCAGGTCCTGGGTCCTGGTCTGTTCTGTGAACTGATCTTGGGCCTTCAGAGAGATCTGGGGCCTTTTTTATATTTATTAGATGTGAGTTTTTTCACAAGACATTTAGATCAGCCTTTTTTTTTTTTTTTTCCTCATGTGGGACCCTTTTGTGTTCGCGGCTTGATGCAGATGTCTTCCCTAGGGTTATGTTTCTTGGTTGATACCAAGAATGCTACCAAGCTGCTGGCGAGTTGTAGGCTGTGAGTGAAAACTACAAAGTTTGTCTCTGGTTTGGTTAGTTTACCGACTTGAAAGGCTTGTTTACCAAGAAACTTACTTGCAAACTTTGTTTTAATTCTCGAATATGTACTTGTGTGTTGCAGAGCTGGGTGTGTGCGTGGGTGGTGTGCGTGTTCACGTCTATCGAATTTCTCACTTTTAAATGGAGTAGAATTTTACATTGAACCTGAGTTGTAGAGACTGGAGAGTAATGTGGGCATCTAGAGTTTTCAGGCCAAAGTAAGCTTTAAGAACTGTGGATAATATAGAATTAAAATTCAAAGGGAGGGGATAAGAACAGTAACATTTGATATACACATGTGAGGAGATTTTGTTTTCTATGTTATTTGCTTGAGCTACTATTTACTTGGATAACTTATTGTTGTTGTTATTATTATTATTACTATTATTATTATTGAGACAGGATCTCATACCGTAGTCCAGACTGGTCCTGAACTCACTTTGGAGCCCAGACTAGCCTTGGACTCATGGCAATCCTCCTGTCTCAGCCTCCTGGATGCTGGGATTACAGGCGTGCACCACCATGCCTACCTTATGTGGTGCTGGGGAATCGAACTCGGGTACTTAGCACTGCTAGGCAAGCACTTTAACCACTTAGCTGTCCTCCAGCACTGATTTTCAGTTTTTAACACTAATTCCTGCTCAAACCTTGAATTTGGCTTAAAAACAATATTAAAATGGAGACTTAAAGATATTTGTTGTTCTTAAAATTCAAGCTAAAACCACTACTGTGAGGAATGTTTGCCAGAATTTGTGGATTTTCGCCCTTTCATGTTGAATGTCTTGAAGAATTCCAGCGTCAGTGTTGTATTTTGCAAGCCTTCCTGTAGCTCGCGGCTTGTGTGCGCTCAGTCGCTAAGGACCGCAGTTTGACCGAAATGATTGATATGTGGATGTTTCAGTTTCCTTTTGCTCATAGATTTACCAGGAAGCTCATAAATAAGCACATAATGTTTTGTATATCTTCTTTGTGCCTTTTGTTAATAGTTACTAATTAAAATAAGAGAAACAAAAAGAAAACCAAGCTGGTACGAATATGGGTAAACTCATTCTCAAGAAGGAAAGTGGGCTGCACAGGTGCATGTGCTGGAGGTAGGCTGCTGGGCCCCGGCTCCTACAGAAGCACGGCGCTTGAGCTCAGGTCTTTGACAGCAGGCATTTGGCGGGGGATATTTGCGACTAGGAGTGTCAAATAATGCTTTTTGATTTCATTATGTGGTATTTCCTTCTTATCCACGGGGGATACCTTCCAAGACTCCTGGTGGGTGCCTGACATTTTAGATACTACCGAACATTATGCTTTAGTGCTTTTTCCATCTTAACTGAGTACTTGGCTATAGCTTCTGTGGTTTTATATTTCCTCCATAGACGATTCTTTCTTACAGTTCATCTTAGCAACCTCACCATGTGTTTTTTTTCTTTCCTTATTAGGTGTAGACATCTACCTTTTCACTTTAAGAGTGCACTTTACAGCTTCCTTTTGGCTTCTTTGGGATGTCAGTGTCACTGTTTTTGCACTTTGTTGCCAATATAAAGTAAAAGAAAAAATACTTGAGCACAAGTACTGTGAAACTGTGACTGCTGCCAGGTGGCTAATGGGCTGGCAGTGTCCCTGCTGTGGATTGCTGGACAAAGGGAGGATTCATGCCTTGGTTAGGACAGACAGGAGAATGACAGGGCACCAGATTGCATTGTGCAGGCCTCGGGGTGTAGCTCCGTAGTTAAAGCAATTGTCTAGCAGTGAGGCCCTGGTTTTGATTTCCTAGCCCCATATAAGCTGGGCATGGTAGCACGTGCCTGAGGCAGGAGATCTGCTGTGTTAAGACCAGCTTGGATTATAGCAATAGATCCTGTCTTTAAAAAAATATGATTTCATCATTCACCTGAGGACGGTGCTCAATTTTAAAATTTAGTTGTTCTCTCATTTTTCATTTCACATTTTTGGAATGTGGTTGACTGTAACTGAAACCTCAGAAAGCTCAACCACTGCCAATGCGAACCACTGTGCTTCAGAACAGTCATGTGACCAGGGCAAGTGGTTGTGGGTGTGACATCCCTCTCATCGGAGCCCAGTGTGCTGCATGCTCCGAAGTCCACTTCCTTCTGAGCACTGATGAGACACATACTGCAGCTGAAACATTCCACCCTACAAAAATTTTTTTCTTTCACAAAGTTAATAAAGTGATTAATTATAATTGCCCCCATGCTGTGTTATTAGGTATATGAATCTGCATCCCAAGGTATCTCAGTATGAACATAAAGATATTGCTGAGTCTGGAAAATTCTGAAATCTGAAACACTTTGGATAAAAGATACTCAATTATGCTGTGTTGAGAATAAAATCTTTTGTTTCTTTACTTTAAAAACATTTTAATAGACTCAGAATTCATGCAGACTGTGGCCCTGTAAACTCACAAGTTGGTTATTGAACCTTCTTTTTAAGGTAAATTTGTCCTTCCCCTCGTTTTTCTCTCTGTTCTCCTCCTTTTCCTCTCCATCCCTCTTCGCCTCCTTCTCTCTCTAACTTACTAGTTAGAGAATGACTTGCAAGTCAAAAATGCGTTGAACAGGATCTTGCCTAAGGGTGGATTCTGGGGACCCTGGATGGGGATGGGCAGAGGCTGAGCCCTGGCTGGGTGCACAGGAAGGAATCTGCTACCCAGAATCCACAGTGTGATGACTCGTCCTCTAAGCAAGTCTCAGCTAATTTTGTTTAGAAAAAATAAAGGCCCAAAGTCACAGTTACTAATTTTAGTTCGGTCTCCTACTTCCAGGTCAAGTGACTTGAAACTAGTTTCCATTGTGCTTTGTCTGTCATGTCTTGGAGAAATGGTAAAGTGGGAAATTGAATTCTCTTTTTACCACAGTTACAATGTTTAAAAAAAGTTGTAAATTTAAAATCTCCGCATGGGAATAGTTGAAGAGATATGATGCACAGAGGGTGAAAAAGTGGAATTTATATGCACAGAGAGTTTTGTGTTTCAAAATATGGTGTGATTCCTCAGGATTTTTAAAAAGGTGTTGGGAATTTTGGCGCCAAACCAAAGTGAGAATGAAGTTGGGTTTCCTGTGCTCATGCAGAAATGCCCGTAGCTTCTAGAATAATCAGAACTAGGTTTGGGTTTGCAAGGCAGGGATGGATGTAGGCTTGCCAAGCAATCTGACCATCGGCTAAATAGCTGTTTCTGGGAGATAAAGCCGTGATGCCTCAGCTTAGCATGCTAGGAGTGAGCTCCATTCCAAGGCACTGGCTGGGGTCCGTGTGGTTTCTTTTTATTGCATTATAATTGGCTTGCAGCGAGGTGTGGGGCGAACACACGCTTTCCTTACCCTGGGAGAGACTGCTGCATAACCAGGCGCCTGCTTCCAGGGAGCACAGGGAACAGCAGGTACACACGCGTTCCCCAGCCTGGGTGGCTTTTTGACTCCTGATGATGTGGCGGTACATTTAGATGATAAGACAGTCTCCCGTCACAGCAGGAACATCTGTTTTTTCCTGGCAAGAGGGAAAGTTTCCCCCACTCGGCCCTAAGCTGAGTGACTGCTTGGGGTAGCCTCGTAAGTGAAAGATTAACACTGTAATTAAAAAGAGAGGGAGGGAGAGAAGTTCACTGCTGTGGTTTTCTTATATAATATTTTGGAGAAAGTACTGATTGAACTGTGATAAATTATTTCTTATTAGCAAATTTAATGATCATTAGGATTTTTATATAGTATAACTATTAATAAACTATTAATAGATTTTTATAAGTCTAAAAAGGTTTCTCTTTGTGCTCTGATATTTACCACTGTACACGATAGAAACATTAATTTGCTTTTTTTTGAAATAGATTTAAATTCATATTCCTCAGTTTATAAATACAGCTCTAACTTGTTTCAAAAATGTAAATGGTGATAAATTTAATGACTTGTTTCTTAAAGTTATGAAATGTAGAATTGAATATATATTTGATTTAGGAATATTAAATTTTTTATACTTGTTGCTGGGTCCAAAAATGAGTGTGTGTACTTGCATGGATATAGTTAAGACTACCTTTTTCTTTTTAAGATTACTTATTTTTTTTCTTTATAGTTCTCCAGAACCTCACATATGGTATGCCAGCAGCTACCACTGATCTATGTCCCCAGTCCTGTGAATTTGACTTTTGGGGCAGAGTCTCACTGAATTGTACAGGGCGACCTCCCCTCCTGCCCCAGCTGTAGGATTACACGTATACCCAGCAAGACTAGCATACTGAAACCTCAACCCTAAGGGCTGGGGATGTGCCAGTGGTAGAGTGCTTTCTCAGTGTGCACAGAGGACCTGGGTTCCATGCTAGGAGTGCAAAAAAATAGATATAGTTACTGTATATGTGTGTGTGTGTGTGTGTGTGTGTGTGTGTATGCATGTGTGTCTGTGTATGTGTGTGTGCATTGTGTTTGTTTGTGTACTGCAAATATTTTTAAAATAAGCAGCAGTGCACTATATTAATGAATTCTTATGCAGAAGGTGGCATCTCTAGTGTGATGGCTGTTGTTGTGCTTCCATCGTAAACGTGGAGTCGCAGCTTGTGGGCCACACAGTTGGTATGAACTCCACACGGACTGCTGGGAGATGGTGTAGAGGACGATGGCTGCCACCTTCTAGGGCGCTCAGCCTGACCCGTGTGGTTCTACCAGGAAGACAATACATGTGTTGCGTAGTGATTACACTATATATGTGAAATATTTTTCTTACCTAACAATGATTAACAACTACTGTAATTTAGTGGACTTTCACTACACAGCATTAATGTGTGCTTCACCATAAATTAGGGTAACTGCTTCAATTTGATGTCGTGTTTCTGTTCATTGATTCCTCAAAATAGATTGTATGAATGTAAAGATGTAGAATTCTTTAGACATGGTGTGGAAAGACAGTCTGTCATAATCTCTCGTGATACAATCATCCCCTGGTATCTTGCTATAGGTAGTTTGTTTCATAACTGACTTAAATGGAGATATAACACTTTGTATTTATTTTTATTTATTATATTTAATTTTTAAAAATTAAAAAAATTTATTTATGTATCACATCCCTTTCCTCTTACCCTCATCTTTCTCTTTCTGTTTCCTTCTCCACAAAGTTCATCTTCTCACTTTTTTCCATCTGTCTAACTTTTTTTGTGGTTTGGTTTTCTCATATTGGAGAAACCATACAATATTTAACTTTCTGGGTCTGATTTCATTTCACTAATCATAATGATCTCAAGGTACACCCATTTTCCTTCAAATTATTTAAGTTTGTCCTTCTTTCTGGTACAGTAGTTCTCCCTCTTGTGTATATAGCACTTCTTTTGTATCTGTTCATGTGTGTTTGGACATATTGGCTTCTTCCAAGATTTGGCTCTTATTAATTGTGCTGTTGTAAGCGTGGATACGCATGGATCACTGTTGCATGATGACTTTAACTCTACCCACAAGATGTATAACTGGGCCAAAAGAGATACCTATTTTCAGATTTTTGAGGACTACCCACCCTGCGTTCCTTAGTGGTTGAACCAGCTTACAGTCCCGACAGCAGTGTAGGAGATTTCTTTTTTCCTCACAGCCTCACTCGTATCTGTTGTTTTTGAGTCCTTACTACCAGCCATTCTTCCTGGCATTAAGTGGAACATCAGTGTTGTTTTAATCTGCGTTGTTCTGATGGTTAAAGAAGCTGAACATTTGTTCATGTATTTATTGGCCATTCAGACTTCCTCTGAGAACTGTTTATTCATTTCAGGCTCCCATTTTTGATTGGGTCCTTTATTTTGGAGGGTCTCATTTTTTCCAGTTCTTTGTATATTCTTGATAATAGTCCTCTGTTGTAAGGAGTAGCTGGCAGCGATTTTTTTTTTCCCCCCATTCCCGGGTGCTCTCTTCCCTCTGTTGAGTGTTGCCTTTGCTGTGCAGAGTAGCATTATTTTTAGATAAATTGGAAACAATTACATTTGCCATAGACACTGTATAATGTAGCTATGACATTAAATTGAAATTGGCATATATCAGTGATATACATCTTTCAGGATGAATACAAAAATATGATCATTACATCTCAGTGGAAATACTAGACAAACTGAAGTTTATGTCGCTACCTCATTAAAGCATTCCACTGACAGTTTTTAAGACAACTTGCCAGAAAGGTCTTGAAACTGACAGGATTCTCCAGACATGTGAAATGAGAAATATAAAAGTGATTCCAGCACACTCCCTGGGTGTTGGTGTGGGCTGCATCGCTCTGTGTGTATGAAGGTGAGTGCTGATCTCTGCCCCAGTGTCCCTGTAACTGGGAAACGTACAGTTTTCCATAGTAAATTATAAGGTAGAGCTATCATTTAATTAAAATATAGTGGTAACAAAAAGCATGGCTTGATTAGTTCTTGTGAGAATCGGGTGTTCCTCAGAGGGAGGAATCCGTGAACGGGGCGCTGAAGCGTGTTAAGCGTGTCTGTAGACAGCCATTCCCTGGAAGTGTTGGCTCAGGAAAAGCCCAAGTGGAGGTGCCGCGGTGTATGTGCAGAGCACCGAGGCCGCACAGCCTCTCTGGCGTGCCTTGGTGTTGCCGAACAGGTGCTGTGCTCCTCCATGGTTTCCAGACCTCGCCCAACCCCTTGCAGAAGCAGGCTGGGCCGTTGCTGGAGAGGATGAACCTGGAGCCTGTGGCCAGCTGGCAGTTTTCATGTTGGAAGAGAGGCAGGTCTACAAGTTGCAAAATTCTAGCACCAATTCGGGGAGGAAAAGAATTGTGTTAATGACCTTGCAACTGGGGACTCTCCGGGTGGGAAGAGATAGGGGTGGCTGTGCTGAGTTTGGGCAAGATTCCACGTGGTTGTGTAGGGGTGAGGGTCCTTTGGATCTGCCTGGGTTCAGGGTGCCTGTGAAGCTTCCTGTCGGGAATTTTAGAGCAGGAATTAAAGGGAACATTTAATATTGGCAACCTCTACCTCATTACCAGGATAGAAGGTTCTGAAATTTCATACTTTCCGAGTGTGCCTGGGGAGACAGTAGTGGTCAGTCCATAGCCAGAGCCCATAAGGATGACCATTATGGGAACAGGATCAGTGATGTAGACACACAGGAGCAGAGGGAAAGAGCCTCAGTCACAGGCTGGTTGCCAGACGCTAAGGAAGCGGGACCGCAGGAGTGTTTGACCTTTCTCTTTAAGGATCCAAGTGCTGTTGTACTGCTGTGCAAATACCTCGCTCCTCATCAGCTTCTCACCTGACAGTTCTAGGGTTCATTGTGTTTGTCTAATTATTTCATTGGAAGTTGAAGATGATTTTTCTAATCCTGTATTTTATTGTATGTCTATTACTTGGCTTCTTTTTTTGTGAAAAGACAATCTGCTGGTCATCAGTTTGTATAACTGGTTTCTCTGAAATACAGTGCCACCTGAAAAGCTAGAAGGGGTTTCCCAGGCATCCTGTGTAGCAGCTTATTTTATAAGTAACAAGTTAGTGTGCTCTCACTACCCAGCTACAAAAGCCAGGACCTTTTATCGATAGAGCCGGGAAATCTGTCACCAAAAAACACGTGTTTCAGCTTTATTTTCAGTGGTATTCTTCTTGTAGATGTTGAAGACTCTCTTAGTAATGTGTTTATCCTCACTTTGATTTGAATTCCATGTCAGCCTGTGAGCACGATGGGAAATGGCACTCCTCACTTTGTTCTGAGCGCATGCTCTCCGGAAGGGCATGTAGGGCCTTGTGGTAGGTGGCTTGGAGTTTCTGTGTTTGCGCCTTCCCTTCCTAGATTCTGGCCACGTTGCCACCTCCCTGTGTCTGGCTGAAGGCCAAGTCCGTGCTGCTCCCTGGGTGCAGGCCTGCGCCCGAGGCCTACCAGGCTTTGCTTATGCTTGTGGCTATGTGGCCTTGTAGCCGCCACGTGCTTTTCTTAAAAAAAAAAAAAAATCCCTCCTGCTCATATTTAGTTCAGATATTGAGTTTTAAAGGATAACTTTACTTTTTGCTGGGTTTCGTTTCTTGGAGATTGAAGCTGGGGCCTTTGCACCTAGCTGTGTTCCTCACCCGCTTTTCTCCCCTCACTCCCTCCCTGTCCCCCTCTTTTCTCTGTCCTTCCACACAGGATTTCATGAGGGTGCCCAGACTTGCTTGGCTCACTGACAGTCCTTGTGAGCCAGCCTCTCAAAGTGCAACAGCAGCAACTGCAACAACGACAACAACAAGACCGTTATTATATGCAAGTCTGTTTATGTAAAGGCATCGCTTGTCGTAACTATCAGATTGAACAGTTGTGACTCCTGTGTGTCAGGCGTCATGATAGGGCATCTTTCTCGGTACTGAGTTAATCCTGGCTGCTGCCTGTGAGATTGGTGACAGAGCACGTCAGAGAATCTGTTACTTATAGATATACATGCACCTAGAAGGTTCTGAAGAGGAAGCAGTTTCATTGGTCTTCCTGTTTTTAATATATTTGATGAACTATAAAAAATACTTTGCAGTATAGTTGTGGTACTGGAAAGTAGAGAGAGAACATCATGTTTGAGAAATCATCAGTCTTCTGTAAAAACGTTTTCCACTTTTTTGGGTATGAGCCTGGCCTAGAGATTGATTTGGGCAGGAATGTGCAATGTAACTTTGTGTGATCTGGTGTGTGCGTGTGCACCTGGCTGCCTTTTGCACTGTAGCCTTAGGGGACATACACGGACACACAAGCACACACACACACCCACACCTGACTACATCTCTCAGGTCTAATCTCAGTGGAATGTCCTCAACAGGTTATTTTTGTATAGATTTGGAAAAAATAGTTTCATGTCTGTGGCATTGTTTTTCTAGTACATTTGAAAAATCAAATACGTGATTATCTTGAAAAGTCTGAGTCTTCAAAAAGCTGCTCTTCTGTTTCTTTTTGAATAGAAAGATGAAAACTACAGAAGCCTCCCAAGGGACACTAGCAACTGGTCTAACCAGTTTCAGAGAGACAACGCCCGCTCATCCCTGAGTGCCAGTCATCCCATGGTGGACAAGTGGCTGGAAAAGCAAGAACAGGTAACCCGAACCCTGTACTGTGTTGTTGGTGTAGCGTCCCATCCTGCCCAGAATGGTGTCTCTCCCATCACAGTGGCGATTAAAGGTTAATTATTGCCACTGACTGTTACGAACTGCTAATCTCTGTATCCAAGTTCTGTATCCAGGTTCATTTAACCCGAATGGAGAGTATTTGTGTTCTCATCTTTGAGAGGTAATTTCCCAGGAGTAGCTGTGCATATTTTCAGGAGAATATCTGAGATATCATGGATTTGAAATTTGTAGTGCTGGTAGGGCTTGGGTGTTTGCCACTGAATAGAGAAGCTGTTGCAGTGACCTTGGAGGTTCTTTGGTCCTTTGATAGGCAGTAAACCAAGGAAGCTGGCTGGCGAAGGAGAGCTTTCCCCACTCCCGCCTCACCATGAGAGAAATGCACACTGTGGTGTTGCTTCAGCATCTGGGTCATGTGTCAGTTCTGGGAACGCATCCCTTCATAAATGTCAAGGGCCTGTTTTATGTTTATGAGTTGTTCGTTCGAGTTGAGTAATGAACAGCCACCTACGATTCATGAATTAAGAATTGTTTACCCAGTCAGTAGAAATAACTGTGTCTTGGGGCTGGGTGATTGCTCATGCTCAGAGATAGAATGCTTGCTTAGCAGGGGGTTCTCTCAGCCACCTCCCCCCCCCCCCCCCCAAGGAAAAGAGTCTCCTTCCTGTGAAGAAGTGGCCTTTAATCTATTCTTCCAATGCGATTTTTATTGTGTTTATGTTTCTTATTTAGTCGCAGTGTTCTGGAGTGCTTCCCCAATCCTGTTTCTTTGTTTTGCTGTGCCTGGAATTGAACCCAGATACCTCATGGGCGCTAGGCAGGGGCTCCACTGTGGAACGTTTGGAAACAGCATCTTAATAAGTAGCCTAGGCTGGCCAGAGATTTGCCATCCTTCAGCCTCAGTCTCAGCCTCCTGGTAGTGGGGAACACTGGCATGACATAGTGGGCTGGGCACATTGGTTCAGTCTGGTCTGGGTCTGTCTGACTGTGTATCTTTCTGTGGGGAACCTATGCTTTCTTTGTCATTTTAACAGGTCTTGTTCTTTCTCAGTGCTGTTGAGCTGTATTGGGAAAACTGTCTAAGGTGTGTAGTGTGATGTTTTGACATATGTGTGTGTTGTGACAGTCCTTCGATCAAGATAATCTACCCATCACCTTTCAGGGGTAACGTTCTGTGTGTGATGAGAACACTTGAGGTCTCCTGTCTTGGTAAAGCCCGAGTGTGCAGCACATCAGCCTCACCCACTGGGATCCCCGTAGGTCCGCACACCTCAAGCCTCTGGGAACTGACAGTTTATCTGCGTTGCTGTTTCACTATAGCTTCGGAGATAATTGTTTTTACTGGTTTGGTATTTGAGCGTGGCCTTGGTGTGTGGTTGGCTTTTGCTAGCTTGCTGTTGGTAGAGAGGTTACTTGGGCACCTTCCTAAACTTGCTTGCCCATCAGTTCACTTATCTGACTTGTGGGGACCACCACAGAATCTGCCCTGTGGCTTTTGTGGCACACATGACTTATATGGAGTAGAACCCCAGTGTATTCATGTAGCACTACCGACGGCTTGGATTCCCGAAAAAGGAAATGCTTGTTGTTCATACGGCGGTAAATCCAGAGAGAGGGCAGGTGGCCAGGGCTGTCATGGAGGCCCCGCACCCTCAGGGAGGGTCTGGAGGCCCTGTCTTTTTAGAGCATCCCCCAGGACATCTTTACCTTCTGCTCCAGCCTGTGCTTTTTCTTACTAGAGCCAGGTCTCCCGTCTTGCACAGAGGATAGGAAACAAGACTGGTGTCCTCTTCATGGCTCTTTTTTTTAAAGCAGGCAAACTTTACCCACAAGCCTGCCCAAGATGCTGTGTGGTATTTTGTAAGCCAAACATGTATTGCTTGTCTGCCCCCTTTTAAATTAAAAAGAGTAGAAGTATCAATGCTGCTTTAGACTGATTGAGCCGCAGCTCCTGGAGCTAGGGACAGAGATTCTGTGGTTGGCTTTCCCTGCAGCGTGGTTGTCCACACTGAATATTTTCATTACATACTCTTACAGCAGGGGTATGGTGAGTGGAGAGAGACAACCAGCAAGTGGCTGAATAACTAAACATGGCAGTTTTTGCTGAGCGTCTCTAAAGGATGATGATTCAATTATATTTTAAAGATACAGCTTTCATCCGATTATTGGTGCTGTAGATCTCTATGTGAGGAAGGCATATAGTGTTTCTTTGTGATTTTGATATAAAATAGCTCATTTTTAAGCAAAGAGATTGAATCGGGAAGGTATATAACCCCTTCTCCCTTGCCACCAAATAAATTAGCCTTGATTTGTTTTTGTTGAAGGCATTTGTAATATTTGTTCCTTGATAGATAAGTTTTAGAAAAATAGGTATTCCTTTAATTCTGTAGACAACATCAGTTAATTGACTCCTGAGCCTAAGAACGCATATATTCCTTGGCTGGAGTTTAAAAAATGATGATCCATTCACTAAATTTGGTGTAAATGAGAGTGTGCCTGGAGGACAAGAACCTACTGATGATTCTCAACAGAATAATTAGGCTGAAGTGTGTTTAATGGGATGAACTATGAAAACAAAACAAAACTCAGATTAAAATTTTTCCAGAAGTAAGCACTATCCTTCAGGCAGAAATAGTAGGCTGTGCTTCACCCTCTGGAAGCCCAGCCTTAGTGTTGTCATTTAATTGTGTGTTTGTTCTGTGTTGCCCGTGAGTCACCTGACTTCTGTGGCCCAATGTTCCTTCCAGGGCCTTTCTTCCCAGCTTCAGTTTTGTCATTGAAAATAAAGAGGATCGCAACCACAGATAGAGATTGTGTTCTGTGCAGTTTAAAAGGGAAAAAAACCCCCTCTGTTCTGACGGTTGGAACCATCAGGGTGGAGCCAGGGCCATCCTCCTTGCCTGAGATGTCCCTGGGGAAGAGGTCGCAGGAGTTGTAGGTTTTATCTGCCTCCAGTGGGTTTGTTCCTATTCTGTTTCCTACTAGACTGTGTGTTGCTCGTTATCTCTGTTTTCAAAGGCAGTTGTGACCTCATCGGCTTTGCCAATGGGAATAACCAGTTGGGGTGAGAAGGCAGCAGAAGACTGAAGAGTTCTGAGCTGGCAGCCCTCTGCAGAGGGGCAGGGATCAACCCTGCGGGAAGGTGGGGTGTGTGTCCTTCCTTCCTTCCTTCCTTCCTTCCTTCCTTCCTTCCTTCCTTCCTTCCTTCCTTCCTTCTTCCAGATGATCAGCTGTCTACTTGTACAAGGAGGTGCTCTCCGTATCAGGGGACAGCGAGGTCAAGCGCAGCATGATTTCCACAAACAGGAGTCTGCATTTTCAAGGATGAATTCACCTGGCTAAGAGCAGCTTTTAGCTCAGTCCTCCCAGAGCCCTCGTCACTGATGGAGCTGGGTTGGAGGTCTGTGTGTCTTTCAGAGAACATCCTTTTCTGGGGCAGTCTTGTGATTTCCAATTTCTTAGATGAACTTAGAGAAAACACAAGGGATTTGGAAACTAAATGTGTTATTGTTGCTACTTTGAAAGTGTGCTTGCTTCTGAAAGTTTGACTCAGGAAAAAGAACAAAATTTTTAGTTTTGATGTCAGGCAGTGTTTTAAGAAGTTTGCTTTTTTTTTTTTTTTTTTGGCTTGGCACAGTGGCATAACCCTATAATTCCAGCTACTTGGGAGGCTGAAGCAGGAAATTTGGAAATTAGACGCCATCCTGGGAAACTGAGACCTAAAGTAGCCTTTAAAAAGGCTGGGGCAGTGTAGCTCTGTGGTAGAGCACCCTAGGGTTCATTTCCCAGCATGGGTGGGGGTGGAGAGGGAAGGACTTCCAGTTCCTTTTAACCTTTACCATTTCCCTGACTCTGCATAGACTATGATTTTAATATGCGCAGATACTGGATCATAACCTGACTTTGTTCTCACATCCTACACTTTATTGCAGCTAATAAATTCCACAGAGGAAGAGGCAGGAACTTTACAATACAAGATTGGAAGAATTTAGGGATAGAAAGTAAAGGAGAATAGAAGCTAATTGGGAGCATGCCATTTTCACTACGTTCTCTTGGTGAACAGGCCTGAACCCAATTAGTGGAAACAGGAAGGCGGCACGGCACCTCCCAGCTGCTGCTGGGCTCTGTGACAGGGGAGTGGCTGTCCTGACCTTTAGAGAAAAATCTGTTTTAAATTCTTTCCATCAAGACAACTCCATCTGATTGTCAGATTGTACTGAAGGAGGAAGACTCTTAGCAGCTTGAGAGGACACAATTCTAGTGCAGTACCATCACCTGTGTCCCCTGGCCCAGAAGAAAGGAGCCCGCCATCCCGTGTCATGTCTCAAAGTAGAGAGTTTTAGGAGGAGTGACAACCTTCCCCTTTAGTGCTGGGGATTGAGCCGCAAGGCCTGGTGCCTGCTGGACTGATACTGACCCCTGCGCGCGGGTCTGGTCCCCACAGTGGGTTTATCGCTCCTGTATAACTTTGTCCTGTTATCCAGCTACGATATGTTTACTTTGTTTTCTCCCATGTAGAATATTACATTACTGGCCTTTGACCCCGTAATTCAGAAAACAACATCCTGATGTCAGGATAATGTCTGGTTTTACCTGGGCCTGACTTTGCTGTGTCCCACATATCAAAGAAAATAGCTGAGTGATAGATTGAACATCTTTTACTTTAATTCCAGAAAGTAAAACTTGGCATTCATCGTATAGTCCTGGTGTGTCTACTTATTCTAATACTGCTTTAAACTTTTGGAAATACTTTTATTTTGTAAATAACAGTGACATGACACATAATACTTATATTTTCACATCATAGACATGGAAGGTTTCTATGAAATTGTCCCAGATTTTTCTGTGTAATTTGATTTCTACCAAATCTTTGAATTTCTAGGGCAAAGAAAAACTTAAAACCTTGTAAAAAAGCATTTTTCTAAGTTATTCAGGTTTTATGGAGCCATTAAAAATGTTTTCCTCCAAGTCAGCCAGTAAGTAATTGGGGCCCAGGTTTCTGCCTTTTGAGTATCTGCACAGCCGGGCAGTGGCTCCTGTTTCCACACATTTCATCGCAGTGGGATTTTTTTAAAAATAGATCTCTCTATGAAGAGGAAATCCCCTTCCCCTGTCCCCCAAATACTTCCTTGCTTTTGCTACAGAAGATCTCATTTTCCTCAGATCTTTTGGAAGTTGACAGTATGGAAGGATCTTGTTTCCCTAATTAGAAAATCGGAAGATGGCTTGTCTGAGATCTGATTCGCTAGCTGCAGACTGACCGGTGAGAAGACGTAAGGCCCCAGCCCCGGAGCACGTGCAGGCTGCAGGGATTCAGGTGCCAGGACAGACTGAGTGTCCTGGTACCAGCTCTACTCAGGTGGCCTCAGTTTAGTTTACCTTAGTTTATTCTTTAGCCCACAGGCATTGAGCAACCAACTAGCCATTCTGATTACGTGGTTAAAAAATCTAGGCCCCTTTCTTTAAATCCTTACATTCCACAGTTTTCTGTTAAAAAAGAACGGGATTTTCTTGTAACTTCCCATTTTCTTTTCTAGATGTGTGGAGAAGCAAATAGAATTGTGTTTTTCTCTAGCAACACCAAATATAGAAATGAAAGACATCAGGAATGTTTTAAAGTTAGGTTTAATTTTCATTATAAAATGTCGGTGATACTATTTAATAACAGATCTGTCCTGTTCACATTGTCACAGAACTTGAAGCTGAAAGCTGGGTTGGGGTATTGCCAAGTGGTTGGGGTGCTTGCCTGGCATGTGAAGGCCTTGCATACAGTGCCCCACATGAAAATTAGACCCAGCATGCTGGCATATACTTTTAATACCAACTCTCAATAGGCTGAGATGGGAGGATTGCTGTGAGTTAAGGTCCATCTTAGGGTACAAAGTGAGTTCTGGACCAGTCTAGACTACATAGCAAGACCCTATCTCAAAATGTCAAAACTAAACAAAATGAAAAACTAAAAGCACCCACCCCCCTTTATAAGGCAGCCTTTTAAGAGAGTTTACCTATGATGGTAGATTATTTTGTTACAGTTTGATATTGGAGTGGCTCTTGTTAAGGTACATGTTTAAAATAATTTGTCATAAGATGTATTGATTAGTGGTTTGTGTGTGTGTGTGTGTGTGTGTGTGTGTGTGTGTGAGTGAGAGAGAGAGAGAGAGATGTGGGATCCCTCCATTTTTTTTGCTTCTCTGCCTAAAATCCCATGCACTGGCTGCCTCCATGGAGAGGGGCCCTCGTTGGATGTCCTCGGGAAGGGTGCTGGAAGCCTCAGGAGTGCCAGACCCGTTGGGGCAGGCTACCTGTGTGAGGACAAGAAGCACCCTCCCCTCCATCCATGCTCCATCCCAGAATGGGAGCCTGGGCAGAGTGTGTCAGGATTGGAAAGTCGTTCCTCCTGTGGGGGTCCTGTTTGCCAGTCCTCAGCTCACCGGTTCTCTGGTTGTATCCAAGATAGAGAAGCTCCCCCAAATCCATTTTTTTTTTTGAGTACACAATCGACAAACTAATATGCATTTGTCAGGATGGGGCTTTGTGTGGAGATGAGCCAACAATGCACACTGAGTTCCTGACTTTCACTTTAGGGAGGAATAGATTTAAGTGGTTGTACCTCCTCTTTCTCTTGTACTGAGTGATTTTTGACGTGTCGGGATGTGGGGATCGAGCCCAGGCCTGGCGTGCGCTGGCCCCTGCCCTGTTGTGGAGCTATACCCGCAACGCGAGTCACTGATTTTATTGTCCTACGTAATCTTTTCTCCTGGCCCAGTGAAGGTACCACTGGGTGTGCTGGCATTCTTAAATTTTCTTCCCTGGTGTATTTCATAATGCCCTCATCATCCTTTCAGAATTGGATTCTTGCTTCTGTGGCATCTTATCAGAATTAGAATAAAATTTAATCTTTTTAAATCATCTCTGGTTCTTTTCTGGGGAACATAATCTGACACAAGAATGACATCAGGGTCGATCTCTGCAGCTGCAATTTTTTTATATTTCCTTTGGCTCTGGCAAGCCTGTGTGGTGTGTCTTAATAGGATTACATGGAAGGATACCATTTAGAACCCCAGGTGTCTTGCAGGGCTTCAGTGGGCCCCTTGCCCGGCAGGTGGTGGCTAATGCCTGGTGGAGCCAGGGAGCATGCCACCCGCTGGCTTTGGAGCTGGATTACGCAGCTGAAGGGCCCTTGCTTCTCTTTCTTCGTGACTGGCTATGTTTCCTGCTTCTATGTCCCATGGACCTAGAATCCTATAAGCAGACAGCAAGTGAGTCAGAGATCCCCTGAGCCAAGGATCTTGCCTGTGAATATGACTGGTAGAACCAGACATTCAAGCTTGTGCTATGGATGAAGATGCAATTTCCCTTGTAGCTTTGACCTTTAGGTGCAGTTTCTTAAAGATTTTGGTGGTGAGCTGTGTGATTAAATACGGTAAGGAGAGGAATATTGCTTTACACTAAGACTCTCTTTATTCTCACCCACCTGATGTCACTTGCTTTTAAAATTGTGGTCTTTATTTCTAAGTTTTCCGAGTGATAGAACTGCTATTCTTTTTTAAAAAAAAAAAACAGTCGAAGAAATCGACTTCACATTTTTAGCCTACAATATGTTGTTTCCATTACCCAGTTCCTATAGCCTTCCTGTAGGAATTGAATCATTCATAAGCCGTTTTAATTTTGGTCTTTCATGATGTAGGTAAGATGTACTTTTTAATCAGCCTAGGCAGTCATTTTCCAGCTACCTTTTAGGTGGTCCTTAGATGGTCCTCAGAAGTTTCTGTTTCATGTGTTGACATTGTTTAAAGGTTCGGTGTCTCCTGTCCTCTGCAGCCTGGGTGGGGGTCCTCGGTAGTGTTTGCCAGTGGATCTCTATGTCCATAAGCCGTCGTTTTTCTTCCATTTTCAAGGTTTATTTTTCCCTCTTAATGCTAAAAAGAGATTGAAGATCTGCATTCTTCTTTTTGCCAGAGCTAAGGACAGAACCCAGGGCCTGTGCCTACGAGAGAGGCAAGCGTGGTACGCTGAGCTCCGGCTCCAGCTAGATGCCACCTCTTTATCTGAGCAGACTGTGAAGAGAGTAAAGTGCTGGGACTAAGTGACCAGCTCCAATGTGCGTGTGATGGAGTTGGGCAGGGTCACAGGGGACTTTTGTGCTTCAGTTTGGCTGATATTATTTATACTCCTTTAGAGCCAGCACAGGTTTCTTTGGGAATGCTTTTAAGTTTTAGTACATAAAACGTCAGAAAGTTGGAAGACCAAGCACTGTTTTTCTTTAAGAACTGTCATTTTCAAATTGTCAGATGAAGTTGCAATTTTGACATTAATTGGAATTAGTTGAACCCTTTGAGAAGCGTACGGTCTTGTCCTGTCTTTGGTAATCATTTTCCTTCTCGGCCATAATTCGTCAGCTGCCCCCTTGTGGCTCTGCTTCTTGCTCCAGGAGGAGCACAGAGGCACCCTTGTGTTAGCACTTGTGTGCTGCTGGTGCCCAGACTGCTGCTTCCACCCACCCCGGCTGCAAAAGCAGCTCCCTTGCCCTTCCCTGTGCCTGCGCCTCCCTCCCTCTCCTTCCATCCTTTCTTTGTCCTGGGCTTCATTCTCCTGTTAAATTCCTCTGTACCTGGCTGTGAACGTCCGCCTGCCTCTGTCTGCTGGGCCTTTCCAGTCAGCAGGCCCGTGTTCAGCGCCCCAGACTTCCCGTGACTCGCACTGCTGCCCGGCCTGGAGGGCTGTCTCTCAGGATTCCCACGTGCGTCCTTTTCACCCTCACTAACGGTGTCGCATGGAAGGACTTTGCCCGATGCTCCCCACCTTGGAATGAGGCTGGCATCCCTGCTGCTTTCCTTACTGTATCTTTTCTCACCTTTTTTCTCGGTACCACTTATGAATTTGAGTGTATCTTGGTTTTTGTTTCGTACTCCTAACATGGCCTAGGCTTTGTGTTGCTTGCTCCTTGTAGCTGTTCCTAAGCCCTCATATATTTTTCAGTAAATGTTTGCATATATTTTCAAAAACATTTATAGAGTTGCCTCATTTTTTCTAATTCTGTGTTCAATGAGTGAATTCTTGGCCGAGTGAACTAAATTGATTCTTTTATAATGTCATATGAGATGACATTGTGACTTTCATTAATTATACACTAAAAACTGCATGTTCTAGGTAAATCAACAAAAAGCTGTTGAAAATTACAACATTTTAAACCCTGCTGATAGTCATGTTGTTATGTCATTGATATCAATGGCATCCTTGCTTGTTGCCAAACATCTGCACTTGACAAAAAGGGGCTGAAAGTTGTTAAAGGACCAAGGAATCTGGGAGATAATTAAGTTCTCTTGAGGTAAACCTACATTCCTACTTTGAAAGACCCAATGTTATCCTGGTGAGTGTGGCCATTCTGTTCTCCCCAACAAGAGTAATACCTGTGAGCTTCCCTCCAGAAATTCTCCTCATTTAACAAGATGTGTTCAAGGTGTTAGAATGCACCCACGCCCAGCCTGTTACTGCTGTGTGTCCTAGTGAGCCCTGCTGTTCTGCCCTGACTGCCATCGCCCACTGTGGCCACCGCCTCTTCCCAGGCTTTGAGGAGTGGGTGAAGGATCAGCAGGGAGCAGCTGCTGTCACTTGCTTATTTGAGGGTGCTTATTGGGTGAAAGGGGAATAAGGCCAAAAATATTGTTTAAATCCAAGATTATTTTTAGCTCTTCTAGCTCTGAATTATTTAACTACTTAAATATTAACACTGTTTAAGTATCTGGAAATAGTAAATTCCTCTTTATAACTAAAATGATATAAATTTTCTGTTTAATTGGAAAAACAGTATTTGAACAAACTATTTTGAGTATGTTGAATAATTTATAAACCATTGAGTTGAATGTAATAGAGTTAATAGTTCTGCTGAAAATGTTATATATTTTATTTGTTTGGGAGTCTTTTGCCGCCAGAGTTGAGAGGGTTTTTTTCACTTATATTAAAATGAGACTGAATTATGCTGTCAATCTGAGACTCCAAGCTGGAAAATGTTTTCTTCTAGAGACTAGTTTCTTATTGTAAGAACAATGAATTTTTGGTATTTACATGCTCAGTGTACAAAATATAGCTTTATAGAGTTTATTTCCTTTTCATTTCCCTCACTAAAGTATCTTTTTATAACATGGATAGTTGATATAGAAATTACGTTGTTTTCAGTAGTGTTTTCAACTAGGGAGAAAAAAGGTTTTCTTGTAACATTATACAAAAAGATTTTAAATTAATGGGATTGATTTTAATATAAAGATAAAATCATGTTTCTAAATGTATTTTTAATAGTAATAGAGATTGAATCTGGGACCTTGTGTGTGATGTGCCAGTACTCTACACGGAGCTACATCCCCTTTGAGACAAAGTCTTGCCAAGTTGCCCCGGCTGGCTTGAACTTCTCCTGCTTCAGCCTTCTGAGGAGCTGAGATTATTGTCATGTGCCACCACACTTGGCAATTTTTGTTCAAGTTGATAGTGCTAGATATCCCTGATTATTCCTCATTGTCCTAAGAGTCCACTAGACATCTGTGTGAGGTCAGTGATTGGACTTAGAGATATCCCTGTTTATGATCACATGTGCAATATGCCTTATTGCACTCTGTAAGGATTTACTTGCATCGTTATTTTAAAAAGCTGTTATTTGATATTCGTGCAGGTAAGAATTCATAATTCCCATACCCAGCATTTGGTGCACGGGGTCTGCATCAGGAAGCCTCCCCGCATCTCTCATTCTCACCTTTCTCAGCTGCAAGCACACTTGTCCTGTGGATTCTTTCAGGTAGTACTGTGCTTTCATGAACAAAGAAGCAGTAGTGGTCTCCTTCCATGTCAATGCCATGTACGATGTTTTTGTGCTTTTTGTGTTTTGTTTTGAGTAATGTAGCTTGCCAGTCCTTCGTCTTTGTTGTTCTGTTTTTGCATAGTATGTAGCTGGCTGATCTCTGTACAGCACAGACCTGCTCAATACTCCCCCTTTGTCTAGACAGGCTCCTTGTGCTAATGGAGGTTTAGCTTGTTTCCTGTCTTATGCTATTGCAAAAAAAAATAATAATGATTAATCTTTGTGTGTGTCACGTTTGTCATAAGTGCCTCACAACGAGTGGCCTGCTCGCACACTGCAGAGGAATGTGGACACGTGGCTCTTTAGTGAAGGTGGACAGATTGGCCTCTGTGGACACTGGACCCCGTTTTCCGCTACCAGCAGTGCTCAAGAGATCCCATTCATGCACTCACGTTTCATGATCACATGATGATTCAACCTATTGAGCTGACTGGATCAGGGGTGCCTGTAAAGCAGGCCTCCCCAACCTTTCTGAGGACAGGGAGCAGTTTAGTTGAAGAGCGTTCTCCTAGGGAGGAGGGGTGTTTGTTAAGCAGTAGGTTGTTAGAGGACAGCTTTGAAAAGACAGCAGCAGCTGGAAGGGAATTGGGGACCATGGCTCTCCCACCTGTCAATCATCAGTGGCATTAGAAACTGATAGGAGCATGTAGACAGGAGGCGGGGCTTCACTCCCATTCACCTGCTGCCCACTGCTCAGCTGTCCTGATGCTTGATCCTTGTGGACGGGCACTGGTACTGATCCACAGAGAGGGGATAGAAGAATCCTGGCTGAAAGTGGGGTAATGCAGCTTTGCTTTTCGTCCTTCATACTCAAATCATATAAATAACACTGGAGAAACTCACAGAAATTGCTAGAGTCACAGAATGTTTAGAAAAGTCTTGAGCTTCGCAGTGAAACAGGCAAGGGGGGACTTCTGCCAGTGCGTGAGTCGAAATGACGTAAACTGTGCATGCAGGTGAAAGTGGTGTGTGGGTACTTCTGCTGCTTCTCTCACACTCAAGTCTAACACGTGTTGGGGAAACACCGCTATCCTGGAGTTATCGGAAGGTTACGGTCGTCTGTGGGGTTTCGCCCTGGGATCTTCTCCAGGTGGCCTTTGTAAGGGAAATGGTCAGTGTGGACGAAAGCACTTTGCTGGAGCTTCCTTAGGCTCTCCCTGTGCTCACACCATGTAAATAACACTGCAGAAACACACATTACTGAAATCGCCAGACAGTTTAAAACAGCCTGTTGAGCTTCAGAGTGACGTAGGCTACTGGAGGCCGTTGCAGGAGTTCTTGTAGCAGGGAGCAGAGACCAGGCTGCTGTCTCTGCTCTTCCGGTGGCTCCGGTTGACCACTCCCAGCTGGTGCCCAGGTGTCCCCCACTTTGCCTGCTCTGCGGCACCCCTTCTGCTCTCTGGCTTTACCTTGGGCTTGCACTGTTGGGCCTTCGAACAGCCTGCCTGATTTTTCTTTTTCCAGTTCCTGTTCTTCTGGTGGTACCTCCAGCTAGAGATTATTCCTGAAACTGGCAGCCTGTGGCTTCTCACACTTGGCCATTCCTAACCCTGACAAAACCAAACGGCTTAATGTCATGTCTTATTCTCTTTCCATCATAGCTTTTTCCACATTTTGTTTTAATCGCGTGACTTTCTTTTTAATGAGCACACAACCTGTATCCATTCCTTAGGATGTTTCCATTTGCTTGTTTCATGTTTGAGGGCAGCAAGTTTCCCCTTCTGGTGGCCTGTGTCCCCTTGGCACACATGGGCACCTCAGCCTTGCCATATACCTTTGTTGAATACAATCATTACAGTACATGAAAATCTGCTTGTGCTTTGTATATCTTAAAATATTCTTCTCCTAAAACATTTTTATAGCAAGTATCTTGATAAATGTATCATATTCCACAAATAGTATATAATTTCTTACATTAAATGTTTACCATTGTAGACTCTCTTCTAGTTTAAATTAGAGCAAGATTGAGGGGCGGGCAAGGAATGTTAGTTTGATTATATCAGCACAAATCTAAGCTTTTGGATTTACTTGTATTTTAAAGTTCCCAGAGGGGCTAATTTTCCTGAGAACTTTGTATTTTAATCCTGAGCAGACCCAGTTCACTAATACTTTTATAAACCCTTGGCTGAGATTTTGGTATTAATGTCTTGAACTTTAGAAAGAGAAACATTTTTGTGGGTTGGCCAAGAAAAATAGGTCTATCTTCAAATAAAACAAAAGTATTTGTTATTTTAAAGAGATTTTTTTTTCCATTGAGCAGTATGTTTAACTCCTGCTAATTTAGTTGTCTGATTTGGGACATGACATGGGCTTTGAGTTGATGTATTTTTTTTTTTGTGGTTCAATAATAATGATGACTATTTGTAT
The DNA here is from genome assembly GCA_004027205.1 of Ctenodactylus gundi. Classification (NCBI taxonomy): domain Eukaryota; kingdom Metazoa; phylum Chordata; class Mammalia; order Rodentia; family Ctenodactylidae; genus Ctenodactylus; species Ctenodactylus gundi. The sequence continues at coordinate 552,450 of PVKB01000434.1, forward strand.
TGGAAAGGTTTTGCTTGTGACATGGGAATACTTTATGCTAGATTACACACACACACACACACACACACACACACACACACAATTACTTAACTCTTAACTTTTGTTCCCTTTGGTGTGAATTTTAATGAAATGATGCATCCTCTATCTTTTTTGTGAGTATATTTGGGATGCTAAAACATATCAAACACTCTTATTGAAGGTGAAAACATTTTCTTTAAGATACTTTAATATATCTTCAGGAACTTTCTTTATAAGTCGCTGACACAGCAGTTTGATCCCATGGGATTCTTCTGTGACATTTTAGTTTGAAGTTTACTTGACTTCTCCCGTGTTTTACCTGTAGGATGCAGGTCCTTTCTCTATGTGGAGTTTTGTACGAGCTCCTTCAGTGGACTGTCAACTTAGCTCCTCTTTCCAGCCCTTCTGCCCTGTGTTTTCCTGTACACAGTACCTGGGCACTTCTTCATGATGGCCCCTAGGTCACTCAGATGGAGGAATGAGGAAAGTAAGCGGTGTTTATCCTTCCTGTCTGCCATGGGGGAGGGTGCTGAGAGAGGGAGCAGCGTGTGGCAGGCCTGGCTTCCCTTGCAGCTGCCGATGTACCTGACAGTCTTGATGTGAGGACATGCGGCCCTACTGTGGGGTTGCAAATAATTTCTAAATGTTTCTCAGACCTAGAAAATTCTTCAATTATTTATGATTTTCTTACCTAGGTTTGCGATGTGCATCCCAGTTCTATTCCTCCTCCTCCTCCTTCTCCTCCTCCTACCTCCTCCCTTTCCTCCTCCTCCTCCATCTCCACCTCTTGGCAGCTCCCATAGGTTGCGCCTTTGCTGTTGTGTGTGATGTCTCTACCATCTATCCCTGTGTATCTACGACTCCTGCTCCTGCTTCCATGGCACCTGGTCGTATTTTAGCCGTTCCTTTTGACTGGATGGTGTAATTGTCTCCTCCTTCGGTCTGTTCCTTCTGTTCTTTCCCTCAAGTCCATTGTGTATGTTCCTGTTGGCTTCATCTTCCAAATTCCTGCTTGGTTTACCTCCTCCAAGAAGAAAAGCCTGAAGGAATTTCGTATTACACTCTGATTTAAAATTGTACTCATTAGCTTGGCACTCAATATTCTCTGCAATCCAAACTCCTGCTTAACTTCTTAGACCTACTCTTCTAATATTATTCCATGCTTATTCTTTGTTCTAGAGAATTAACCGTACATTCCTTCAAAATAAGTTCTGTGCCTTCCCTCTGGGATACGCCTTGCCTCATGGGCCTCCTCCCACCTTTGGAGTCAGTGTTTAAGGAAGCAATATTTAAGGAAATCCAAAGTGTTCGTGTTAGTTAGTGATCTCTTTACAAAATGCCAGTCTGCTTTTATCACAGCTAAATATTTCTAGTGTTCTATCATGTACTGCTAGTTCCTCTACTACTGGCACTGGTGACCGGCTGCTCTGTAGTGCACCCTGGGTAGCCTGCTGGCCTAGGATGCCCATCCACAGGAGGCTCAGATTCACCCCCTGAATGTGGAACTCATTAGCCTGACCTCCTTGAGCCCCATATTTCTGTATCTGGATAATTGGAAATTACCTCATTCTTTCTAATACAGTCGTTAGAAGCTGTACTGATCTTGCCACAAGTCGTTTCGGCTTATGTTCTTAATCCCCCCAAAAGTTAGGCTTTTGTGTCCCTTACCTATGTGATCTTCACAGTGTGGATTAACTCTTTTCTATCTTTCCCTGTTTACAAAATGGTAGATGAACGAACCTGTCTCATGCTCTTTATTAAGGATAGTATAAAATAATATAGCTCTACCCAGTAAAATCCTAATTACTGGAATGTGCAAGTTCCAGATTAACGTAAGTTTGTTGTTCTATGCCATTTGGCCTCGTCCTAGTGATGGCTGTGAATTTCCATCATTAGGAGAGCTTGCTGCTCGTCTTGGGGTATGAGGCCCTGGTGGGCAGAACAACATGCAGGTTATGTACAACAGTCTGTATTGAAAATGCTCGCTCATGATTTTTTGGATCTGAGACCCAGTTTAGTATATAATCAGTATTTTCTCTGTCATTTCCAAATGTACTAGATAGTTAATTTTTTCATGTCATTATATAGAAGACTACAGTCTTTTCATAAAAACATAGCCAAAAATATGGCTATTGGCATCTTCTCTGTTTATTTAACCATATGCTTAAAATAGGATGGTGTCCCTTACTATCTTGCTAAGAAGTACCAGCCTAGTGGCTGAGTTTCTTGCCGGTGTGGAAAGCAGATTTTTGTCCACTTACAAGTGTTTTCATTGCTCATGGCGATAATGCTTCGTACCTAGGTTGGTTTTTATCTCAACTCCAAGAAGCATCTAGATTGAAGTAACTTACAGGTGGCACCTGGACTCAGGATGCTGTTTGCCACCTCAGCGCTTAGGTATTTCAGCCAGTGTGCGGAGACTACTGCATTCACGCTTCCGGTTTCTGAGGTTTTGTTGTGTTTTGTTTTATTCTTGTTGACAGTCTTTTCGTGATTCTACAAATCAAATTAATGTGTGTGTTAAAATATAAATGGGATTTCTGCTTCAAATTAATAAAGGTAAATTTAAACCTTTTGATTCTATTCTAATATCTAAGACTGTAACTGCTAAAATAAAAGCATAGACATGATCTTTGCTTTCTTTTTTTCAAAAGAATTGCTTATTGTTGACTTTTTTCCTTGCCACTTTCCAGCTGGTTGAGTCTTTCTTTCTTTGCTGCGCCATTTTGTACTGCTGTCAAGGCGTCACCTGCAGCTTCACAGTTTGTTTCGTGTGTGTGTGTGTGTGTGTGTGTGTGTGTGTAGATTACACAAGCTATTTCGATTGGTTCTCCCCCGAGGCCCAGCAGTGGGTGGGTCGGCACAGTTGTGGCCTTTCTAACCTTTCCTGGTTTTTTTTCTTACATCTTTGCTCAGATACTGAGGGAGATACTGCAGCGAGAGGCTTTGTTAATTTAATCTCTGGTTTTGGATAGTTAATTTGTACATTAATGTAAATGAGTTTTCTGTCCTTTATTTCTAGATTTTTTTTTTTTTTTTTGACACAGGGTCTTACTCTGTAGTCCATGCTGGTCCTGAATTCAGTTTGTAGCCCAACTGGCCTTGAACTCACAGCAGTCCTCCTGCCTTAGCCTCCCAGTGCTGGGATTACAGCTATATACCACCATACCCAACTAAGTTTTATGCAGCTCTGGGGAATCGAATCCCAGTGCCTTGTATATTCTAGGCAAGTGCCCTAACCCCTGAGCTACACCTCCAGCCCACTTCCATGTCTAAACTTAAGTGTCCAAAACAAAAGCAATTTAGGCTGGGGTCATAGCTCATGGTTACTTCCTGAGCCCTTCCCGTCCTGGGTTCCAGTGTATGCTTCTTCAGTGCCAGCCTTCCCGAGTGCTGAGGTTATGGATGCCTGCCACCCTGCCTGGCTTGCTGTGTTTGTGGCAGCATGCCCACCTTGACATGTCACACAGTGTTGTAGGTCACGTATGTAGTACCCCTTTGAAAGTGACAAACCTCACCTTGTAGTGTACTGCTTATGTAATACCACCTACTTATTAACTGATTTAATTTTAAATCTTATTAAGCCTGGTTCCCAAGCCAGTTTATTCTGCAGTTGAAAATAGAATCCTAAATTATAATTTTTGTTTTTTGTATTCTGTTAACTATTTCTTTAGTGTTGGCTGTTGGCATTGGTATAATTCCTTACCAGCATTCCTATAAATACCCACATACTCCTGTAATTAACTCTTATAAACTCATTGCTTCACCAAGCTGAACTCTGGTGCCATTGTTACTTTGGTCTCCTCGCTGTGCCCCTGCTGGGTGAATGGAAGTCTGTTCACTTCTTTTCCAGGAAATGGGGGCAGCCAACAGACTGAAGTGATAGATGCTCAAAGTCTAACTTGGTGACTGGTGAGATTATTGGGGTTACTTACAGGAGCTTTAGTAAAACAATTATTTCTCTTTTAAGTACCCTGTGACCTGTTGGTTCTCCCAGAGGCCTGCAATTGCTGTTGTGCCTACAGTGAAAAAAATCGATGTGGAAGATGGAAGGAGGAGAGGTCAAGGAGGCTTCCCAGACAGGGCGCCACGTTGGGTAAAGGGAGGGTGTGCTCTTGGTACCTTGAAGCATCGTAAATTAGGAGGGTAGTGTTATCTTGGACAAGGAGCTACTGTGTGGAAACAGAACACAGTGGACTTCTTTTCTGTAGTCAAGAGCTTGGGATGCACCAAGGCACAGAATGAAGAGTGGAAGGGTCAGGGTACACATGTGCGTGGCATTCGCAGGCTGTGGTGGTGGACCAGGGCGTAGGCCCATGTGTCATACTTGTGCTGCATGACTGTTTTGTCATTAAAATAAACGGACCTTATTTTGACAAGAGTAAGCCAAAGGGGAGAGATCTAGTTAGGAGGCTGAGAAGTGCCATTCTACACGCATGCTGCTGCCGAGGAGATGGGCAGAACAAACGTGGTGAATGGGTGCTGGGCCGGTCTGGTCTGGAGCTATGATTTCCTGTAGATGAGACCTTGAGGATGCCTCAGGGCAGATTCCACAGAACGAAGGGACACAGGGATCTGGAGGGCTGAGGAGAAAGCCCAGGTCTAGTGACTGGAGGAACGGCACAAGGGTTAAAGCGCTTGCAAGGCGCTGAGTTTGATTCCCCAGCACTACATAAACCAGGGGTGGTGGTGGTGCACACCTGTAATCCCAGCACTTGGGAGGCTGAGGCAGGAGGATTGCCTTAAGTCCTTGCCTGGTCTACATGGTGAGTTCTGGACCAGCATGTGCTACAACGTGAGAATCTGTCACAAGCAAACAAACACTTCAGGTCTATGATGAGTCTGCTAAAAGTTGGTTTTGTTTTATTAAATGGTGGGGGGAATTGTTACCTGTTGTCTGCTGGTGGTAAGAAGCCCCCGCTCGCTTGATAGCCTGGCTCACTCAAAATTTCAAAGTAGGACCTTGATTACTTGCAGTAATACACCATCCTGCTTCATATTTGATTGGTTCCTTCTGGAGTCCTTCCAAGACTGTTTTCTGCTGACCTAACTGGTTTTAGCATTACTGGAAAATATCTTGTGTGTTTCTCGCCACAGGTTATTATGATAGTGTGAAATAACAGTGGTCTTAATTCTTATCCAATGGGCGCTGACTGTGAAACCTCTGTTCACGATAATGAACTTGGTATGTTAGTTTGTATAGAAAAGATGATATGGCTAGTGATTTTATTTTTACCCTCTGCATTTATTACTTATTGTAATGAGGCAATGGAGCAGATCACTGTTGGTGTTTAGATTTTCCTATTGCTTTTCTACTTTGTGCTATTGGGTGTTAATATATAAATCATCCTATCTCGTGGTGTAGAACCCTGGCCCCCTTCCGAATATAGAAGTGTAAGCTGTTAATGTATGCATCATACCTTTGGTGTAGGACACTGGCAAATGTGGAAATAGTCTTCAACCTGTTTTGAGCTGCTTTTTGCTGAAATGATTTACTTTGGGACTTTTTATGAGTAAAGACAAAAACTAGGCCAGATTCCCCTTGTTTCTCTTCAGCTCCCCACATGTTTGTACATTTAACAGATTCTTAATATTTGAACTTTAATAATGATTTTGTAAGTTGGTAAAACACCATGGCGATTTTAAGGTGATCTGAAAATCTGGTAATTGTTTTATAATTTCTTGAAACCTCATTTTTCATAAAAATAATTTTGGTCAGAGTAAAAACACGACTGGCTGTTCTCTTTTTTTAATCCCAAGATTTAGTTATGTACATGCTGATGTGTATGTGAATTCTGTTGCTGTATTTAGGGTGATCTTTTGGTGAATAATAATTAAAATAAGGACCATTTCTTTTTGAAAATTTAACACCTTAATTGGTAAAAGTGTGTATTTTTCATGTGTAGCTTGTTTAAAAATTTGTATACATCTGAGCTGATTAATGTATTATTTCCTTTTGTTTTGCTGACAGTTCATATTTACCCATCAATTTAAAAAATAGAGTGCGTTGCTGTTGTTTCATTATGTTGTGTAATAGAGCTCTTGAACTTATTCCTTTCTCTAAATGAAATTTTGCATTCTTTGACCACCCCATCCCAGCTGCCCACCCACCCTTTCTGCTGAGTTCTCCTGGCATTCTGAGTTCAGCTGTTTCAGTAAGGGCAGTATGGGTGTATGTTTCCCTGTGCCTGGCTCATTTCACTTAATTTGATGTTCTGTAGACTTATCCATATTTTTTTTTTTCAAATGACAAATTTCCTTCCTTTTAAAGCCTGATGACTACTCACTGATTATCAGTCCAGTGTACATGTACACCATGCTACATGCCTTAATATTGCATTCATCTGTTAATGGGCACTAAGATTGCTTCTGTATCTGGGCTGTTGTGAATAATGCTTCAGTAAACATGAGGGTATAGGTGTTTCTGAAAACTGCTTGATTTCTTTTGGATATTCTATCTGTGTACCTAGTATCTAGGTACTTCCATATTTACTAATGGGATTCCTAGATCAAATGGAAGCTCTATATATGTTTTATAATATATCTCTGTGTGTGTATGTATAGATGTGTATCTTTGGTCACAGTCATCTAGTAAGTGTAGACAGGATGACAAGTCATTTGTGCTTATAGTTTATATATTTCTGATTAGTGATTTTCAGCCTTTTTCCATATAGCTGTTGATTATTTACTGTATATGTCTTATTTTGAGGAATGTGTGTAGATTGTTAATTGGGTTATGTTCTATCATGTTGAGTTTCTTATACATTTTGAACACCAACCCTTATTAGATGCATGGTTTGTGTGTATTTCTACACTCATATCGGTTGTCTCTTCACTCTAATTTTTTTCTAGGCTGCACAGAACCTTTGGTTTACCTAGCCAAAAGCATCATTTAAAAATTTTTACTCTTTTGAGCTCTATAATATATACACTATCCTCAAACGGAACTCCTAAGGTAGATTTAACATTGTTGCAATTGTTTTCTGGCTAAGGAACTTAAGGCTTAGGAAGTCATATACCTTGCAGCAGACTACACAGGCAGCATACCCTGGTGCCAAGTGTAACTATGTCTGGGTATAAAACCCATGCTAGTACCTAATAGTCTAGGATACATGGAGAGAGATGGATTATTCATAACCTGAAATTCAGAGGTGGTAGTGAGTGTCCCTGGACCAATGCCGGGAAGCCTCGGAGGCCTGCTCTTGGAGTGTGCAGGCTTACCTGCTCCTGAGGGTCTCTACGCTGGCTGCCCACCTGGACAGTGTGGTGCCTACAGGAGAGCTTTGCTTAACTCTCCTCCTTCTCTGGCATCTTCCTAACTACTGGATATACTTTCACTTTTCCTTTACTCTTGTTTCCAGTTCTCCTGATTTTTAGTAGCACTTTGGCACAAGCCGTTATATTTGTTGTGATAACGTTTCTGCCAGTTGTAAGTTTTAAATAAATGAGTGAACATATGAACAAGAGCTCCTTGTATTTATACGTAGGAAAGTATTATTTTATAAGCTTGAAAAATGCTGGAGGCTTTGATCAGTTTTCATTTTTATCAGCTTGGACCTGAAGTGGAACTAAGGGGATAGTGGTGATTCGTATCATATGTTTTTAAAGCTAAATCTATGAAAATCATAAATACTTGGTTTTCAGCTGTATGTGAATCACAGAAATGTTTAATATCAAGAGATATTAAACCCTAGATTGAACATTTTCTGGGATTTATTTGGAAAGTTAAAATTTTTTGCACCATAGAATTACAGATTGAAGATTGGCAAAATTACCATAAACATGTTAGAGAGAGAGAGAGAGAGAGAGAGAGAGAGAGAGAGTGTGTATGCATGTAGAGCACAGATACAGCATTCTATACAGTGATAGTCAGTTCTGGTGATTAAACACAGGACTTTCACACTGGGCTACATTGCAAGGGCTTTCTAACATTTTTTTTTTAAATTTGAAACAGTGTCTCACTAAATTCCGAGCCTGGGCTCAAATTTGTGAAATCCTTCTGCTTCAGCCTCCCAGCATGCTAGTGTTGTAGGCATGGGCCACCATGGCCAGCTAACATGTTTATATTTTTGAATGTCATCACCTAAGACAGCAGATCTAACTGTGGGACTTAGTGCTGCATACGGGTTATAAATGCACATTACAAATTGCCACTGTGGCTCTTGTCTCTTGGTGCCCATGCCATGTGTCGTGGCTCAGGTACATAGGAATTACTCTATTTGTCTTGTATCATGTACCATGAGGTAGGCCTGGTCATTTTATAAGCAAGGAGAAAGTATCACTGTCCTGACTCAGGGAAATAATTCTCTGTTATGCCACATAGTAAGTAGAACCCAAAAGGTCATGTGTGTAGATTCTAACATAGTGGAAGTCTGCCTAGATTTGGGCCCATGATGTCTGAGCCATTGGGCTTCTTAAAGATCAGACACTCCTATGTTAGTCTTCTGACTACCATGACTGAGCTGTGTGAGTTTGAATTCTGTTGTCCAGAGACAATTATTTAGTAGCACTAGTAGAATAAAAGTTTTTTTTCACTTTGATTATTACCTTAATGATGCACTTTTTACCAAAAATGTCTGACTTTGAAGACAATGAAAGAATAGGGCTGGAGGAATGGCTCAGTGGTAAGTACCTGAATTTGATTCCCCAGCTTCACGTAAACTGGGTGTGGTGACATACGCATGTAATCCCAACACCCAGGATTCTGAGACAGGAGTATTGCCATGAGTCCAAGGTCAGCCTGGGCTGCATAGTGAGTTCAGGACCAGCCTGGGCTACAGAATGACACCCTGTCTTAAAAAAAAGAGGAGAAAGAATAAAATTTTATAAATAAGTGTTAATATCTCTAGGATTCATAGAAATGCAGCTTAAACCTCTTGGTATAATTTAACAAAAAATAAACTTAGGGTCAGATGTTTATTAACACATAGTCCAGTATGCAGTTTCTGTTCTGAAATTTGGATGTAATCGGTGAACCTGTTACTGGACTAGATTTGCCTCCTGAGCCCTGTGCTGAGGATTGAGCCCCAGGGTCACTAAACTACATCTGCCACACCCTCTGCCTCCTTCCAAACATGGTCTTACCAGGTTGCCATGTCTGATTTTGAATGTGAAATCCTCCTGCCTCAGCCTTTCAAGTAGCTGAGATTACCGGTGTGTACCACCGTGCCGAGCTGGCGTATCTGTCTTTGATAAGCATTCTACATATAGGAAGATCATCTACAGAAATATTTGCACCGAAGAAGTTTCCTGCTAGTTGCTGTAATATAGCAGCAGAAAGAAGCTAAGCATCCACTGATGGAGAAGTGGAAACAACCATTATTTTATATTCCTACAGTGGGATACTTGAGTCACTCAGGAAGCTGAACTATATATCCTTTCCTGGTTGGTCATTCATCACTGCTCTGGATGGAAACTTGTGTAACGTTAAACAAAACAAAACAAAACAAAAAAACCACCCTGAGATCGCTGGCCCTAAATTTTTGCAATTTCAAGCTAATTTTTTTTCTTTTGGCGAAAAACCATAAAAGCTGCCTATTAATATATACAATTGATAATTCAAAGCTGTGAGGACAAATGTGTTCTTTCTTTCCTCACCAAAGTTTCCCATGATGCAGAATAAACTGGAACAATTGTGAGATAAACTAGAACAATTGGGCTTCCATTTTCTATTTCTGAAAGTTATCAGCTCACTCATTACCTTCATGTCACCCTTAAGAATTTCTATTATAAATCTGAATGATTCAAAACCAGAACAAACTTAAGAGCCAGAGTGTTTAGATTGGATGGTTTTCAAAGATTTATTTTAAAGTGACCATTCGTGTAGGCTTCTAATCCCAGCACGCTGGGAGACTGAGGCATGAGAATCGTAAGTTTGAGATGAGACTGGGCAAATTAGTGACTTAGTAAAGTAGTCTCAAAACCAAAACTAAAAAATTTGTCTGGGATTGTAGCTTAATACAAACAAAGGGGCTGGGTTAGATCCCAGTACCAAAAAAATAGATTAATTCCAAAATATTTTGAGGTTTTACACATGCTGCTAGGCAAATTCTTTACCATGAGCCACACCCTTGGCTCTTCAGAATAAAAAATTTAAGAGAATTTAATTCCAGCACTAGAAAGATGAAAACAAAATATATTTCTAGGTGGGTCATGTTCTTCTCAGTTTCTTTTTAAAACTGCAGGTTGAGTTGATTCTTATCTGTGTGGGGGCCATTACAGCTCTTCATGTAAAACATATTTCATAATCCCAAAGTAGAATCTTTTGCGAATATAAAGTCACAAAACACCCATGATTTTTGACCTGCAGCTGTTTCTGTTTGTTTACAATATTCAGTGATTCAGAGTCCAACAGACTCATGTTGGTGCTTGTATCTGCCACTGTCTAGCCAGGTTTCTATTTCTGGTTTGCATAAGATTGTTACAGTAAGTGACCCAGTGGATTGTGGAGACTGGGCACCCGGTTACGGTGCTGGAGCCAGGATCTGAGCTAAGTCCTTTGGGTTCAGTGACGCCCGGGAAAGCCCAGCCCTGGGCGGTGCTGTGGCTGTGGGTTGGGTGGGAAGCTCTGGTTGGGTGTCAGTGATGGTGCTCTCTAGGGTCCATCTTCATGTGTGACATGCTGTGGCATTGGCCGCTTGCTGAGATTCCAGCAGCGGTGCATCTGGTTCAGGTGGATCCATTCACGACGACCTGAAGGGGGTGTGACAAAATTTGGGATTCTGTTTGCTCCGTTCTAGTGGTGAGATGGCCCCTGGCAGTTTCTGTTTCCTGTTTTCACTGTGTGGCCTCCTGGTGCCAACAACGTGTGTTTGCATTCTGTTTGCAAGTCACATTTGAACTCTTAAATGATTGTCCTTCGAATTGGGTGGAGTTCCGTGTGGCATGTGGGCACCTGATTGGGTGGGCTGGTAGCTGTGTGACAGGGCACAGGTTAGCCCCGCTCCGAGCTGCCATTCTGTATTCCCTCCACAGGAATGCCACACATGTAACGCTTAACCCCTACATGTGATGTGTTACCCTTGCAGCAAGTGTTTTCTCTTTCTCCCCACTTTTGCCCTTGCAGGTGAATTGCTACATATATATCAATGGTTCTGTCCAGTACTTAGCTGAAATATTTGTAAACTAAAGTTCTTTCTCCAGAATGTGTGCACTTACTGGTATAATTATAAAATGCTGAAAGGCAGCTGCATGCCCAGTGCCAGCCTAGCAGGGGCTGAGTTTGGGGCGGGGTGCAGCCCCTCTCCCCCTTCCTTTGGAAGCGTCTGCATGTGGAAGGGCCAGCAGAGGTCTTTTGAGGAAGCTTCTCCCAGCGCTTGCTTGATGACACTGCTTATGCGGAAACCCTGGGAGTTTGACGTGAGGATGTGATTTAAAACTGGTTCTATCAGAATAGCCAGGCCGGGCCGAGTTGGCTGCGAGATACGGTATTGCGTGTGGTGTTTGGATTGGAATGATTTGAGACGTACCCGCACTTTCGGAGTGCTCTGCATAGGCATGTGGTGTAGGGCCCAGGCACTTCTGTGTTTTAAATGTGATTTGTATGCTGATAGTGCTTGTGTCATACTGTCAGAAGTGATGAGATCTAAAACTGCATGTCTTCTCGGTCAACTGTCTTGACCTTAAAAGCACAATGATTCTTTTAAGTGGGAATTTTATGAATATCTGACTTTCTACTCTAAGAAATATTTAGTCACTCACTTTCTCTCCCCTTATAATCTCACTTCTAACATTGACTTTTTATAGGTAAAGGTTATTTTTAAAATGACAGAGGACAGAGCAAAAGTGGCCTAGCCATAGAAGAATAGATTTCACACTTGATCTCCCAGGACCTGGCAGATCTCTAGAAGACCAGCGTGCTGACGGATACCTGTGGTCAGAGGCCAGGGGCTGTTTAAGGTAATGAAGAATCAGGGTGAAGAGAGGGAGACCCACCCAAGTGGCTGCCGAATGAGAGACTCAGGATTTTGAATAGGAAGTCCTGTTTGGTGTTCAACAGGTTTCTCCAATAAGTGAAGGAAAAGTAGCTTTGGCCCTGGCATAGCTGATCCGGATAACAAAGGCTGAGCATGTGCAGGGCATGGGGGAGGCTGGGCTTGGGCTTCCCTCTCCTTTATCTTTAGGAAAAGGTGCCACAGGCTGTTCTTAGCTCAGCTGCACTTGTGAGGAGGAGGGGAGGCTTTCAAAAAGACACTTTCACTGTCTGACATTTTAAATTTAAGTGGTTATCAGTTAGAGCCTGTTTTTCTACCTCACGGAGGTGCAGTTCAATGAACTTTTTGTCTCGGTGGGAAGAAGTACTGTCTCTCTCTAGCCACCCAGGTGTTCTCTGCGGGCTGGGAAGGAGCTAGCCGACCTCTCTGCCTCCTATCTTTATCTGAACCTCATGGCAGTGAACACGTCAGATCTCTGAGTGTGACCTAAATAAATATTTCAAACCTTTCATTTTTGTAATTGCAAGTAACTGATATTTGCTCTATTTTGTATGTATAATTTGTCCCATATATCCTTTATTTAATCATATTTTATTTTTTTACTAAAAATTGTAATGAGTCTCTTTCTCTGAAGGGATCTCTTTCTGGTAAATATTGATAAGAAACTCTTCCATATGAAAGGAGCAGAAGTTTTTTTGATCTAGTTGTAAGTTATAAATTCTGGATTTAATTATATCCCTAGGGGAAAAAACCTGAGGAAACCAAAAGTACTAATGTAATTAGGCCAAATTGTGTAATCAAAACCAAATGATATAGTTATTAAAACTAATGAAGTGATTTTCCAGCATTTAGTTTATTCCTCTGATTGAAGAAGTCTTAGGAATGTATGGCATGCTGCGGTGGGCATTCTAGTGGCTGCGCCTGTATGGCCCTTTTCACAGCGCCGTGTTTGCTTTGGAGATACTTCTTTAGAAGTATTTCTGTGCCTAAAGCAGGTAGCTGTTGTGGGACTGGGAAGGAACGGTGGCTGGAGGTGAGGTGCCGGCCCTGCTCCTGACTGAAGGCAGAGAGAGAGGAATAGCAGTGAGTCGCACTCCCCACCTCCATTCATGCTGGGGCTCGAAGCCAGAGCTTCCGCCGTGTGTGCAGGGCAGGTGCTCTCATCACTCATGGACATCTCAGCCTTGATGGCTTAAAAACCCCTCTTCTTGGTTCCCATAGCCGGTTAATTATGACACAGTCTGAGGGACGTGAATGAGCCTGTCCTCGTGCTTCCTGACCTGGTCCTATGTTCGGAGCGAGGGCACTTTGCAGAGAAATTATAATCTACTTGTGTAGTCCTTTAGTCAGAAGACTAAACCAGTTGACTCAGCAACCAGTTGCACATTAAACAGTGCATTTCCAGTCGTGATGGAATGCTCCTGAAATTCTGTCAGTCTGGGACACTCAGGCAGGAAGATTCCACTGTGGGCAGACCTGTAATTTGGTGAGACTTTGTCCAAAATGTTGAAATTTTTCTTGAAGAATCCATTAACTACTGGTGGTTTAAGATATCTGGTGATATGTGAATTGGTGAATGATGGTGTGTTTATTATAAGTATAAAAATATTAAATCAGTAAACATGATCTCTATAAAGATTGTAGTAAAATGATGCATTAAATGTATTTTGTTACTATGTAGCAAAAATATATGATTTGAAGAAAAACTGGAAGCAAATACCAAGACATATTGGGAAAAGATAGAAATTATTTTGTATCTTTTGGTTGAAGAGATAATCATTTCATGGGAAGGGATTGTAATGTTGACGTGATATATCTCTGCACAAAATACTCAAGTTCATGGTAAACATTATGTATTGCATATATATTAATAAAAATGGTGGGGGAAAAAGCAAATTTTAATTACATAAACCAAGTTGATTAAATACTGAAAAAAGATAATCATTTCATAGTCTTCATCGTTATCTAAAAAATCTGTTTCATAGAAGGTGGAAGTTGTTCACTCTTAAAAACAAATGACTTGGGGTCTGGGGACATAGTTCAGTGGATGAGTGCATAAAAATTAGCTGGGTGCTGTGGGGCCCACTTGTAATCCCCATACTCAGGAGGCTGAGGCAGGAGGATTGCCTTGAATTTGAGGCCAGTGTGGGCTACATAGTGAGTTCAGGACCCTCCTGGGCTACTGAGAGAGATCCTGTCTCTAACAAAAACAAATGTGTGTTATGAATCAGTTCTCACTTTTATTTATCCAGAGGCAGTGTTGAGCATCTGCTTAGCCTTTCTTAGCTCTAAGGCAGTGATCTCAAAACTCTGTCAGGTAAATACAATGTAGTCTATGCTGTCTATAAGTAAATAAACTGAGGCATAGGTAATTAAGACTGAAATTTTTTTCTTCTTTTTTTAACAACCACATCATAGTTGCTAAGGAAAACATATGTATTTGTCATCAAGAAAACTGAAAATGTATCTTCGTTCCTGTGGAAACAGGAGTGGGTTTTGTGGACAGCGGAGCCCCGGCTGACCCTGCCTTGGGCTGTCTCTCCTTCCCTTCCATCCCACGCTCTCTTTGATGCTATGTAATGGAAGTTTCCTCTGTTTCTCTTACTTGTCAGGTGGGGTGTCCAATGGACTGAATTTCTTTCTCTCATGCTTCTCCCATTCAGAATGTTAAGTGGAATTCTGATGATTTACAAACCTCTCTGCTTGGTTTCCGTGGCTGGTTAACTATGTCCCAGACCTATGGGCGTGAAGGAGACTGTCCTTGTGCCTCCTGGCCCGGCCCTGAGTTCTGAGCAAGGACACTTGCCAGAGAAATTATGATCTACTCACGTACACATTCACAAAATAGTTTATAGAAGTACAGTAGGTTTCTTAAAGCAATAAAATTGCCTTTGTTTCTAAAGAGTTAATGCACATTGTCAAATATTTAAAGTTATAAAGACATAGTAAAAATCGTGTGTTCCTGCCCTCCAATAGAATCATGGGTAATGTTTCTCTTAAAATGTCTCTGACATATTTTTCTCAAGTGAAATAGGTGAAGTACATGTATGTGTTTAGAGTTCAGTGTTTACTTACGTTACAGATTCTAATTATTTTCTCCCGTATTTGGGCCCTGGAAGTGACTAGTTGGCTTGGATCATGATGAAATTTTGCTCCTTAACGATTCTTCCATGAGTAAGCTAGAGTGAAAGAACATGCTGGGGTGGAAACACTTAGGAAAGTTTTCAAAATCATTCGCTCTGCCAGTGTGGAGAATAGGAATTCTATTCTAGGCCTGATTTTTCTCCTGATACAAAACCTGCCTCTTTGTGGGAGTTAACTGACTTGGAGAGTCCATGTATGGTTTTGATCTTTCTCTATATTCTAGATTTTGTTTTTATAGGGAAGGTATTTTCCATGTGATGGCACCTATGTGTTCATCATAACAGATTTATGAGAAAAAAGGTTATTTCTTATATTTAGGTGAAGCAACTAGGGTGTGCTGGGATGCCTGGTCCTGCAGAGGCAGGGCTTCCACTTATGCAGTAAATTTTATCAATGAATATTTTGCATGCACACAGATTGATTATTTCCACTACAATGTACTCAAGTAATCTGGTGCTTGTCATGTGGCTATGTGGCTCAGTCACTTTTGGGAAAAGAGTTAGTACTCATGAAACTTATTTAAAGTCCTGCATGCTTATCAAAAGATTTTGTGGAGAATTAAATTGAACTTGTATTGAAGACTAAAGAATGAACTTCCACCTAGGAAGTCCTCAGCTCAAACTAGCAATTATTCTTATTACTATTATTAGTGCTTGTGTGTGCGTTTTGTATACATAGCTTTGGAGGTCATCTTTTTGAGTGTCTTCAGTTGTGCTGCTGTGCCTCTCTTGGTATTTTGAATCAATTCCAAACATTTCCCTTCCATGTTTATTGTGACTTTGGGCAAGAGCCTGAGGTTGTGTGGTGCCAGGTGTGGTGGATACGGACACTGCGCAGTACTTTCTCAAGCTTGCCTTTTCGTGGGATGGCATCCCGTAGCAGCATTCCCTTTGGTTTGTGTCACACCCTTACAAGGCAGGACTTGCACAGCGGCCTCAGGAAGTGTCAGGAATGACGGAGAGTGTTCAGTGCAGCGGTGGAGAGACTGTGACGAAGTTAATGATAGTGTGTCTTTTACGGTAACACTTGTTTAAACTTTTGCCGTATAGTTTGGTTACTCAGTATATATGTATGTATTTGTATGGTTGTTAAACGTTTGTTAGTGATTCAGTCATATATTTTAAATTTGTAGGGCTTTTTTTTGCTGCTGTGAGAAGTGAATTGTACATATTAGGAAGAAGAAAATATTTGTTTAGTTTTTTCTTACTGGTTACAAGAACATCTTATTGGTAAGTGATGGTAATTTTAAGCTTAGTGAAGAAATGTTAACAGGCAAAGATTTTTAAAACAAAGGCAAGTTTATCCGTTTGAATGGAAATAACTATACATGGTCTTATGTACTTCTGTGTAAGTTGAGAGTCACTGTCTTGTATATTACTAATCTCTTGCCTGAATTGAAACATTTTTAAACACGACTTTGATGAGGATTCAAAAGTCAGTTTTAGAAGGGTAAGAATTGTCAGACTGAAATTCCCACATTTTGCCACTCCATGCATCAGAGTACTTTTTAAATTAATGTTCAAAGGACAGCCAGTGGTTGCTATGCTCATAAACAGCCCACATTGGAAATCCAGATTACTTTACCAAATGGTTGTCTGTTTGCCACGAGTGGTTGGTGAGCAAGTGATTGGCATAGGAGCAAGTCCTTGTGCATCAGTGGCAAGGGAAACACGGAAACAGATCGGGCATAGAGAGACTGTGGAGTATGACTGCAGCCCGGTGAAGGTCACTGGGCCCGGGCTGCTGATGGCCATGAGAAGGTGGCCTGTGGGAACTTGGCTTGGACATGGTACTCTCGTCTAAGAGATGTGGAGATGCAGCCTGTGCTGTTCTGTGGTTTGTGCTCTCATACACCTGCATCACCTGGTCCTTTGGAAAAGCCCCCTCTTGCCCTAGGTTGTGTGAGGGTCATGTCAGTTTTAAGACAGGAAACATTTCATTATTCAGGGAAATGGAAATTTCATGGAATGTGTTTGACCAGGATTAGCTTGAAATAAGACTTTTAGGAAGCCAGTTGAGGAAGGGAAGTTCGCGTACAACATGAATACGACAGGCACTGAAAACCTCCTGATGTAATTCTTTTTTCCCGCCATTTTATTGATATGTATAAATGCAAAATTTAAGGTTTACAATGAAATTGAGCATTTTGTGCGCATACGTGACAAGAACTTTTCCTCTCTCCTCTTGTCCCTCCCTCCCTCCCTCCCCACCCTACCCCCTGTTTCACTTAGTTTTTTGTTTTAAGTTCCATAAGAGTTGTGATCTGGGTCTCATATCAGAGAGACCATTCGATGTTTCATCTTCTGCTTCTGACTCACTTCACTGAGCATGATGTTCTCAAGTTTCTTCCATTTACCCGCAAAGCCTCCACGCTGTTGGACTTTATAGATGCATAGTATTCCATTGTATCTGAATACCACAGTTTGTGTATCTGCTGGTCTGTTGATGGGTATTGTGTTCGTACAACCACTCTGGAAAGCAATATGGAGATCTCGCAAAAGAATGGACATGAATATCCCCTTCGATCCAGCCCCCCCCCCCCCCCCCCCCCCCCCCCCCCGGAATATTTCCAAAAGAGGTCAAAACAACACATAACAGAGATACATGTATACCCATGTTCATAGCAGCACAACTAATGATAGCTAAAATATGGAACTCATTTAATTCGAAGTGATTGTGGTTGAGTCTGTTCGTTAGAGCACAGTTTCTATTACATTGACTGGGCTGAGTCTACAGGTGTAACCGCTGGCAGTTTTCTTCTAGTAGAGATGTTATTATTTTAAAAGCTCTTACCTATTATTTAATGTTTCTTCTTAAAAGTATTTCAGTGAGGTTTTTAAAAATGATTATTTTACTTTAATATAGTGATCATGAAGCATAATTGTATTGATATTACACATTGCTGGATTTTCTTTCTTTGGAAGGTTGGTGTGGATTTTTTAGTTTTCTTGGTGAAGTCCCTCTACCCAGATGTTTTTCATGTATGACAGCAAATTACTTCTCCCAGATGACTTGGCCAGTTAATCAAGTAGTTGCAATATTGACATTTTTGGAATCCTGCTTGTGGTACTGGCAAGACTTGGAGACAGATTCTCCCTAAAATTATTTTCCAAAAAATGTAGCCCAAAGAAAAAGTGGTCTAGTTCATCCTGTCAGCATGCAAATATTTTCTCTAGGATGCTATAGCTCTTAATGGTTTACATGTCTTATTAAATTAGGAAAATCTTGGGGATACTCTCAGAATTGTGAAAAAGATCAGTTAGTATTTGTGTGGCAGGATATTTGAACCAATTAAAATATCTTGTCAAGGATAGTAAGAACACCCTTGAGAGTACCATACGAATTTTCTTTTGTACCTCTTAAATGAAGAAGTCAAAGGCACGCATGTTGGAAATTTAAGAATATGTAATTTAGTTTTTTAATAAAATAGCTTTAAAGAGATAACTGTCTTTTAAGTAATAATAAATCAAAACATTTAGTCCTTAGAACTCAGAATTTTAATGTAGATATGCAGGTGATCAGTTTCTGGATTAAAATTTGATCATATTCCTGTCAGATGGTCTGTTCTTTTTTGTCCTTGTTTTGTTAGCATTTGTAGTTTAGTTTTGTATACAGACTGATAGAGGAAGAATTGAGATCCCAGCTGTTCTATTAGGACCTGTGCAGCTTTAAGTGGGCACTCGCCTTAAATTTTTATTTATTTTTTTAAGTGTGTAAAGGTGGAGAAGACATCTAGAACTAAAATTAGGGTGAGGGGAATGTGTGCAGAAAAAGTTCGAATTTTAACGATAATAAGGAGTGACCATTTGGTTTATGTTGGTATCGGAGATTTTTAAAATGTATTACCTAGGGCAGGGTGGGTAACTCAGTGGGTTCAAACCCTGGACACGCATGCACGCACGCACGCGCACATGCTCACACACCTGTTACCTAGGGACATTCTGAAGGTCTTATCAGCATATGGTCAGACTTTGGAAAATTAGATTAGTAACTTCTGCTAGCAGCTGAGAGCGGTTTAAGGTAATCCTTTTGTCCCCCCACCTCCCCTGTACCAGGCATTATATGTGGTCTGAAACTCCCCCTCTCACCTAGGCTTTACAGGTGCATATTGTTCTCAGTTAAAAGAAAGAGTATTTAAATTTAGTAACAACAATAAGATAATTTTAGAACCTGGGATCATTCCAGAAGGAAAATTCAAAATGCTCTCCTAAAAACGTGGGATGCTAAACAGGAAAAGTGTAAATAAAAACCGTGGCTACCTGTTGTGGGTGCCCTTCCCCTTGGGCCTTATTTGGCTGAATCCTGCTGTGCCCAGCTAGGACTGGCTGGGTTGGTTATCCACTGCGGTTGGCTGCAACTCAGCTGCTTAGTTATAAGGGTGTCTCCGTGGGTCAGGCCGCATGATTCCTAGCAGGTAGGTTGTAGTTCATTATCTGTGGGCTAAACTTGGGGCAAAATTTTGTCACCTAAAGGAAGAATCGGAAGTGGGCCGCATGTACCTTCTACTACTTTAACTCTTACATTTAAAAAAAATAATACATTAAGTAAAAAGTTTACAACATCCTTTTATCTTGCTGCATAAATGGATTTAAACTTTGTCTACTTTTGGTTCTCTTTTTCTGGATATCTAGCAAAGTAATAGCTTTTTTATGGTAGAAGTGGCCCCTGATTGGTAGGTTGCACCCAGACACAGGAAACCATAGCTGTGCATTGGTAGAAGAGAGGCTGCCTCCCTGAACACATGATGCTTCAGCCTGGGTATCTCCTGCCTCCCCTAATGTGAGTCCCTCCTCCTGCCCTTGACACGTCACCGTCACCGGGGCACCAGGAGGACAGGAGCCTGTTTCTTCTAAGGACCAGCAGGATGCTGCATTTTATATCCATCAAAGTCAACTCGATGGCAGGTGGCCTGTTGGAGTTTTGGGAGGCAATGTGTTCAGTTACTTCAAAAGTCCCTTCGCTCCCTGACAGGCATTTCAGATGTGTACTCAGAGTAAAAATAAAGGAGCATGAAAAGGCCTGGAATAAAAGCTGGCATGCTTTCTGCAGACCCCCTGCCGGTTTGTACACTTCCTCCAAAGATGTTTGCGCTGACGTTTGCTGCATGTTTGTAAACACTGTTCCTGTGGTGTCCTTTCCCTTTCTGCCTGTTACTGACATCAGCTCAGTCACCGTTACAGAAGATGGGCCCCTCACCCTGTGCCCCTTCTTCTGCCCCAACCCTGACCTCTCCATCTTGCTGCCTCAGAACTTGAGTTTTTAACCTGTGTCCTCAGGGAGAGCGTGTGCTTCGCATGCTGGCGGGCCTGGGTGTGATCTCCAGCACATGTCCAAGTTCACGTTGAATGTTAGTGTAAGAACTCTTCATTGGATAACCAGTAGGTCCTCTTAGCTCTACTGGCTAGAGCTCCTCTACAGGTTTTCTTTGTAGCTCTTGAATTTAAAGTTATTTTACATTTTTTTATAATTTGCTTTGTGTTCTTGATAGATATTTTTAATTTTTTTCCTCTTAAATTTTTTATCAGACCTGCTACATGCCTATTATTTCCCAACCTTTCAAAAATATCAGAGCCAGCCTGCCCGCCTGCCTGCCTGCCTGCCTTCCTTTCTTCCTTCCTTCCTTCCTTCCTCCCTCCCTCTGCCCCCCACCCCCCACCCCCCAGAGGTGACTTCCTGGTTCCTCCATCCTTAAGGTTCAGTCTGAGCTGGCCTCTGCTTCTATGCTGTGCGTTTGCACCCACATTCCATGACTGTTCCCTTGGTGTGTCGTCATGCCTGTATCCTGCGGCTGTCCTTGGGTTGCTGTCCATTGTTTTATTGGAGTTTGCTGCGTTTTGCTTGGGCTTTATAAGTAAGGCTCCTTCACACTTCAGGGTTTTTTGTTTAATTGTTTTGTTGAGGAATATAGTTCTATACCAGAAAAATCATTTTTTCTTCAGTATAGAAGGCATGAATTTTTTTGTCAGTAGAATTATGTAATCGTGGCCCTTATGAGGCATTGGTATTGTAGAGCATTTGGTAATTTCAGTCTGCTGGTTGGTAATAATCCACATGTCATCCATTGTCAGTGCTTCTGGCGATTTCTGCATTCTCCACGGTTTTCTTTCACTTCTGTAAGTGTGAGAACAGAAAGGCCCTGGCCCCGGGACGGTGGTGCAGCCATGGCATGCTGTCCCCGCTCTAGCAACAAGCAAATGTGGTCACTGTTGGTTTTAAAAGGTTGGAGTTCTCTAAATGCAGGCTTCTTCTGGGTTCCTGATGTTCCCTGTGCTTGTTCACATCAACTTCTGTGACTTTTTTCTTAAGAAACCATTGTGGGTAATGACAGTATTCTGAGTAATGAAATTGTTAGGAGTAGTAATCAGATTTTTTTTCCTGTGTTTCAAGTTTGTGTATCTTTCGCCAGTTAGAGCGAACTAATTTAAGATCTTTTAAATTAAAACTAGAATCCTTACATATTAATTTGATATATATAATAACTAAACTCATTGACGGTGGTTGCAGTGGAATTCAGCGTTCACTCAGTTTTGAAAACCGTCAGACAAGAAAATAAATCCATATAGGAGTCGCTATTGACATTTCTGGAAATTGGACATTCTAAGTTGGGTTTCCCACAGTGACTGCAGCTCTACCCCAGGGCAGCTAGCGGTGCAGCCCCAATCCGGCTCGGGGAATGATGCTCCCCACACCGGGCCCCTGACGGCCACCTTGGGAACATCCAGTGTGGGTGTCGCCGCCGGCCGGGCGCTGTGTTATTGCGGCCGTCTCCTAGTGCAGCAGAGGCCTTTAAGCTGCTGATGCATCTTAGTGGCATGCTGTGGAGCTTAGGTTATTACTGGAACCTGACACGAAATGTCTTTAACAGCTGAGATGATTTTTACGTCCTTCGTGTGATTTATGAATGGTCATGTGTGCTGCCCTCCTCGCCCCCACCCCCCGTGGAGAAGCATCCTTTTGGGAATTCGTGTTTGCATCTGAGGCACTGTTCTTAGGCAGGTTCAAGATGGTGTTGAACTTTGAGATGCATTATGTGCCAGTGCTTAAGAGAGAGCGATGGCTGCAAAGCGCACGCTGGAGCCGCGCAGCCCTGGCGCCATCCCTCAGGGCGCCTGGCTCCCGCAGCGCATCGCGCAGGCTGCGTGGAGCGGGTCTGCGGCTCAGAGTCCCCGCGCGCGCGCGCGCGACTTCCTGTTCTGCTCGGTTCTCAAGGCATGCGCCAGCAGGGCACACACCAGCAGGGCACACGCCAGCAGGGCACGGGCAGCTGCGCTGCCTTCCTTCCCATGGCTTCATGTGTTGATTGTCCTTGTGTCTTGGACGTATAGCGTCTGCTTTCCGTCTTGTGGTTCGATGCCTGTTGATGGCACGATGGGCCTCTCTAAGGCATGAGGAACAATGCAAACATTTTCTAGTAAAAATACAAAAAATTTCTCTAGTGGTGTTCTCTTTTTCTTAACCCATGCATTTTAATGAGTTAATAACAAAAATCACTGATGTCAAATTTATAAACTAGAAAGGTAAATCTAACTATATATATGTATATATATACATATATACACACATATATATATATACACATATATAATATACACACACATACATACATATATACATACTTTCAAGAAACAGACTAAATAAACTCTGTTGCTTTGTGACAACCCTAGAGATTTCTAAGAGTGATTTTGCTTTAATTAACGAAATATGTACAGAGCACTGTGGGTACAGGGCTTCCTAGCCATTGTCTTAGAGAACCCAAGTCTTATCTAAACACTCCAGTTGGGTTGCCAAAGCACTGATGGCAGTTAGGTGTGTTGTCATTCAAATGATCTTGAATAGCCAGCTTAACTCTTACGAACTTCATAACGAAGGTTATGAATTAAGGATTATTCTTGAGTGGCATTTCACAATTGTCATGAGCTACCACGCTCCCCAGGTGCAATCTGTAGTAACGGCATGCTTACCAGTCTACAGCACTTTCCAGGATGAAGGATTTTCAGTTTGGGATTAAACCCACCGGATGCTCCTGTTGGCATTTTGAATTAGTAGCAACTGAGGAACTGATCATCTGTGACTTTAAAGATTC
Source organism: Ctenodactylus gundi (assembly GCA_004027205.1). Taxonomy (NCBI): domain Eukaryota; kingdom Metazoa; phylum Chordata; class Mammalia; order Rodentia; family Ctenodactylidae; genus Ctenodactylus; species Ctenodactylus gundi. The sequence continues at coordinate 575,628 of PVKB01000434.1, forward strand.
TGGTATTGGTCATGGTGATCACTTTATAAAGAAATTTGGCACTACCTGAAGTTCATTTTCTTTTCTTTCTAATAGTAATAACTTGTCCTCCTTCTGGAATATGCTAACACTGGGACTGTTGCTTTAAAATTAAGCTCTTCACATATGTGTACTCATATTGCTAAAGATCACCCTCCCTAGTGGGAGGACCTGGCTAACGTGGTCATCACACCTACCAAACTCTGGTGCTGTCGGGTGCGCTGTTGAAACAGACCTAACGGAGTGTACTTCTCTTTGTACCTTCTAGGATGAAGATGGAACAGAAGAGGACAGCAGCCGAGTTGAACCTGTTGGTCATGCTGACACTGGTTTGGAGAATGTCCCCAGCTTTTCTCTTGAGTAAGTTACTGACAGTTGTAACAAACTTTGTAATACACATCTAGCATCATTATTGTAGCAAGTGCTCCCAAGCTTACAGCATGCTGAATGTGTGTGCCTAGTTATGGACCTTGCCTTGCCCCAATGTGCTCTTCCAGAGTGCACCTTTCATCTGTTGAGTAATTACGTGATGGAAGCAACGCAGCATGGGACTCCCTGTGCCTGCCCATAGTTCCATGCCTTGGCAAATGCTTTTCAGTCAGATTATTAAAGTAGTATATTTGACTGAGAACGTCCCTCATGTTAACAGCTTTCTAAACATGGTAGCTGTTTTCAGATTGCTTTGTTTGGTTGGTATTTTGACCATCTATTAGTTCATCATCTTTTTTAAATTTAAGAAAATTGTGGAGATACTTTACTGGAAAGACTATTTAGATCATGTAAACATTGGGCGTTATAGCAAAAGTTGATTCTTTCAGGACACTTGATATTAGATTAGAGATCAGTTGTTAGAGACTGTGAACATAGTGAGGACAAGGAAATTTTTTTTCAATTTTATTTGAACTTTCCAGTTTTTTCAAATATTGGTATGTTTAAAATGCAAGATGTTCTCAAGACTCTGTTGATAGCTTAGAGCAGAGAAAGTAGTGTCCTGGATTATTCCTTTGATTTTTGTTGAGCCTGAGGTGTAGACACTACTGTTCATGTACTTCGTCTGTCCTTGGTTGGCCTTCCAAGGAAGGCCTCTAGGCGTGAGTTTAGAGACATTAGGCAGGTCCTGGGATCAGATTATGTTCAGGTGAACAGCAGACAGTGCTTGAATTACATCCTGTTAAGAGATACTTGCCACTCCATAGCTCTTTTTAGAAAAAAATAAATTTATTAAAGTTACCCTGTTCTTAGTTCAGAAGCTAATCATTAATTAGATGCTTAAATTACATATGCAGTGGGTGAAATAGGTTTTACAAAGAGTTTTGTAGCAGTTTAGGAAATGCTAGCTGAACACTTACAGTAGTGGTCAGTAGGGCAACCAGGAGCATCTCTCACCATCACCTGTGGGAGTGGACACTTTGATCTCATTGGATAATGGGAAGGATCAATGATGTGATAACACATTAGAGCACCTCATGAATTATCAAGTGCTATCCAGGTGCCATGCCTTTGTTCAGGTAGTTTTAAAACTTCTTGAAATAGATACTAAGATGAAGTAATTTCAGTGGTGGTCTAGAGATTTGACTTGCGAAGCATGCAATCGAATTCTACCAAGAGAAGGGTCCAAGAGGAATGGCCTGGGTCGTTTTTTAATGCCATTGTTTCTGATGATTGCTTCCCCTCCATGCCTCAGACTAGTGTTCAGGTACGTAGTGTCTGCTGCTGCCTTCATCACCACGCTCGTGTCCCCAGATGTGTATGGATATGTGTGTGTGCCTGGTGGGATTTTTGTTTTGTTCTTTTTTTGTTTGTTTGTTTCATTGTGTGTCTGTGTTGTGGTGGTTTTTCTTTTGTTCTGTTTTGATTTTGGTTTGTTGACACTCCATGTTCATGCTCCCTCATTCACCGTTGTCTCACAGTGACATGGTAAAGCTCGTACAAGTCCCCAACGATGGCGGGCCTCTGGGAATCCATGTAGTGCCTTTCAGTGCTCGAGGCGGCAGGTAACGTATCCTGGAGTGTTTTCATTGATTCCTAATGTGGAGGGTTATGTCTTCATTTATGCTGAGATAGAGAGTGGTGTTGACTTTAGCATGTGCTTAATGGAAACCGTTTTCACTTGGGGACAACTGCTACTTCCTTCATACGTGTGTGTCCTAATCACAGAAAGCACTTAGCCTAATGAAGAGAGGTTTTTCAGGCACAGGAAGAAATCATGCATTTAAATGATCCTAATAAGTTTACTGTTTATCACATCAGAGCAAACACTGAACTTGGTTATAAACTGGTAACTTTAAAACCAGTACTCCACCTGGGGTTGAGGAGCTGGAGAGAACTTACGTGATTTTTCTGGAAAAAATGTATCCAATAAAAGTTACTTAAATGACTTAGGTGATGATTTCTTTTAAGTTTATATTTATATTCCTGTAATTCTCCCATTTTATAAAACTTCCATTTTAATTCTTAAAAATATCCAAATTTGAAATTCTCAGAAAATTGGCCAACCTGTGTATTGTACTCCTTCCACATGGCCTTGGCCTTCTGTCTTTTAGCCTCTGAACACACGGAGTATCAAAATGTTATACAGTTTACTGATCTAGACTCTATTACTGAGTGGAATTGGCATCCTTACAAACTGAAAATGTTGTATGAGCTTCTTTAATTCTCCTTGTTTTCAGTGAAAGAAATGTTATGGTTTTGGTTTTTAGATATTCAGATATTAGGAGGGGCTGAGGGTGCTGCTCGCTAGTTATAACACTTGTCTAGAAAGTGTGAGTATCTTGGTTCAATCTCCCAGTACCACATGCTAGCTGGGCGTGGTGGCACATGCCTGTAATCCCAACACTTGGGAGGCTGAGACAGGAGGATTGCCAGGAGTTCAAGGCCAGCCTGTGCTACATAGCGAGCTCAAGACCAGCCTAAACTACAGAGCAAGACCCTGTCTCCAAAAAAAAGTTGATTTTGCTACTAATGTTTGGGGATGCCCATCATGGACAATTGGAGGGCTTCACAGCCTTCCTCAGGGATGCAAGCCCAGGATGTTGTTGAAGTTTTGCTGCATCATTTTCTGTTTTGCCATCGAATGATTACATGGTAAAATATGTTTAAGACCGAGTTGCTCTCTTAATTTTGAACTTACTGTTTTATTACCATGTTATTTTTAATTTTTTGTTTCAACTCTCTTTTCGTGGGAAGAAAAAGGGAGAAAGTTGGGAAGTTGCCATATACCAGTGACTGTGCTCTTAGCCCAGAAACCTGCAGCTCAGAGCAGTGCCTGGAATCTGACCCAGTAACTCCTGAGGACCTGGCGGGGCCTGTGACTGCGAACTTAGAATTTAGTTAATATGTGTACTGTGTTATCCAACGTGGATGGGTGCAAACGTGGGATCAAATTTGTGTTTCATTTTTTTAGTGAAGTATTTGTGTCTTGGCCACCACCTTCCTGTAGTGTTCCAGTATCAGTGGCAAGTCCTTGTTTCACCCCTTTGGTGAGACACATGGTTTTATAGAAAGTCCACAAGCTGAGAATTTGATTGACTTAGGACTCTGCTGGGATTTGAGGAACCTTAAGTGTTAGCACTTTATACCAAGACACGAAATTCACTTTAATCTCCCACCGCTCTCTCACCCCGATGCTCAGGTTTGGGACCATAGCATCATGCTGCTGGGCAAGGGCTCAGCCCTGAGCTGCACCCCCACCTTGGCTTGAGGTTCCCAGGGGAGACCTGCCCATCCCATTGGGTTGCTGCCATTCTTATAGTTGCTGCTTCCTTATTTTTTTTTTAAATTTTGGAGAAACATTGAATTTTCTTCACAGCACTTGAAATTAAGCAACAGTTGTTTTTAAAGTGGCCTTTGCTGTTATTTACTTTAAAAATGTAATTTAAAGTATCTTAAAAGTTAAACTTTTTTATTTCTTTCATACATAGGGAAGGAAAAGATAAGAAATTAAAATGCATAAATTACAGCTTCCCAGTATAAATGTGCTTTTAACTGCCTGTGAAATGCCATTCATCACAAAATGAGATTTAATTGTGTATCAGCTTTGAACTAGTATTTCAATAACAAGCATGTTACTTTTGTATTACTTATTATGCATTTTCTCTGCAAAAGGACATTAGGATAAAAATGAACAGATGAAAAGCCAAAGCAAAAGGAGGATAAGATAGAGGAATAAACCTGTAGTTAATAAGATTAATTCAAAGGAAGACCTTGACAGAACCCACTACAGTTGCTAGTTACCATGGAGTTGAATTTTCTGAAGTAAACAAGCATCATTTTGCAACTTGAGGTGGGCCTATAGCGGAGTCGTTTTTAATTTCTATTTATTTGGCACTTGATAAAACCTTGTGCAACTCCCTACATAAAAGATAAAGACAGCGATTTAAGAAAAACAGGTTCTTTGTAGTCGTCGCCAATTTTCATGTAGAAATAAAACAAAAATATCTTGGTTCTGTCTAGCCCCCAGATTGCGTCTCTAGATTGTTGCATGGACTTGGTCGTAATGGTTCCTCGGAGCAGGTGGACACCCGGAGAGAAGTAGTCAGGCCAGTGTAAGGGGTTCAGGTTTATAAATCCTCCTCTTAGGTAGCCTGGAAACACCCCCAAATGCTGGGAAATTCTCCTTCAGGGCAAAGCCTTTCCAGGTGCAGGAAAATTCCTTTGCTAGGTGCTAGGAAACACAGGTGAACAGGACACTGTCGTTCTCTGGTGATGGCAGTCTAGATGGAGTGATAGCCCAGAAGTCACACAATTATCCCTGAGCCGAGAGAGGAAGAGTTGTCTGAGTTAGGCGTGTCGAGCTGGCTTGTTGCAGAATTCAGCTTTAAACATGGTGACATCTTATAAAGGGAGTGGCGTCAACACCATGGTCACTGCAAGAAATACAGTAAGCAGGAAGGACAAAATCACATAGCGCATGTATATATTTAGTGGGAATAGAAGTCTATGTAGTTGTAGCATATAAGTTGAAATTCTCAAGAATAACTTCCATGGTACAAATTTCCAGTCATCTTTGGTCCTTCTCGATTTTGGAGATGATACTCATATAATAACTCTTCCTGAATTTCTGTCACCATAAAAATGACAAATGCATGTTAGTGTTGCTTTCTCATTTAGATTTTCAAAGTCAAAGAGTCTTCAGTTACAATTCAGAATGAGCATTGCTGATTATTGAGAAAAGGAACCCCCTCCAGACCATTTCTGGTGTCCCATGTCATTAAGGAAAATAATTGTTTACTTTATGAAGTTGATGTTAAGTGAAAATTTTAAAGTCACTTAGCTATTATTTTGGGCTGATATCCAATCAGGTCTTTCTAAGTGAGAATCTTGCCAGGCCTGCCTTCCTTAAAAAGCTTGTTTTCTTAAGCATTTTTTTCATCAGTTGGGACTTCAGTGACAAATGATTCTTCCTCTTTCCTCTCCTTGCATGAGTGATTCCTAGAATGGAGACTACAGCCATGGGGTACTGTTACCTTCCTGCTGTTCCTGGTTTTCTTTAGTCTTTTTGTTTGTGATTCAGGGACAGTTGAGGACTGATGCTGTCCTGGAGCTCTTTACTCCTTAGAGTTCCAGTACTGGACAGGAATGTTTTCTTCATACTTGTCACGTCCTCTCACCCTAGGCTCAGCAGCAAACTCTCCTCCTTATTTAGATCACAAAGGCTACTTCCTTCAGAGAGTTTGCAACAATAATGGTGACTTTTGTAAGCAGAAAAACCATGTTTCGCTTGTCTCCTTTAAGCACCTACCCGCAGACGTTGGACTGTTGGGCGCCTAGGTATACCTTAGGAAAGCTTACTCATGCCTATGAGCTGTGGCACTGCCAGGCTAAAAATGAGATAGCAGTAACATACCCTGTTATCAAGACTGTTTAATGAATTTTCCTGACACCTTTTAATGATGTAGAAATAAGGTTATCCTATAACCTTAAATGTGTAAAATACAAGATACAGAGTTGTTCATTGAAATAGGAACTAGTCCTATGAAATTATAAGATTTTCTGTTTTAGTTTTTGAGACTGAAAAATATATGTAAAAAGATAGATGTCACCTCTCTCAGGGATTTAGAGGGAGCAGGATTCTGTATTGAACGGTGGGAGCTGTGCACACCCTCAGGGAAGCAGCTGAACTTGACCCATGTTTTGAAGAGAATATGGCACTTATCCTGATGACACTTTTCTGGATACATAGTGATTCCTGTGAGAAAATGTGTGAAAGCAAAATGCTTCAAACAAGTGTGCCTAATTTCAATCAAAATGTGCTGGGAAATAGCTGTGGGGTGAGTTTTATTGTTCTTACTGTGGAATCCAGTCTAACTTAAGAGAACACAGTGTAAAATTTTCCCTTCTCTGGAAATAAGTATGAAGGAAATGTATTCATCATAAACAGGTGCTTTTCAGGATCTCCTCTGTGTAGGACATTTCCTCTTTCAATACCTTCGTTCTTAAATGTGTTACACTAAGAATTTCTTGTGTGTTTTTCTCACACAAATAGTATACTTGTGTCTGTTCATTTTATTTGAGCAAATTTTGTTAAAGACTTAGCTTCTTCCATTCCTGTTCCAAGTGCTTCAGATAGTCCAGATCAGAACTGGCTAATGTTCTATGAAGTGTCAGATACTCAGACTTCCGAATGTCGGCTGCTGGTGGCCTTGTAGCTACTCTGTTACACTGTTGTGAAAGCCATCTTTTGCACAATACAGCTGAATGGGTGTGGCTGTGTGGCCATAAAACTTTATTTACAAGAACGCATGCTGGTCAGAATTGACTCATGGACTGCCATTGCCACCACTTGCCCTGAAGAACCAATAAATAAAAATGCCTGCCTACATGGGATTTAGGATCTAGTGTTTCTTGTGTATACCACCTCCCCCTAACCTCCCCCCCCCCCCCCCCCCCCCCCCCCCCCCCCCCCCCCCCCCCCCCCCCCCCCCAACCCCTGGTAATAGGGATTAAGCTCAGGACATTTTCACTGAGCTGCATACCCAGCCTATTTTATTTTTGATTTTGAGACAATGTCTTGCTAAGTTGTCAAAGATGGGCTCAGATCTGTGAGCTACCTGCCTCAGCTTCCTGGAATGCTCCACAGCCTGTACTTTTGTGTTTGGTTGGGAGAGGTCAAGAATCCGAAACTTCTTCATTTTCACCTACTGATGATGAGAAAACCCCCTTCTGAGGTATTTTTTCCCTTATGAACACACTATACCCATTCTCAGGAATAACTACAGGAAAAAGAAATAGGAAAAAAAGCCTATTTATCATCTTCCAATTAATGAAATAGATTCAGGTAACTCTTCTTCCTAATATCTGATTGTCACCTGTGACACCTAAGGAAAAATCTTTGTCTCATATCTAGGAATTGAGTCCTGGTGAAATGAAGTGTGTGTGTGCTGTGCATGTGAGTGTGCCCAGGGGTCCTGCTCCTGCCTGAGGCTGCTACAGATGCCCTACTTATTAATTGTTCTCCATCTCTCTCTCTCTCTCTCTCTCTCTCTGCCCCTCTCTGCCCCTCTCTCTCTCACAGACGCACACATTGATTTGTCTGGTCTTCCTTCATTTTGATCTCAGATGATTTTTAAGCTTTTATCTTTAGCTTAATATTCAGATTTTAGGTGAAGCATCAGCACTCCTATGAAAAGCTTCTTCGCTTGCTTGACTAAATTTTATAAATGCTCAAAAACTTCTCCACATAACCAAGAGAGTATTTTATAACGTTTACTGGTTTTACATTGAAACAGAAATGAACTTCGTAGAAAATGTGTATACTGTATGTTTCACGGTGACTGCTTTTGCTTAGACTCTGCAGTCTGACTTGTAGTCTCACATCCCCACCCCTTAACAAGGTGACTAACACGTGTTCTTTCCGCGGTGCGGGCTGATTCTCTGGATCTTTTTCTGTGTTAACATATATTCATTAGAACGATAATACAAAAAGTCACCAAAGTATATGTTTTTTGCATGTACTGAATAATAATCCCCTCAAATCTAAACCGATGTTCCTCTTACTGTGAGAGTAGGAGGCAGACATCCTTAGAAGGCCTTCACATGTAGCATACTCATGTATTTAACTGTTTAGGAAAAAGCCGAGCTTGGCTTTCTCTTCTTCTAGGACTTCCCCATGGCTGTAACCGTTGTCAGTGATAACTCTTAACTCAGTAATGCATGCTTTTTGTGCCATAACACATACAAAACGACAACAACAACAAATTCATCCGGATCCTGGAGGTGGTGACCAGCCCCTCCGCACGGGACCCTGGAGGTGGTTGCCGGCCCCTCCGCATGCAGTCCTTGGTGGTGGTGTGGGGGTGACGGGCTCTCGGTGGTGGTAGCCCACCTGCCCACGCGGACCCCGCCTTCATTATGGTGGTGGTACTTACACAGTCAGCTTTTTATTAAGATGAATTGTGGTCATTTCCATACAGCTGGGTGGCAGTTGTGAGAGTTACATTATCAAAGCTAAACTCAGACACACTCAGCCAATTTAGATGTCAATAAAACATTTGTTACTTATTTTCAGTTTTATCATTGGTTGTAATTTATACTTAGAATTGAAAATGTTAACATGTGTGACTGAGTTTGTTTTAATTAAGTATATAATTAGGCTAATGAACCTTGTAAAAATGTAGTGGTGCAATCCTTAATATAATCTAAGCAGTTAAAATTCTAATTATGCATCCCAAATCATGTACAGAGATGAGGCATTTCGACGGCTTGCTCTCTGCGACTGTGTCCGCCCCTTTCTAAGAGACATTGTTCAAAAGCTGTGAGCAAAAGCTTGAAATAAATATGCATGCAGTTGCATTTTATTTTGCTTTGTTACACTTTAGGAAAATTATTTGGAAGTGAGGTATACTCACTGTATCTGGTATCTCCCTCCCAATTTTTTAACTTTTAATTTTGAAAAGGCTGTAGGAAACCGTGGAGTAGGAGGAGGAAGAGGTTCCGAGCATGTTTCGGATCAACTAGAAGACAGGGCGACTTGCTGGAAAAGCGTCAGTGAAGTAGGGGCCACTAGGGGTCACATTGGATAGGTAGGGCGGTGCCGCCCTGCTGACCCCCGCTCCTTTCCTCTTGGCCCTGCTCAGGCCGTGCGCACTCAGCTTCCGTCGGTTGGCACAGCCCTTCTGAGGCAGCTGCTCTTCCCCTCTGCCTTCTTGATTTCTGAGCTGTGATTCCCTCTGCTGATGGAACTCGGTTGCCCCGTAAGGAGGGGGGCCCTGGGCTGCCAAGAAAAGGCATGATTCTGTGCCCCCGGATGGCACCCCGCACTGGGAGGCCCAGAAGCATGCTTGCCTGCGACTCTTGTGTAAGTCCCATGGAGCCACACTCCAGTGCTACTCAGGAAGTCGCTGTGTTGAGTTTGCAAAACACTCCTAAAGTTTCTTTTTAGTTGTATCATCCATAACAGCTTTAAATTGCAAGTGGCCAGTGTGGGAACCTGCCAGCTCATGCCCACACGTCTTTCAGGCAGGAAAGCGTCTGTTCGAGCTGCTCGCCATCGATTTCCCCTTAGAAATCCCTTTCATTCTCAGCCTGGCTGCTTTCTGTTCAATTTTCTTGTGATTTTTTAAAAAATCATCCATTCCCATTTCTTTTTGTAATCATTTTCACCCTTAGAGCAGGTGAGATAATTTTGCAGATTATACCACTTTACTGCTAAATTAATTCATTCTTTTTGAGAGAATGATTCTAATACTGTGGTCGAATACTTAGAAATCAGCAGGCTGCTAACGCCACCCTAATTCAGCCTATGTCTTGATTCCCTGATCACTGGCCTTGTCACCAGGGAGAGGCCCCCTCCCTGCCCTTCCCTGCCCCACCAGTTCTCCACACTCCTGTCCTGCGTTGGAGGATTCCAGGGTTTCTTGTGGCAGTTACTGTAGCAATGTTGGACACTAAGCTGCCGTTTCCTGTCAGTGTGACGGCGTATTTATTTATATGATTTGGATTTTTGTTATTATATGTTAGGATTACTGATATATTTGACCATAAAGAAGAAGTCATTCAGAAAGACAGCCATTCAATAAATGAAGCGTGGTATGCTTCCTTTCTTTGGGTTACTGTTTTGAAGTAACTGCTAGGAAAAAAATGTTATCTAGGTGAGTATGTATCCATTGATTAATCCAGTCCTCTCTCTGGAAAAAATGACATCACTTATGAAGTGAAGCATAAGGAAGTTATACTAAATTAAGTGATTTAGCTAGTTAGTTTATGAAGTAGAGAAGGGGCCTTAATTTATTGTCCAAGATGACGTCTGACCTCGACTCAGATGGCCCTCTGGCCTTAGCCTGCCAAGTGCCAACAGCTGGGCTACAGAGGGGTGCTACTGCATCTGACAGCAATCCTGTTTTAAACTATCATAAATATTGCCAGCACCTATTGGAGATGAATTCGTAAGTTGAAGCAATTATAAGTATTAGTTAACTGCTAAATCAATTACATTAACTATTGTTAACCAATATTTCTCAAAACTTTTTCTGTGAGCTATTTTAAATTGCGCAAAGCTTTCAGAATATGTGAAAGTATACTACTAGACCTTTAGATTGCAGAAATGTTGTAACCACACTGAAAAATCACTCACAGTTTTCCCAGTTAAAAACTTAATTAGTTACCAGGAGTGAGTGTTATAGGCATGCTATTTATTGAAGGGTGAATGCATACCCTTTCAGGAGGCCTTGGTGTGGGGAGGGTGGACCCGCGGCAGGGCTCCTGTCCGTGTGTGTTGAGACCATGATTACTAAGGATGATTGAGGCTTTTTTGTCTTCAGACTGTTCTTTTCGTGGCCACCGTGAAGGTCAAGTGGCTGAGTGACGTTTCTACATTCTAGCAGTATCAATAACTGTGGCTTAATTTGATTTCTCAAGTAGATCTTCTATTCATCAGAGTCATGATGTATGTGAATAATGATTCCTCTGACAAAACACTGTTCAACTGCAGTTAGAAACAAACCTAAATAGTAGGAAACCCCAGGGAGGTATGTTGTGACGAGGTAGCATTATTAGTTATTAGTGTTCTGTTGTGTGGAATCTCTGCCTTCCGTATAGGATAGGTAAGTTACTCATGCAGCCGGATCAGCGTGCCTTCGCAGTGGTAAGAATTTTTGCAGTTTTAGTTGCAGTGTAAGTTAGTGAGAAAAAATATGTGATTTCTTTTATTATTTGCTAATAGTTTTAGATGCCAGCACTGAAGGATTCTAATCTTCAACTGGTAAAATTATAAAGGACGATTTAAGTATTATCCCTACTTGTTTTTTCTTGCAAGTTGGTGGACTTGATCCTAGTATAATCCTTCTTTGTTATATTTAATAACAAGCATGAGAATGAACTTAATCAGTGGCTTTATAAATATTCATGAAAAAAACCAGGGTAAACTGCAAAATAACAAGTGAAATAGAACCTTTGCTCTCATTCATTTCAGTTCATTGATACAGTTAGTATGATACCTTCAATAAAAGCTCTGAGTCTAAATTCTGCTCACTCGTACTGTATTTTGCAAAGCACTTTTTAGAAATACGAGACTTGTTTGCCTCAGCTCAGCTCAATTCACTCAGTTGTCATTCATGAGGCTTCGCTGCTAGCGAGGTGCTTGAGCACTTCTGCAGAATCCCATCCCCATCCTCCTGCAGGAGTGGAGGTAGTGTGTGTCCAGCGGGATGACATTAATGGTGCAGAGTAAACACGAGTTCTGCTGCACTTTAAAGAAGGAACCTGTCTATGTGGGTGTAATGTGACTGTGAAGCATATATGGCTTACTGCAAATTGTGATTCTGTTGAAAATGTATTGAACCTATTGGAAATTATAGTAGAAATATACATAAAGCCTACTGGAATGTAGGTGCTTTCAATTTTAATATATAAAGATTTCTAAATTCTAGCATGTAGGCATTATTTTGTTTGAAACTTGCAAACTTTGGAAGTACCAAAAATTAAGTTCACCTCAAAGTTTGAGCATAGTGATGCAGAGTTTATCCCAACTACCTAGGAAAAAATACCAAACAAAATTAGGTGAAGACATAGTGCTTCAGCATTTCAGAAGCTTTTACTGTTTGTCCAAGATGGACACAATGCCGGCGCCGCCGAGTTGGGAGTGTTCCAGAGCAAACACAACACTAGTTTTTACTCCCCCACCCCATGTCTTCAAAAAAGCTTATTCAGACCTTTCTTAAAGCCCAGAGTTTGAGTACACAAAGAATTAATGGCATGTGAACTAATTGCTGACTTTCTCCTAATTTTCTTCAAATAGAATTACTGGCCACAGTTACTTACCTTACCTGGGAGACATAACAAGTTCTGAAATTCAGATTCTTAGGTCTTACTAAATTTGGGTGCCAGACACAGAGACTCCTCTGTCTGTGTGTCTTCCCTGTCATCCTTTTCTGTCTTACTGCTCAATGAGGTCAGCTATTCCTTTTTACATTTACAGTAATAGAAAGACGGGATGTCATTAGCCGTGTCCCACCTGGCTCTGAACAGAGAGCTACCAAAGCTCGTCATGGCACACCTTCTCCTGTCACTGACTGTCAGGCAAGCTCTGTGCACCATTTTTAGTAGCATGCACTTTGTCTTAGATGTGTAATACTGACAAGCCAGAAAATGATTTTTATATTTATTAGGAAGGTTCGCGTATCTTTTACACTGTGTTGGTTGTGGTCTTGGCCTTATCTTAAAGTCAGTATTAACACTGATTAGATCTCCCCCATAAGGTAGTCTTATGTAAATATAATAGCAGCATTAAAGCAGCAGAGGTTTGTGCATGGTGGACATACTATGTGTGTAATCATTGGCATTCTTAACATTCCAGAACCCTTGGGTTGTTAGTGAAACGCTTGGAGAAGGGCGGCAAAGCTGAACAAGAAGATCTCTTTCATGAGAATGATTGCATTGTTAGGATTAATGATGGCGACCTTCGAAATAGAAGATTTGAACAGTAAGTGTGCACTGGCTGCGCTGCAGCCCTTGTGTGCCTCAGGCCTGACGTAGGGCAGTCGAGTAAATGGCTCCAAATATGTCTGTGCTCTCTGTACTTGGAGAGGAGTGTCTCCTGCTTGTATCTTTAAAAAAGTTAACCAAACCCAAAGTCATCACTACCATTACGTTGTATATCAGAATACACTTTGAGTGATGGAACTCCTGGTAGGATATGGGCCCACTCTGAGCTTGTAGTTGGTGTGCTTGTTTCAACTGGAGATTATTAAACAAGTTAAACTTCAGTGTTCAGTGTTATACTTAAGCTTTCTTTTCCAATGTTACCATGTATGAGGTCTCTGTGTATAAATAGGCTACATTCTCCTTCTTTGAACCATGATATTGTTGTACAAGGAATTCCTTTCTCCTGACTCAAACTGTTAATCTGTTTTTGAGACAGGGTCTTGCTCTGTAGTCCATGCTGGTCCTGAACTCACAGCATAGCCCAGGGCTACAAAATAAAGACAGCAATCCACCTGCTTCAGCCTCCCTAGTGCTAGGATTACAGGTGTGCAACACTACACCTGGTGTACATGGCGCTGGGGAATTGAACTCAGGGACTTGAGCTTGGTAGGCAAGTGCTTTAACCACTGAGCTTTTCCTCTGGACCCTCAAACCCTTAGTTCAGTTTTTTAAAAAAGTCCATTAGTTCGTGCAGAGCAGGGCAGGTGGAAGCAGAGCTGAAAGGTGAGGGTAAGACCTGGTGGCGCTACCTCTCAGTGCCTGTGGGCTGGCCCTGCACCCCACTGCTGTCAACATTAGGGATTTCTGAGGATCGATGGGTGCCCCTCTCACCTGCACCCGTGTATCCCCGGTCCTGGGGTGACCTCGGAGCCTTGGGCTCTCTGGGCACACCCTGTGCCTTTGACATCGTGCTGTGTTTGCAGGGGTTGCTGTTGTAGAGTCTTTTTTTTTTAAATCTATATATGCTTGAGTTAATTTTGCTGATAAGCAATGAGTAGAGACTTCCTATAGTTTCGTAAGCATATTTATAAAGATACTTACTTTCTGAACCGTCCATGGCTTCCTCGGAAGGCAGTGTTATAGTTCTTAGCAGTTGTGTTGGTCATTTCGGAAGGTGGATTTTATTTGTATCTATATAAAATGAGCACAGCCTTTCTGTGCTTTAACTTTTGTGTGATGATTTACAGTTGAAAGCTCAGTATTTTATCTGTCTGGTCGACGGTTTTGCCCTTTTTATTTAGAGAATGAGAAATTTGTATTTGGAAAAACAGGTGTGCTTATATCAGAACTTGCAAACTTGATTAATAAATGGCTTACCAGTAGTTTGCTTCTCGGTGTCAGCCGTCTGTCAGTTTATTGCTTAATTAGTATACTTAATGAAGCTCATAATATCTTCTAGAATGCCGGTCTTAATTTGCTAATCTTCCATTCTTTCTCAAACCCAGAGCACAACATCTGTTTCGCCAAGCCATGCGCACGCCCGTCATTTGGTTCCATGTGGTTCCGGCCGCGAATAAGGAGCAGTATGAACAGCTCTCGCAGAGCGAGCAGGGCGGCCTCCACCCGGGCCACCTCAGTCCCAGCGGCCCGCCGCCCCGGGCGCCCAGGCCAGGCCGCCCGCCCGAGCACGCAGACGCCCACCCTCGCCCGCCTGCGGGTGCGCCGCCCTGCGCCAAGCCGCCCCCCGCCCCGGCCCCCGCCCCAGCCCCTGCCCCTGCCCCGCAGGGTGTGTTCAGCGCCAGCACCGGTGGTGGCTACAGCACCAAGAAAGTAGGCAGGAGGCTCAACATCCAGCTTAAAAAAGGTACGGCCTGTCTCCATGCTGCCTGGGGACCAAAAGCTCCCGCGCTGCCCGGGGCTCTGCGGTGCTGGGGGTGGGTGGCCCGGCCGCGTGGCAGAGGTGACCCCAGCTCTGCTTCTCCAGGAGCTGCCCTGTGCTGTCTAGCGGAAATAACACCCGTCTGCCGGCCCGCCCGCCCGTCCTAAGAAAACAGCTTGCTTTTTAATGTACTTAAATTGTATTTTTGTAATTTTCGGGTCATTTTTATATAAAAATCAAAAAAATGAGAAACTGTACACCGTAAGTTTATAAGAAGAGGGTAGCTGTGACTGACAGATGTGCGGACGGACGGACGATGGTTGTTGTTGCGGTCCTGGGGTGTGCTCCCACACAAAAAGCAGTAGTAAAATCTTTCGTGGTAAATGAGGACGGTTTCTTACCACCTGGCCCACGGCCGGCCGTTGCTCCGGGCAGACCAAGGAGGCTGAGGAGCCGGCGGCTGTGCCAAGGCTCATCATGGCAAGGTGTTGGCACTGCAGGCCTCTGCCCTGGTCCTTCTTTTCTGGAGCCCTTCATAAGGTGTAAGAGAAGTGGGGTGGGTGTGGCTGAGTCTCCAGACCCCCTTAGTAATTTTGGAATCTATCCATCCATCTGCCCAGCCGTCAGCTGTCAGACGTGATTGGCCTTTCTTGCTGAGCTCCATGCCCAGCCAGTCTCACTAAGTCGCCCTGGCTGGGCTCAAACGCGCTGCTCTCCTGCCTCAGCCTTCAGAGTGCTGGGGTTGCAGACGCGTCACCGCACTCTAGCGGTTCACTCAGACACCCCTCTGCGCAGACGCTAGCTCATGTGTAGGGAGCGTGCTTTTCCAACTCGTCTCCTCCGTATTTCAGAATAAAGTGTTGTGCTTTCTGAGTTTGAACTAAAATTTCATCCAAGCACAGAGTTATACTTCGGTTGTTCAGCATTTATTTTAGCTGAGCATTTTGAAATATTTTAGAATCATATCTTTTGAAATAGTGTCATTATAAAAAATAGTTCTGTGAGCTCAACCAGCTGCTATGGTTGGATGGAGATTAATCCAGAGAGTGATTTCCTCACGCCACATTCCGTTGGCTTTCGATTCTTACCCTGGGGTATTTTTCATATCTGGACATCGGAGCAGTCTTCTTTGTATTTAAAGAGCGTGCATGTCCTGGGCTGTCCCTCTGCAACCAGTTTCCTTTCAAAGTCATATTCTTTCACTGAACTTCACAATGAATGCCGAGTTCCTTATTTGTGGTTGCTGTCTGTCAAGCCCAAGTGCTTGGCTGACAGGCACAGGGGTGGACAGCTTGCCACCCTGGCATCTGTACGAGGTGGTCAGCAGGAGCCCTTCACCTCTGACAAGCCCCAGACACCAGAAAGTGGATCCTCTTTTTTTTTTTTTTTTGTATTCTTTTTCTATTCCAATGACAGGACCTACCCCACCAAAAAAAAAAAAAAAAAAAATCAATAGTCACAAATAGAGTTGTATAAAAAATAAAATTGGGCTGGAGGAATCACAAGGCTGTGAGTGCGATTCCCCAGCAATACATAAAACTGGGCATGGTGGCACACACCTGTAATCCCAACACTTGGGAGGCTGAGGCAGGCGGACTGCCGTGAGTCTAAGGACAGCCTGGGCTATAGAGCAGGACCTTATCTCAAAGTGAATGAATGAATAAATAAATAAATAAATAATAAAATTAAATTAAATTGTACTTGGATACTCAACAGATGTTCAGTATTTGAGTCAGACATTGTCATAATGATATCAGTCTCTCTAGTGGTAGAACACAATTCACTTACAGTTTTCACACCATTAATAGGCTTTACAAAATTATGATGTAACAGGAACGTTTTAAGTGAAGAAAAATTTTATTTGCCATTAAAAGTGGTTTTTTAAACTTATGAGTGAATTAGTTTCATAGATGTAGAAATGTGATTGCATTTACGCAAGGTAATTTACAAAAACTAATAAGTTCAATCAATATAAGAGAAGTGGAAATGATGATTTTAAATATTTTTCTGACCTTGATTTCTCTAAATTATGTAGAGCCTCATTGATCTGGTCTCGATATTATGAAATACTTGTGAGAATGTGTAGCTGAAAATGTGCACAGCCTATGTATACTAATAGTATTTACAAATATTTCACACAAACAATTTTTGGTGCATTTTATATAAACTGCATTTTTGTATATTATTTATATAAATTGAACAAGATTTTATTAGAGCTAGCAGATTTTTTTAGCATTTGTTAAGATTTTTAATGAGGTATATTAAAAACATAGCGTCAATAGTAGACTTTAAATTTAGTTCAGAGTAAGTGCTGTGCTTTGAGTGACAGCAGTTATTCAGAACTTGGGATCTGTTCTTTGTGCCACAATGAGACACCTCTCTGGCGTATATGGCTGGGCCTGTGTCACACAGCATGGCAGAGGGGAAGAGCCCTAGTGTGCTTGCTTCCACAATTATGATTACTTAGTATTTGTTGCCATGTTGGCATTCTCAAATACCCTGCTCTTTTGTAGAAATTAGCTTTTTTAATAAAGTCAGAGGAGAAGGTCAGTAATCTGTTTCAGTCAGTGCAAAATGTTTTGTTGGCTTTGTTAAATGAAAATTGATAGCTATTTATCTTTCTTTTAAAGGTCATTGTGTGAACTTTTAGCTTACAGATTTAGGGGTTATTACTGATGTTTTAATAGCACTGAGGTTCATACAACAGTCAGTCTTTGTGCAAATTAATATTGCAAAAGGAGCGTAATTTAGAATTCTTTCTTAATAAATGTTATTGCAAGTCATTAGAGTTCTGTGAAAGCACCGAGACATATGGGAAAGTCCCAGCAGAGTCATTAGGAAAATTTCATATAGACAATGTGCCGTTCAAGTCCTCAACACAGAAGATGCAAGAAATTAGCAGGCCAGGCACACAGAAGGGACTCCAGTCAGGAAGGAAATGAACACTTTGCTTGAACTTGAGCATATTTATGGTGGATTTTGTTGCAGGTGTAATGGGGTGCAGGGGTGCTGTTTCTGTTCCTTCTGTGGCCACGTGTTTACCTGCCCATCTTTGTTCACTTACGCGTTCTGCCTGAGTGTAGTACTGCATCCAGGCAGTGCCCTGGAGCTTCTGCTCCTACTGATTCCTTTATTTTTGTATTTTTAACTGAAGTAAAAATATTATATCCTAAGGACTAAGTTTTTCGATAAGTTTAGATAGAAGTGACTCATTATTAGAAGTGCCCCAAAGATTTTGTGACTCATTATAAATCCACCATTGTCTCCACGTTTTTTTCCGTTAGCACAGTGTTCTGCGTTGGATCTAGTGACATAGAGCTCCCTTTTTAAAACACTGTATTGAGCTTATAAGACTGCATGGCAAGAGAGCTGCCAAAGATCTGGGAATTCAAATTATAGAAACCAAGAGAGTAATTTGTAAATGCTTCATTAATTTCAGTACTTCTGAACATTGGCAGCCACAATTTGAGGTGGATTCTTCCCTGAGAAGTGTCCTGTTGTCGTTGGGCTGTAGAGGGGTGGATGGCCACGGTAAGGTTAATAAAAGAGGGCTTAACACCGATCCTACAGTTCAGACTCTGGCTGCTGTCCTTTAAGGAGACTTGGTTACTTGAGTGTGGGAATATCCACTTCAGTGTAAAAGTCAGGATGTCTCATTCAGTCACTTTATGGATCGATTTTTTTTTTTTTTACATGTAGGTACGGAAGGCTTGGGATTCAGCATCACATCCCGAGATGTGACGATAGGTGGATCAGCTCCGATTTACGTAAAGAACATCCTCCCCCGAGGGGCGGCCATCCAGGACGGCCGGCTCAAGGCCGGTGACAGACTTATAGAGGTAGGCCACCCCCTGCCCTGTGTGGTGTCCATCATTCCTGGGTGGTCTATGGCCATTGCTAGCCAGTTAAGCATTTGCATAAAGTACAACTGGGAAGGGGCGTAGATCTGCAGTTGAAGTGCTTGCCTGCCAAGTACGAGGCCCTGGGTTTGATTCCCCAGTACTGTATAAGCCAGACATGGTGGTTCATTCTTGTAATCCCAACACTAGGAGGCTGAGGCAGGAGGATTGCCTTGTTTTCAAGGTCATAGTGAGTTCAAGACCAGCTTGCACTACACAGCGAGATTCTGTCTCAAAAGACAAGCAAATAAATTATATGATAAGAAATTACCTTGTCATCTAGATGACTTACAAATTTTTCATTACTCAGAGGTTGGTTTATGAGATAAGGTAATAGTATGTCATGATAAGTACCATGTCCATTAGATTGTATTTATAAGTAGCGCTATATTAATGTTTGGCTGCACAGGAAAGTTATGTTATCAGAACAAAGGCAGATGAAGGGAATTAAAATAGTGTACATGGAATCAAAGAACAAAAAAAGATTCACATGGTACCACGGAGAATGAATAGAGGCCTCAATGCCAAATGTCAGGAAAAAGAGTTTTTCCTTTCTAGATTTTGATTTACATTGACATTTGGAGCCATCTTGGAAATACAGACATGTATAAAATTTTATGGGGAGGAAGGAAACACTGAGAGACAGGATTCTTCATTAGCTAGTTTTCTTAATGTTACTCCCGCCCCCCACCCCCTAGCGTGTGCCCAGGGGTTTGTGTTTGTGTGTGTCTTAGCTGGGAGTGGAACCCAGAGCCTCACCCATGCTGGGCAGGCGCTCTCTCACTGAGGTGTGTTCCCAGCCCCACACACTCTGTTTCCTTATTAAAATCCCTGCTGTTTCCTCATCAGCTATAATTCAGATGTGTGGTTAAACTTTTACCACATCACTTTTTGCTTGTAGTTTTGTGCACTCTTTATTCTGCTCTCTGAAAGATTTCTTAAATTTCTTAAAAATAACAGAGTGAAAGAATAGCTTTCATGCTTTTTTTTTCCTAACCTGCATTTTGCCCTGGCTGTCTTAAATCTTGTGCTCTTCCTTTTTGTCCTCTACATGAGTTATTTTCAGAGGGTGTTGATGAAAGGTGCGGGACAGCCAGGATTTCCGCCCCGATGATGGTGAGCGTGTGTGTGTCTCCGAAGGTACTCTCCTGCTCATCCTTGGGGATCGACTGAGCAGGCCAAGCCTGGGCAGTCGGGCTCGCTTTGTTGTTCTGGATGCTAAGTCCAACAGCAACATTTCTCTCTTTTTCTTTCTCCTCTCTTTTCTTGTTGCTAGGGATCAATTCTAGGGGTTCGTACAGACCCTGCTGAGCTCCCCCCAGAGCTGCGGACCTTGCCCCTTGCCTGTCGTGCCCCGCCCCCCAGCAGCTCTCCCCACCTTTCCTCCACTGTCCTCCCTCCTTCCTTCCTTCCCTCTCTCCTCTCTCCAAGTTCCCTCTCTTCCTCATCTTCTCTTTCTCTTTCTAAAAATAACCACTTTATTGTTGAGTCTCTCTCTCTCATTGCCTAACTGCTTTACTTTTACCACATGACAATGAGTTTTATTTTCTGTTTGAGCAATGAGATTGGCTGGCAACTTGTTCTTTTCCAGTTATGCCTTATTTTCTGTAGCTATCAGGTTTCTCTTAAATCCGAAACTTCAGCGTCACCTGTTTCAATCCCCGTCTTAGTAGGTGCACTGTACGTAACATCCATGCTTCAGGGAACAGCAGGTACTTTTACTGGATCTCTGGATATTTAGAATCAGACCAAGAGTAAAGTGTCAACTGACTGTGTTCCACTTTATCATCTGTAATATTTTTATTTTCTCAGAACCTATTGTTACCTTTGTTCTGCAATTTCTTACTCACAGTATGTTGAACTATAGAAGATTGTTAAGCAGAGGGCCAAAGTCTGGAAACAAATACAGGAAAATCTTTATATTACAACTTAGGCAATACACATTTGTCTTGGACAAAATGTTAATTTTATCTAAAGGTGAAAATAGAAAATTCTTTTAAAAAGAAATTTATGCTCTCATTTTGGTTGTGTATGTAGTACTTTCTGATGCTTATTATTATTCTGACACTTACTACTTTCCCCATTTTTGTTAATCGTGCGATACGCATTGGTTAGCATGAGTTTGAGAATTTTGAGCACATATTGATTGCATCGACTTCACATGCCCTTCCCTTCCAAACTGTTACTATTTTGTAGTGACTTTTTAAATGTTTAGTATTTACATTTAGGGATTTTTTTCCCAAAAATTTCTTCATAGTTTTCATATTTGAAACTTGACGTATTTATGCCAAAATAATTTTGGTGGAGTTTTACTGCCTCTTGTAAGCATGATTCACTTTTATTTTGGATTGAGAAAACCAGAGGGACACACCATTAAAATATGCCAGTAAGTTTTGTGTTAAGCTAGCATTCTAGAGGCACTTACATATTACTTGTTACTTGGTAGTTCCTTGGTGGTTTTCACTTTTGGTTTATTGATGAACATGTAAGATTTATTGCCTACCTGCCTACTTCTTTGTATCTGCTCTAAGTCGCCGTGTCCCCCCCCCCCCCCCCCCCCCCCCCCCCCCCCCCCCCCCCCCAACCCATTGCATAGTGCTTGACAGCTTTTTGCAGAATTTAGCCTGAGTCGTTGTGTTCCACAACAGACATGCTCAGGGCTAGAAGGAGCCCTTCTCTTGGGTTACCTGTTTGCACAGAGTAGCAGCTGAAAAATGTTTTGTTTGTTGCAGGTCAATGGAGTAGACTTGGCAGGCAGATCCCAGGAGGAGGTCGTTTCTCTGCTGAGAAGCACGAAGATGGAGGGGACCGTAAGCCTTCTGGTCTTCCGCCAAGAGGATGCCTTCCACCCGAGGGAAATGGTGTGTAAACTCAGAGTGTGTGAATGATTTCTGATA
This sequence comes from Ctenodactylus gundi, assembly GCA_004027205.1. Classification (NCBI taxonomy): domain Eukaryota; kingdom Metazoa; phylum Chordata; class Mammalia; order Rodentia; family Ctenodactylidae; genus Ctenodactylus; species Ctenodactylus gundi. The sequence goes on from PVKB01000434.1 coordinate 597,179, forward strand.
TGTGTGAACCAGGGCCTGCGCATGCTCCTGATGCCCAGCACTGGTGGAGATGTTTCCTAAGGAGCCTCTCTAGTCGACATTTTCCACTTCTCTAGTCAGTTCTTGTCTTTATGGCTCTCACTCTTAGAAACAGACATCCCAATCATGAGTGGGTATTTGCGAGTCAGAAGCTGGGGTGTCTTTAGGACTTCACACCCCTGTTGCTGTGTCACCTGTCAGGAGAACTCACTGAATACCAGATGTCAGTGATGTCATAGCCCTCACTCTGAAGGCTGTAGCTTAAGGCGAAACATCGTCTCCTCTACATGTGACACATTTGCAGACTTCAGATTTTTTGAGTAGATGACTAAGCCAAACAAAGATGATTGCTTGCTGTTGCATGAATGGGTGCTTTTAAAAAATGATTATGATTGAAAATAGAAGGACCTGACAGCCCATGGCTGTTAGTTACCTGGATAGATAGCGTTGTTAGAATGCCTTTTAAATGAAATCAAATGTTCTGACTTATCTACTGCCCTTTGCATACTTATACCGATGAGCCCAGTAAGTAAGAACTTGGATGTTGGCATCTGTGTGAATGGCACAGCTGTTACATTTCTTTGGTTCTGCATGTTTACAGAAGTGCTGTGTTCATTTATAAAAATGGTGTAATTGGAGGAGTTGCCTTTCTGATGTGATAAGAAAATGGTTCTGTATCAGATAAAAGTAGTATTTTAAATATTTCCAAGCAGATTCTACTTGAGTCCTCTTAACACATTTGACATCTCTTTTGGCAACCTTTATTTAGACCACAGTTAATCTGCATAAACTGTGTATTAAGCCTTCAGGGGTAAGTTCCAAAGTTGGTCATGTAGACCTAATTCTCTTAATTTTTTTAGTTGTGAATGTGTCATATTGACAACTTTTTCCTTTTGTTACAAATAAAAGAAATATTTTCTGTAAATTGCATCGACTTACATAAATATGCATTAAAATGGAGATGCATTTCAGCCGTGAGCATTGCACTCCTGGTTCACAGACAACTCCAAGCCGTGTCATTTCGTGGAACTTGTAGACTGTGATAGGGTTGAAAAGTAAACACTTTTGTTCTTAGGGTTCATTGTGAATAAATTATGATAACTTCTTTATGTTTAAAATGTTTAATGCATTATTTCTTGATTTAAATTCAGTTTTCCATTTTCCCCCACTGTTATCCAATTTTGTGCTTAAAATGCCACCTGATCCTAAATCTGGAGCTGCTTCTATTAAATTGTAAATGAGCACTTACCCACACAAGGACTAGGCTTTCCCTGTGATTTGATGAGGCTTTAATTCTTCCTGGGCATGTTAGTTATTGATGGTTAGCTTGCCAGGGTTGAAGCTCACTCTGCCACAGCCTCTCGGATCCCCTGCCAGGTCACAGCCGGCCCAAGGTTACCCTGAGCTTCCATCGCGGGTCTTCTGCGCTTCTGTTTTCCCCTTCTGTTTCTCCCGCCCCCTTTTCTCTTTTTTCTTGGCTATTTAACTTACTGTTCTTGAGCTTTTCATTAAGGAGGGAGCCAGTAGGCCATCAGTTTATTATGGACATTGCAGCTGCCTTTCAAGATTTCAAAGAATAAAATACAAGAAACTTGAAGGGAGGCATTTAAAACCCAGTTAGTATAACTCTTTCCCTCTGTTTGGGGTATCTGTGTTTCAGTTCCGTGGGTCTTATATGCTTTTATCAATTTGTTCCTTTTGAAAAAAAAATCAACCTAAGTAGCAGCCTTATCAGCACTCTGTATTATGTGGGGGAAAGGTCACACTTATTCCCTTTGTAACAACTTAAGTCTAAAACTTGTGGTGCAGACCGTGGCTCAGACTGGTCGTTATCTGTCTAGCTGTCACCTGATCCGGACCTTAGCATTTACATTTGTCTAGGGAAAGTGAAACACAAAATCTGAAGCAGTGCCTTGATTAAGAAAGCAGGTTGGTGAGGAGATTTGTTTGCCTGACAGTAATAAGTTCATGATGTGCTGTGAATGAGCAGATAATTTATATCTGGAAAAACTTCTGAAAACCCACATGTGAATACCACACACGTCAGTGTCCGTCTGGAAGATAGAGTTACCCATTAGCCTCGTGTAATCAGCCTTCATCTAGTACTGAACTGTAAGAACCAAGAAAGTTCTCTTGCAAACAAAGCGTGTGTCCCTGTGTGTTGAAGATGGCTTTGGTCAGTCTGTATTTATGTTTTTCTTCGATTCTTCTAGAATGCAGAGCCAAGCCAGATGCAGATTCCAAAAGAAACGGTAAGAGCTTTGTCTTTTGCAGGATGCAGAGCTGTAGCAAAGATAGATGGAACTAACAACATCACTAATTAAATAGGAAGTCACTCGTCCTGCCTTCTCCCCAGAGTGGTCTTATTTGATTTATAAAATGACTTATAGTGACTACCCTAACAGCATGTATGTTGTGTTTGCTTTTGGTCAGATAAGCATAACAAAGAGAGACATTAATTTACTATTAATCTGTATAATATGCGGGACCCAAACACAGTGAAGTTAGTATTTTGATAAATATACAAATTATTTCAAGAATTCTGCAATGCTATACGTTATGCCTGCGTGTGGCAGTGTGCACCTGTAATCCCAGCATTGTGGGAGGCCGAACCAGGAGGATCATGAGTTCATGCTCAGCCAGGGAACTTAACTATTTAGTGAGATGCTGTCTCAAATAAAACATACAGTGGATCAGGGATCTAACTCAGTGTGAAGGTCCTGGGTTAAATTCTCAGCACTAGTGGGATGGGAGGGGAGGGCTGTAAAATTGTGGTGCGGGGGGAAACCTGAATCAAGCACAGA